>CM033406.1:28435442-29635442 GCA_019426215.1 Buddleja alternifolia
CTCCATGTAAAAAGACATTGTTAACATCTAATTGTGCCAAAATCCAGCCCTTTGAAGCTGCAATGGCCAAAAGGATTCTAACAGTTGTCATCTTAACTACAGGTGCAAAGGTGTCATGGTAATCAATTCCTTCAGTTTGAGTGTATCCTTTTGCAACCAACCTTGCCTTATATCTTTCTAAAGTGCCATCAGATTTGTATTTAACTTTATAAACCCGTTTACAACCGACATTAGACTTACCAGGAGAAAGTTTAGTGATAAACCAAGTGTGATTATCTTCTAAGGCTTTGATTTCTAGTGCCATTGCTTCTCTCCATTGAGGGATTTTGTAAGCTTGAAAGTATGAATTAGGTTCAGGATGAATCTCAGTGTTGAGAGCAAGAGAAAGAGAGCTAGAAGGAGCTGAAGTAAAGGAGAGAAAATTATAGATAGGATAAGGGGTGCTAGACTGGGTGTAGCACACATAGTATTTGTGTCATTGAGAAGACACTCTTAGTCTGGTGGAGTGTCTAGGAAGGGAAAGAGAAGGAGGGGATATAGGTGAAGGACTGGATGAAGAAGGGATGGAGGGAAGAGTAGAAGAAGGGATAGAGGGAAGAGTAGAAGAAGGAGGATCAATGTGAGTAGTGTCAAACTCAATTGAATTAGTAGGATATGGAAGTACAGAAGGAGAAGAAGATGAGTGAGCATAAGGGAAGACATTTTCATGAAATGATACATCTCTACTGACAAAAATCCTTTGAGTGTGAAGATCAAACACTCTATAACCTTTTTGAGTAGGAGAATAGCCAATGAAGACACATTTAGAAGCTCTAGGAGTAAATTTATCTCTGTTGTGTGCTATTGTGGATGGAAAACACAAATAGCTAAAGACTTTCATATGAGAGTAGGAAAGAACAGTGTTGTATAAAAGTTCATAAGGGGATTTGTTATGGAGGACAGATGAGGGCAGTCTATTGATAATATAGGTGGCAGTAGTAGGACAATCTCCCCAAAACTGAATTGGAAAAAAGGATTGAAATTTGAGTGCCCGGGCTATTTCAAGGATATGTTTATGTTTCCTTTCAGGGATTCCATTTTGCTGAGGTGTATGTGTGCAACTAGTTTGGTGGGTCACACTATGCTTGATAAAGAAAGATGTAAGAGTATGGTTTAGGAATTCAGATCCAATGTCTGATCTAAATGTCTTAATGGATTTATGAAATTGATTAAGGATGAGATTGAAGAAGTTCTGAAGGATTGTGGGAACTTCATCTTTGTAAGTCATAAGGTAACACCAAGTATACCTTGAAAAATCATCAACAATTGTTGAGAAGTATTTATGACCATTGTGAGTACTATGTTTGTGAGGACCCCACACATCAAAATGCACTAGATCAAATATTTGAGAAGTAAATGAATCACTTTTATTAAAAGGAAATCTGGACTGTTTTGCAAGAGGACATATAGTACATTGCATATGTTTGACAACAGACAAGTCAAGGATAACTCTGGACAATTGTTTGAGTTTATCAAAAAAGGTATGGCCTAATCTATGATGTCAAATCTCAGTTTTATCTAAATGAAAGGAACTGGATCTATGAGAAGCAAAAGAAGTAGGTGTGAAGTAGTAAAGACCATCCACTTGTTTCAGTGGAGGATCTAGAAATTTGGATCAGTGGGTCCACAATTTACCGAACAAAATAAAAATATATATAAACAATACTTTTAACACAAAATGATCAACAATAATTAGTAAATTACATTTTAAAACTGTTGTCTACGAGTTTTCATCTTCTGAAAGAAGCCGAGAGTGAGATGGAAATTGGAATTGAGGGGGACCTTTAAAAATTTAAGTAGGGGCATTAATGTAATTTATAAATTAAAACTAAAAAATATGTATATATTAACAAAAAAAATTGAGTGGGGGCACTGCCCCCTCCCCCCCACCTTCCTTTAATGTAGATCCGCTACTGACTTGTTTACCAATTGCCATAGAAGTCTTCAGCAAATGGTCCTGCATAAAGCAAGTATTGGAGTTGAAAGTGATGAAGCAGTTTGAATCTAGAGACAACTTGCTGACAGAAAGTAAATTGTGTTTAAAGGAGGAGACATATAACACTTTGTGTAGGATAATAGAATGGGAAGAGTTATAGTCCCTGTGTATGTGACAATGGCTAATGTACCATCTAGTCGATGAACTGAGTGAGGAGTATGAAGTTTTTGTGGGGATTCAAGCAAAGAAAAACAATGTGTGATGTGATCCGTAGCACCACTATCGGGAAAATTGCAATTTTGGTCCCATAACTTAGTCCATGTGCGCTTTTGCTCCCAATATTTTTGACTTTAGCATTATACGTCCCATAACTCCAAAAAATGTGCAATTTTGGTCCCAACATACGAATACATCATGTATTTATACGGAATTGGCGCGTGCATTTCACGTTTTTGGAGTTATGGGACCAAAAACGCACATTTTTGTGATCCGCGTGAGCCGTACGCGCCAATTCTGTATAAATACATGATGTATTCGTATGTTGGGACCAAAAATGCACATTTTTTGGAGTTATGGAACGTATAATGCTAAAGTAAAAAATATTGGGACCAAAAGCGCACATGGGCTAAGTTATGGGACTAAAATTGCATTTTTCCCCACCACTATCTATTATCCAAGTAGATGAAGAAGATGGAGCAGATAAGCAGTAGCTTATACCTGCCAAATGTGGTGAAGATTCAGAAGTAGATGGGGTTGAGCTATTAAGCAGACTGAGGAGTTGAGTTATTTGTTCATGGGTGAGCTGAGGAGTGAGGTTTGGAGAAGCACTGGCATTAGAGACTTGAATCTGAGAAGATTGACCGTTGCTAGGAGAACCACTGTCATTACTCACAGCATTTCCATAGTTGGATGTAACCTGCTACACCATATGACCACCATAACTAGCATTAGGTACTTGAGGCTTATGAATAAAACTATTGTGTTGTCTTCCTTTTGGTTTGTAGTTGGCTGGGAATCCATGTAGTTTAAAGCATTTAGCCTGAGTATGGCCAGTCCTTTGTCAGTAATCACAGGCCACTTGTGATTTGCCCTGCTTCTTCACATTTCCATTAGTATTCCAATTTCTTTGTTGGACATTTGTATTTCTAGCCATCAACACAGTGTTAACTTTTTCTGTGGGCATAAAATGTGTCATATTCATTTGCCTTTCTTCCTGTTGTACCATGGAATAGGCATCATTTATACCAGGCAACGGCCCCATTAACAAATTTTGTCCCCTTACTAGCTTAAAAGAATCATTGAGTCCCATAAAAAATTCCATAAGTTTCTGCTCTTCTTACTGATTCTCCCAAGCCTTCAAAACATCACAATGTGTATTACCTCTACAAACAGGCATGTGAGTCATTGCCTCTAATTCATCCCACAATTGTTTGATTTTTGTATAATAAGCCTCAACACTCATGTTTTCTTGAGTACATGAAGAAATGGCCTTTCTTAATCCAAAAACCCTAGATCCAGTACTGTTAGAAAACCTTTTCTTCAAATTATCCCACATAATGGCTGCAGTACTGCTATGTAATATGGATTTGGCAATTTCTTTGGAAACTGAACTAATTATCCAGGAAATAACCATGTTATTTACCTGTTCCCATTGTGCAAGATCTGGAGTTCCATCTTCAGGCCTCGGAATTGTTCCATTGATAAAACCTAACTTGTTTTTACAAGCCAGTGCGATTTCCATCGATCTTCTGCATGGAATGTAATTTGCTGCTCCAATTAACACTTGATTCACCAACATCATACCAGGCATGTCTGAATTTTGAAGCAACAAAGCTCCTGATGTGAATGCAATCTGGAATCCGCCATTGTTGTTTGCCGCCATTGTTGATCAAGCAACAGAAGCTTGGAGTAGTGTGAATAGATCGAAGAAGACGAAGAAAACTATAAAGAATGGATCAATTATGCTCTGGATACCATGTTAAAAAGCATGAATCACATAGAGAGAAAAGAATTTGTTGTATATTTCTCAATCGAATGAATAGTACAATTCAAGTCTATTTATAGACTATTTACAGTCGGAATAGGAAAGCTTACTAACTAAGGTAATCATCTTAACCTCCTAACTAACTTTCTAACCTTTAATAATATTTACAAGAATGCCATTACTAAAATATCAACAAAATATCTAGAAAAGGAAATATAATGTCAAGTATTTTAACAAAGACGTTAAAAATCCATAGGTAAAAAGTAGGAAACAAACAAAATAATTACCTGGGCTGAAAGAATTTTTTTTTTTTTTTTTACATTTCCTTAATAAATGTAGAGATAAGCTTTTCAGTCATTTTCAGAAATCTTGTTTCTTTTACGGAATTTGAGAGGGCATTAGCCCAAAAAATTTATTTTATGTTTATCAGGTTGGTTTAATCTCCTTTGAAGGAGTGGATATGGGCAATGGCAGTTTCCACTTTCCACTTTCATCGTGGCAGTTTACGGAACTTGAGAGGGCATTAGCCCAAAAAATTTATTTTATGTTTATCAGGTTGGTTTAATCTCCTTTGAAGGAGTGGATATGGGCAATGGCAGTTTCCACTTTTCACTTTCATCGTGGCAGTTTATGTCGTGTTATAATATTATTTAATTTTTCTCTTTCAAATGTATGGTTACACCAAAAATGGACGCTCCAAGGGTGGTTTCCTTAAGGCCCTCTTGCTTTATTAGATAGTATAGAAGTATAGATTAGTTGTTGTGTCGTTTTAAAAGGATTAAACGAGATGATTACATTACACCCCCTAATTAGTCACATCATATCGTTAGTTAAAAAGTGGGTAAAATACACTTTGCTCCCTAAATTATAGCACTCGTATCAAATATCCTCCTGAATTGTTAAAAAATACACTTACCCCTCCTATATTATAGAATTGTCTTAAATACCAACCATTATTATTCTTCTTATTTTTCATTTCTCCACTTTTTTTATCTTTTTTATAAATTCTTTTATATATTAATTACATACATTAGTTAAAATTTACATTATATAATAATTGACAACAATTTTAGCACTAACATTAAATTAATTTGGTGAGAACATATTATATTAATGTTCGACAAAATTTAAATCATGCATTGTCATAAAATTAAATTATCCAAATAAAATTTATCTTTTATGTATATCTGGACAATGATATATGTGTGTGTGTGTGTGAGAGAGATAAGTGCTTTATATGCTTAGTAATCTCGTCTAATTCCAATGCTTTTATTTGATATTTGATGCTAAATATTTGCCTAAATTCTTAATTTTATATTGTATGATCATCCAAAAACATTTTAGGAAAATGAAAAATGTATCACAAAATTAAGAAGAAACAGTTATATATCCAAGTACAGTGTTAGCATTTCTATCTTAACTCTCTCCATCGATATTCAATGAACTTCAATCTTTTGTCATTATAAATCTAAGAGATGTATCTTCATTTTATATGTTTAAGACAAAGATAAAAAAAAGTCCATAAGAACGCAAAAAACAACAACAAAAGTGAACAACACGGAAGATCAAAACAAAGTATCACAGTGTGATGGATTTTTTGTATCTTTAAAGGATGAATCAATTCTTGGATCCTTCTAAAGAATTGTAGAGCTATGTCTTAGCTTTCCATCGAAGCTTGAATTGTCTCAATCTGATGTCTACAAAGAGAGATATGGCCAATTTATAGAAACTGCGTATGAGGCCGCAACGAGCACAAACGCTTGCCGCAGGGCGAGATTTATAAAGCTCACTAGCTCGCGCTCGCCCCGACATGAGTCTTCCGGCTTTTACCCTATTTTGGCCTTATAAATAGGCTTTGAACCTATTTTAAGCTATTTTTTCCCCCAAGCATTGTTCCTCATGGTATTCTTTCACTTTTTCAATGATTTTTTCTTTGAAGATGAATTTTAGAGGCTAAAAACCTTATCCGGCCAATTATAATACGAATTCGTCATCTTGATTTGTGAGATTTGTGCTTAATCTACCTTTTCTAATTGAGTATTTGGTTTTCTAGTTTACATGCCAAGTGTTTGATGAAATGCTTAACTTAGATGTACACTTTGTTAATGTGTTTCATTGACCCATTGCTAATTATGGTTAAATTGCTATCAATTAGGGCCTTAATTAGTAGCAACTATAGGGGCTATTAGATCCTTGGGGAAAAATCAAAGTCATTATTAGACTGAATTTATGCTAGGTAGATTAGCTCTTGATACCAACTCTCTTCTAGTAATTAATGTTTCTCCTCTAATTAATGGAAAGCCTAGTTTCTAGATGTGTTTTAGGAGAAAAGATTATTGATTGGCTATTCGTTGGTAAGTTATACTTAAGAAAAGAGCAAGAAGTTCATATGCTATCATTGTTTCTCTTAGTTGTCTATTTGATTAGAATTAATCTTGCGTATCTATGATCAAATCGAGAAGATGATGGATAATTACAATTGACCGGGCTTTCCTTTATTGTTCAAATCTCGTATTTTATTGCTCGCTTTACATTTGCTCACATTAATCATCATATAATTGCAAGTCCCCCCTTTTATTTAAGTATCATAAGTAATTAACAATTGTAATTGATCTAAACTTTTTTGGGTTCGACCCTTGCTTACCACTCTCGCATTAGGTATGAAGGTAATATAAATAGCATTTTTGGTGTGCTATATGCACTTTTAATACCTTAATTTACTATAATACATGTCTGAATTCATAAAATTCAAACACACCATATTCTGACTACATATATATGTAGTTTTAATACTCTAGTTTACTACAGTATATGTTTGAATCAATTCCAATGTATCATATACTAAATTCGGGTATTAAAGATACATAATATATATTGTCTAAATATATATAAACGATTATAAATATCTACCTGGAATAATTTAACTTTGTGGCAATTAATTAGTTGAATTTCGTCAAATATTAATATAATATGTTGTCATCAAATTAATTTAACTGTTGTACTAAAGATACTTTTAATAATTAAGTAAGTGTAAATTTTAACTAATGTATGTAAAAGAAAATTGTGAAAAAGAAAAAAATGGTGGGAAAATGAAATAAAATAAAATAATAGTTAATGGTAACTAAGGTAATTCTATAATATAGAATAGGGTAAGTGTATTTTTTGACAGTTTAAGGAGGTGTTTGTTACGAGGGCTATAATTGAGGGAGGTAAAGTGTATTTTCCCATAAAAAAAGTTGCACTATATATATAGTACGTAGTTATAGATAGATAATATGTTATATATAATAATGTATCTCTAAAATTTTTATATTTACATTAATACACTAGAAGATCACCTGCACATTTTTTTTATGATTCAGGTCAGGCCAATCCTACGATCCGACTGATCAACTACTCATCATCTTGTCTGTGCATGAACACCCGTGGCACTAGATAAACCATGTGTAAGACTTAGGTCCATACAACGCAGAAGCATCTATAAATACGGGAAATTTTAGCCCGCTCCCGACTCGGCCAAACCTATGTATATTTTTTGAAATAACTTACCAATTATATGGCAAGTGTAATACACTCTCCTTGTGAAATACACTTGGGTGCGACCAATCTGGGTCTGGGCTAGAATTTTCCAATAAATACCCCCTCTCATTACTGACGAAGGATTACAATCTATATTCCTAAGTCTTCTGAACCAGCACCATATCCACTGTTACCTCGATTATAGACTCCAAGTACACTTTGTATATGCAATTAGGGCTATTTAGCCTCGTAGACAGACGACCCTACCAATACTCTACGTACAACTACGACCCTACAAATATGATCCTAAAGATACGACCCTACTGATAAAACCCTACAAATACGAAGACTAATTAATATTGACTTTTTTCTTGTGTAAGATGAATTTCCATTTTCCTATGACCGCATGAAAGAAAGAAATACAAATGAAATATTTGAATCAAAACTGATATAATATGTTCCAAACATTTTTTTTTTTTTTTTGCAAAAAGGACTGGCGTCATGAAAGTATATACGTACCTTCGTAGTACAAATAATTTAATAAAACCTAGTTGTCAACCTTTCTTTTTGGTAAGTAAAATTATTTTGAGTAACCATCTTCTTACCAAATTATATGTACAATCATTTTTATGCATTAAATTATTTATCATTATATATATAGTCTGCATGGCACAGTTTTTCTACAGAACACACACGGTAGATTATATATATATATTCTCTGTACGTATTACAAAAAATGGGCAAGTCCTCATGCTGCGACAAGACAGGGTTGAAGAAAGGTCCATGGACACCTGAGGAAGATCAAAAGCTATTGACTTATATTCAAGAACATGGCCATGGAAGCTGGAGAGCCCTCCCTCCTAAAGCTGGTAATTAATAAAATCTTACATTATAATTAATTTCCATGCATCTTGTTTTTTGAGTTATTTTTTTGATCAACCATATATATATATATTTGTGTGTGTGTGTATGTACGTAATTATATATGGAGTGTAGGGCTTCAGAGGTGTGGAAAAAGCTGCAGATTAAGGTGGACAAATTATTTGAGGCCAGATATTAAGAGAGGGGAGTTCAGCTTAGAAGAAGAACAAACCATCATTCAACTTCATGCACTTCTTGGAAACAGGTGCACAAAATAAATGATTATAATAATCCGATTGTTAGCACAATATATATATATATATGTGTGTGTGTGTACGATAACTTCATGAACTAAGTTATCGTACCCTAATTAATTATACTGCAAAAAAAAAAAAAAAACCTGCTGAATTTGGATTTTCAGTTTTGATAAAGAACTGGAGTAATGTGGTTAATTTCAGCTACCAAAAAGGTATTACGAGGAAACTACATAGGGGTTTGACCGAATGTACAAAAAATTAATCACAGCCAATGATAATGTCTCTTACTATATATGTACTAGTGTACTCTAGCTAGTTTCTTATCGGCTGGAGCAGGGAAAATTACAGATTTCGTCCCTAAAGTTGTAACCAAAAATAGATTTAGTCCCTCGTATTACAGGCTCGACACATTTGGTCCCTCAATTTACAAAAAATGAACACATACCGTCTCTGCCGTCAATTTACCGTTTGCAACTAACAGAAGTGCCATGTGCCGCGCACGTGAGCTGCTTTTGGAGGGGAAATACCTAGGTTTTGGTATGGAAAAATTACAGATTTCGTCCCTGAACTTGTCTACAAAAACAGATTTGGTCCCTCATTTTTATTTTTAATTAGTTTTATTATTTAAAATAATATTTACCTTATTTATTTTTGAAATTTTTTTATATTAATATTTTAATCAGTTTTTATTTTTATTTATTTTATTTATTTTTTATTTTTTATTATTTAAAATAATATTTAATTTTTTAAATATTTTTGTGTTTTTAAATTAACATTTTAATTAGTTTTATTTTATTTATTTATTTACATAAATAAATTTTATTTATATATTTATTTCTATAATATATTATTTTAATTAATTTGTTTATTTAATATTTATTTATTATTTAATAATATTTTTTTATTTTTAGTTAATTTATTATTTAAGCTATTATTTAAGTTTTTAAATATTTTGAAAAAATTTTATTTTTATTAAAAAATTTAATTTTTTCTTTTTTATTAAATTTTAATTAATTTTTTCATGTGAATTTTGTATTTTTATCCAATATCCACGTGGCGGATGAAGATTTGACCATCTAGGCATACTTGACTTCAAAATTGAAATCTCCAAATTGAAAAACCTAACCAAACCCTAATTTTTATTTTTTTGGGAGGATTCCGTTAATTTGGACGGAAAGTTAACGGTAGGGATGGTATGTGTTCATTTTTTGTAAGTTGAAGGACCAAATGTGTCGAGTCTATAACATAAGGGACTCAATCTGTTTTTGGCTACAACTTCAGGGACGAAAACTGTAATTTTCCCGCTGGAGCAATATATATGATTGGTATTTCATGTAAAAAAAATTGTATATTAATTCAATTGGTGTTTTTATAAGAAACTGTGCATCATGATTGTGCTGATTTACCTTCAAAGTTAATTTAGTATTGAATATTTGGATAATGTTTATGTTTTTCGCGTTCGATGTTAGAATTAATTAGACTTCACGACATCACACTTGAAAATATCGTTAGTTCCATATCATTATATTGCCATCAAATTATAAGACCATCATGAACCGGGGTTATACCGAATATGATTTTGGAGTTAATTCATGACACGAACATGAGATGCTTATGTGTACTAATTAAGTGGGTTAATTAATTTGATCCATTCAATCGCAAATAATAATGTCTCCGTGTTGCCTTATATATATATCATGATGCACACATTGAACGATTGTAGTTCAATATTGATACTAGCATGAAATTTACCCAATATATTCTTGCCGCATATACCTATTAATTCTAAATTACTAATTTAATTTGTATAATTGTTTAATAGATGGTCAACCATCGCGAAACACTTGTCAAAGAGAACTGATAATGAGATCAAAAACTACTGGAACACACATCTGAAGAAGAGATTTACAAAGATGGGAATTGATCCAATGACTCATAAGCCCAAGAACCATGCCCTTGGCTCCGGCCAACCCAAGGACATAGCCAACCTTAGCCATATGGCACAGTGGGAGAGCGCTCGGCTTGAAGCTGAAGCCAGAATTGTCCGTGAGTCTAAGTCCAAATTGGTATCAAACCCTTACCACACGACTCAGTTACTCAGCAAAGCCACAATCATGACCCAACCACCACTACCATCACTGCCGCCACCATGGCCACCTTGTTTAGACATACTAAAAGTGTGGCAAGGGGCATGGACAAACCCTAGGAAAGACATTAACACCCCAATAGTTAAAGGATTTTTCGCCTCCAACAGAACCCTTGAATCCCCTACATCTATATTAAACCCCTTAGAGAACATGCTCACCATCCCCACCGTCGGATCAATCAATCAAGATTCATTTGTAACAGGCATCAATTACATTGGAAACCCTAATGCATGCACATTTGGGAGGACTAGTAACAATAACTATCAAGATGAGGTCAATGGCATAATGGACAATTCAATGCAGATTCATGATGTCACAGACCCTATTCTAAGTTCAACTTATCTTGTTGATTCCTTAAAGTTTCCGAGCTTTATGGAGGACTTCACAGATCTTCCACCTGGCATTGAAGAAAATAAGGTTGACTACTGGAGTAATGTACTAAATATTGCGTCTTCACCAATAGATTATCCTGTGTTCTAAATTGTGGGCAAAATCTTGTGAAACTGGATGTTAGCGTACAACAGTATATTAGTGACTGTTAATTTGATCAAGCACTTTGAATTAAGTAATTAAATACCTATTAGGGTGTTTTTAATTATAATTAGTGCATCAATTATAGCAGTAAAGTGTAAAATTATTATATTATTTATAATTATTAGTGCAAAAAAGAGTGAGGAATGATGTCAACTCATCAGTCTAATTTGGCATCATTCATGTCGTTTGGTGTGTGTTAAGCACTCGATAATTAAGTGTGTTACATCACAAATTAGAAAAGAATAGTTGAAATTAATTTAATCGGTTAAATTAATTAATAATTAATCAATTAATGTTCCAATTCCAACTCAACAAAAGGTGAAAAATTGGGAAATATTTATCGGTGATATATGTTATTTCTCTTAATTATTTAGTAGTGTCTCTTGTATTTGAGACCATTTAAATATCTTTGGGTCTACAATGACATGATATACATGCATGCACTCATAGTCTCATACAAAAAATTAAAAGTTATATTATATATTAAAGGTTATATTATGATATATATATATATATATATATGAATGTTTTAAAATCATTCCTTATATGTATATTATTATCTTTCTTTGTCTAAATTTTATACCTCGGACGAGTATAATCCAATAATTCTGTGGGGAAATTTCTTTAAAGAAACCCTAAAATATGTTTCTATATCTAAAAAACTCATACAAATATCTTTCAATATAAAATACCATTCCACCAACTCTTGACATTCGGAAAAAAACAAAAGTTCAGATCAACATTTTTAAATTTTTAAAAAAAATTTAATTAAATCCTTTTAATTTAATTTCATCAATTATAACTCATTCATGAAAAGATTAACATAAGGTATAGTTAATTAAATTGTTACATAAGAAAAATGATTTGTGTGTAAAATTATTTCTCTATATAGTATTGCACTTCAATTACAGTTATAGAAACATGATGAGCAACATCGTTGTAATCCAAATCATTGGTTACATGTATTACCACATAAAGATCTATTATCAATAATTAGTTTACAATTAATAAAATAACGTAAAGAGTGACTTGCTCTGTTTAATAATTAGTGTACACTACACTTCAGTAAATCAATCACCAACAAGAAAAATATTATAACACTTATCATGTAATTAATTAATATTAAAGGAAGTTTCTAAAACTGTGCCTAGTAGGTGATTAATTAAGCTGTTTACTACCTTTCAAAAAAAAATAAAAAATTAAGCTTTTTACTACATCCACTCTAGGCAATTACCATCTGCTTCACTTAGGAACGAACGTAGCTAGGATTTTTTTTTTTTTTTTGTTAGAATGTTTCACAACATCAAAATTTGATTAAGTTCAATTTTGATGCATAAAAGAGATGGAGAATCTCATTTTTTGGTACAACATATAAGTTAAGACAGTTTCATTTTTGTTCACTAAGTTTTTGGCTAGGGACAGAAAATAACACATAATGTGCACGTGCTACTCAAATGATGGGGATAACATGAACATTTTGGTGGGAAAACAAAACTAGAACCTTTTAAGAATAGGATTGGGGTTTTTCTTTGTTTCAAAAAGCAGTAACTCCAGTTTCATTAAATTATTAAAAACCTCTTAAACTAATATTTTGTAACCAAAATTCGTATAATATATTTTTTTTAATTAAAAATCTTAACTTCACCAGATTTTAATTCAAAGAAATCCAATGGTTATGTTAATAATTGTTTCAAAGAAATCATAATATTAGGGGTTATTAGGAAAAAACATAAGTTTTCTTACCAAACTTTGAAGAATGGAAGTTGATGCTTTTTGAAATGAAAAAATCCCCAAATTCCACCTTTAAGAAGTCCTAATTTTATTTTGCACTAGAATGTTCATGTTTCTCTATTTCATTGCATGAGCAGTTCCCAACTAGACGACCAATAGCTCGATAGCTCCTAAAAATGACTCGCTAGTTAACCCAATCCCTCAAATCTGTCGACGTGGTCTTTCTACATCTCATGATTACAAACTAACTGCCATCATACATATGATATACTGAACATAACTTCTCTGGTGACTCTTTAAGATTTTCCGTCCGTTTTCTCTTTATGTTATAGACAAGAAGAAAACCAGGCTTGCGGACAACATTATTTTTTCCCAGAAAAGAATGAAGATGGCTGAGGACAATAAATCCATGAGAAATGAATAGTTTCTTCACTATATAAGAACCCCACCATGAGTTGTTGATGTACTAAAATTCATTCATTTTTTTATTAAAAACTGTCCTAGATATTAATATGATCATTTATTCTAGTTTATTGATTTGCTTGCCTATATAAAGAGGAATATTTGGGATTGATGGATATAATTATTCCTCTTTTACTATCAATAGAGTTATTGAATTGCCAGCGCAACATGTTGGTTTAATCGGGGCAGATCTCGCAATTTTATGTGGATGTATTATGGGCTAATAGGGGTGATTTATAAAATTTGATCTAGTAGAAACTATTGCTTATATCCTAATATGGAAAATTGTGTTTCTGGTCTCATATATATGTCGTCCTTTTTTAATTTTGATGTCATTGCGGGATTTTCACATTCTCTCCCGTAACTTTAAAAGATTCTCACATTTGGTCTGAAACGAACTTTTCGTCAAATATTTAATGATCAACTCTATTAATCAACATTTTGACCAATCACATTGTCTCCCGTAACTTTAAAAAAATTTCACAATTGGTCCCAAGCAAATCTTTCGTCCAAAATTTAATGGTCAACTCTTTTAATCAACATTTTGATCGATTTTTTTGGTGGAGAAATTGTCCGTGAATGCTCTCGCACACGAATTAAAATTAATATCGTGATGTTTTTATTCAATATCACGTGCCACTCATTCATAAAATCTCCCAAAAAACAAAAGGATCAAAATGTTGATTAACAGAGTTTACTGTAAAATTTTGAACGAAAAATTCGGTTTGGACCAAATATGAGAATTTTTTTAAAGTTACAAGATATTATGTGAGAATCCCATAATAAATTGGATTAAAATTGAAAAGGGCCAAACATATGAGACCAAAAATACGGTTTCCCATATCCTCAGGGGCGGATTTATGTATGTTCGGGGGGTGCAGTGCTCCCACTCAAATATTTTTTTTTTAATATATACATATTTTTTTAATTTTAAGTTGTAAATTACATTAATGCCCAGACTTAATTTTTTTAAAGCCCCTGCCTCCAGATCGAAAAATATCACGTTTTCTCCTTTTACTTTGAGCTCCTCCTATTTTTTCCCAGAAAAGAATGAAGATGGCTGAGGACAATAAATCCATGAGAAATGAACACTTTCTTCACTATATAAGAACCCCACCATAAGTTGTTGATGTGCTAAAATTCATTCATTTTGTTATTAAAAACTGTCCTAGATATTAATATGATCATTTATTCTAGTTTATTGATTTGCTTGCCTATATAAAGAGGAATATTTGGGATTGATGGATATAGTTATTCCTCTTTTACTATCAATAGAGTTATTGAATTGCCAGCGCAACATGTTGGTTTAATCGGGGCAGATCTCGCAATTTTATGTGGATGTATTATGGGCTAATGGGGGTGATTTATAAAATTTGATCTAGTAGAAACTATTGCTTATATCCTAATATGAAAAATTGTATTTTTGGTCTTATATATATGTCGGCCTTTTTTAATTTTGATGTCATTGCGGGATTTTCACATTCTTTCCCGTAACTTTAAAAGATTCTCACATTTGGTCTGAAACGAATTTTTCGTCCAATATTTAATGATCAACTCTATTAATCAACATTTTGACCGATCACATTGTCTTCCGTAACTTTAAAAAATTCTCACAATTGGTCCCAAGCAAATCTTTCGTCCAAAATTTAATGGTCAACTCTTTTAATGAACATTTTGATTGATTTTTTTGGTGGAGAAATTGTCCGTGAATGCTCTCGCACACGAATTAAAATTAATATTGTGATGTTTTTATTCAATATCACGTGCCAATCATTCATAAAATCTCCCAAAAAAAAGGGATCAAAATGTTGACTAACAGAGTTTACTGTAAAATTTTGAACGAAAAATTCGGTTTGGACCAAATATGAGAATTCTTTTAAAGTTACAAGATACTATGTGAGAATCCCATAATAAATTGGATTAAAATTGAAAAGGGCCAAATACGATTTCCCATATCCTCAGGGGCGGATTTATGTATGTCCCGGGGGGGTGGGCGCAGTGCCCCCACTCAAATATTTTTTTTTTAATATATACATATTTTTTAATTTTAATTTGTAAATTACATTAATCAAAAGTTGTAACTGAACCTAGTTTCTTATTATATCCCCATAAATATACCGTACCGTACCGCGGCGGGCTTGAATTCTTCGTCTATTTGGCAAAAAATAATTTGTATCGCTATATCATAACAATCTCGCCTCCTGGGTAAAATTCCTGACTCCGTCCCTGATGTCTTCACTGACCTAAATTTCTAGATCTATCACAGTATATCCTAATGTGTTGACGGGGCTACACAACGTGGCAAAGTAATGAATAGGGCATATGTTCCAACGAATTTCGAAAAAACAAACATTATAAGACGTTTAGCTAGGACCTCTTCTTGGTACCTGACCTATATACAAGCATTTAATTGGCCATAAAAAATAAGAGATAGTTAATTGGTCTTGTCCTAATGAAGAACATATGATTGTTTCGTGTATAACACATGTCCTATTATTTTATTTTATTATTTTAATCATGATCTTCTATTTTGGTGAAAAATCAAAAATCAAAAATAAAATAATATAATATAACGTGTGTTTCACATTGAGCCATTCCATGAACTATACTAGGGTCTGAGTGTGTAGTTTGAGTTCTCTATTTCAAATGATGTTTCATCTCCTATTCTAGTTACTTATATATATATATATATATATGTATATGATGTTGATTTATATATATATATATATATATATATTTGACATTCATATAGATAGATGGATATAAGAGATAGAATTTATCAAAAAAAGAAAGTAATAAGAGATATAGAACACAATTTTGAAGTGTGTGCTAAACTATGATATACATATACTCCTAAAAGTAGTCTCATGTAATATCGTACCCTTAACATATAGGGATAACAGGTGGAGACGTATCACATATGTTCTTAGAATATCCGAAATCCAAAAAAAATGAAAAAAAATGGATACAATGTGGATACGTCCCGAATACATGTCTGATACGAAAAATTGAAGTACTTGACACTCTATCGCTACATGTCAGGTATTATTTAATTTAATTTTTGGGGGAAAAAAAGAGGTAATAATTTGGTGATGATCCTCTTTTAATGAACACATATTATTAAAAATTTTACTGTAAATTTATTATTTAATTTGACTAAATTTTTACTGTATATTTATTATCTAATTTGACTAATAGTTCAAACTTATGGATCATGTTGTTGCTTATGACTACTCATTATAAAATTTTCTGATTAGTAATTATATAATAGCATATTTTTAAGTATGCAATGGTTATATGACCTCATTCATTGGGTTACAGGAAAAATTAAGTTTTCGCTATTGTATTTGTGAATTCACAAAATATATAAAACTTTAATGTAAATCCTTATAATATATATAAAATTTTATTGTGAATTCAGAAAACTCCAATCGAACATGTGTATGGTATATTATTAATATATCTATATATCTATATATATATATATATATTTGCGTATTCCCAACATATTGTATCTTAAAATTTTGAGATTTTCCATATCTCGTATGCATATTATATTTGTATCCATGCATTATAGGTGCTAAGAGCATCTCCAACCCATAAACAAAAAAATAGTGCAACTTTTGCACCATTTTAATGTTATACAGTAAATTTACTCCAACCCATAACTTTAATTTTAACACAAAAAAGAATATTCTCTAAAATATTCTTTGTTACATCTTATATTATGCTATTGTCTCTATTTCACAAATAATACCCAAACTTCAAGTTCTTTTACATATTCATCCAATTTATTTTTATTTTTTTTGTTACTTCGTGGTATTAATTAATAAAATTCACAATTAACATACATTTTAGTATTTAATAATAATAATAATAATTAAAACTTAGTTTAAATCTATTTGGTATTTCATAAAATTATTTCAACATTCATCTAACATTTTTAGCCTATATTTTAATAATATTGGTTGAGAAGGAAGTGATATGCTGTTATTATTTGTCTAATTTCTCAATGTCTTATTATAATAGTTATTTTGTATTAGAATAGTGTAATTTTTAATATTAATATGTGTTTATATAAATATTTCAATTTTTTTAATTTATGAAATATGCATTTTGTACAAGTTCTTAATATATATTTATTTATTGTTAAATTTAAAATGAAATCATATATAATTGAATAAAAATAATATTTACTGGACATAATTATAACTTCATAAAATTTTAAGGACTAAATTGCAAATGAAAAATAATACAAAAACTAAAATAAAGAAAAAGAAGACTTGCACCAAATTTGGTGCAAAAAGTGAAGTTTTACTCCAAATATAGCGTCCAACATCACAATTGCACCAAATTTGATGTTAAAAATGGTGTGGGTTGGAGTGCCATTTATACCATTTTCAACCCAAATATAGAGTGGGTTGGAGATGGTCTAAGTGAAGCACAAAATATACCTTCCGAGTCTTTTAGATGTTTGTAGTTAGGAGTTGACTGGATTTCTGGCCTTTCAAGGGGTACTCATTGTTTGGACCTGGGCTTCTTTTTCTGCCATTCAAACATCCATCACATGGGCTTTTTTCACTCGCCCATTTAGATCCTAAGCCCAAAACTTTAGGCGAATGACCCAAAACATATGTAATATATTTTGAGGAAATATTATCATTCGTGACTCATTTTTTATTTTGTTCCTTGTTTTGAAAAAAAATCGGTCTATTTTTTAATTTGTTCCTAAATTCATTTCTTTCATGAATCCATTACTGTTACGGTGTTACCAATTAGGGATGACAGCGGGACGGGTATGGGGCGAGTATAGCAGGACTCAGGACCAGCCCCGTTAAGAAATTTCAATACCCGGACCCGGTCATTACCCACCTGCCCCAGACCCGACGAGTCCAGGTCGATTTTTATTTTTTTACTTTATTCTTACATTTTTTGTCAATTTTTTCCTCACAAAAGCATTCAAAACAAATAAATAAGTAAGCAACATCGAATCGATGATTCAACGTAAACACATCCACTACAAGTCATCCGTTACTAGAGAATGGGAAGTGGGTTTTGAGTTTAGACTTTTGATTTAATAGACTTTTTTTTTTTTATATATCTAGTTAAGGTTGTAAGGTAAGTTGTTATTATAAATAGCACTTTTTTGGATACAATTTATAAATATTAATAAGTTTTAATAATAATAATTAGATATATAAAATTTAAAAATATTATAATTTTTTTAACCGGGTCCGGGTCCGGGGCGGGTATCGACTGGATTCGTTACCTGCCCCGGACCCGGCCGGTCTTGAATTTCAATACTCGTTAGACCAGGATTCATTGCCATCCGTACTACCAATAGCCCTCTAAAACCAAAAACCTCTTGGTCTAGACGTCTAGTGGTATCCACCTCCCACTTTATGTGAGAGGTCCTGGATTTCAATCCAAACTGCCACAAGTTGTGACACTTTCCTTTATGGAACTAGATAGAGTCTTTATAACTCACAATTATGACTATCAACCCAGGTTTATCAGGTTAGATATTTAGAATATTCCCTTATATCTGGAAGTGAAAAAAAAAAAATATGGCCTCTAAGATTTTTTTTTTCTTTCTAATTTTAAATAACGGTACTTTTGCTTTTTAGTTGGTGATTACTTTTTCTTTTCTCATCTCCACTAAAATTCAATGTCTAAACATAGAGTAAGTGAAGGCTTTACTTTGGCCTCCTATTTGTTTTCTAGCCTCACTAATTACTTCTTATGCATCTTTTCTTAGTTTTAAGCAAAATTTTAACATCAAAACATTTTATAATCCTAGTGATTTAAGTATTGGACCCAAAAGGGTTCCGTTGTTATCACTCACAAGTCAAGTATAAAAGAGCGATTTTCCTATGCTTATTCGACTTCTAGATATATTCCGCTTATGCGATAGATGTCAAGTCACGTTTAAAAGCGCTATTGGACTTTACGTTCATATTTTCGCACGTTTAAACGCTTCAAGGTCGCCAATTAGGTTCATTGAGCAAGCTTTTAAGGAGCAAATGTTATCAAATCCAAAACTCACAGCACGAAACACTTGTACGTTTCCACAAGTCGATATATATAAATATGAGAAGGGATCGCGAAAAGTCCTCTCTAAACACGGGCGGGTTTTATATTTATTTAATAAAAAAGAAAAGGTAAAAATAGACAAATGTTACCATATTACAAAAACACCCTCACAAATGAAATCCACTCCATCTTTGAAAATTGTTAACTTCACTTCCTTGAGAAACAGCCAATCCAATCCCACTTCTTCCCCCTTCACCAATCCCTCTATAATACAATCTCCACTCATCTACATCTCCATCCATTTGAACCAAACATGGCAACCCAACCCCTTCACAATCCCATCCACCGGCCCGTGATTGCTCGAGAACGGGCCCATCCGACCTCCTCCTCCAATCCCTCAATCCATCCGAAGACACCGCCATCCCAATCCCCCTTCTCCTATCTCCACCAACACCTTCATAAACCATCAAATACTTCCCATCTCTCCTATTCCTCAAAACACGAGCATTAACTATCCCACGCTCATCAAACGCCCCATTCTGGCCCCCGCCTAACACTTTCCCTAGCTTTATCCATCTCATCCCGTCCCTTGACCGTGCAATGCCAATTGAAAAATGCCCCTTCTCCACATCATACGAGTGATAGTACATCCTAAGATCACCCACCCCATGAAAAACAACTTGTGGCGACGAAATGAACAACGAATCCCACTCGCCTTCCGACCCTACATCGAGCAACGCCCCACTATGATGCTCCCCTTCGATTCTAGCCCAATGCCTCCCATCTTGACTCATGGCTAAACCAGGCAATGACATAAGATCACCATTTCCTACCCCTAGTTCCACATTTTCGACAGCCAACTTTTCGGAACAAAATCCGGTGTAATAAAGCCAATAAACGGCACTATTAGCTCTAACTTTCGAGCTAGACATAATCACAACCTCACAAGGCCTAACACTATGAGTATCAAAAGCCCACCAATCATTACTACAATTCATAACCAAACCAACATCTGAATTCGATTTCACACCTCCTAAACCCCTCTCCCAATGTACCCCATTGCTCGAAACCGCCAATCCAATCGAATCGGAATTAGGGTTTTGAATTGACCTACCATGGTACCACATGTACCACCTCTCTTCCTCATCGCCAATAAACCTTTTCACAACAGGGGAACCAATTTCGAGGCTGTCCCATGAATTAATTGGGCCCAAATCGAAGATTAAACCCCTTGAAAAGGATGAATTTGAGATTTTCTGGGCTGAAATTGGTGTGGGTTGTATTAGGGTTTCTGAATTTGGGGGTGATTTGGGATTTGAGTGATTTTCATTGGTTGAATTTTGTTTGTTGGTGTTTGGCTTTGTGGAGCAGTGGGTGGGGGAAAAGGGAATAATTTTGTTTCTGGAGGAAGTGAAATTGAGGGATTTAGGATTGATTTGAGGCCATTTTGAGGTGAAGGTGGTTAGGTTATGAGTTGGTCTTGGTTGAATGTTGATTGATGCTGTGGTTTCCATGGATGCAGGGGAGTGGGGGGTTTTGGAAGAGAGAGGTTGAAATGAAAGATCGGTGAGTGGGTAATTATATACAAACCAATGGAATCTAAGACACTTGTACGTGTATATCTATTTGTATGTATCAAGATACTCGAGATCGATCGCGAAAGATTTTGTTTGAGCTTGGTTTATCTGAAGTATTTATTTTCTTCGATAAGATTTGAAAGTTGGGTTGATTGAGCTCGATTGGATTAATTAAAAATAATAACCCCTCCGTTCCAAAAAGATGTCAATTATTCTATTTTTATCTGTCCCAAAATGATTATCTATGGATGCATTTGAAAACACTTTTCAAATGGATTTTTAGAGATGGAAGTCTATTTGTGAAAATTTTACTTGTTTGCTAATCAAATTTAAATGGACTTTTGGAATAAACCACTTCTCCAAAAGTCCATATTAATGGCTTTTGAAATTTTTTCCAAGCGTTTCTATGAGAAGTTACTTTATGTGTAATTTTACCAAACACTTTATATTTTCTAAAGCACTTATTTGAAATGCCCATTTTGAAATGTCCATTCTACAAATAAACTTACTAATTGAAAAGTGGATCCAAATACATCATTTAATCCGACTATATTACCCTCCAAATTAATTGAGAAATATAAAATTAATTCATTTTTACTATAAAATTACAATCGTATTTAAGGAAGATTCCTAAATTAAATTTAAATCATAGTATGTTTTAGAAGGTAATATTATTAGTTGTTTGTTTTAAGGAAATGGTATATTAAGAAAATAATAGACTTTTGATAATTCCTAAGAAAATTCAAAAGGGACATCTTTTTTAGGATGGAGAAAGTAATACAATATGTGAAATAAGATCATGCAATTCGAGTTCGACTCAATGAAAACACGTTCGAGTTTCGTCAATTAACAATCAAATCAAGTTAAGACACAACTTTTGAAAAATAATAAAATTCAAATAACTTTGAATAATATTTTATTCGACTTGGCATGATCATTAAAACTTCTCTCTCTGTATGTCTCTTTTGTGTATGGAAATGCACAACGTTGAGCCGTGAAAAAAGGACGGCTTAATTATCACTCCCTTTTAAAAGAAACACATTTGCTTAATAAAGGAGAGTGATCTTGCCTCTCAAGGAAGGTAGCATTGCAAATTCTACTTGAACAATAGACCACTGCATGTGAGAAAAGCTCAAGTGGTCATTTTCAACAAAGAAAGTCTCGAGTTCAATCCTTTTACTGTGCTCGCGGTTTTCAGGACTTGTAATGTTGAGAGATCTTCCTTTGGGCTCCACGTCTTAGCCCAATAACGTGGAAGTTGATAATCTCTCAGCATTCTCGACTCGCGAAAATTGATCCAGATTTTAGTTTGAACTGACGAGCTCTATCTTTACACAAGTTTTAATCTAACTCAGGCTCCATCTCTAGGCTATTACTTATGGTCTATGTTACACAAACACGGACACATAGATACGGACACTGCAAGACATGGACACGAGACACGTCAATTCTTAAAAAATTAGGACACGGACACGGCTCGAACACATCTGCCCATATTTATATATATATATATATATATATATAATATGTTATAAACTTATGAGTAATTGAGCACCTATTAGACAATAATCAACAATTCAACAACTTATTAATAACAACCTATATATATATATATTCACTATTTATATATGAACAACCTATTTTTACACAAAATAACAACTTATTAATAACAATGTTTCTGTAAACTCTAAAACTTCATCTATATATAATTATATATATATATATATATTAAAAATACATTTATATTAAAAATACATAAAAAAAATGCAAAAAATTAGCCCCGAAATGTCCTGAACGTGTACGTGCCGTGCACGAATTTTATTTATTTAGTTTAAATTCTGGACACACTTTTGCCATGTCCGACACGTGCCATAGCCGTGTCCACCGTGTGTCCGACACTGCACGGGGTGATTTTTCGGAGTGTCCGTACATCATAGCTTATGGTTCATCCAAACGAATATTTATTTACAATATTGCCAATTTCACCATCCCATTTTGGCAGAGGAATCTTACTTGGACACAATGGCATCAACAAAGGAAATATTCCCCACATCAAAACAATACTCTCATAATAAAATGCAATAGAAACCATCCTTTCTTGACACTACATGTAACACCTATATTGTTGTGAATTACTTTTGTTTTGTGCGGGTTTTAAATGTACACTAATAATGTTAGGTCAATAAATAAGTGTAGAATATAAGAGATAATATTCTTATATGTCAAATTATAGAAAGGACTTTATTTGTAATTACGATAGGTCTTAAGGACAACATAAATATTTATGTAGGTCTTTTTTTTTTTCCACGGCATTTAGTAATATTGGAATAAGGGAGTAAAATACATCTTTTACAGAACATCCTCGCACCGAGAATTAATACGTGACGGCGGCGGTTCCAGAATTGAAGATAGGCCAATTAGGTGAGTTATCTTCTTCTAAGCATGTTTGTAGAGATTAAATATATTCTTGGTTGTGTTAATGCTATGATAGGAAGTAATTAGACAATAAAGAAATAGTGGCATGAGTTTATAGATTTTATTAGTAAAAAGTGGAAAAATTGATTCTATTAGTTAGTAAATGAAAATTGGAATAGAAGTGAGTGGATAAAACTTCCAGGTTTCCATGATTAGTTTAATGGAGTTTAGTAGTGGATAGAGGTGCTTAAATCTTGTGATTAACGATTAAAGCTTGATATGGAAAACTAGTATTCTGTGCAATCGAATTTCACTATTTTCGAACATGTGATGTATGTGATTATATGATAAACTGTTTCTTCTCCAGTCAATAATAGCATGCTTATTCCCTTATTTGTTAATGTTGATCTAGATTGATTAGGAGAACGTGAGGCTAATTCGAGAATTTTGATATCACGGTTTTGGAATTTTGAGGCAAGTGATTTTTGATGTTTTCCTACTATTTTACTATTGTTTTCGTTGTGTATAAAGAACGCAAACCAGTATTATATGACATTACATGTGTTTGAGTGATGAGAGGAGCGAAAATTTTTATAATTAAAGTATATATGTATACATATATGTGTTTTGTTTTTATAAAAACAGGGCCAGACATGGATCAAAATGATATGAAGGAATATTTGATCTTATTTATATGACATGGACTTTTGAAATTATTTTATTTTGCCAGATAATGATAATTAAATTGTTATTTTTGTTGAACTTCGAATGTGTGTGCTTTGTCGGTATCCTTTGGACCCACTTATTTGTCCCCGGGGTCATCTGCGTGCTCTTCGGTCAAGAGCTCATCTATCGTCCTCTTGGCCAGGGGTCATTTGTTCGTACCCTCCGACCAAGGGTTCATCTATTCTGTTTGCTTTGTGTATTTGTGTGTCCTGCATTTGGTGGTGTGTAAGCTAAGCATTTTTGACATTTGATTCTTTGGATAACCACCATGTTTTCGCAAAAGTGTGCTTTGAGCTAAAGATATTTAATCTTAAATTACTACTTTGAAATTTTCTACATTTCGCGTGCACGATATATTTGAGTTTCTATGAGATGAAATTTATTTTTCATACTTGATCCGGTAGGAGAATATTGAAAATTACTTGTTGAGTATACAACTCACCCCTTGCAATGTTGTCTTTCCACAGATAGTTAGTTCTCTTGGACATGAGGAGTTTAATTGGAGTCTTTGTTTGATGCTCTAGATGGACCTTCTTATCTTGAGAAATTTGATGTTATTACCTTTTCTTTTACTTTGAGACTTGTGAAGTTCTGTTATTTATTATGGAGTTTATATTTTATTTGGACATGTAGATGATTATGGGTTGGATTCTTAGACGCTTTGTACCGCAATTTCAAGAACCTTATATTATTAGTCAACTGATGAGTTTTTTTTTTAAAAATTAAATTTCCATTTATTTTACTTTTCGGAACTTATATTGAATGTTGTACATATTGGTGGCTTCATGTCATCGTAGTTCTTACCGCGTTGACATGGCCATGTCACGTTCCGGTTAGGGGGCGTGACACTATAAGTGAAGACATATCCCTCATACCAAAAATACACTATCTCTTCGTTCCATGGCTGAAACGACACAAGAAGGAGAGGACTATAACTCGAAAGCACATTGCAAATAAAATAACACTAGTTCCCTCAATTTTTCTCTCCTTCTCCTCATAATTCAAACTCCATTCCTCCCTTTTATAGTCTTCCAGCACCCACATTTTCCATCCAGGCATCATACTTTCATTAATAGAGATTCTACAGATCTAAAAATAGCACAAATTTTCTCGTGAAATGCCAAAAATCGCGTTTTTGCCCTTCATATGGTACGCCTCGTTAGCAATGCTAATAAACCCGCACTCATTCTTGAAAGGATCGTAAGCCAAAAGGGTTGTCATTTTACTACAAATCCAATGCAAAATCCCTTTGTAAACAATGCAAGGCCTCGTGTCAAATTCAATGTTAAACGTGCCATTTTTGCGCTTGACAATTCTCCACATTCCTTTTTCAGCTTGAAATTATAAGAGAATACAACATTATCACTAGTTTGTATTATTTTTACCACGTCGTAACTTGTGTTTCCATTGCTAACACGGGAAATAAGTCCCATGGGACCGTAACGTTTTCTTGCGCTCTGCATAGGAAGTGTGACCAGTGTTTTAAAAGATAGTCTGGGGTCGCGCCGCCGGGAAGGGGTGTTGTTGAAACGCCCGGGGCAATAGGAAGGGGGCGTAACCCTTCGTGGGCGTACGCCCCGGTCGGAAGCGCGCCCAAGGCTTGGGCATACGCCCAATGTGTTTTTACATATTTCAGACCTAAATTGAATTTTTTCCAATTTTCAATCCAAAGCCCACCCTTTTTAGGCCTATTTGAACTTTTATAATATTTTATTCTTTTAGTAAAAACCAGACCACTTATTTAATTAAGTCAAACATTAAAAAAAAAAAAAAAAACTAAGCAACAAGAAAACTCTGATCAAGAAGATGTTGAAGAGTTCATTGAAACTGGAAGAGAGCATGTTAATGAATTTGAGGATTTGCAAACCCGTGGTATTAATAAAGTAGAAGATTTAGAATTGAGGGTCAAAGATGAAGATAATGATCTTAATGGTGAGACTTTTGATAATGATTGAGTAAATTAGTGCTCGTCAACTATTATTTTAAACTTTAACTTTGCATAACGCTAGAATTTGAATCAATTATTTGTCTATCTTGATTGTTTTTGGCAAAAGTTGAGCTTGGACTTTTAGTTTGTATGGTTGAATATATATATATATATATATATATTAACTTTCTCTATCTTAATACATATAAAATTTGTGGGGCATATGCCTGTGCGTTGGGGCTTACGTCCCTCCCCTTGGGACATGAAATGCCCCACCCGGCGCCTTTGCCTAAATTGCATTCAAAGTTAGTTTTATAAAAAATGAGTATCTATATTATATATACATATTATAAAATCGAAGAGCACCCTATAGAATCTGTTTTGGACTGTCAAGTAGTTTTGGTGAAACCACAATAATTTTATTTTATGAATCAAGCGTTATGAACCATTTGAATGATATAGTGTCTGCTCAATAGTTTTGATGAGGTGACATAATGACAATTTACATGATCCATAAAACCCGATATAGGAAAAAGAAATTATTTTTATTTTCTCAATTTCTTTTTAAATCACATCTCTTTTTCTTTTTTTCCTGCTTTCTTCTCTTTCATCGTCTTTTATTTAATTTCAATTAATTTCGTTTAAAAATTTCATATCAAAATTAAATTTTTGCACATGCATTGATTGTGCATTACTAACTAATTAGAAAACATTACTTGTATTTATGTAACTTTTTTTTGTAAGAATTACAAAGTCAATAATATAGATATATGTATTTTATAATAAATTTGTACTAACAATTAATACAATACCAACTTCGAAGTTCAAATTTTCGAACGATGTATAATATGATAATATAATATATATATATTATGGTACGATAGGTAAAAATTGTATTTTTGGTCCCATATGTTTGGCCTTTTTAAATTTTGGTCCTATTCATTGCAAGATTCTCACATTGTGTCTCATAACTTTAAAAAAATCTCACATTGGGTCCCAATCGAATTTTTCGTTAAAATTTAACAGTCAGCTTCATTAGTCAACATTTTGACCAACGTTTTGGGAGTTTTTGTGTTTGAGTGACACGTGATATTAAATAGAAATATCGTGATGTTGAATATAATCAGTGTGTGCGTACATTTACACACGAATTCTCGTCCAAAAAAAGGGTCCTATAGAGAAGGAAAAATATAGAAGACTGATTAAGCTCAACCCCCCCGCCCTCCTCGCTCCTCCTCCTCCTCAAGAATCATTTAACACCTCCACTATGTATGAAAGGAATATTCTGTATATATATATATATTCCTTTTTATAACTCATTTTATACTATTTCCTATTTATCACAAATAACACCAAACTTTAAGTATCTCATTACATATTCATCCAAGAAAATATATTTTGTTATTTTATAATAGTACACGAATAATATTATTGTTATTTAATGATAATAAATAATTAAAATTCAATTTAAATCTATTTTGACATTTTGTAAAATTAATCAAAAGATTAATTAAATCATATTTGTTATTTAGTAATAGTCTAAATAATAAAAAATAATTAAAATTTGATATAATAAAGACATACAAAACAAACATTACATTGATTAATTAATAATAAAACAACACAATTGAAAATTAAATTGAGATGGAATCAGTTTACCAAAATATTAAATTGTTGTTGCCTGTCTAATTTATTTATCTTATATTTTATTTAGTTTGTAATTGTGTGATTTTTGTGTTATTATGTAATATTAGTCTATATTGATATGAATGTTTTAATGCTTTAAATTTATATATATGGTATATGCATTTTGAACTTAGTTTTAATATATATCTTTTATTTATAATTAAAGTAAAATCACATATAATTGAGTAAAAAAATAATAAATATATGACCTAATTATAACTTTTTCAAAATTTAAGGACCTAATTACATAGAACCTAATTATACATATGGAACCAATATATATATATATATATACATACTCTCTTTTAGATAAGATCTAAGACCCAATATACACCATTAGATACATTAAATCCAACAGTCCAAAAAATAAGGAAGAAACAGACAAAAAAAAAATGAAAAATAGGTTTACCAAAAATAACGACAGTCATCTCCTGCAATCTCTCAAACAACTGATACCCACGAACTCAACCATTTATTATCACAATCTCAGGCCCAAGATTAACGCAATCAATTTATAGAATCGTGTTAACCTCAGATTTCGTTCTATTATCACAAAAAAATAATTCTGAAACTCTAAAATTTCTGGAAAATCGAGATTGCAAACCCAAAATCTGAAAATATTGAATTTCTGTTGTTCTTCGAACAAATATTGTATAAATATTTGTTTTTTGAGTTACAATGAGTGTTGTTGTTGATTTGCTGTCTAAATAATGTGATTTTGTTTAGTTTATATGCATATTTGAGTAATATATATTGTATATTATTACATTATTTTGTTCATTCTAACTGTATAATATACAAAAACGCGATGTATAATGGTTTGTATTGTAGTGTATAATAATGAATCTAATGTATAATCTGTTATACCATTCTATATAATTGTGTATAAAATTCACAGTGTATAATGGTTTGTATTGCAGTGTATAATAATGAATCTAATCTATAATCTGTTATATATATAGTTGTGTATAAAATTCACAGTGTATAATGATTTGTATTGTAGTGTATAATGGTTTGTATTGTAGTGTATAATAATGAATCTAATCTATAATTTGTTATACCATTCTATATAGTTGTTTATAAAATTCACAGTGTATAATGATTTGAGTTTTTATAAACCAAGAATTTTTAAATATGGCAGAAGATGATAGATTGTAACGGGGAATGAAAAGCACTCATTCTTTAAAGTTCTGTTATTCTTTTGTATTTGAGAATTAATTCATTGATGGGTTGGTTGTATAGTGGTAGAAGTTACATAATAGTTGTGGACTTAGTGGGCTGTTCACGTGAGAAATTATGGGGTGGAAAATATTAGATAAGTTTGAATTGTGTCGGGTGTAATATATCCGGTAATATAATAGAACCACTTACCACACCTATAATCTAATGGTGAAACACATTATAATCTAAAGTGGTGCATTGCACCCAATATATTATAGAATTACTACAAAATATGATACGTGAGTTTTGCCATACCAAAAAGTTGGCAGACCAAATTCAAACTCTAGGTGGTTCATGCTTTATAAAAGAGTATAGATAGTTGTGTATAAAATTCACAGTGTATAATGGTTTGTATTGTAGTGTATAATGGTTTGTATTGTAGTGTTTAATAGTTTGTATTGTAGTGTTTAATAGTTTGTATTGTAGTGTATAATAATGAATCTAATCTATAATTTGTTATACCATTCTATATAGTTGTTTATAAAATTCACAGTGTATAATGATTTGTATTGTAGTATATAATGGTTTGTTATTGTAGTGTATAATGGTCCGTTACAGAGAAATAAAGAGAAACCCATTTGTTCAAATTCACTCTATCTATTACATTAAATCAGGTGCTTAATGATGATTTGCAGACTCATAATTGATAACAACAAAAGAATTCAGAAAAAATTGAATTGAAAACAGAAGAAGATGATGAATAGGGATTCGATTTCTGCATATCCTTCGATCTTTACAGCGCCGATCTCGAATTTATGAAAAACAACCGATTTGATGATGAATTGAACGGGTAAAACGATATCTCGAATCAATTTTGCTGGAAAACAACCGATTTGATGATGAATTGAATGGGTAAAAAAATATCTCTTATCAATTTTGCTGATATATGTGATTATGGAAAGAATATAATGAAATCGGTTATGGAGCGTGAAACTGGGGATTTGATTTGATACTGTGTATTAAATTGAATCTGTTAGTTATAATTTAATGACTAAAATGCCCTTTACATAATTAAAACAAATTATTAAATCAGTTAAATGTAGACCTTGGGATCAAATTGAATCAAAAGCTTAGATTGAGTCTTATATCTTACTTAATGGCAAGGGATGTATTTGATCCATATCCTATATATATATATATATATTGTTGTGGAACTCAGAGTCATATTCCACCAAATATAGAAATAGCTAGGGAAATATTGTACTAGAAAACCACACTAGATTTAATTCCCAGGAAAGATTGGAGGCGTCACAACGGTCGCGCTTAAAACCCAACCTCCTCGACAGAATTAACTAGACGAATTTAATAGCACAATATAACACTACAACTATAACTAACAATGGCTACTTGAAGAATAGCACAAAATAAAGAACACCAAATTTAACGAGGTTCGGCTAATTTAGCCTACGTCCTCGGACCCCACCAAATATTTCACTAAAGGACTAAAGTGAAACTATTACAAACTATAGAGGAAGAAAGTAGAAATTGCTAAAAGACTTAGGCAATTTGGGATGTTTTCTAATGTAAATAGATGGTCTCTTTTTATAGTGTAAAGAGACCACTCTTTACAACCATTTTTCAATGTGGGATATTGCTCAACTTTGAAATGAGCCATTCTTCAACAAATCTCCACCTTGGCGAATTTCCAAAATCTTCAATCTCCTCGTCAAACGGGGTCACCAAAAATCAATCTTCAAACTTTGACAATGTTGATCAAGTCCAAACAAAATTTGAACTTGATTGCAGTCACAACTTTTGTCAACATATCAGCAGGATTCTCAGTAGTATGAATCTTCTCGATTCTGACTCCACCTTCTTCAAGTATCTCTCTTATGAAGTGATACCGAACATCAATGTGCTTCGTCCTTGCATGATAAACTTGGTTCTTTGCTAAATGGATAGCACTTTGACTATCACAATGTATTTTCACATACTTTTGTCCAATCCCCAGTTCACCAAGCAACCCTTGAAGCCAAATTGCTTCCTTTACAGCCTCTGAAATTGCCATATACTCTGCTTCCGTAGTAGACAGAGCAACCGTTGACTGTAAGGTAGACTTCCAACTGACCGGTGCTTTAGCAAGAGTAAATACGTAGCCTGTAGTTGATCTACGCTTATCTAAATCACCAGCATAGTCTGAATCGCAATATCCGACTACATACTCACTATGTTCCCGCTCAAATATCAAACCAACATCAGCTGTGTCATGGATGTATCGCAAAATCCATTTCACAGCTTGCCAATGTTCCTTTCCAAGATCATGCATATACCTGCTCACAACCCCCACTGCTTGGGAAATATCAGGCCTCGTACACACCATAGCATACATCAAGCTACCAACAGCATTTGCATACGGTACTTTTGACATGTATTCCCGTTCTGCATCAGATTTCGGTGACAAAGCGGCGCTAAGCTTAAAATGAGGAGCAAGCGGAGTACTAACTGATTTTGACTTTTCATCAATGCCAAAACGCCTCAACATCCTACTCAGATATTGTTTCTGAGTCAAACAAAGCCTCCTCAATTTTCTATCTCTGAAAATCTCCATGCCGAGAATCTTCTTCGCCTCACCTAGATCCTTCATCTCGAACTCCCTTTTCAAATGAGTCTTCAACTTCTCAATTTCTATTAGACTCGGGGAGGCAATCAACATATCATCAACATACAGAAGAAGATATATGAAGGATCCATCTTGTAGCTTGTGCAAATACACACAATGATCGTATTTGCTTCTTGTGTACCCAATTCCCATCATAAACTTGTCAAATCGCTTGTACCACTGCCTCGGAGATTGCTTCAATCCGTACAACGATTTTTGAAGTTTACAAACCAAATTTTCATTTTCAGCAACTTTGAATCCCTCTGGCTGAGTCATATAGATTTCCTCTTCCAAGTCTCCATATAAAAATGCAGTTTTTACATCCAACTGAACTAGTTCAAAATCCAACTGTGCTACCAAAGCCAACAAAATTCTAATGGAAGAGTGTTTTACAACTGGAGAAAACACCTCATTATAATCAATGCCCTCCTTCTGAGCGTAACCTTTGGCCACCAATCTGGCTTTATAGCGAACATCACCTTGGCTAGGAAATCCATCTTTCTTTTCAAATACCCATTTGCATCCAATTGCCTTCTTTCCCTTCGGGAGACTGGCCAGTTCCCATGTTTGATTCTTATGAAGGGACTGCATTTCTTCACTCATGGCAATCCTCCACTTATCTTTCTCTGGTCCTTTGACTGCTTCAATATAAGTGGTAGGAACATCATCAGCGGCAATTGCAGATGCACAAGCCACCATATCATCAAAGCGAGCAGGCTTTCTGATTGTCCTCTTTGGCTTGCTAGTTGCAATTGATTCAAGTTGCTGTGGAAGTTCTAGGGGTTGAACTTCCTCTTCTTCAAAATCTCCTTCTACCGTAGGAGAATGATCAAGAGTTTCTTGATCTGCTGGGACAACAAACTTTTCAAACTCCACCTGTTTGGGAGTACCATCATGCTGTTCTGCATTCACCTTTTCCAACACGGTAGATTCATCAAAGGTGACATCCCTGCTAAAGATTATTTTCTTTGTTTTTGGACACCAAAGACGATAGCCTTTTATACCAGAGGTGATCCCCATGAACACAACTTTCTTTGCTCTAGGATCCAACTTTGATTCCTTAACATGATAATATGCAGCGGAACCAAACACATGTAAGGAATCATAATCAGCAGCAGGCTTTCCAAACCATTTCTCCAATGGTGTTTTTCCATCAATAGCAGTAGATGGTAGACGATTAACGAGATGACACGCATATGTCACAGCCTCAGCCCAAAATTCTTTACCCAACCCAGCATTGGATAACAAACACCGAACTTTCTCCAGCAAAGTCCAGTTCATGCGTTCTGCCACTCCGTTCTGTTGTGGTGTATGTCTAACAGTAAAGTGTCTGACAATGCCTTCATCCTCACAAAATTTTTGAAATGGACCACTCCTAAATTCTCCACCATTGTCTGTACGGAGACGTTTGACCTTTTTATCAGTCTGAGTTTCCACCATCTTTTTCCATTGGAGGAATACCTCAAACACTTCATCCTTCGTCTTCATAGTTACACCCAAACTCTCCGGGAAAAATCATCAACAAAGGTTACAAAATAGTGTTTCCCTCCCAAAGAACTCGTTTTTGAGGGACCCCATACATCCAAATGAACATAATCCAAGATACCTTCAGTATTATGGATTGTTGTTCCAAATTTAACCCTTGTCTGTTTCCCACGAACACAATGTTCACAAAACTCTAATTTGGAGTATTTCACTCCTTTCAACAATCCTTGATTTATGAGGAGATTCAAGGATTTTCCACCTGCATGTCCCAAGCGCATATGCCATAGCCTAATTGCTTCTGAATTCCGATCATCAACAGTAACTGCTGCTACTGCACCCACAACTGTACCACCCATGTAGTGATACGTATTGTTGTTCTTCCGAATTCCCTTCATTACCACGAGTGCACCAGAGATGATCTTCATCACCCCATCCTTAGCTCTTACTTCAAAACCTTTCGATTCTAAAGTTCCAACGGAAATAAGGTTTTTCCTCACTTCTGGTGCATACCGAACACCCTTTAGGTTTATGATTGATCCATCGTGATTCTTTAAGCGAACTGAACCAATCCCAAGTGTAGTAAGAGGAGCTTCATTTGCTGTGAAGACAACGTCATTTTGTTCTTTGAAATCAAAGAACCAATCCAAATGTGGTGTCATATGATGACTACATGCTGAATCCAGCATCCATACTTCAGAAGCACCGCTGGATGATGTCGCCAATGAGAAGTCCGATTCGGCATCATCACACTCGGTTACATTCGATTCCGCCACGGCCTTAGAATTGCCCTTAGTTGTCAGCTTTGGGCAATCTCTCTTCCAGTGTCCTGTTTCTCGACAATAGGCACACTCGTCTTTGCTTAGTTTATGCCTGGACTTGGATCTCCCTTTCTTTCCTTTGTTTTTGTTTTGTGAACGACCTCTGACGAACAAAACCTCTGCATCTCCGCCTGAACAAACTTGCTTGTCCTTCTTTCTCAGCTCATAACTGTACAGGGCAGCACAAACTTCGCTAAGAGATACAGCAGCCTTCCCGTGAAGTAGAGTGGTTTCAAGAAACTCAAACTCCTCAGGAAGGGATCCCAACAGCATCAGAGCCAAATCCTCGTCTTTAAAAGTCTCATCCAAATTTATCAAATCGGTAACCAGTTGATTAAAACTAGTAATGTGACTATTCATAGTGGAACCCGAAACAAATGTGAAGCGAAAGAGCCGCTTCTTCAAATGGAGCTTATTCTGACAACTCTTCTTCAGAAAGTTCTCCTCCAGTGCCATCCACAATTTATATGCCGAGTTTTCTTTCGAAAACGCATATCTCTGCTCTCTGGATAGACACGAACGAATTGTTCCACATGCCAACCGATTCATCATACTCCAATCTTTTTCCTCTATATCATTTGGTTTCTTCTCTTCAATAGCTAAGTATAGACCTTGTTGAAAGAGTGTGTCTACAACTTCGCTTTGCCACATACCAAAATGGCCTGTGCCATCAAAAGACTCCACTGTCAATCGCGTATTCGCCACAGTGGTTCTCGCCCAAATGGACGACGACGATGCTTTTGAGGTGTCTTCTATTTTTGGTTTACAAATTATTCTTCAAGAGCCCTCCAAATGCGAAAGCCAAATAGCCCGAGAAAACTTTTCTGATGTGGAAGATCAGATTAAACTGCGACCACAGAGCATACTCAGAATACCCGAGCTCTGATACCACTTGTTGTGGAACTCAGAGTCATATTCCACCAAATATAGAAATAGCTAGGGAAATATTGTACTAGAAAACCACACTAGATTTAATTCCCAGGAAAGATTGGAGGCGTTACAACGGTCGCGCTTAAAACCCAACCTCCTCGACAGAATTTAATAGCACAATATAACACTACAACTATAACTAACAATGGCTACTTGAAGAATAGCACAAAATAAAGAACACCAAATTTAACGAGGTTCGGCTAATTTAGCCTACGTCCTCGGACCCCACCAAAATATTTCACTAAAGGACTAAAGTGAAACTATTACAAACTATAGAGGAAGAAAGTAGAAATTGCTAAAAGACTTAGGCAATTTGGGATGTTTTCTAATGTAAATAGATGGCCTCTTTTTAACTAGACGAATTTAATAGCACAATATAACACTACAACTATAACTAACAATGGCTACTTGAAGAATAGCACAAAATAAAGAACACCAAATTTAACGAGGTTCGGCTAATTTAGCCTACGTCCTCGGACCCCACCAAAATATTTCACTAAAGGACTAAAGTGAAACTATTACAAACTATAGAGGAAGAAAGTAGAAATTGCTAAAAGACTTAGGCAATTTGGGATGTTTTCTAATGTAAATAGATGACCTCTTTTTATAATGTAAAGAGACCACTATTTACAACCATTTTCCAATGTAGGATATTGCTCAACTTTGAAATGAGCCATTCTTCAACATATATAAAATCACCCCAAGCCAAGAATTGGCGCCGCGTTGGAGCGCTATTTTGGTGCTTTAATTTGCACCAAAATAGCGCTCCATCGGAGCTGCTCTTATTGAATGTCAGTGACGCTACAGGACACGTGTCAATAGATGTTGGGGGCGTCAAAGTTTGAATCACCGTCGGATAAAAACGAAGAATTTATTCCCTGCTCTGCTATAGATACACGTACACCTTAAACAAGTCTATATATACAATAACGCTACGCTATACAATATACATACATATATACAAGGAACTGAAGTGTGAAGAGGCGCATGCAGACGTCGTTTTCGAACGGAAAAAGAAAAATAACTTCTCTTCAGCTCTCACATTTCAGAAACGATTCTAATTTCTGAGGTAATTAAATGAGTTTCAAATTCGTTTGGTACATTTTTGTACGTATATGCAATTCTCTTTCTTTTTGTGGTGTGTTTATGGTGGAGAACTGTGACTGTTTGCGTTTTAATGTAGTTAATTGTGACTATGGAGATAGTTTTTATGTAGATTTGGTGATAATTATTCTGTGTTTAATTGAATAATTTGTCGTGCATATTGCCAGCTGCATGCAATAATTGTACCTTCGAGCTTAAGTTCTTCTTCTCTGGTCAGTTTTGCACTTACTGTTTTCGGTAAAAGGATTTTCAATTGAAGAATTTTTATTATAGCATGATTAAAAATGAGTCGTATATAATTTTTGAAAATAACATAAAATCTAAAAAATTGTTGGTATTCTTTTGTTTATGATTTCATTTTATTTCAATATTTTATCAATTAATAAGAAGAGAAGCAACACCAAGAATCATATATTGAATGAGGGCAAAAAAAAAAATTGAATATTCAAGAGAAAAATAAAAAAGAATCTCATGAAACAAACTTAAAACACAACATCACGAGTCAGTCGGGGTCAAATAAAAGAATTTATACAAGCTAAAAATTATTATAGTTTATGTAATAAGATTTTACCTAATTAAATTATATTTAGGTTCTTCTGAATGTTCAATCATTTAGTTAATTTAAATATTTTATTGACAATTTTGTATTGGTCGATCTTTATTCATTTTACTATTTTTGAATATTTCAAAGGTTAATTCAATTAATTATAATTTGCAATAATTTCAAAAGCTTATATGTCTTAGTTGAAGAATATTTATTTGAATATGGACCGTTTTGTTTTAAAAAGAATTCTAAGAATAGAATCCAAAAGTGATGATAATAAGAATCATGTTAAGAAATGAAAAAAATATTCCTCATTATGTTCTTATTGTTTTTATATTGCGCATTAGCTTTAACATGCAACATATGTATTGTTTTGCTTATCCTACATTTTTGTTAACAAAATTTAGTTTTATAAATTAAAATAATACATTCAGCAGTAGTAAAGCAAACAAAAAGAAAATTATTATCTATGAAACTTGATTTCATGAAAAGTGTACTTAGGTTTAAAATGAGACACATTGAATAATTTTGAAAAAAATGCTACGATTGCTTTAGAAAATAGAGAAAGTTAAAAAAGAATCAAAAAACAAGAAGAAGACTAGACACATACACAATTTTTGAACAATAAGGGACAACTACAAGTACACAAAGTATTCAAGAAGAGGAAAAAAGAATAGCTTGATCCGGGTAAAACAAACAATAGAAGGAACAAATGAAACATGAAATTACACCATTTTATAAGTTCCATTTTCGACAAACTTATACTTATAATTAATTCAGTGTTTCATGTCGATAAATATTTAATTATTCAAATAATTATAGTTTATTAAATAATAATTCACTTAACTGAATTATTATTGAAGTTTTGAATATATATATATATATATACACACACACAGACATATATAACAGTCTAAATTAAATACTATTTACATACATAAGTTATTTTAATGAGAGCATATGATTCACATGCAACGCACATATCATTTACTAGTTTATATAAGTATCTGAGTTCAATTCCTTTTGTAATGTAGGGGATTTTAGAGTTGTACTTGAGAGCTCTCAGGATTCCACATGTGAGTCCAATCACATGAAAGTTGATGATCTCTCCAAACTCACGAGTCACAAAAATTGACCTTAATTGTAACTTAACTAATGGGATCCATCTTTATATAGATCCTAGAAATCTCGAGAATGACCAAAATATTAATCTGACTGAGGTACAAATTCCATCTTTTAGGTAATAATTATGGTTCATGCAAACATTTATTTATTTACAATATTGCCAATTTTCCCATCCCATTTTGGCTTAGGAAGCCTACTTGGACAAAGTGGCATCAACAAAGGAAACATTTCCCACATCAAAACAATACTCTGAGAAGAAAATGAAACAAAATCATCCTCAAACCATCCTTTCTTGACATTATAAGTGAAGAAATATCCCTCATACCAAAAATACACTATCTCTTCATTCCATGGATGAAACGACACCGGAATGATAGGACTATAACCCGAAAGCACATTGCAAATAACACTAATTCCTTCAATTTTCCTCTCTTTCTCCTCATGATCCAAACTCCATTCCCCCTTTTCATAGTCTTTCATCACCCACATTTTCCATCCAGGCAACTTGCATTCATTAATAGAGATTCTATTCATCTCAAAATAGCACAAATTATCTCGAGAAACGCCTAAAATTGCGTTTTTGCCCTTCATATGGTACACCTCGCTAGGAATGCTGATAAATCGGCATTCATTCTTGAAAGGATCATAGGCCAAAAGGGTTGTCATTTTATTACAAATCCAATGTAGATTCCCTTTGTACAAAACGGAAGACCTCATGTCGAATTCAGCGTTAAACGTGTCATTCTCGGGCTTGACAATTCTCCATTCTCTTTTTTCAGAAGACAATATCTCGAAATTACAAGATAATACACCATTATCACTAGTTTTTGTTATTCTTACCACGTTGTAACTCGTGATTCCATTGCTGACACGGGAAATAAGTCCCATGCGACCGTAGCATTTTCTTGCGCTATGCATTGGAAGTGTAACAAATTCCCTTGTGAAGGGATTGGCCACAAAATACACTAATTCTTGACTATAAGATTGATACAGAACCAAGTCATTGCTCGTTGCTACGACTTTTAGACGTGGGATTTGATTGAAAGGGAATGAAGCAGTGAAATTTTCTAGAATTTTCTGAGACGAAATAAAACAATGGATTCCCTTGTGGTTATCACACTGGAAAATGAGTTTAAATGGAAAAGAGGCCTTAGATTGTGAAATATAAGATGGAAAAAATGAAGGGTCAGAGATTAAAGATAGCCATTTCTTGGAAACACATTTGAACATGAATATGGCTTTGGGTGGGAGTTTTACAAAAATTTCAAGAAATATTTCTTGAGGGAAATGGAAATTTTGGTCAAAATGTTCCTCTCTGGTTTCCATTTATTTGGAGATTTTTTTTGTTTCAATCATAAGATGAGCTTCAGAACGTTGTACAATGACATTAATGTTGTGATTTGCACGTTTTTTGTGGGAAAAAATAAAATAAAAAGGAATTTGCGTGAGAATTGTGATGATATCATGGGGACCTGTCATGGTAGCAAAAGCTTAACAAATTGTTGTTTTAAGACATTGATTATAGAGAAAAAAGAGGAGTTATAATAGGATTAACAATTTGACCAGAATTTCATCAATCAATAAATGAAAGTTGACTAGCATTTATATTCATCAGTTTTTCGGTCAATCTATGATCACTAGTAAACATTTCTAGCTTTTTATGCGTAACTAGTATAGTGTACGAACGTTATGGTACTAGTTACGAACGTTATGCGTGGAAGATTACGTCTGTTTTAAAGTATTTTTAAGAAAAAACATATGACAATTTTATGACATGAATATTCATAGATGAAGTACATTAAAAACATTGACACCGGTGACTAAATAGAAACCACATAGCTACGAAAATGTTATCAGTATGAGGCCTTGAAAATATTTGTTTATAAGATAGATTATCTATTCATGAAGATGTAGAAAAAATAATTAATTTAATCTAAACGGACAGTATGTGACTTTAGTTTTATTAAAAGTTGACTATTAGAAATCAAATTACTTGTGTAACTTTTTATCAGAATTACAAAGTCAAGAAATAAAATACCAACTTATAACAAATTTTCGAACAATCTATTATATTATGATATTATAATATAGGGAATTGATATTAGCACTCCCAAAAGTGATAACCACACTCCTAATGTACTTTATTTTTACCTAAATTACCAAAGTGCCCATGTATTATTTGAATACATAATTTCTCTTAATATGTATGACCAATATAACTTTACTATACTATTCATCATTTTTAAGGTTTATTTTCACATTTTAACGTTTGAACTTTGAACATCATTTAAAATAATTATTAGTAATAATAAAATTATCTTTCTTACATACATTAGTTAAAATCAAGTCATATTTTCTAGCATCAGGTCAAATTTTTACTTCATATTTTTATATCAGGCCAAAAATTAGGCAAAAAATAAATTAGTTATCAATATATTATCCAAATATACGAATGAAAATATGATTTAAAAAAATTATCGAAATTAAAAAAATGATCTATTATATTTCAAAATTCCCAACTTCTCACCATTTCTTAACTTGTAATAGTTATATGTTTCTTAAAATATACTAAGTGAAAAATATAAAATAAGTTAATAAGAGAAAAAATGAACAAAGATTATGCTAAATTTGCAATATATTTTGTAGTGTGTTCAAACATTAAAATGTGAAGATAAACATTAAAAAAGATGAATAGTATAATAAAAGTTATATTTGTCATATATATATTAAGAGAAATTATGTGTTCAAATAATACATGGGCACTTTGATAATTTAGTTAAAAATAAAATAGATTTGAGGTGTAATTATCAATTTTAGAAGTGCTAATATCAACTCCCTATAATATATTATGGTACGATATATATACTTAGGCTGTTAGTCACATACACAATAACAAAAAGTATATATTGAATTAAAAACCTTGAAAGAATTAGTTGGTACTAAGTTAATTAATAAAGTACACACATTAAAGTAATCACGGAAAAAGATATATGATTTAGAGATAAAAAAAAAAAATTATGAAAAACATTAGAAAATTACCATAAATTTAATCTATACACATTTCTTAAAAATTTATCATTATCTATGTGTGCTTGCAGTGTATTATGTATGAATAATTTGAGTAGTTGTACATTTTAAGCATTGCTAAATAATATTTTATATGTTATTTGTGATGGATCTCCTCAATGAGCATGTCGCATTGGTGAGATAATCAGCGCCATTGCATTTCCTTCTCTAACAATGTGAGAAAATCTAAGCTCCATGACTTTAGTTAACTTCGAACGTTAAATTATATATTCGATTAAACTTTGTTTTATTCCTAATTGTCATTTTCGAGTTTCTAATTTAGTAAGTTACGGAAACCAACTACCAATTACTATTCATTACTATTCAAATTTGGAGAGCTTCTAAGAATAAAATTAGAATAAATATGATTACATCCTGTTCAGATTTGTGATTGCTGCTACATACATGATTGTAAGCAATTTCAAGTCTCGAGAGCTTTGAAAAATGATTGATCGGTCAAATCTAAAAAAATTGTAATGAACATGAAATACATATAATAAATTTTCCCACTCATTATTTTAATAGCTCCTAAAAAAAATTGGGCACTCTAGGAAAATCAAAATAGATATGGGTCCGTGTGTTCTCTTGAAATCTCGAATTGTGTCATGACCCGAGGACTCGAAAAAGGTATATTTGGAATTTAATAAAGAAAGGGCAGGGTAAGGTTGGAAATTCAGAAATGCATATTCTCGGATGGAAGTCGTTATGTTGTTTTGTATTTTCATTTCACGTTTTCTCTGGCAACTTTATATAAGCAGATGTAATGTGTATTTTTTTTTATGCGAACATCCCTATCGGAGGAAATTGTTTTCGAGTCACTCATCCCTTCTATGTTTGAATAAAAATAAAGCAATAAATAAAGAACTAGCTCTCTCACAAGCAAATAAATTAAGCCTTTCCTAACTTCTCTCTCAAACTCTTCTACACCCCTCCTCTATTTCTCAAACTCTTCTTCTCTCTCATTTTTTATTTTTTTGAGATCAACTCAATAACTCTTCTTCTCGTCTCCTCTAAAATTCTCATTATCTTACATTTTATTATATAATATAAACATTATTGAATATTATACCCCAAATACGCTAAAGAACAAGTCGGTGTACATGACAAATCGCCTCCACATAGATGATTGTAAATTATTTAAATATATTATATAGAGTTCTTCGGAAATTGCTGCTACGAGGATGGTTATGCTACCTAGATTAGACATTTAATTAGAAAAATCAAAATAGATTTGATTACATGCAGATTTTTTGAAGTTTAAAATCACCACCACACAAATAATCGTAAATTATTTCAATCTCAAGAGCTCTTCAAAATTGCTAATAGACATATAATCCTAAATAACTTTAGGGTGTGTTTGGTTGAAGGGATTTGAAAGTCATAAATGAAATTCATCAACAAACTCAATCGCTATGGTGAAGTCATTTGAAATCCATCCTGTCGCGCCTTGAGCTCACGAGTTCTAACTGTTAGAGTTTATATTACTTTAGGATTGTTAGTCTTTATTTCCTTGTTTACCAAGTCTTGTACTCTATATATATGCTTCTATAATTAATTATACAAGTGTGGAGATTTTATATTCTAAAATGGTATCAGCCTAACCCTAGTCATTCTAGGCCTGTCTCTTCTCTCCAAACCGCCGTCCCCCACCTCCAACCCGGTACCGACGTCTCTTCTCCCTTCCCCGAAAGTCGTTAATCTCCACAACACGTTCTTATTCACTATATAACCTTCAACAACACTATCTTCCCACTACATCAGGGAATTTCGTGCCTTCTGTCTTTCTGCCAACATTTCAATTTAGTGTTTCTCCTACGGTAATTCTTCTCCTTATCATCTTTATTTCGTTATTTTCATTATTGCTCAGTAGTTTGTTTCGATTGATTTTCGCCCCCTTTCTCTATGTTTACGTACCATCGAATCCTCATCCGTCACTCCCACAAATCCGACGTCCACCCACCCGACACCCCTAAACCACCGTCCGTACACCCGGCTCTTGCCGCCATTAATGTTCACTCTTCTTTCGGTTTCAAACTTTCTGATAATGATTCCAATTATAAATCATGGAGAGGCATGTTTATGGATTTATGTCGTATCTTTTCTGTTTTTGGCCATATTTCTGGCAAATCAAAATCCTCTTTTGATACCGATGAAAATTGGTCTGCGCTAGATTCTACTATTAAGCGCTGGTTTTACTCTACTGTTAATTTAAAGTTGCTCAAAAATATTGATTTAGAATATGCAACTCTCACAAAATCTGGTTTGCCATTGAAGAGAATTTTTGTAACAATAAACCCTCTCGCTCCATACAAATAAATGAATATTTTCATACTTTACAAAAATGAGCCCTCTTTATTTCACAATATTGTCAAGAGATGAAATTTTTGGCTAACAATCTCGCCGACCTTGACGCCCCCGTTTCTGATCAAGCTTTTCTCCTCCAACTTTTACAAGGCCTTCCCAAGTCATACCCCCCTCTCGTTACTGTTGTCACCACAAAAAACCCCTCACCCCATTCTCTGAAGTTCAAAACTTACTTCTTCTCCATGAGGCCCGTGAAAATCGATTTCACACAAATCCGCCCACTTCTGACTCCAATACCACCCTCCTCTCTCAAAATTCCTCTTCGAATTTCAATCGAAACAATTATCGTAATAATAATGGAAAAAATCGGGGTCGAGGTGGTAATCAGAATTATGGTCGTGGAGGTCACTTGGGTTTTCTCAATAATACCCACTATAATGCTCGCTACAATTCGGGCTACCAAAATCAGCAACAACAACCCAGTTTTTTGCATGGTCCATGAAGTTTCGGCCCACAACAACCAATTTACTCTCAGTCGCCCAACCCACTATCGGTCCCTGGTCACCAATCAGTGAACTGGGCCCATTCGATACAGCCACTTCGCTGCCTTAATCTACTCCCAGTCCAGTTGGGCCGCCTTTCTCATACGATCCATTAGCGCTGCCACCAACCAGTGGGCCTTCTTCTCTCTCTCTTGGAATTCTTGGGCCACCTCCCACTTGGACTTCTCCACCATCTGGCCCACACCATTACTCCAGTCCACCTGCTGCCTCTTACGTGCCCCAACAACCTGCTCAACCCACATCTCTCACAAGCACGGGTTTATCTTCTCTCTATCAAACCATGACACTCAACCAACCCCATGACCAGTGGTATATAGACCGATGCCACGTCTCACATGTCCTCTAACCAAGGTAATTTTTTTTAATATTGTACCATGTAATTCTTCTAATTCAATTACTATTGGTAATGGTGCTGTTATTCCTGTCAATCCCATTGTTTAGCCTTCCTTCGTTTTTAATTCTCGTTCTCATCACCTTCGTGATATTCTCGTTTCTCCCTCTCTAGTTAAAAATCTTGTTTCTGTTCTTAAATTTACCCACGACAAATCTTGCTCTATTTAATTTGATCCGTTTAGCTTTTCTGTGAAGGACCTTATAACCGATGTATTGATTTTTCGGAGTAACAGTGACGACGTCTTTTATCCCATATCTGCAACCTCCACTGCCCTCAGTAGATTCCGCTCCTCTACTGCCCTGTCACCATCCACTTGGCACCATCGTCTTGGTCATCCCAGAGTGTCTATTTTCAATTTTTATCAAATCGAAAATTTATTAATTGTAATAGGGATTTTTCTCGTTCATTATGTCATGCATGTCAACTAGGCAAGCACAAACGTTTACCCTTTTCCTCTTCAAGCTCTGATAGTACTAGTTTTTTCAACTTATTCACTCCTATCTCTGGACTTCCCCTGTCCCGAGTCTTGGTGATTTTCGGTATTATGTTATTTTTTTGGACGATTTTTGTATGGGTTTTTCCATTAAAAAATAAATATGATGTTTTTAATAATTTTGCAAATTTCTACTCTTATGTACAAACCCAATTTCAATTTAAAATTAAACCTTTTCAATGTGACCATGGTGGTGAATTCCATAATAAGTTGTTCCACTATTTTATTTTTTTTTGATAAAAATGTCATTAATTTTCGATTCTCTTGTCCACACACTTCGTAACAAAATGGAAAAACAGAACACACAATTCAAACAATTAACAACATCACTCGCACTTTTCTGTTTCAAGCCTCCCTTCCTCTAACTTTTGGGTCGAAGCTCTACACATGGTTGTTCACTTACTCAAAATTCTTCTCACCACTACTCTATCTTTCCGAACCCCATTCGAAAATTCTTTACAAAACCGCCCCCTTTTATGATTGGGTTTTTGACTGTCTCTGCTATCCTAACCTTTCTGCTATCTCTCCTCACAAATTATCTCCTCATTCCTTCCCTTGCATTTTTCTCGACTATCCTTCTCATCACAAAGGTTTTCAGTATTTAGATCTTCAAAACAACAAAATAATTCTCTCTCGTCATATCATCTTTGACGAAACTACCTTTCCGTTTCCATCCAAATCTTCATCTTCTCCCTCGACTCTCTATAACTTTCTCACTCCTAATGATGATCCATCCCCTTTCCTCCTTCTCTTGCCTTCTCCATCGCCATCTCCACCTCGTAGCTCGGATTACCCTCCACTGGGATTCTCTTCTCCTCTGCCACGTTAATCCCCACTCTCTGGCATTTCTGTTCCCTCCGATTCTTCCTCTCACCCCACGGCTCCCAACCCCCCTTCTCCTATAATTCCCGAACCTGCGGATACTCAATTTAAGCTCTCCTCATCCCCTTCTTCACCTCTCTTCTCTGATCCTACTCTTTATCGTAGTCTCGCTGGTGCTCTACAATATCTTACCTTTCCCTATCCTGATATTGCCTTTGCTGTTCAGTAGCTATGTCTTTTTATGCATGCACCTCGTGATACACACATGCACGCTCTTAAACGTGTCCTCCGCTACCTCAAAGGAACTTCGTCTCTCGGTCTTTCTCTCGTCCCTTTTTCCATTTCTCAGGTTATCTCTTATTCCGATGCCGATTGGGCTAGCTGTCCTGACATTCGTCGTTCCACTTCTGGCTACTGTGTCTTTCTAGGTGACAATCTTATTTCCTGCCCTCCAAACATCAACACGTGGTCTCCCACTCTAGTGTTGAAGCGAAATATCGTGGTGTTGCGAATGCTGTTGTTGAAACTGCTTGGCTTCGCAATCTTCTTCTTGAGCTTCATTGTCCTCTTTCTAAGACTACTCTTGTCTATTGTGATAACATTAGTTCGGTATATCTTTCTTCTAATCCTAGACAGCACCAATGTACTAAACATGTTGAATTGGATTTACACTTTGTACGAGAAAAAGTTACTCTAGGGGAGGTTCGTGTGTTACATGTGCCCTCTTCTTGACACTTTGCGGATATTTTTACCAAAGGATTGTCTACTGCTCTTTTCATCGACTTTCGTACTAGTCTTAACATTTGTTCTACTTCCGTTTCGACTGCCGGGGAGTGTTAGAGTTTTTATTACTTAGGATTGTTAGTCTTTATTTCCTTATTTATTATTTTCTTGTTTACCAAGTCTTCTACTCTCTATATATACTTCTATTATTAATAATACAAGTGTGAAGATTTTATATTCGAACACTAACCATGATCCAAAAAAAATATCCATTATTACACACTTCTATATATAAACTCTTCAAGTTTTCCTCCTTTCTCTTGACGTGAAAGGGGTATCACACTTCCTTTAAATTTACTTCTCAAATTTAAAGCCCTCCGTGTAAACACACCCTTAAATTTTGAAAACTTCTAAAGATGAATCCTCAAAAAGTCAAAATGGATATGAAATATATATATAGATGCAGTCATCTTGAAGTTCAAAGTCTCTTGAAAGTTGAAATGAAATCTACTAAAAATAGTCAAGATTTTATTAGCTTTTCATCCGTATTGAATGTCCGTGGCATCCGAGTGACGCTACGGGACACGTGTCAACAGAAGTTGGGGGTCAAAGTTTTCGCGGAAAAATTTGAATCACCGTCGTATAAACACGAAGCATTTATTCCCTGCTCTGCTGTACACCTTAAACATTTATACCCCTGATGAATGTTTAAGTTACTGATTTACCCTCGTGTTTTAGAAATTATTTGTACCTCCTGAGTTTTATCTTTGTTTAACATTTAAGTCTTAGTCACTAATTTCCGTTAGAGTTCTATTAAGATGGTAGGTGATTTGACTAAAATACTCAATTAAATATTATATTGAATTTTATGAAAATTAAAAAAAAATAAAAAAATCTCAAACTAGTCGTCATCCCACCACCGTCTACCCCATGCATTTGTTGAGGGTGGTGGCGAAGGCGAGTTTGGTGCGGTGGCAAGACGATAAAGGGGGGATGGTTGATTTTGAAATCGGTTTTAATAACAATGATGTTAATTAATAAACTTTTGAATTTTTAACAATGTTAGTGGTTTAGGCCCTCGATGGTGAAGACACGGTAGTGGCGGAGACGAGCTGCCGCAACAACATGGGGCGTGGCGATGAATTCATTGCAATGGGAAAAGGATGGTGGTCGTGGGCAGTGTTTGGGTTAGTGGTGATGGATGAAGGTGGTGAACGCGAGGTCGCTAGGTCGGTGGCAAAGGCGAAGGATTGGTGGTGAAGGTGGCGAATTCAAGTATTTTGATTATTTCTTTTTTCTCATTTTCCTATTTTTTTTTTAAATTCTCTTAAAATTTTAACCAAGGGTATTTTGGTCTATTTGTATTTTTTCCATTTGGCTTCAGGTCCTTCTCGTACAGGAAAAGCAAAATACGAGGGTAAGTTTGTAATTTAGACAATCATCATGGGTGTATGTGTAAGGGTAATTTTATGTCACACTGAGTCCAATGGTCTAAGTATGAATTCTGTGTCTATCTGTCACACACAAGTGTGTGTGGTAACCGTACACAATACACTCGACCGTGTGAGATATATCGATACTAGGACCATTGAACTCGATTTAGCATAAATTTTTCAATATATATATATATATATATATGTAATCCAAGCTCTTAAAAGGTTCCACGTAGCATCCCACTCCGATACCTCAGTGGTCCCTCGCACATCCAATTATTCTTTTTATTATTTTCGCTCTAACGAACTGAAATCTGAAGAGGCGCATGCAGTCTTTTCTGAACGTCTCTTCGGCTCTCGCATTTCACAAACCCTTCGATCGAGATCTCGAAGTTCATCGTCCAGTTTAACGATCAATTCTAATTTCTGAGGTAATTAAACCAGAGTTTGAAATTCGTTTAATCGGTACATTTTGTAATATATATATATATATATATGTGTGTGTGTATATATATACAAATTCTGTATCGTTTTGGTGCTCCTCCTTTGTGGTGTGTGTTTATGGCGGAAAATTGTGCTTTGTGATTGTTCGCGTTTCGGTGTAGTTTTGCTAATGGAGATAGATAGCTTTTACGCGCAAGATTTGGTGATAATCTCTTTGTTTAATTAGTGGTGTGTTTATGGTGGAGAATTGTGATTGTTTGCGTTTCGGTGTAGTTGTGTGAATGGAGATATAGTATTAATTAATGCGCTAGATTTGGTGATAATTAATCTGTGTTTGATTGAATAATTGGTGATAAGCTCTGTTTAATTGAGTGATTGGTGATAATTAATCTGTGTTTAATTGAATAATTTGTGGTGCATATTGCTACCTGCATGCCGCTACTGTAATTGTATGTACCTTCGAGCTTTCTTCGTTTCGGGTCTGTTTTGCATTTTAACTGTACTTAGTCATACAGCATGTTTAGTGTAAAGATTTTGGTGAGGTGAAGAAAAGAAAATGTTAAGAAGCACTAATTTAGTTTTTTGGTTAGGAAATTTCCGTGATCAGAGGAAAATCATTTCCTTACAAAAAGACGAGGAGATGGAAGAAAATGATCCTCTCCTTATCACTATTGTTTTCCTTATCGTTTTCTCTGGACACCAAACAAGTTTTCGGAATTTGTTTTTCCTTGATTTGATTTTCGTTCTCATGGACATTTTTCTTTCCTCGCCAAAATTCTTGAACCAAATAGAGCGTTAAGGTTTTACCTTATTGTTAATTTAGCTCCTTAAATTGGGAAGTTGACAGTCCGGGAAACAGTAATCCGAGTAGCTAACTGTTTTACATCCATTTTGGAGATGTGTCAAGAGTAACCTTTTTAGTATAACTTATTACACTGTGTTATAGCTATTAGACTTTTAAAATTTATGACAGATAACATATGAAGTTGAATTTTTAGCGTATACTACGTCTAGTTTGTTGTTGTTGAACAGGAATTTAGTGAAACCTTGTGGGCAAGATCAAGATTAGGATACAGTGAAGATAAAACTGTAAGCTAAGTGAGAATCGAGATACTGTCATCGTCATTGTCTTAGCATATCACTGAGATTTTCAATATAAATAATCTTGACATTCTCCAAATATTTTGTTATGAAATGAGAAACATGAGGCGATTTGGACAATGATTTTCAGATCATTGTCCTGGAAAAAGCAATGGGGGGTAATTGTATGTATCAAGTTTCAGTGATTAGATATAAATAAGATATAATAATAACGCATAGTTCTCTTCCGTAAGTGATGAGATTGCTTCCGAGCTGGCACTTGCACGCCTTCTCCAACTTTCTTATGCTTTATATTAACAATGAAATCAATTTAAGAAATTGCTCTCACAAATCTCACTTAAGCTGTTATTCAAAGAATTAAACAAATGATATGCTTTTTTATCATCTTTCACTTGTGCATTGTCAGGGATCTGATTCAATGATTAGTCAGTCATGTTTTTTTCTTGAATTCTTGTGTCTGGCCTGTACGCTTTTTGAAGATAGCACTGTCTTTATCCAGATTGAATACCGTTTCGTCTAGTTTATGTTTCCAGTTACAAGAACATATATGAATCATATATCTTATGTTGACACTTCATACTTCTTATGGTTTCGAGTTCTTTCATCATTGTGTTGAAAGCAAGCAATTCATATTTTATGACCATGGTTATCTTTTTCTGGCAGAATTTCATTCAAAGGGAAGTCAAGGAACCGCAGCAAAAACTGATAGAAAAGTACTTTTTGAAGAGAAACATAAATATGAAATTCGGGAAGGATTTTAAAAAACAGAAGGTACCTGAGTGGACAGAGGCCTATGTAGACTATAATGGACTCAAACAAATATTACAAGAGATTCGCAATTTCAAACAAAACAAGCCATCTCAAAATCCATTGAGAGCTAATTCTCAGAAGAGATTACGACAGTTCAGGGACTTCAGTGGTTTAACTCTACATAATAACAATCTCGAAAACCAAGAAGATATTGAGAACCAAGTAATAGCTGTCCATACAGTGCAACAAGAGAACTCCAGAAAATTGTACAATACCAAGTTACTGGTGTCCACAGAAGAAGAAGAAGAAGGGAATGAGGGAAACTTTTTCAGGAAACTTGACGGTGAGCTCAACAAGACAAATAACTTTTATAAGGACAAGGTGGAAGAAGTGATTGAAGAAGCTGCATTGCTTAAAAAACAAATGGAGGCTTTGATTGCATTGCGAATCAAGGTGATGAATCCAGATTTTGATAGATCGCGTTCTTTGGAATGTCTTTCGGCAGATATTAGCAATTTGGAATCCTCAAAGATAATGTCTCCAAGCAGAGCGGAGACTGTTGGTGGGTTATACAAACAACAACGAGCCCATTATTTAGAGTATTCCTCCTCCTAATTCTAAATAAAATACATTGCGGCTTGTCAAGCTATGTGTTTGCTGAGGGATAGTTGCAATATGGGTCACATAAGATTGAACATGTTGCAATTCAGTCTCATTGTTTGTCCCATAGGATGCATTGTTTTTTTTTGCAATTTTTGTTTTACCGTCAAAAAACGGATCGCATTCGCTCGTGGAATGCACTTGCCGTTAAGTTCATTACTGATCACGTGTAAGACATGTGACCAAACTAACTATTTCCGTCCGTTTGATAAAGGTTGGGACTAAAAATGCAAAAAAGTGCATCTGGACTGGGACTAATTCTGCAAGTTTATAAACATGAGATTGAAATTGAAAGGGGACCTATCCTATGGGACTAAAGTTGCAATCGGTATAATTAAAAATTGGTTGTACATGATGGTCGCAGGTGGTTCAGAAATTCGTATAACATGTGTTACATTCTCAAACATAGCTTAATTCGAACTACGATATATGATATCTGCATGAAAGTTTTTGCCCTCTGAAAAGCACGTTACGAATTGTACCTACCTTTTAAAGAGTTCATTAGTAAGAATAATTGTGGAAAAATTTATTTGCTGGAACATAATTTTTTTTTCTGGAAAATGTTAACAACCATTTGAAGAGCATAATATTATGGACTTTTTATTCACAAGCATTTCCGATTTGTGGCAATGCCAGTCTGATTTTGAACATGATTCAGTTTATTTGTGCAGGAATCGAGAAAACGGCTAAGAAATCTGATGCTGAAATGAGTTACATCAGTAAGATGAAAACTGGTTCTTCTAGTGTTCTTGCAGTTCTGATCAGATTTATAAGCATTAATCACTACATAATTTGTTCATTTTTCAGTTTAATTTTTGAGAGTTTTTATTCATAAAGTATTCTGATTTCATATCAGAAGTGGACTTGAGCTGTCAAGGGAAGCACTCTGATAGTCATGCCAAATGTGATATTCCTTCCAAGGAGAATTGTGTGGGTGATTCAGAAGATGGTGAAAATAACAATGGATCTGAAACATCTCATTTAGAGATTCTTGATCATGTAAAGATTTCGAGCACACGTGACACCCCAATATCAACTATTAAAGGAGTATTGAAGGACTTCAGAGAAAAGGATTTGAGTTATGACAAAGAAGAACTTAAAGAAGTTGAAGAAAGGTTGAAGGCTGTGTTCGTTGAGTTTTATCAAAAGCTTTGCCTTCTAAAGCATTACAGGTAGATGAAGATGTGCAAATACACTATATTTTATCAGAAAATTTTCTGTTTATGCTTTAAGTATCACTTTTGAATGAACAAACAGCTTCATGAATCTCTCAGCCTTTTCCAAGATCCTGAAGAAATATGAAAAGGTATGTATATATAACTGTTAATCAAATGCTTTTCTATGTTCTTATATAAGGTGCATTATTGTATTAGAAACGTACATAAGAAAACGAAACAGAATTGTCATGCTCGTCTCGGGCCTGCAACTATATATATGTAGGTGATCAAGTTATATACTTATTGCTTGCATACAGATAACATCTAGGAGCGTTGCAAAATCATATATGAAAATCGTGGATAACTCTTATGTCGGGAGCTCCGATGAGGTATATCCTCATTTTTTCTTATTCTTCAATTTTAATACAAGGGATAATGAGATGGTAACCTGTATATGGCATAAATAAGAAGTTGTAGCATGCACGATCTATTCTGTCCTTGAATATATAACAAAACAATTCCCGTTTTACAATTTTTGCCAATTCTACTTGATTATACAAGATACTTGTTGAGTCGTTCCATTCTCTTTATACGAAACACAAAAATCGTGTTTTATAGTAATATAAGCATCAACACCGGCCCTCACACCTGGTTACATGTACCTAGGCAAGTCTGCTCTTTTTGAAATGGGATATATCATCAAGTTATAGTCACCTACGCTGCTTCCTTAAGCTATTATTGCTGATAGCCTATTTCATTGTTGTAATCTCAGGTCACCAATCTCATGGAAAGAGTAGAGGGGGTCTTCATTAAGAATTTTTTGAATTCTGACCGACGGAAAGGCATGAAACTACTGAGACCAAAACATAAGATAGAAAAGCATCGTATAACTTTCTTTTCAGGTACATGACATGAGGATTTGTGCTTCCTATACACGATATAGAGGATTCTGCTTCTCTAAGATGTCTTTCTATTTTCTTCATTTGTAATGTCCAGGTTTCTTTTCTGGTTGCTCAATCGCTCTATTAGTTGCTGTTGTTCTACTTATCGAAGATAGAAAATTAATACATGAAAAGGCTGCCACCTTATACATGGATATTATCTTCCCACTTTACAGGTGAATGCGAACGGTTTGATTCCTTTTCATTCAAACATACACCAACAAGCATGAATTTCTTGTAATGCTTTTGTTTAATGTATAATTTGGCTGAAATTACATTTAGACTACTTGCATTCACCTTTTTCTACCTCATAATTTAACTGAAATCACATATTAACCTTTTGCAGCTTCTACATATATATAGTCCTTCACATGCTTGTGTATGCTGCAAACATATATTTCTGGAGACGTTACAAAATCAACTATCCTTTCATATTTGGATTCAAGCAGGGAACTGAGTTAGGCTACCGAGAAGTCTTTCTCCTCAGCAATGGTCTTGCAGTGATTGCTTTGGCCACTTTCCTAGTACACTTGCAAATAAAAATGGACTCAACGAGTCAACATTATGAAACATATATTGAACTTCTTCCTTTGGTTTTAGTCATTGTGAGTGATGAAAAGTACTATTACCGATCATTTGCTATGTCAACTGCTTGATGTCTTGACTAATTATCTGCTTTCGTGTAGGTTATTCTTGCTATTATGTCTTGCCCCTTCAATATCATCTATCGTTCAAGTCGTTTCTTCCTTATTAAGTGTGTCTTCCATTGTATTTGTGCTCCTCTTTATACGGTAAGTTCTAGATGGACGATTACAATCTCAGAAGCACAAAAAGAAATTATATAGGTGAGTTCGTTCCTGATATAGTAATCCCTTTTTTGTAGGTTACACTCCCCGACTTCTTCTTGGCTGACCAATTGACAAGCCAGGTTTCGTGGCATGATTATTTTCTTTTTTGGTCATGATGGCTACTTCACAAGTATTTAAGTAAATAGTTTGTTGTCACTCTGACTGCAGATACAGGCTCTAAGGAGCTTTGAGTATTACATTTGCTTCTACTGCTGGGGAAAATTACCTCGAAGATGGAACAAATGCAACAGTCGTGATGTGTATAATATTTTCTATTTTATCGTTGCGGTTATACCATATTGGTTTCGCTTCCTCCAGGTTCACCATTGTTTCTTTTCTTTTTCTAGATTCTTTCCTTGTGTAAGTTTAGTTTGTTTTCTATTACCAAAAGAAAAAGTTTAGTTTGTTTTCCTTATACTCAATGTAAGGTGGTGATATGAAGAGCTAATATTACGCATGACCGTGGATTAAACAAAATATCTTCCTCTTGATTGCATATGATTATGCTAACGATTCACTCAAATCTGTTGATTAGTCTAGAACATGCAATGCTGGTTTGAAGTTCAAGATGTTCATTTTTTTTTTTTTTTATCTTTTTCCTTTTAAAATCACTTTTATGTAGTTAATATATTCTGGGGGTTTTATAAATTTGAGAATGTTTTGCGGCTATTAATTTTCAAACCTTCAATTTTCTGTTGATGACCAATATATTTGGTAATGATAACTCAATCTGGTTAATCATGTTTTCATGTTAATTTATGTTCCATCTAGTTAAAAGTCCTTTCCGTCCATTCCAGTAAAGCATGTTCTTTTTACGTTTTAACTTCTACATGCACATTGTGAATTAACACTAATACATGATTCATCAATTCCTGTAGTGTGTTCGCCGCTTATGTGAAGAGAAAGACTTTGCTCATGGATATAATGCTTTGAGATATTTCTTGACAATTGTTGCTGTTGTCATTAGAACAGCTTTTGAACTGAGAAAGAAAATAACATGGAAAGTGTTAGCGATAGTGAGTTCAGTTATTGCTACTATGGCGAATACATACTGGGATATTGTGGTTGACTGGGGACTTCTGCAAAGAAAGTCGAAAAACATGTTTCTGAGAAATAAACTTCTCGTTTCACGCAAAAATGTGTATTTTGCAGCTATGGTAACATAAATTTTATTGAATCTGAGGTTCTAGTAGTAGTTCTATACTCTGTTTTACTTATCGTTCTCATTCGCCTTTTGGGATTTTGTTACAGGTTTTGGATATTCTTCTTAGATTTGCTTGGCTACAACTGGTCTTGACATTTGATGTGCATTCGTTGCGGGGAAAAACAATATCAACAGTATTCTCATGCCTAGAAATTCTTCGACGTGGCTTATGGAACTTCTTCAGGTATTTTAGCTTGTGTTATTTGAAAGCTATATCATTGGGGTTTATATCAGTGTACCCTAGATGGATGCTCCTATGAGGACCTTAGATGTGTTTTTATGAATAGGGAAAATAATAATAATATAATATTTCTTGAGCTTCAAATTTAAGTCACTTATGTCCTAGTACCTCAAAACTCAATTATGCTTTATCTCACGAGACATATGATTATTAGACGATGCATGGTGGACTTCATGATGGATAATTGTGGTTGTCTCAAAACCCCGGTTTCAACACTTCTTAAGAATAATATGTAATTTTTAAAGTGGCAATCATTTATTTATAGGGGACCCACCATATTATTATGTCCTAGAATCAGTGGTAGTCGGTCGTTCTAAGAATAGTCCCCTACACCATGATTAAAAGTTACTCCCAAAATGTTAACAAAGTGCCAAACCTCAAAACAAAAAGTAGTAGTATTTTTGCGTGGTCCATTTGTGCATCAAATACTATCTTGTGAGAACTGTTACCGTATATGATGTTTCAATCTCCATCATTTATCAGGTTGGAGAATGAGCACTTGAACAATGTTGGGAGATACCGAGCATTCAAGTCAGTGCCACTACCTTTTACCTACTATGACGAAGAAGAAGATGATGACATGGACAAGGATGACTGACTAGTACTTATATATGTCCTCATCAATTGGTCAATATGCATAACCATCTGTTCGAACGCAAAACATGTGTGATAAGTGGTGTAAATTTGTTACCTGAATCTCAATAGTTCTCGATAATAGCTTGGGGTGATGGCCCTTTAGGCTGTTGTTTTGGAAAAACATCTGTTCAGCAATATCGGATCTTCTATTCCGAAATTGTATTTCATTTTGTATTTCATTTGATATACACATGATACATGTATAAAATCCATGTCACTTGTATCTTTTTTTTAGAAAAAATAATTATACATGCATGTAGCGTGCATTTGAGAAATGAATATAAGACGTAACGGAGGATCTTGTCTGTCTAAGTGGGCAAATCTGTAAAATGATCCACCTCGGTTTGGGGGATTTTGTATTACAAACTATAAATAAGCTATAATTTTGTTCCATATAATTCATTTAAATTCTGTTTTATATGTTTTCAGATCCATATTTTATAAAGAACATCCATAGCAAAAGTCATACACAATACCCGGAAGAAGAAAACAAAATCGAATTTTGAAAACTAATTTTTTTACCTTACAGTTTTTTTGATTTTTGAATTTCGCCCCCCGCCCCCTAAAATCGAAAAATATCACACTTTCTCCCTTTTCTTTGAGTTCACCCTTCCAAACCAAAAATACTATAACGAAAGAGATATAAAAGTATATCAAAAGTTATAATTGAACCTAATTTCTTATTATATTTCCTTCTATAAATATAGTGTACCGTACCGAGCCCCCCGCACCGCCTTGAATCATTCATCTATCTAGCAAAAAAAATAAAAATGGATAGTTATATCACAACAATCTCGCCCCCCCTCCCCTAGGTAAAATTTCTGGCTTCATCCTTGGATGTATAACCGAATTTGAATACACTATGAAAAATTGTAGCCACAATCATATCAAACATTATAAATCAGTCACTGGCAATTCATAATAAAACCACATAAAATGGTAAGATTTACTTCTTTAGTGAGATTTATACTTATAACATTCAAATTTAAAATTAGAGATCGCCCTAATCACGTTGAGTAGGTGATATATTAACCAATCTAATTTTATTTGGTCCTAGAACTTGAATATGGGTTTCCAATTGTTCTCTACTTTCAAGATGAAACTTGAATTTAAAAGAAATTGAGAAAAAAACAACCTCAATATACTGAATTTTAAGGCCCAAAGAAGTTTTCAATTGACCTCAAAAGGGCAAATAGTAAAACAATAACTATTAGGGTTAATTACACTAACTACCCCTCTTATTTAGTGTAATTACAGTCCAGTATGCTTATTTGTGGCCCATCAAACACCATTTCATATAATAAAACCTTACTTTCATTTACACCCACTCTGACTCAACGACTGTTAGCTAAACATTATTTTTGGCAACTTACTAATTTAGATTTATCTGCATTGAATTGTGGTATTGTTCCTTAAACAAACCGAACTCGATATATGTTTTCATTTGTTAAAAGATAATCGAATTGGCATAAATCACACTTCATTATCAAGATGTTAATAAGTTTTTACTAAATTATTCATTTAAGACCAAATTGAAAATTACAATTACATCCTTGTTAATATGAAAAAATTACCCTCAAGGGCAAAATAAGAAATATAGAAAATATTTTTTGATAATGTTAGCAAGTTCCGTTAGTTTTTAGGTGGAATGGGGCAATTGTAATATTTTATTATAAGAGGGGCTATTTGTTATGTATTTAAAATAAACGGAACGGACTGTAATTACACTAAATACTAAATAAGAGGGGTAGTTAGCGTAATTAACCCATATTGTGCAAGTGTTAGTTAGACAAATAAACAAAGAGAATTAGAAGAGGAGGAGGGCAAATGCGGGTTTTGTTTGTTCATGAAAGGTGGTGGATGCAAAGACACGTTTACAGAATGGGAGAAAAGTGTGGAAGAAGGAGAGAATAATGAAGATGATATTGCGGAGAAGTGTTTTAATGCAAACTGCAGCTCTTAAGAAGTGTATGGAGGCGCATTCTTATTACTATGCACCTCTCTTGCAGGCTGAGAAGGGGATAGAGGAAGAGAAAGAAAGGTCGAAAAAAGAATATCGAAACGACGTCGTATTGGGACAGAAGGAAAAGGAAGTGTCTTGATTTGGTAGGGGTTTGAACATTGAGGTGTGTTTGATTATGCTGAAAAATCTATGCTAATCGAATCCAGCGATCCTAGTGTTTATATATCTCATAAATAAAAAGTGTATTGTGTACAATCCGCATACAATTAATAAATAAAAGGTGTATTGTGTACAATCCTCACACAATTAGTCATCCGGAATGTGAGGATTTAGGTAATTTTCTTTGAGATAATGAATTTGATGAAAAATTACACAGACTGTAAAACTTCCCATCATTTAATGGAAGTTACCAGCACATGATCTATTTGTAAGGTTTATAGGAATAAAATTGTAAGAATTCTCAAACATAGCGGGTACAACTGTAAATATTCCGGAACATGAAGGGGCATGTTTTGATAATTTTTAATAAATAAGGGATATTTTGGTAATTACATAATAAAGAAGGGGGTCTGTGTGTAATTTTGATGGAGAACTTGAGAGTTTATGAAAGAAATTAGATTTCACTCTTTGAATAATTGTGTTGTGCTAAGATCAGAGAATCTTGGAGTGAAAGAAAAATACTTGTATTGAATTGAAGAAGACGATCCATTGTACATTTACTTGATTACAACTGAGAAATAAAAGGAAAAAGACTATATATAGCTAACTACAATTTAACTAAACTAGCCGTTAACTATAGCTGCTTAAGGCTTAAATAAAACGCGCTTCCTTAAAGGTAAAAGTGCTATTCATAATTTTAACACTCCCCCTCAAGATTGTGGTCCAAAGAGATTAAGGACACCTAGCTTGCCAACGAGGTAATCAAATTGATATTTTTCCAACGCACACGTTTTTGAGGAGGCGATGACTATCTCATAGTTATTTACTCTTATAACAATGTTGTAGCATGGTATGTATTAATGTATGTATGATTCATGAAAATTATATACAATCTATAAATTGCGGTTTGGGTAGAAGAAACCAAAACCATGAATTTGAATTGATTATCTGTGGATTTATGTTATTCTTTGTCATTTTCTAGTTCATTTAACTTATTTATTACAAAGTCAAATCAATAAAATGACATACTTTACCTGTAAAAATGGTGTTTTTTTATATATGATAGTCATTTAAATAACAAGTAGCTATGAGACGCTGTTGCATCAGGTTGGTTCTCATGAACCGAAAGTTTCCACATTTTATCCTATGAACTAAAGTGATATGGGTCAAAATGACCTATTGACCATTTTACCCCCAAAAAATTGGGTGAAACCCCAAAACACTCCAAGATCCGCGCTATGTACGATCGGGTTTGGGGTGACCCGAACCGCCCGACCCGGTGACCCGAGATCAGGACCGTTCATGACCTCCACTTGGTAGCTTACGATCATGACATGTGGCCAACCCTGATCCGTACAACATGGATTCCTCTATATATAGCCCAATTCATTCATTGAACAGGTAGGACATTTATGACTCCACATTAAATATAGTGATCTCGATCCTTAGAGTCTTTTATTGACTTGATCGTCGGAGGGTCTACGCTGGGATCAACCCAAGCTCAACCTTAACGAGGGTCCTTTGATTTTAGATTGTTCCATTTTGGAAGCGTTGTGATCGTGCAAAGGAATTTACATTATGTAGAAGTTGAAAGGTTACAATTAGGACTTAATAGACAAATGGAGAGAGTGTAGCTATATATTTCTATTCATCTTTGTCTTCGTCTACATCGTAATTGAACGGTAAAGGCACCGTTTTGAATGCACGAAATTTACCTACATTGTTAAGATGTTCATTCTCCAACCTGCACATCCAAGAAACATATAAACATTACATAATTCATATTCAAGATTGTAAACGAGTCGATCTTGAATTGAGCTTATTTTGTCTGTAAAATTAGGTAAGAAACCAAATTTAGAACTTAGTTCCACGCACGAGCTTCGCTTCAGTCGAGCCTCACTCAAGCCGATTTGACTAAAATGATTTACCATGCATGTATTGCAATAATTACCTGAAAAAATTCCATACTCCACGACGAATGATCTCTAGAGATGCCACAAGTACAGTCATTGTTTGCCCATTTAAAGAAAAAACTGTGATATTCAGGACAGTTTGCATCCAGGCTAACCTCAACAACAAATTCAAGGCCTGCAATAGAAGAATAAACCACATCAAATCAAGGAAATCACTTGGCACAAAGACAAGAACAGTAAAATCTCGTACTTAAAAGTTAAAACTCACAATGGCTACAAAGTAAACACTTTTGTGTGGGATAAGTAGTTTATCTCTCAACCATCGGTTCTTTGATTTATGTTGGAGAAGCCCCCAGTCTAAAACGATATCCCAATACATGCTAAGGATTGTCGCAGCGATTGAGGTTATTAGGGCTATAAACCACCAACTAGTTCCTCTCTGAAGTGTATAGGCTGTTCTTGCACAAACTGCTACTATTGTTAAGAAAAATTTCACGCCATTGTATCCATGCATAGCGTCTTTCTCGTCGTAAAGTCGTCTCAAACACTAAAGTAATCAAGAAAAACTACAATTAGATCATATGTGGGCCATACTTACGGTGTTATTACACAAAATACTGAGGATCACGACACGTCGGATCGATGTTGGGCTCACTGCTAATGTGACGTCATCCTTCACGGGTTTGGTATTAAGACAACCCGTGTATCATAATGCATGTGGGCCCTATTACTGGTGTTTTTCACAAAGCGGCGAGGATCACGACATGCCCCATTGTTGACGTGGCATCATTCTTTAGTCTTTGGTATGTGTGGCCCCACTGCTGACGTGGCACCATCCTTCACCGTTTGGTATGAAGACACCCATGTATCATGATGCATGTATTTGCAATAACGGGTTTGTTTTATTATGGTTGTAATTACACACCTGAAGAAGGCGCCACCAATACGGTACTCCAGCTATGATGAAAGAGAATGTGTTGAAAACATCGCTTTCTCCACAACTGTTTTGTCTATGTTTGTAATCTCCCCAACCATAATAGCAAATGTAAAACTCGAGACTCCTAAGAGCTTGAACCTGCACGAAAAATGGCAAGGTTATAATCAGAAATATTCAACAATACCGAAAACAAAGGCCTTAAGTCAAATTCGAAATGAATGTAGAACCTGGCTTGTGAGCTGATCTGCTAACCAGAAGTCTGGTAATGTAACCTGCATGGAGCAAACAATAAAAGTATAAGAAAAAAAAAGAAGAAAAAGCTACCTAAATCCGTCATGGGGCTAATGATTCCATGTTTACCTTATAGAGAGGAGCTAAGATAGAGTGAAATAGGCAGACAAGGAGGAAATAACGACTCGATTGGTAGATGATGTTTAATGGGCACAGCATAATGACAACTACAAGCTGCAAAAAAAGGGCAAATTTTCAATTTTAATTATATGTTGATAGAGCAATGTTGTATACCATATTTCATATATCATTGTATACTACCACTCCTAATTTTTTGGCAAGAAATTATTTTAGTTAATTTATTTTGATGAACTTAATTAATACATAAATACTTTCCAAATCAACAGAAGGTGTTCTAATGGTGACATGGATACTAATGAAACTGAGATTGAGTTTAAAGTGGGATTTTTTCCCTTTCTTTTACCACTACTAATCCGAGAGGAAGAAGTTCGGTTATAGCTTTATAGTCATGAGTCACCGGATTCATTTCCATATCAAGATTGGCAAGTATACTAGCTAGAGCTAGCACACTCAAACAGAAACCGAGAAGTAGAACCTCTCGGTATCTCAGTTCCGTTCCTTGTTTGAAACCAAATATGAACGAGTAATTGACTTGATATCGCCTCCAGAAGTATATGTTTCCAGCATAAATCAACATGTGTAGAACAATGAACCCGAATAAACTGTAACAAACAAATTTATTTCATTAAAATCAGGAAAAATTACAAGCACACCCCTTCAATATTGATTAATTATCGCCAATCCTTTGAGATTTTGCAAATTAATAAGAGATCTCATGTTAGATCCTAACAATTAGAAAGACAATAGGTGAAATTATAATATATTCTTAATACAAGGGAAGTTATAGTAATTTCTCAAATCTGAATGTATTTTTCGTAAGGGTAAAATACACTTTGTACCCCTAAACTATTCACTTTGTCGCATTTTGGTCCTGAACTATCAAAAGTAGCAAAATGGTCCCTCGACTTTATTTTTTATGGCTTGTCATGACTTTGATTTGAGGGACCATTTTGTTACGTTTGATAGTTTAGAGACCTAAATTCGACAAAGTGAATAGTTTAGGGGTACAAAGTATATTTTACCCTTTTTTCAGAATTAGAGTTTCATGGATGTCTATGTAATTTACACTTATAATATAATTGATCTTATTACATTTTGGACATCAAGAATGCAAAAACATAAGGATTTATTACCTGTAAAGAGGAAACATCGTTTCCATGTACAATACTCTGCCTTCTTTGTCTAGGATTTTACGTGCACGAACTATTAAAATTAGGGCCAATATAAGAGCGATCGTGCAGCCAACGAGAAATCCTGCAAATTTTTACGGTACAAAGAGATTATAAGTTATAATAAGAGAAAAAACCGTGTATTTTCACTTCTTAAATATTTGATAAAGTTTAGCATAAGTACCCATTGAAAATGTTACTCTATGTTGTTCGCTTTTCCTCTTTGGCCTTAAGATATTCATCCCTTTACTTCGATTCGAGTTCGAGAAATGCTTGATGAATGTCACTTCTACCCTTTCCATCAATTTACTTACCTTTTATTTACATATAAATACAACTTGCATCAATATTTACATATTTTTCGACGTAACAAAATTTATTGCAATTATTCTCCTTGAAACGTTAAGCTCACCTCATCTGAGCTGCCGAGGTAGGAAAAATCTACCATTTTCATGTAAGATTTTGATGCACTTCTTGAAGTGATCTGGAATAATATAGATATGTAAGTGATATTGCGCGTTATTAACTACTTTTTACGTGTTTTCTAGGTAAAAAATTACGCTAAAACGGAACATATTCAAAAATAGAGTAAATTACAAAGAACACCCTTGTGCAAGATCCTAGTTACGGAAAATATTTCGAAATTTGAGGAATTACCATAACTACTCCTGTCAGCAGATTGTAATTTCAATCCCGTGTCATTGTATAAGATTACAATATCACCCCAATTTTTCGAGTTGTCAAAATCTAATAGAGGCATCATGGTAATTTGAAAATCTCAGGGGCCTCATAGTAAGTACCCAATAAGTGAGGGGGTATTCATGTAATTATCCCTTAAAAATAATCACATTTTATAAAGTTTCAAAATAATTCTAAATTTCTAATACAACATATAAAGATATTGTTTTAGCATAGTACCTTATCATATTTCTTCATGATCTTTGAAAACGCCATAATATTGAGAAAGCTGTCGCATCATATATAGACAGTACGAGTAAATAAATTATCGAAGAAACAAAATATCAAGAAAAATAAACTTTACACACAGACCCCCTCACTTATATTGTGTAATTATCAAAACCGCTTTATTTTTTGGAAATTACTTAAAGTCTCCCTCATATTACGAAATTTTTTACGTACAATTACGTCTCCTATGTATTTAAAAATTCCTACAATTTTACCCCTGTAAACCTTACAAATAGACCCCTTGAGGGGGTATGTTGGTAATTACACAAGTGAGTGGGATTTTGGTAATTACCCGATAAATGAGGGACCTGTGTTTAATTTTCCCTAAAATATAATGATCACGAATATTTGAAGGGTTTGACAAACCTATAGCTTTTTAGAAGCCTTAATTTGTGGTAGAACTCAACAAACGCCTTCATAAGTTGATTTTCTACTTTCTTCAAGTTATCCTTAGTGAACTTCAAATCTGTTTGGTTTGGAAAATTGAGAAAGCCTTTGATAGTGGACCGGGGAGTTGCCTGAACCGAGTTGAACTTCACATTTTGAAGTATCGCTAAAGGCGCCGGTTTTTTGAACCGGGTTTCGTTTTTTCTACTCTCTTCAATCTCTTGGTTTATTTTTATTGGTTTCATCTCTTTTCCATCATTGTTATCATCATCACTTGATTCATCTGACGGCTCTGAATTGCTTGAACTCTCTTCTTCGATCACATCCACTGGAACTCTGCCTGCATTGAGACATAAAATTTCTTGTTATTTGAATTTTCATGAAATTTATTTTAGTCCAAGTAAACGACGGTAATATAGCTGTATTTAGCTGATGGCAACTAGGGACGGCAATGGATCCGGATTGGACCCGGAACCGGACGGTTCCGGTTCCCCCGCACTAACCGGTTCCGGTTCCAACTTATCGGGTCCCTAGCGGTTACGGTTCGGTCTCGGGTTCGACCCGGAACCGACCCGGACCCGCTGTAAAATTTATGTATGTATATAAAATTCATCATGAAGAATGCAATCATTTTTAATTAAATAAATAACAAAAAGGAAAGCCCTTCAATAACCGCCGGAATTTATAAAAGTAACAGCTCCGATCAAATTCCGGCGACCCAAAACCGGACAGAAAATAATAAGATCAGTATAAAACATAATAATTAACTAATAAAAACTAACATAATCGGTGCGTTGACGTGTGGATTTGGATGTACATACGCCGAGAAAAACTCGCCGGCGGTCTCGGAGAGAGAGAGAGGGGTAAGTGTAGAGAGAGAAAATGAATTTTCCAATACTTGACTATATTTATTTTATTTTTCCTCAATATTATAATAGAAAAAAAATCTGAAAGCAGTCATTAATTATAATTTCCAATTATTTTAATTAATTCTGTAACAAATTACGCACATAAAGAGGTCATAAAATTCCTATATTGCACGTCACCTACTCCCGAGACATAAAAAACATGTCTCTTGGGTCCAAACGGGTCCAAATCGAGTTAGGGAGTGAAAATTTTCAAATTTCATCACATTAACCGGTAATAAGATTACATACGATATATATATATATTATAAAAAAAAAAATGTCTCGCGGGTCCAAACGGGTCCAAGCGGATCCAAATCGAGTTAGGGAGTGAAAATTTTCAAATTTCATCACATTAACAGGTAATAAAATTACGTACGAATACATATATTATATATAAAAAAAAAACATGTCTCGCGGGTCCAAACGTGTCCAAATCGAGTTAGGGAGTGAAAATTTTCAAATTTCATCACAATAACAGGTAATAAGATTACATACGAATATATATATATTATTTTTTAAAAAAAGTCTCGCAGGTCCCAACGGGTTCAAATGGGTCCAAGCGGGTCTCGCGGATCCGGTTCCTAATATGTCTTGCGGGTTATTGCGGGTATAGCGGTTCCGGTTCCTTCAACATGCTGTTCTGATTCCGGTTCCAGAACCCGCTTAGCCTATGCGGTTCCGGTTCCGGATCCGCGAGAACCGGCCCGTTGCCATCCCTAAATTGGCAACACTACAACCAAGGTATTGAAAACCAGTAAGGTAGATTTAAATTTAGGGAAATTTTGAGGATATCCAAACATTTCGATTTTAATTCTAGAGAAATCATGCAAATTTATAGAAATAATTAAAACTCTAGATGAAACTTTGAGTATTCTTAATTAGCACAACTATGCATCTTTTACATTAATAATATTGTATATATTGATTTATATATAGTGATTTTTTTCAATTAATATGACTAAAATTTATTGCTGAAATATAAAATAAGTATGATTTGGTAGTGATAATACTAGGATAAAAGCTTGACCCATTTAGAAAAAATACTCTATCCTAGAATGATCACTTTTAAACCAATCTGAAGCCATACGACCAGCTTTTACACTCATTCCGAATTCACCACCCTTTTTGAAGAACCCATCGAAATTAGGGGTGATACTTGCTAGATCCTAGAACTAGGGCGTTAAAGGACCTAAACACCCTTGAATCTTGCTTGTGCATGAGGTCCATGTGGACTCCATACAACTAAGAGGGTGTTTGGCTAAACTTATTCAAAACATTTTATAAGCTCCTACATCTTATAAGATGTTTTAAGAACTTATAAGATATAACATCTTATAAGATGTTTAAAAAAAGGTGGGGGTGAGTTACTTTTTTAAAAACAACTTATAAGATCCAAACATCTTATTTTTTTATTCTTATAAACTGTTTTTTTTTTAAATTTACCAAACAAATTTATAGAGCTTATAAACTCTAAAACATCTTATAAGATGTTTGGAGGGGCTTATAAGTTTAGTCAAACTCCCTCTAAGAGTGTAGATCATGGGGTCCCAAAACCCCCCAAGTATCACTCCGAGAATAGAGAATTAAAACTGACACAAAAAGATAAAGGCTTCAGAGGTCGTTCCCAATTCATTCCCCTAGAAAGGGGTGGTACTTGGTGAGTCCAGAGACCTCAAATCCTGGATAATTATACTCTTTGTTTGGATACATACACACTTGGGACCCCCCATGTAAATATACACATGAGGAAAGATATAGCTTGTCTGGAATTTGAGGTCTTAGGACTCACCAAGAAAGATCCCTAAAAAAGGTAACTTTCTAACAAGTTGGACACATGTCTAGGGATGTTCATTCAGATAAAATCGAACCGAAAATTTGGTTCAATGAAATATGGAATCGAAAACCGAATCGAAATGGTTCAGTTTTAACAGAATGTAATTCAATTTTAATTCGGTTAACTGAATTTTAACCCAAAAAAAAAACATTTCGAAAGGAACATGTGATTTTACTGTTTCACAACCAAAATAAAAACATGAAAAAGTAGATCAAGAAATATTTCTTGTGGTCAGGATTGAATCTGTATATATTTTGTAAAGAGAATAATCATCTTCTTTAAACAAATGAGCCCATGCATATTAGAAAATCAAATGAGCCTATGTTACAACAAATTATTTGAGATTAACAAATGGATAGAGAATGTTACAAGCATCGCAGCATGTTATATTCCTCAGTACTGGGCCATTATTACTCGGACTCAGGCCCGGATCCGAAGAATACTGGAACGACATTGACATTACCTGTTCAGCGCGTAAATCGGGTATATTGGAGAAGCATGGGAGTAGGGATTTGGGCAGCAGAGTAGAGGACGGATTTGTGCGGCGGACAATGGAAAGGGAGTGGGCGGCGGAGCAAGGAAGTGAGAGGTGTTGTGCTGTGGAGTAGGGAAATGGGCAGGGACAAAGCGAGGGGGGCTGGAGGGTGCCACTGCCCCCCCTCAATTTTTTAATTTTCAAGTATGAAATTTTTAAAATTTGTATATTTGCCCCCTCAAAAATAACAAAAGGCAAAATTAATTTCACATTCCTAACCCACAAGTTAGCCCAAACCCACATAATAGAACAATTAAATTGGACATTTTAGTGGGCTACATTGTCAAATTTTTAAGTTACAATTCTTGTTATAATTTTATATTTTCTTATCACCCATGATTTATTTAAATCATATTCCATCAACAATTTCTTAAAATATGAGACTATGAGCATCAGATTTTCCTCTGGTTCACATCCAAAAGCACGTTGTTTTGTTTTTCATATCAGATTTTCCTCTGGTTCACATCAGATTTTATCTTTCATATTATTAAAACGCTGATCAATATGTGTTTATCTTTTGTATTATTAAAACGCTGATCAAAGCATTAGAGGTGGAACGCTGGGCCTCACCCCAGTCCTTTCATTCATTTTCAGGTCCTCGGTAACTCGAGAAAAGAGGTGTTATGAGCATCATCCTGCGGCGTTCTAATAAAAAAATTTGCATGCTCGTTTCTAATGTCATCTGATCATTGTTTGATTCGAGGTGTTCCAAGAATTATCAAATTTCATTGACGACACTGAACACCGATCTTGTAAACTTCTACCATTGTAAAGTAACGACTAAATTTCACAAAAATTTCAATAAAGCAAAACACGTACAATTTTCAAAAAATACACATGGAAAACCTCATATATAGAGTGCTTAGGAAGATCAAAATTATTATCATTAGTGCATTTCCCCTCATTTTCTTTCCTATGGACGTGGTCTCAAAGAGATAACATAAGACTATAAACTTAATATGGGGAAATTGCAAAATTCGTCTATATATGTTTTCAGTTTTGGTCCTATAACATATGTTCACTAGCAAAAAGACCCTTATGTTTAAAAAAGGAAAAGTTATGCACATATAAAAGAGGATAGAAGATGTTATATATATATATCTATCTATTATGAAATTATGTTAACTTACTGCTGCACCGAGCTGAAGATGGAGTAGCAGCCAACAATTCAGCTCGAGCCGTTGCGACATCCGAAGCAAGCGTTTTCGTCTCCTCCAAACTATTAACCCAACCATTTGGATGCTCAACTTTCACTCTGAACGCAATCAAAGCTTCCATTTGCTTGTTCAAAACCCCAGCCTCCTTCATTACCTCCTCAACTTTCGATTTGTAAAACGCTATAACCTTATTAAACTCATCGTCTAATCGCCTAAAGTAAACCAGCTCGTACTCTCCTCCTTCGTCTCCCGCCATTAGAAACGTCGTCTCCGAGCCTTCGACGCCATTTCGATTCACGTTGTTCACAAGAATCGCCTGATTTTCAACATCCGAGGGTGTTTTTGGAGAATGACGTCCGAAATGTGTTAGGCCGCTGAAAGCTCTGAAAAGGGTTTGATTTCGTCTTAGGTTGTTGGGTTTGTTTGTTCTTTGTTTGAAGAGATGGATTTCTTTTAATAAGGTTTTTAAGAAATTGTAATTCATGTAGGCTTCTTGCCATTCTGGTATCATTTGTGATGCAAATTCTTTACCGAACTTCATCCTTTTTTCTCTTTCTTTTTTGAATCACGAAATTCTTTTTTTTTTATTTATTTAATGTCAACAACTATCAAAAGTTGTTTATTTATTTTTATTTATATGCATGCATGAAGTAAGACTCCTGGCGCGCGTCAATGGAGTATATATGCCCAATTGATACGCTCGTCTCTGTCGAGTCCAGTTTCTGTTTCTTTTTCTTGCGTTTGTTTAGGGGTAGGGGCAAATAGTTTTAAGGGATAATTACATCTACATATCTACACCCCTCACTAATTACCAAAAACCCCTCCACTTTTAGTAAAATAATATATTTGATCTAACCCAAATTTGGGGACTCGGATCTCTCAATCTGGAATGACCCGAACCACTCTACAAGTATGATGACAAATATTTATGACTGCACTTAATAATAATTAAGCTACCTACGTACCTAATTAGGATCAAGTCAATGTAGTTCTATATTAAATATGGTATACAGTATCGTACTCGGTGAACGATTCTAATCTCCAAATTTGTAAGTATATAGGAACGTACTTCTTAGTCTATAGACTCGTTACTCAAGGAAGTACGAGGCTAGTTCTTGATAGAATATTCTAGAGATTTCAACCCTAATAAATGTTATGAATGGGTATTTATAGAAGACACCCTGTACAAGTGGTTGTTGGGCATTTGTAGGATGTCGACAGGTGGCATCAATGGACGGTGGATGACTCGTACTGTGGAGTCGGGTCAAGGAACGACTCGACCCGATACTGTTACTTAGCGCGGATCCTCAACCCAAAGTCATGTTCTTTGGGCCCGTAACGGGCCTAATCTTTTCAGTACGAGTTTTTGGGCTTGTATTGTTACATGGGCCTAAAACCTATTTTATAATATATCAATATTTATACTGATGAGAGGTGAAATTGTAATCTGACGGTGGTGAGATTATAATCTTCTTTTACTGACAGAAGAGCTCATGATAATTTATCAAAAATGAAGGGATTTTGGTAATTATACAATAAATGAGAGAGTATAGATGTAATTATCCCTATTTTTAACTTCGGCTAAACCGGAAACGATTTAGAATTTTTCAATTGTTTTTTTTTTTTTTTATAGGTAAGTTGGAGTCAATTGACCTTGGAATTTTATTTATTGAACTTTTCTTCTTCTTGCGTTTGTTTAGGGGTAGGGGCTCATCATTTTAACTTCGTCCTGAAAGGGAGTATGAGTCACTTGACCTTGGAATCACTTGAGTAAGAAAAAAAAACAAAAAACAAAAAACAAAAAACAAACAAAACAATTGACCTTAGAATTTTATTTATTTAACTTTCACTTATATAATTATATTATTATATACATGCTCATATGTAGTATAACTGTTCGTGTTCGTACCAGATATCAAAAAAGAAAATATATATCTAATATTCACTCGATATTGTTCTTTATTTGTTTGTTCACAAATTTATAATTTAGAAAACTTCTTTTGTTAGTGAAGTACAGTGGTCAAAATTAATTAGTTAAATACTTAAGCAAAGATTAGGTCCACTAATAATCCACTAATGATGGATTGAAAAGCAATATATTATTTCGTTTTAGACATGGGTTTTTGTGATTCATTGTTTAATGTTCAAACTTAGTTTTAGTTTTTTTAATCTTTGTTAACTCACCCTATATAAATATAATAAACATATCTAATTAGAGCTGAAAAATGAATTAAAATACTCGATACTCGGCTCGAAATTAATCGTTAATTAAGTTGAGTTCGGTTAGTTTAACGTAACAAATAAGCTAGAATACAGTTTTTCATTTGATAATGTTCGATGTTCAGATTGAGCTCGACTCATTATTTGAAAGATGATAAAATAAAAATATTGAGCTACTCGAGATCGACTCATGTATGAATTAAATAAAGCTCGTTTGAACTCACTTCAAGTACTAATTAGACCAAGTTCAAACACAACTTTTGAAGATTGACAATAAGTCAAACAATCTTGAGCAATATTGATTTATATAGGTTGATTTTGAGGTTCGAACTATCTCAGGCTGGGCTACTTCATATGACACAAGAACATGATGATATAATGTTGGGGGCTACACTTGGACTATAATTGAGTTGCCCACAAGATCAAGTGTAACACAGTTCAATTATCCAATGTATTGCTCCTGTTGCAATTAAAGGTTGTGTGTATGTGTATGCGAGTAGCCTAAATTTGTATATTGTGAATGTATTTTGAGTCTATAGTCATGGTAAACAGAGAATACGATGTTATCCAAGGGAGTTTAGGCATAGAGATTGTAATGCAAATTTGTTCTGAGATGTGATTTATATATTCCCCCGCAGTGTATGAATCCTACTCTTACACGTGGCATGTATGAAACATGCTACGTGGACGTAATCTATGGTCCTAGAGATAGGTTGATGGTCGGGTTGAATAGGTGATCCAACTCGACGTATTTTCAACACGCGAATCTTGTAATAATTTATAAATAAAAAAGTTGTACGGGCTCTCGTATAAATATGAAGAGGCCATTTTATAATTAGTATATAGGGTAAAATGCATTTGCGACCACAACCTATGTTGATTGGAGCACTTTAGTACATAATCTATTAATTTTTACACTTGAGTACCCAACTTTTGTAAATTGTGACACTTAAGTCCACCGGAGGAATAATTTGGAATATTCCCTCCGAAAAGTTTGTCAAGTGCCTTGGGCATGACTTAAATTGTGTACCAAAGTGCATATATCATGCAATGTATAGGTAGTCGGGTGCACAAAATGTCATAGCACTACAAAAAAATAATTCATTAATGACAAAATGTCAAGTGACAATGTAAAAGTTATCACTAATGGTAAATTGTTATAGACAAGATTTTTTGTTTTGTCACAAGAATAGGTTTTACATGTTTAATAGTGACAAGTTTTGTATAGAAATTGTCACTCTTGATACTTAGTGACAGGGAATTTGTTGTCACTATTGACAATTAGTGACACACCTTTACTGATAACTTAGTGATAACAATTATAGTTGTCACTCTAATTGTGTTGTCACTATACATGTGTCACTAATTGTCAATAGTGACAACTTTAAAGAAACTTTTGTAACTAAAAATTCTTTTTGTGGCAAAGCAAAAATTATTGTTAAATTATTCCTCCGGCGGACTTAAATGTCACAATTTACAAATGTTGGTTATTTGAGTATAAAAATTAATAGATTAGGTACCAAAATGCGCCGAATATTACCTAAAATAGGGTAATATCTAATAACTTATTCATCGCCACGTGATGCACTTGCACTCCTGCATCTAACAATGGGTAATTTTATCATGGATCAAGATCAACGGTCTCGATCCACAATTCACCGTTGGATTAGAGAAAATTATATGTTTTTTCCATAACACCCCTGCATCTGACGATGACTAGGGGATGTAAACGAGTCGAGTTCGAGCTAAGCGTGATGAAATTTCAAGCTCAAGCTCTTATGTTTTTTTGAGCTCGAGCTCAATGTAGATGAATCGAGCTCGAGCATGAACTAAAAAATAATTTAATTATTTGTTTATTTTTGAAAAATAAAACAAGATGAATTCTAATTTTTATTTTTTATTGACTTTTTAAAATATGTTAATAATGCATATCTTAATTAAAATGGTAATTGCAGAAGTAAAATGATAATATGTATAATAAAAATACGTTTATAAGATAAATAATAGTTTGTGTGTCTATCATTCAATAAGATTTAGGAATTATGAGGTAATTAGGAAATTTTTTAATTTAGCTTTTGTTGTAGTAACATATCATGTGTCAATGAATAATATAGTTAATTCTGATTAGCGATACTTTAATGACATTACAAAACTAATGGGAATTTGCCTATATACACTTATAGATCTTATAAATTATATATTTGCTATATATGAGAATACAAGATAGATAAAAACAATTTTTTAAGTTCTTAGAATGTCCATTTTGTAATTTAATTTACAAAAGATACTTTTAATTTATAATATGTATGGAGTTAATAACTGTATAACAATTTCAGAGATTAATTTATATATATAAAAAATAAGAATGACATTGAAATAAATATTATTATAAGATAAACAATAATTACGTATCTCATATTCAATAATTATTTACAATATAGAGAAGGGTGTCTTGAAAACATGATTTGATTATTTATAAGAGCACATATCATAAAATATCACCTTATAAAATATCATAATTTCTTATTATTATTTTGCATGACTTAAAAAATTAAAATATAATTTAACTATCATTAGAATATGTTGTGCATAAAATTTTAAGTATTAGTTTTATGAAATATAAAATTTTGCATAACTTCGTTGTTGACCCGTTTCTTCAGTTCGATCTTGAATTCTGGTTTTTGATTCGAGTCTACTAACCAAACAAGAGCTTGAGAAAGTCGAACTCCAATTCAGTTGTCTCATGAGTTCGATCTATTAAAATTATAAAATATAGTGTAGTTCTACACACATAGTAGATTATAAATAATTTTGTTAAAAATATGTGAAATAAATTTTTTTGTTAATATTTTCATTATTTTACTCAAAATAGTGTGAAACATTGAAATAAATAAACTTTAAATTTTGAATTTTTTATCTTATATGACATACATATACTAAAAGTTTGGTAAAGAAAATTTTAAATAGCCATTATACCCCATAAGTATATTGAACATCATAATGTTTGAATGTTAGATTATTATCATATTTTATAATATAACATTTATAATTAAAGAATACGTACAAAAATATATTTTTTTAAATTTTATATATGTTAGATCAACATGATATATTAGTAATTATAAATGCTTCATATACTTATTTAATACCTATTGCTTTAAATCATTACAAACAATAAAATAAAGTTGCGTGATTTTGTAAAATAAATCATTAAAATTCATTGTTATGCATAAGGGCATATTTTAATGAGGTTGGGTGTATATTGCCTCATTTCTGAGATCACAAGGGGGTAATCAGCCTATTTTTATAACACAATGGGCAACAAGCCCCTCTTCCATAACACAAAGGGGTAATTTGCCATTTACCCATTTATTTCCTTGCATTAATCCATTTTCCGCCTTGTAGGAAAGAAGAGTTTTCAAAGTTGAATTTTAGGCATGTGGTTAAGACTATTGAATAATGGTATTTGCTTTCTTCATTATTTCATGTGTTGTTGCTCTTTATATGTCTATGGTTAGATTTCTATTCATTTCTTCTCGATATGTAGGCTTTGAATTGTTTCACTGACTTGGAGTTGCTGCAGACATTGTAGATGAGGTTTTTTTTGCAACCTCATCTCCTGTCAACGCACACTTTTTGAGGAGGCGATGACGACTGTTTCATGGTTATTTTGTCTTATAACAATGCTGCAGCATGCTATGTATATTACACATAGCAATGAGACACTGGGAATGGTGATCATGAATTGAGTGTTTCCAAGTTTTATTCTGTGCACTAAAGAAATAGTATCGAACTTCATGGAAAAAAGGAATTACATTATGTGACTTTTGACAGTTTACAATTAGGACTTGATATACATTCCAAGAGGTGTGCAGCTCTATTTCTATTCATCTTTGTCCTCGTCTTCGTCGTAATTGAACGGTAACGGAACCGTTTTGAATGCACGAAATTTACCTACATTGTTAAGATGTTCATTCTCCAACCTGCACATCAAAGACACATATAAACGACATTATGTTACTCATATTTAGAACTAAAAATGAGTTGATCTTGAATCGAGCTAATTATTTAGTTAAATAGATTTGGAACCAGATTTACTACTTAGTTGCACGCTTGACTCGAGCTCAAAGAAGCACATGCCATAGTCGAGCGTCACTCGAACCGGCTTGACTCAAATGATTTAACATGTATTATGATAATTACCTGAAAAAATTCCATATACCACGACGAATGATCTCTAGAGATGCCACAAGTGCCGTCGTTGTCTGCCTATGTAAAGAAAAAATTGTGACATTCATGACAGTTTGCATCCAGGCTAACCTTAACAACACATTCAAGCCCTGCCATAGAAGAATAAACCACATTAGCTCAAAAAAAGTCAATTCGCATGAAAACAAGAACCGAAAGTAAAAATAAAATAAAAATGAAGAACCATATAATCTTATACTTAAAGTTTAAAACTCACAATGGCTACAAAGTAAACGCTCTTGTGTGGGATAAGTAGTTTATCTCTCAACCATCGGTTATTCGATTTATGTTGGAGAAGCCCCCAATCCAAAACAATATCCCAATATGTGCTAAGGACTGTCGCAGCTGCCGAGGTTATTAGGGCTATAAACCACCAAATAGTTCCTCTCTGAAGTTGATAGGCTGTTCTTGTACTAACTGCCACTATTGTTAAGAAATATTTCACGCCATTATATCCTTGCATAGCGTCTTTCTCGTCGTAAAGGCGTCTCAAACACTAAAGCAATCAAGAAAAACTATGATAAGCACAATGCAAACCCTACTGGTACACAAAATAGTGAGGATCATGCACATCAGTGCGATGTGGGCCACAGAATTGACGTGTCATCATCCTTTACCGTTGTTAGTACGTATTGGGTATATATGAAGACACAACAAGTTTATTTTAGATTGTAAAGGCATCTAACACATTGAGTGATCAAGAAACACTACTAATAGAATGATGTTGACCCTATTGGCAGTGTTTTTATATAAAGCAGTGAGGATCACAATACTTCGGGCGATGTGGGCCCCAATGCTGATGTAACATCATCATTCACTATTTGGTATATATGAAAACAATGTGTTTATTTTAGATTGTGAAGGTGTCTCAAACATTGAGTGATCAAGAAGCACTACGATCAGCACGATGCTGACCCTATTGACGATGTTTTTAAACAAAACGATAAGGATCACAACACATTGGGCGACGTAGCCCCATCACTTACTTGGCATGATCCTTCATTGTTTGCTCTGAATACATAATGGATTTTTTCAGATTGTTTTATTAATTATAAACCTGAAGGAGGCGCCACAAATAAGGTACTCCAGCTATGATGAAAGAGAATGTGTTGAAAATGTCGCTCGCTCTGCAACTGTTTTGTCTGTGTTTGTAGTCTCCCCATCCGTAGTAGCAAATGTAAAACTCGACACTCCTAAGAGCTTGAACCTGTACAAAAAAATAGAAAAGTTATCTTCAAAAACATACGCCAAACCCCAAAATCGAATGCTTATGCCGAATTCAAAGTGAATGTAGAACCTGGCTTGTGAGCTGATCTGCTAACCAGAAGTCTGGTAATGTAACCTGCATGGAGTAAACATAAAAATATAAGAAAAAAATTAAAAATTTACCTAAATTCATCACCAGGCTAATGATTCCATGTTTACCTTGTAGAGAGGAGCTAAGATAGAATGAAATAGGCAGATAAGGAGGAAAAAGCGACTCGAACGATAGATGATGTTTAACGGGCACATCATAATGACAACTACAAGCTGCAAAAGAAAAAAGGGTAAATTTCACTTCTAAGTATATCTAGATTGAGCTTAATGCGGCATTTCTGTTTTCATTTTCTTACCACTACTAATCCGAGAGGAAGAAGTTCGGTTATGGCTTTGTAGTCATGAGTCACCGGATCCATTTCCATATCAAGATTGGCGAGTACACTGGCTAGAGCTAGCGCACTTAAACAAAAACTGAGAAGTAGAACCTCTCGATATCCCAGTCCCGTTCCTTGTTTGAAACCAAATATGAATGAATAATTGACTCGATATCGCCTCCAGAAGTATATGTTTGCAGCGTACATCAACATGTGTAGAACAATGAATCCAAATAAACTGTAGCAAACAAATTTATTTCTTTATAATTAGGGATAATTACACGTGCACACACCCTCAATTATTTTGTAACTATTGCTAACTCTATGAGATTCTGCAAATTATTACCTCCCATTGTCTGATCCTGACAACTCGAAAATATGTGTTGAAATGTAATCTATATTTTTACAGACATGAATAAAATTGTACTATTCATTTACAGAAGAAACAGAGATACAACTAGGATTTTGGGTCCCGGGAGACGTATACAAAAAATTAAAATATTTTTAGGTTTTGGTGAAGGGGGGCAAACTTAAAAATATAAAAAAGGAAAAATCGTATTTTTCATACCATAATTGACCCTATGGCCACTTTTGGTACCAAAAATTTTAAAAATCTCACTGTTCATACAATATTTGCCATTTTGTCTCACTTTTCATACCCCGTTAGAAAACCGTTAGTTTTCTAACGGAAGTCCACATGTGATTGTCGCGTGGCCGTTAACTTATGCCCCCTAAATACTTGACACGTGTGGACTTCCGTTAGAAAACTAACGGGGGGTATGAAAGGTGAGACAAAATGGCAAATATTGTATGAACAGTGAGATTTTCAAAATGTTTGGTACCAAAAGTGAATAGAGCTGGGTCAATCATGGTATGAAAAATGCAATTTTCCCTATAAGAAATATTTATTGACCAAAACATTTTCTTTTTAAAAATTAAAGTTTGAGTTCCTATTGTAATTTGTGAAGTTCCAATATCATTCCTCATTATATTTTGGACATGAAAAAACACAAAAAAAAAAAGGATTTATTACCTGTAGAGAGGAAACATAGTTTCCATGTACTGTACTCTGCCTCGTTCATCTAGGATTCTACGTGCACGAATTATCAAAACTAGGGCCAATATAAGAGACACTGTGCAGCCAAAGAGAAATCCTGCAAATATATATACACACGGTACGTACAAATAAATTTTAAGTGATAATAAGATAACTTTTTTTTTTCAGTTTATACGGTACGTACAAATAAATTTTAAGTGATAATATGATAGCTTATTTTCAGTTCGGATCTTCTTTTGCAAACGCTGTTGCAATCTCTTATCATACTTCACATATGAAGAACATGTGTATACAATATTTTCTTGAATATAGATTTAATATGGATTATATATATTTGTCGGATAGACATGATATGCAACACAAGATGCAACACTATTTTGTCATAGAAGATGTCGTCTAGTTTTGCTTTTGCTAAATAAGAGAAATTAACTTTGCTTATTTTCGCTTCTTAAACAACAAATTTAAGTTTAGTAAAACGTACCCATTGAAAATGTTACTCTATGTTGTTCCCTTTTCTTCTTTGGCCTTAAGATATTCATCCCCTTACTATGATTTGAATTTGAGAAGTGCTTGATGAATGTCACTTCTACCCTTTCCATCAATTTGCTGACCTTTATTTACATATAAATACAACTTATATCAATATTACATATTTTTCGAGGTAACAAAATTTATTGCAGTTATTCTCCTTGAAACATAAAGTTCACCTCGTCTGAACTGCCGAGGTAAGAATTATCAACCATTTTCATATAAGATTTTGACGCACTTCTTGAAGAGATCTGAAATAAGATAGATATGTAAGTGATATTGCTCATTATTAGCTATATTTATGTGTTTCCTAGTGAAAAATTACGCACTAAAACAACACATATTTGAAAATACGCACATTTTCTAAAATTTCGTAAAATTTAAAGGTAGTGATAATTACATGCACATCCACTTATCACTGAATTATTACCACGAGGCCTCTAAGATTTTGCAGATTATAAAGACTTCATCTATCAGTTCTTGACACTCGAAAAATAGGGGGCAAATCTGTAATTGCTTTTAGTGATCAGATAGTGAAATTGTTATATGTATTTACTAACATGAAAAGTTACCGTAATTTCTCAAATCTTAGTGTTTCTCATAATTAGAGTCTCATACGGGTGTCTAGGTAATGGAAAATTTTAACCCGCTTCAGACTTAGCTAAACCCAAGTGCATTTCATCAATTAAAGTGGGTAAATTACACTTATCATGTGATTGATCACTCCTTTTATGAAATATATGTGGGTTTCGCCTAGCAATGAGCAGATTAGAATTTCCACTATGTAATTTACCCTTAAAGATAGGGAATTGATCGATACCTTGTCATATTTCTTCATGATCTTTGAGAACGCCATAATATTGAGAAAGCTGTTGCATTAATAGACATTTATTACTTAATTTACAACGTCAAAAAATAACATTAATTAAGAAGAATAAACCATATATATTTATATATATCATGATTAAGAATTGCCAAATCACCTATAGCTTTTTAGAAGCCTTAATTTGTGGTAAAACTCGACAAAAGCCTTCATAAGTTGATCTTCTGCTTTCTTCAAGTTTTCCTTAGTGAATTTCAATTCGGTCCGGTTTGGAAGATTGAGAAATCCTTTGATAGTGGACCGGGGAGTTTCTTGAACCGAGTTGAACTTCACATTTTGAAGTATCTCTAAAGGCGCCGGTCTCTTGAACCGGGTTTCGTTATACTCTAGATTTATTTTTATCGGTTTCATTTCTTTTTCATGTTTATTATCATCACTTGATTCATCTCTCTCCTCACTCATTGAACTTTCTTCATCAATCACATCGACTGGAACTCTTCCTGCATCTATATATACACAATTTCTTGTTATTTGAATTTCATGAATTTTTCTAATGGAAGTAAATGACAGTACTAATGTTTTAGAAATCTTAAAATCGTATAGCATCTCAAGCGTCATGTTTCGTCTTAGCTAGGAAAACAAACATTTTATGAAGAAATTATAAATTAATTTCAAAGTCAATTAGCATGCAACTCAAATCTTTTAATCGTATAGCATTCCAATCATGGAGTGTAATTTTGCTGCTAAAAATGCTAGCATATACAAAAATTAATATAAAAAAAATAATTACATGAACATGGATTTATAAACTTTTGCAAATTTTAGAACAAGGGACTAAAATTACAACAAGCCCTATCCTATCAGGAGTAGTATCGCAATTGTCGTCCCTATATAAAAAAATATATAATGGAGAAGTTAAATCAGTTTTTTCATCAAAGAATTATGTAAACTACTTACTGCTTCTTCTAGCTGCAGACGGAGTAGCAGCCAACAACACAGCCCGAGTCGCCTTAACATCCGTAGCAAGCATTTTCGTCTCCTCCAAACTATTAACCCACCCATTTGGATGCTCAACTTTCACTCTGAAAGCAATCAAAGCTTCCATTTGCTTATTCAAAACCCCAGCCTCCTTCATTACCTCCTCAACTTTCGATCTGTAGAACGTTACAACCTTATTAAACTCATCGTCCAATCGCCTGAAGTAAACCATCTCGTACTCTCCCCCTTCCTCTCCCGCCATTAGAAACATCGTCTCCGAGCCTTCAACGCCGTCTCGATTCTCGTTGTTCACAAGAATCACCTGATTCTCAACATCTGATTGTGGTGATGATATTGTTTTATGAGGTATTGCGATTTGTGTTAAGCCGCTGAAAGCTCTGAAAAGAGTTTGATTTCGTCTTAGGTTGCTGGAGGGTTTGTTTGTTCTTTGTTTGAAGAGATGGATATCTTCTAATAGGGTTTTTAAGAAATTGTAATCCATGTACGCTTCTTTCCATTCTGGCACCATTTGTGATGCAAATTCTTTACCAAACTTCATTCCTTTTTCTTTTTCTTTTTTTTCCTTCTTTTATTCTTTTTTGAAAAATGGAAGGTTTGCGAATTAATGAAGCGGAAAGCAAAGTAGTAAATATATTGCAGATGAAGGAGAAAGCATTAGCATATATATTTATATATTGCAGCAATTGAAGAACTTTCAATTTTCAGGTGGTGTATAGGAACTCTCCGACGTATCGTTTAGTACGTGAAATTTGAAAGCGGAAATATCAGCTTGTGGACTTGGTCCAAGTTTTTAGTAATAACTAGTCGTATGAAAAAAAATTAAATTTGGTAAGAAAATTTTTAAACAAATTTAATTGAGTTTAAATAAAAAGTAAAAAAGAATATGACAAATAAATCTAGAAAGGAAAAAAAAAATCCTATAGAATGTTATAAATTATAAATCATGTAATTGTCCTTGTAACACCTTTCAAAATTATTCATATGTCATTATTTCAGTCAATGTTTAAAAACTGGCCAGGTTATCGGACTGAAAAATCTAAGGGTCAAGGATTACTGATACAATTGTTGGTTCAATCATGGTAATGTTATAATTATGCCATAAATAATTATTAATATATTAAACAATTTAAAAAATACGAAAATATAAGTAAACATGGAAAAAAAAAATCAGCCCCTAGAATTTAGACATAATTCATTAAAACTCCAACTAGCACATACTTAATACTTCATAATTTCATATTTAAAGCGCACAATATTTAGCATCTCTTGATTGAAACTTTGAACTGAATATATAACAAGAAAGACATCAAAATTCACTCAAAAATAAATAATAAAATAAGATATTAAGTTATTTTAGAACAACTAATGCAATGAATTATGTGTCACTGTGTGCATGAAATAAGATATAGAGATATATAGAGAAAGAAACATGATGAGTGAAATTAGTCACTTTTAAGGGATTCAAAGTGGAACTGAATTTTTTTAAGGGATTCAAAGTGGAACTGAATTTTTTTAAGGGATTTTAACACCATATATGTACAAGTAGTCGAACCAGCTGGTTTAGGTGACCCAGTGACAGTTCACGCGGGTCACCGGTCGGACTGTGGTTCATATGATTTTGACTGGTTTTTAGCCCTCAACGGTTTTAAGGTTCCAACCAGCTCGTTTTATGGTCCAATCGCGGTCCAACCGATCGGCTTTTTAAAACATTGATTCTAGTCACATGGTAAATTACACTTAATTCATAAATAAAATTGCAATGACTTAACCAAAACTGCTTGCAGTCAAAATGAATTTCTATAAGGTTCTCTTCAATTACATTATTGAATGGATAATAATAACAATAATTTTATGGTATGCATTTGTTTCATAGAGAGGAGATAAATGTTAGTGAAAGTGTGTTTGATTGGTCTATATCATATTAAAAAGGCATAATAATTACTTAATTAGGTGTCATTTGATATGTTCTCTTCTTTGCTAGAAAAGTATTTTTCTTTTTTTTTTCATTTGGTGAGAAATTAGTATGGATGAATTTTTGTTTTATTAAAAATTATACACATGTCTAATTAGTTAGATTCATCGATTAGGGCATCCAAAAATTAAGGGTATGTTTGGTTATGTTTTCAACTCATGTTTGGTCCAAAATTCCCACCAAACAATGTTTGGCTCACACAATATTTGGTCAAAAATACACTACTTTTTGGTCCAAAGAAAACACAATAATTATTTTCCATCTTTCTACACCTACTTTGTCCCTACACTCTTCTCATAATATTTTCTCTCTTCTCTCTCCTCTCTAACAGACAAAAGATTCATGATTTGACTGCTGCAGTAACTTTTGTTCCCTCTGGAAACAAAACCAAACATTATCTCACAAAAAAAACACACCCAAAAACCAATTCCCAAAATAAAACCAAACACAATCTCATCAAATACGCACGTGTCCCCATAAATTTCTCACCAATAATTTTTACCAAAATACCATCCCAAAACATAATCAAACATAGCCTAAGCAACTTGGATCTTATTTAACACGTTGAATTATTTCCACTCAAGATATGCAATTATTTTGATGCTCATGTTGAGATATTGATAGATAAAAGTCTTTTGATTGTTTGGTGAAAACTGTTTAATCATTAATAAATAAAAACTGATTTTTCTATTAAATTTTTTAAAGAAATCCCAACTATGAAACTCATTTTTCAATGAAATTTGAGATCTTTATTTTATTTTTTTATTTTAATTCAAGATGAAAGAGAATGTCCTAAATATATAGTCCGACAAATTCGAATTGATAGTCATAATTCTAAGTCATAAAAATTTTATCTAATTCCATAAAGGAGGAAAGAGCAACCCAACTTATGGCAGTCTGGATTCTAGCACTAAACCAACAGGTTTTGGGTGAAATTTGAGATCATTAAAGGAATACCTATGGTATCCGAAAAAAACAAAAAAAAATCTATTGTAATATATTTGGAATATTTTTAAAAGGGAGAGTCTAATAAGTGCGAATTTGACGAAAAAATATCTGGAAATGGTAAAATAAGAAATAGACATGCCATCCAATGGACCATATACGTCTCTCAAGTTTTTTGGTCTTAAATCTTAATGCAATGTGAAATAATAATAGCGTACTCATAAAATAATAATAATAATAATAATAATAATAATAATACATCATAAAAGGTTTATTATTAGAGAAAAAGTACATAAATCTTAACAAAACAGTGACAGGCTCACAGTCACATGCCACAGCTGACCCTTTCTGCTTATCTAGAAGGTTCACCAACCACTGCTGGAAAAAGGAAGGTACACGTGTTCTTGTTTTCCCTACTTCTCAAGACTTTTCAACCGTGTGAGTATGACCATTACAAGGGATGATGGCGAACTAAATTAAAGTTTAATGTTTAAAAATTAATTAGTTTTTGACCTTTAATTGTCAACTCACTATACTATGTATTTAAAAAACGAACTGAATTACTATATAGTAGTATTTCTCGAGATCGATTCACTACAAGAAAATTGAATATTGATAATGAAAATATATGTTATGGCTTAAAATCGTGGTTTATAGCGATTTAAGTTCACGGCTAACTTGGTCGTGATAGATGTTTCATATAGTCACACTCAAATTAGCCGGGGTAAAAATGAATGCTAGCTATTTTAAGCTCTAACTAGCTGTGGTGGAATATATATTAACATAACACTTTTTTATAATAGTTAAAAGTCATGGTTTTTATAATGAACAAAACATTAACCATGACTATAAGCCATGGTAAATATTTTGGTTATGCATGCAAATACCACGGCCAAAGCCATAGCAAAGCCGTTGTCAATTGGTTTTAACCATGGCAAAGAGACTTTACACCATGAGATATTGACATGGGCAATAATCATTTTTTTTTGTAGTGATTGTTAATGTTTGTTAGAACTCAATTGATTTAACATAACAAACAAGTTTAAACACAGTTTTATGTTCGATATATAGGGTTTGACATTCGACTCTAGCTCGACTCAATTTGTTAAACAATGATAATTAAATATATGTAAAAATATCAAGTTACTCGAACTCAATTTGTATTCGACTTGATTATTAAAACCCATCCGAAGTTGGGTCAGATAGCAATTAACTAAACTCAAACACAATTTTAAAAAATTGATAAAAGCCAAATAAATCTAAACAATACCTTATTTATCTGTGCTCGATTTACTTACAACTTTCAAATCTAACAAACCCTGTTTAAAAAAGCTTACATATTGTCATTTATAGGGTTATTTGCGCCCACCTCCCCTGAAGTATTGCATTTTGGCAAGAACTTCCCCTTATGTATCAAATCTGGCATTCGCCACCTTTCATGCATAAAAAATTATAGGCGTAAAGACAATAGTCTACCCGAACTTTTTGAGTTTTGGCACTTTTTTATACAAACTTTTTTTTTTTTACACTTTTTTATCTCAACTTTACGGGTTTTACACTTTTTTATATATTAGCATATTCCGACGGAATATTCCGCCAGAATTTCAACACATGCGGCGGGGTAAGATAAAAAAGTGCAAAAAAAATAAAGTTTGGGTAAAAAATGTAAAAAAAAATAAAATTTGGATAAAAAAGTGTAAAAAAAATTTGTTTATTCCTTTGCAATATGCTAATGTATAAAAAAAAATGCAAAATCTGTAAAGTTGAAATAAAAAAAGTGTGGAAAAAAAAGTTTGTATAAAAAAGTCCTAAAACTTGAAAAGTTCGGGTAGATTAATGTTTTTACCCCAAAATTATATGTACTATCATTTTTACCCTTAATATTTTTTTTTCCTATTTTCTATTTCCTTTTTTTGTTACTGATATTAAAAAGATAGAAATTACACTCATCAAAGTTTTTCACTAAAAATAGTTCTAGCGATTACTTTTTCTTTAAAAAAATATGTATAACAAACAATATACTAAAGAAAAAATTACTAAACCCCCATACAATAAATTCTCATATCCAAACATATTCATAAAAGTACCTTTTTCCCATCTAAAAGTACTATTTTTACAATCTTTTCATTGGGATATACAAAATTTAAGATTAACAATTTTTGGGATTAAGTATATTGTCATGAGTTTTTTAATATAAAATTTTATATTAATGAATTGTTAGCAATTTTTCATATATTAAATTTATTGTTAATAAATTTAAATATTTAGTCTCTCAGTTTTATTCCTTTGGTTCTTGAATTATATTTTTCAACGTCTCGAACAAGTTTTTAAATCAATTAGTAGTGCTTTATTGTATTTTATTTAGTTTATACATTTATAAATTTGTGTTATTGACTAGTGCAATAAACTAAAATTTAAAAATCGAAAGACCAATTTCATTTTAATCTTTTTGTTTAAGGACTCGTAGATGAATTTGGAGAAGAAACTGAAAAGTTCCTACATATTGTTTGATAATATGGACATCTCATTTTTTATTTTCACTATCATGTTAGATATTTCAAATCATAATATTTCTTCCCCTAGTAACTGCTTAAATTTTCTTTATATTATTCTATTTCTTATTAGTCTTCTTTCTACATAGAACAAAAAAAGCAAAATAACGAATAAAAAAATGAAGAAGAGAAAATAAAATGAAACGAAAGTTTGAAATTAAAAGAAAGTACTCTGTCAATTTTGTGATTTTTTTATACAATAAGCAATAATACAAATCTATAAAGATAAAAACCTTTTATTATTTATAAAGGATAAAGATCTAATAATTTATTAAAAACTTTTTAAAACAATAAAAACTATAATTCAAGAGCCATAGATGAACATTGAAAAAAAAACATATTAAGTTTATTTAAAATAAATTAAATATATTGTTTGTTATGCATGTTTTAAAATAAAAATAACTATTCGTAAGAATTATTTTTAATTTAATTTTTTTTCATGAGATTAATTTTTGTTAACCTTTTTCTATTAAATAAAAAAAAAAAGAACGAATGAGAAATAAAAAATAGAGAAAAAAAATTTAAAGGTAAAATGGTAGTACATATTATTTTTTATACATAGGGGTGGTAGATGCTAAATTTTAAAACAGAAGAGGATGTACTTGTCAAAACACAATATCTCAAGGGAGGTAAATGCATATAACCTGTCTTTTATACCTAGCAATAATATAAATACACACACACACACACACATTACCATATTTACATAAGCGTGTATGGATTAGCTACAGTATCTGGTGGTCGTCAAAATTATTTTCTATTTTTTTAAAACATTTTCAACTCGTTTATTCGTGTTGCTGATTTTTTTTAAGAAATTAATTTTATGCTTTGAATTTTAGCCCCATGTGCATTTAACGCCCAGCCCAATTGCGTGTCTTCCTCTGCAATTAATTCTTGTGCATTTTTCTACCAAGCTATGCTTTGAATTTTAGCCCCATATGCATTTAATGCCCAGCCCAATTGCGTGTCCTCCCCTGCATTTAATTTTTGTGCATTTTTACCAAGCTATTCTTTGAATTTTTGACCCACGTGGATTTAATGACGAGCCCAATTGTGTGTCCTCCCCTGCATTTAATTCTTGTTCATTTTTTCTACTAGCTTTTGTCTATAAATGGGCTGGTCATTCCCTTTCTTCACATTCCTTATTCTAAACATTTCCAAAAGCAGCTTTCTTCTCTCTTTCCGTAGTAAGATTTACCTCTTACCTTGCATTTAGTTAGTTTCGTTATTAGTTTCTTTGTTTTTTTTTTCTGTTTTGTTTGATTTTATTCCATTGTTGCTCGTTTTAGTGTTTTGGAAAAATAATTTATGACTAATTTTTTTTATTATTGTTTTTGTGTTTTAGTGTCTTTTTGTTAATGGAGGCGAGTAAACATTCCCAAGAGCAGCTTGCTTCTCTCTTTCTATAATAAGGTTTCCCTCTTACCTTGCATTTAGTTAGTTACGTTATTTGTTTCTTTGTTGTTAGTTTTTTTCCCTATTTTGTTTGATTTTGTTCCAGGGTTATGTTTAGAAAAATGTTTTACAGCTGAAGATATTTTCTATTGTGTTTTGGTGTCTTTTTGTTAATGGAGGCGAGTACTTGTTTGGGATTAATAACTTAAAAAAAATTTGTTTAGTTAATTCTAATTTTCATGCAATCAAAATTGTAAAGAACTCTTGGTCGTTCCTGTTCGGTTGATGATTGTAAAATATGGGAGCCTCGATTTAAATATATAATTCTTTAGTTTACTTAATAATCGCTCGCTAAAAAAAGTAAAAGCTTTTCTGGAATACTTATGTTGCATTATGAAATCAAATTATTAAATTGGAAAAATAAATTATTTCCCTTGCTGGAAACCATATGCATATCAATATCACTACAAGAAATTTCACTTTTGGTAAAGACAAAAATTCATCACAATAGAAGGTTTTTTCGTAGCCATAACTTTTGGTAACGAAGAAATTTTGTTACAGCTTTCGTCCTTTAAAGCCCGACGCTAAAAGTTCTCATGACGACTTTTGTAGTCGTCACAAATGTTTTAGTGACGACTGCAATGTTCCTTACAATATGATGAGCTTTTGTAAGGACTATGTACTCACCATAGACAATTCTAGTTGTCACAAAAAGAAAGAGTCGTTACCAATAGTTAATATCATAAATTTTTTCTTTTTCTGTTTTTCTAATAGTAACTTCGTTACAAATGATAAAGGATGACAACATAGAGTTGTTACTAATAATCAAATAAATAATCAGTTTAATATATATTTATAATAGTTTGGTCACGAATAGTAAAAATGACAAAAAGATGGTTTTCGTCACCTTTATTAGCTTTTATTTAACCAACAATTCCAATTCTACTGAATTAAATACTTAACAAGATTAAAACCTTGTCTCCAACAGTGACAATAGCAAATGTATAAAAACCACTAATTAGCCAAAAAAAAAAAAGTAGATTCAAAATGAAAAAAATCTTATAGTTTTCATAAGCACAACCCGATTTAAATACATCATCCCCAAAATGTTACAAAAGAATTTTGCACATAATTCCCAATATGTAGTATCTTCAAGTAGGCAAAATAATACAGGTCCAAAAAAAAGTGCTACCTAGAGTAAGTCAAGTGAACAAAATATATTGGAATCTCTTAATTTGACGTTGCATCCCCCACGATATGATCATTTACTCCTAAACCTGCAAATATGATCAAAATTAAAGTTCAAATAAGTTTAGAACATAAAGCATTTCAAAAAACAAACAACAATCAATATTTTCTCTCACAAATCTATAAGCATAAAAGAGGATGACAAAGAACACAAAGATATAAATATATATAGCAGTTTCTTGGTTTAAAGAATAGAGAATGACAATCATTATGATCAAAGTAGATAAGAAAAGAAGCATTCATATGGCACAACTCTAAAATCATTTATGAGGTATGATAGTATCTCAATTTTTTCATTTCTCTTTTTATTATCCCTCTTATTAGGTGTTGAACTGAGCATAGACGAGTACAATGTATGCTATTACATAATTAAGGACATGTACATGTATTAAAACATGAAACTAAAATCTATGCTAGAGTCAATAAAATAACCTCAGTACTCATCAAGGAAGCTTATCAAAAAGATTTTGTAATCACATGAATTAACTGATTAATCCTTGAAACAGAAAAAGGTAAGAAGGAGACGAGGGAATACAGAACCTCAAAGTTTCGTTTGTCCCATGATGAATTTTTCAACGACTAGTTGGTAACTGTAGCCATTGGTGAGCTTCATACTGAGGACATGGAATAAAAGAGCATTACCTGTGGACGTGAGAGCTTTGACGGAGCAGGAGAGATTGGCTTAGGAAGATGAAAGATAGAATACTAGGGCTTTGAGAGTTTGAAATTTTAAGGGTATGTTTGGTTATGTTTCCAACTCATGTTTGGTCCAAAATTCCTACCAAACAATGTTTGGTTCACACGATATTTTGTCAAAAATACACTATTTTTTTTATCCAAAAAAACATAATAATTATTTTCTATCTTACTATACCTACTTTGTCACTACACTTCTCCCTCTATACTTTCTCTCTCTCCTCTCTATCCCTCTCTTTCTCTCCTCTTTCTCTCTCTTTGTCCCCTCTTTGTATAAATATAATTTAAATAGACTACCTACATTCATATAAATATAATTTATTTTTATATATTCATAAAAATTATAATATATAGGGATAATTACACTAGGTACCCCTGAGGTATTGCTAAATTACAAAAAACATCTCCTAGTTCAATAAATTATATCTAACATCCATTCCGTTTATTCCGTTTAACATTGAGCACCATCCATTAGGATTCCAGTACGGCGCCGTAAAATTTTTCGATGAACTTTCGAAAATGCCCTTCACTTTTTCTAGACTTCGAGACCCAACTATTTTAGGACAATTATGCCCTTTTAGTGTTATTTGTAATGTTTTGTAAAAGTATAAGTGCTATATGTAATGTTGCATATGTAAAGTATACAAATAATTATAATAATTAAAAATTATTTTCAACAAAATAAAAAAAATATAAATTATTAAAATCATAAAATAAAATAAAAATGTGAAATATCATTTTAATCTTTTAATTAGATTAATATAACAGTTTATAAAATAGTTTATATAATTAAAAAAATTATATTTTAAATTAATTTATGAAATTTACAAATAAACTTAAAAATTGTATTTTAATAATTTTCAAAATAAATTACTTATTAATATATTAGTTTATAAATTAAATAAAAAAGAAAAGAAAAAAAAAGGAGGGGGGACTGTTCATCGTCTTCCCCACCCCTCATCCCCATCCCACCCCCCTTTCCCCACGCACACACACACACACACAATTTAAAAGCACGCACACACACACTGTTACATGCACACAGAAACACACACACAATGTTACACGCACATACAAATACACACACAGTCACACACGCACGCTCACACACACATTCACACACAAACAATTTCTAAGATATATATAAACTTTTCTTTTAAGTATATATATCAACTACTATTACTACTATTACTTATATATATATATATATATACTACTATTACTTACATATATACATATATAATTATCTATATAATAGTTATTACAATCTCAATATTATATATATATATATACTACTATTACTTACATATATACATATATATTTAGCTATATAATAATTATTACAATCTCAATATTATATTATAACTTTTAATTATTGACAGACAAAAACTTATTTGATTTGACAGCTACAGTAATTTATGTTCCATCTGGAAACAAAATCAAACACTATCTCACCAAAAATCACTCAAAAACCAACTCCCAAAACATAACCAAACATAATCCCATCAAAATTGCACGTGTCTCCATAAATTTCTCACCAAAATACCATCCCAAAACATAACCAAACATAGCCTAAGGATTTGGGAGTTTTCTCTCTCTTGGCACCGAGATTAATTTTTGAGGCTAGTACTCTGGTGCACATTGGGCGCCAACTAAGAAACTTACTAGGACACTGGTAGTGTACTCCAGCATTTTAAGGAAAAAACTTCAATTAACATAATGTCATTTTTAGAAAAGAAAAAATTCTTCTAGATTGCAAGAACATGTATTACTAACCTTTTAGAAGATACAAAATGAAGTTCTACATATCAATATTCTTAGTTTAGTTGCTAACTCTTTTTACTTCGACACAACCTCATTATAGCGTCCAATGTTTCTTCCCCACTTGTACTGACATTGTCTATCTACGCTTCAAAGGTTTCGTGCCTATGCCATTATTAACTACTGATGCAATATTACAAGCACAATATCTATTTCAAGATGACATAATCACTTTTCTTTTACTGGTTTTCTTCTTTTGAAGGAGAACAATTTTTGCTGCTTTTCAGCATCACGTGAAGTTAAGGCTTCTGGGTTGTTATTTGCCTATATTTAAAAATATATTGGGTTAATCAGCACTTATTGATAATAAAGGAGGTAATGTGCCCATTTTCAATAACACAAAGAGGGTAGAATCCATTTTGTACTAATTTATCCTATAAACTCAATACTATAGAATGTATACAAATTCAAATACTAATAGTTTGAAACTTACTGTGGCTTGAGCCTTTATTAGTTTGACCATTTTCTGGGTAATGCATCGCCCCTTCCTTTTGAAGTGCAAGCTTGAGGTTTCGAGTTCTAACCATCTCTGACAACAAAAAGAAAGTAAACATTATGTACAAGAAATTAATCTTCAAAATAAAAACAACTAGTCAGCCTTTATAAGATATAGATTCAATTAGTCATTTGAGTCCCCAAATCCAGTTGCAAGAAGTTCATATTTACTTAGAAAAAGTGATCATTTCTTAGTGCGTAAACTGAAAATGATATCTGAGAAGAAGAGATGTTATATTATGAAATAGTGAACATTACATTGTTTATTTGAAATTTCTTGTACATAATGTTTATTTGTCTATAAAAAACCTCAAACCTCAAGCCAGTAGACAAATCATTATGGACGATAAATAGCGGGGAAATTTCCTTCTTAAAATTACTCTCAATGATCCTAAATCCTAATGTTTCAGTAAACCACCTTCCAACAACTATAAAAAATGATTTGTCTATTGGCTTAGTGATACACAAAACTAGTCTTATTCTCTCTTTATTGCATTTCATTTTTTGATATAGAAATACATAAGTTAAATCCAAGCTGTAATGTTACAACCCCTTTCCTTTTGGTTCTATATATATGTTGTGGATAATTTATTTTAAAAAATCTACCCCTCCATTCATCAAGCACCCCTTGTAACAAAGATAATAACAATATCTCCTAAAACTTTCCCCAATTTTAATTCCACTCCAAACTTAAATATATTGAACCAAATAATCATTTTCTCTCATTCTTGACCCATCCCATTGCCTCCCACTCACCCTACCTCAGGCTGAATGCCGCCTTTAGCCCTTTACCCCATCACCCAATCCAAGAAAAAGAATATCCTTGAACGAGAGAAAATCTTTCAAAAAAGCAATCAAGAAATTGTTGCCTTAAGAAATTTCAATCAAGGAAACCATCACTAGTTTCAGATTTTACAAAAATTTCAAATTAAATAATTTACCTAAATAAATTTGATTAGAGAACTGCTTCATTCTTGGCTAGTTTTGCTTCTGCTTTTGTCAAGTCCTCTATTTCAGGGACCTTTGGAGCTGGTTTAGATTTATCTACCAAAATTTCTTCCATCTTTGTCTCACCTCCATCTTTCTTTTCTTGAAAATAAGATATATCTATGTAAATTCAATTAAAGAAAATAGGATATGTTAAATTCATCTACTTGTGCAAGGATAACAAGATTTACTTGACCTCCACATTTGCGTACATTGTTACGAATCCTTTATTAGTACCAAGATATGATAAAAAAGAAAACTCTTCAAGAAATAAGTTATAGATAAGTTACTAATATCGACGTCATTTGAACTTATATTATTTAGTAAATCAAAAGAAAGTGATTAAATCGACGTCCTATTATAGATTCCATAATCAAGTTATATAAAGATATCTCTTAAATGCAACACATTCCCATCACCTTGGCTTGATGCTGACATAGAATCATCATATTTCATTGGTGGTATTTGTAACATGAAAGCTGCAAAACATAGAATTCAAGCCTAAAATCAGTACTAAGGTTTTCATAATCTTAGTTATAGACCAACTCACTTAATCATACAAATAGAATTTCCCCAAGAAGAAAACTAAAGATATGTGATCAGTCCTATAAGCAAATAAATGCTGATTATTATTAAGGATAGAAAACATATAATAATTCAAAAAACTATAAATAATTATTGATGAACCAGTAAAAACAATTCAAAGCAGGCTCAAGCCTCAAGTTGATTTGATCTTGTTGAAAGTTAATTTGCAATTTTCAAGATATGTCTAGAAGCATCATGAATTGCATCCAACAAATATCTAGCATCTAGAAATTACTATCTACTAGAAATATCTAGTATCTATAAAGCATCTAGTACCTAACACCAAGAACTATCTAGTATCTAGAATCACCTCATTGAAAATGATGTAAAGGTATCTAGATTTATCTATGGACTTGTATAAATAGATGTACCATGCATTGTTGTAAGCAAGCAAAAAAAAAAAAACCATAAGCAAAATTCTAATAATATAAAAGAGCAACAGCTTTTATCTTATTCCTTTTTCATAAATCAGTTGTGCCTTTCATACATCTTCCACTAACATTACAAAACTTTCTAAGCATAAAGCTTTTCACCAATAGAAAGCTCATCACACTTCCGCTACTACTCCAACAAATTTGGTATCAGAGCCGTGTAGACGGCTTTGATCAGTCATCATATAAATCATGGCGACAAGTTCATCCACTACAATGTTCAAGTACTCTCCAAGTGAAGTACCAATATTTGAAGGAGAGCATTATGATTATTGGAGCAGCGAGATGAGGGATTTTTTCATCTCTCAAGACTTATGGGAAGTTATAGAAGAGGAGTATCTAGAGCCACCCGCTGAAGGAGATCCGACCAAATGGACAGCTACACAAGAAAAGCAATTCAAAGAAAATCAAAAGAAAGATGCAACGGCACTTCGATATATAAAACAGGGGGTAAGTAAATCTATCTATCCTCGAATTTTTAATAAAAGAAAAGCTAAAGAAGCATGGGAAGTTTTACAAAAAGAATTTCGGGGAAATGATAAAGTAATATCGATCAAGTTGCAATCTCTTTGGAGAGATTTCGACAACTTATCGATGAAAGAAAGTGAAAAAATTGGAGATTTTTTTTCTAGAGTCTCAACTATCGTAAATCAAATTCAATGTCTTGGAGATACTATTCAAGACAAGAAAGTGGTCGAGAAGATTTTGCGAAGCTTACCTCCAAAGTTTGACCATTGTGTTGCCGCGATCGAAGAATCAAAGGACCTATGAAAGTTGTCGACTTTCGAACTCATGAGTTCACTGCAAGCTCATGAACAAAGAATTAATAGGTCGACAAATCAGTCCGTCGAGCAAGCATTCCAATCCAAACTCAAGTTTTCGGAGAATGACTCAAGCAAACTTGACTTCAAAAAAGGAGCATTTCAAAAGAAGAATCATTACAACGGAGGAAATCAAGAGAGGCGCAAACTCAACAACAAAAGCGAAGGAAATCAATGTTGCATTATTTGCAAAAAGAATAATCATACTTCCCAAGATTGCTACTTCAAGTGTAAGAGATGTCGAATCCCTAATCACTCACAAAGGGATTGTCGATATCAAAAGAATCAAGAAACGAAAAGGGCCAATTTTACAAAAGAGGAGGAGGAAGACCAAGTTTTCTATTCTTGCCTAAAAATCGAAAAAGAGTCGCAAGATACATGGTATATTGACAGTGGATGCAGCAACCACATGACGAGCAACCGCGACATATTTGAGGAGCTTGACCAAAACTTCACATCGGAGGTAAAACTTGGAGACGGCAAAGTCCAGAAAGTTGAAGGAAAAGGTGTCATTGCTGTCCGCACTAGGCAAGGTAAAAAGAAATTTATTCATGATGTTCTTTACGTGCCGAATCTAGCTACAAATTTATTAAGTGTTGGTCAACTCTTAGAAAAAGGTTATTCGGTAAATTTTGATAATAATAAATGCAAAATCATTGATAAGAAAAATAACACAACAGTGGCAAATATCGATATGGCCCCAAATAAAAATTTTCGTCTAACTTTGCCACTAAATGACCATTGTGCCTTGAAAATGGAAAAATCTGAAAATTCTTATTTATGGCACTTGAGATATGGTCATTTAAATAATAAAGGGTTGCACTTATTAAACTCAAAAAATATGGTTATTGGTCTTCCTAAAATTGAAAAAGAAAATAGAATTTGTGAAGGATGAATTTACGGGAAAATGCATAGATTTCCATTCCCGAAAACATCTTGGAGGGCAAAAACACCTTTGGAGTTGGTTCATGCCGACATATTTGGCCCTACAAGGACGCCTTCACTAAATAATAAGAGATACTTTACTCTCTTTGTCGATGATTTCACTCGGATGATGTGGATTTATTTTCTGAGTGAAAAGTCCGAAGCATTTTCTGTATTTCTTCGGTTCAAAGCCCTAGTCGAGCGGCAAAGTGGGCATCTAATCAAGACTCTACGAACCGATCGTGGAGGTGAATTTATCTACAACGCATTTATGAAGCACTGCAAGGATGAAGGAATTCAAAGACAACTTACGGTGAAATATAGTCCGCAACAAAACGGTGTGGCAGAGAGAAAGAATCGCACTATTGCTGAAATGGCTCGTAGCATGCTGGAAGAAAAAGGAATGCCAAAGAAATTATGGGCAGAAGCTGTTAATACAGCCGTATATATACTCAACCGGTCACTAACAAAAGCTGTTCGAAATAAGACACCGTTTGAAGCCTGGAACAAGCGAAAACCTCAAGTCGATCATATGAAAGTATTTGGGTGCATCGCTTATGCTCTAAATCAGTCACCAAATAAAGATAAATTCGAAAAGAAGGGTGAAAGACTTGTATTCATTGGCTATAGCGAGGAGTCGAAGGGCTATCGACTATTGAACCCAAGTAACGACAAACTCATCATATCAAGGGATGTGATATTCGATGAAATGGCAGCATGGAATTGGGAAGAAGACAACAATCAAGCAACATCTCAAAACAACATTCTTCACCCGATGAGTACTCAAATGAATACCTCGGGACCAAGAGACCTCCCGCAGAGCCAAGACTTAAATTCGGCCCCAAGTACCAGCAACTCAAATGATGAAGATTCATCTTCGGATTCGGAGTTTCCAGTACGAAAGGTACGTCTTTTACGAGATATTTATGAATCTTCAAATGTTGCTTACTTTGCTTGCGAACCTCAATCTTTTGAAGATGCAAAAAATAAAGATGTGTGGATTGACGCAATGAAAGAGGAAATATCCGTAATTGAGAAAAATAAAACTTGGGAGCTCGTTGATTTACCTAAAAATAAAGGAGTGATTGGACTTAAATGGGTTTATAAAATAAAATATGCCGAAGATGGTTCAATCAAAAAGCATAAAGCTCGGCTAGTTGCAAAGGGATACTCGCAACAACCTGGAGTCGACTTCAATGAGACATTCGCTCCAGTAGTTCGAATGGAAACCATAAGAACGACTCTTGCCGTAGCAGCACAATTGGAGCTCAACGTATATCAACTCGATGTTAAATCAGCCTTTTTGAATGACGAGCTACAAGAAGAAGTTTATGTCGAGCAACCACAAGGCTTTGCAGTGGAAGGAAAGGAGAACAAAGTTTATAGACTTAGAAAGGCGTTATATGGATTAAAGCAAGCGCCACGAGCATGGAACTGCAAGATTGACGGCTACTTTCTCAAAAATGGATTTGAAAGAAGCAAGAATGAACCTTCGCTATATGTGAAAAACGAAGGTACGAATTTTTTAATAGTTTGTTTATATGTCGATGATTTAATTTATTTTGGAACTGACCTAAAAGCAGTGAAAGAGTTCAAGTTAAAAATGATGAAAGATTTTGAGATGACTGATCTTGGCTTAATGAGATACTTTCTCGGCATCCAAGTTAAACAAGCCAAGGGAGAAATTTTTCTTTCACAGGAGAAATATATTGAAGACATACTCAAGAAATTTCACATGGCCAACTGCAAGCCCGTAAACACGCCCATGATGCCAAGTGAAAAATTGCAATTGAATGACGGCTCGGAAAAGGCAGATGGGAAAGTTTTTCGAATCTTGGTGGGTTCACTCATTTATCTCACTCACACTAGACCCGACATATGTTATGCAGTGAGTGTGGTTTCAAGATTTATGCAAGATCCTAGCAAAAATCATCTTGTCGCTGCAAAAAGAATTTTGCGATATCTTCAAGGAACTAAACAACTTGGACTCCAATATGTCAAAGAAGAAGATAACAAGCTGGTTGGATTCACTGATAGTGATTGGGCGGGATCCATAGATGATCGAAAGAGCACGTCCGGCTATATCTTTTGCCTTGGTTCAAGTTTGATCTCATGGAGCTCGCGAAAGCAAAAGACAGTGGCATTATCATCTTCAGAAGCCGAATATATTGCAGCAACGGAGGCTTCATGTGAAGCAATTTGGTTGAGACGAATTCTCAGTGACATGCAACAAACACAGAAGGAGCCGACAAAAATATATTGCAACAATATGTCAACTGTAGCTATGACTAAAAGTCCGGTGTTTCATGCCCGCTCAAAGCATATTGAACTACGACACCACTTTATTCGAGAATTAGTGGGCAAGGAGGAGATTGCGATGAATTTTATCAACACAAATGATCAACCAGCTGATTTCCTTACCAAAGCAGTCACACTGGAGAAATTCGAGAAGTTCAAGCATCAACTGAAAATTACAAATTAAGGAGGAGTGTTGAAAGTTAATTTGCAATTTTCAAGATATGTCTAGAAGCATCATGAATTGCATCCAACAAATATCTAGCATCTAGAAATTACTATCTACTAGAAATATCTAGTATCTATAAAGCATCTAGTACCTAACACCAAAAAATATCTAGTATCTAGAATCACCTCATTGAAAATGATGTAAAGGTATCTAGATTTATCTATGGACTTGTATAAATTGATGTACCATGCATTGTTGTAAGCAAGCAAAAAAAAAAAAACCATAAGCAAAATTCTAATAATATAAAAGAGCAGCAGCTTTTATCTTATTCCTTTTTCATAAATCAACTGTACCTTTCATACATCTTCCACTAACATTACAAAACTTTCTAAGCATAAAGCTTTTCACCAATAGAAAGCTCATCACACTTCCGCTACTACTCCAACAGATCTAGTCTTCCTTCAAGCAGTTAAAATTACTAGTAAATACTACAAAATTGTAATTAAACTTTGTCATTGAAGGAAACACAATACAAGCATCTCCTAATTCATGTACACCAACACAACGAACCGTTATATTTCATCACAATCTTAGAAATTCATAAAGCTCTTGATATTTGAATCAAAATACTAATAGTAGTATGATAAACTTAACTTAAATTTAGAATTTCTCAACTAAAATTATATATTAAAAAACCAAAATTTGGCAAAATTGGAACTCTATACTTCACCTTAAGAAGCATGAACAACTGAAAAACCAATTAAAATTGTAACAGTACCTCATCATTATCATCTTCGAAGGTTGAAACAAACTTCATCAGCTGCCTCTGCTTCTTCTATTCTTCTCAGATAAACTGATTTGGAAGACATAGAAAAGATAAATTAAATGTTACCCTAGAAAATGAAGCTTCAATTGCAATGATCCATTTTTAAGCTTTCTTGGGTTTAGACAAGATATCTTCAAGAAACAAACCACAGAAATTCAGTGGTATGAGAAGTTATGACCTCGAGTGGCGATTATTGAGCTCCAGAGGTGGCTTTCGAGCCCGAAAACATAGGCGTCGGAGAGGTAGCAGCAACAAAGATTAATGAACGAGCGTGATTCTCTTTCGGTGGCGACGATTGACTTCCGGTGGTGGAGATTGACTTCCGATGGCGGCGATTTGAGTGTCGGCGGGGAGGAATTGCGAATCAACGATCGTGCCTGAGTTTTGTGAATTTCTCTCGGATTTTGCTGAAGAGAAGAAATGTTTCAAATTACCTGGGTTTTGTAATTTTCTTGTGAGTTTTGTGGGTCTACATGGAATATAACAACAATGCATATATTATACATGGAATATTATTAATGTAAAAAATTCATAATTATGATATTGAAAGTTACACAAAATTTGATTGTAAATTTCCAAATATTTCTACAAATTTCTATGATTTCTTAAAAATCAAAATCAAAATTTTGAATATCCTCGAAATTTCTATCTAAATTTCCGTAAATTTACGACCTATCGACATCGATGCCGAGATTTAATACCTTGATCATATAGCGACACTTTCAAATAAGTACAAGCATAGGGTATTTATCCCTACACAAATGCAAAAATGTAAGGAAAAAGTACATGATTTTTGTAGTGATACGCGTGGTTTTTCATTTGAAAAACGTAAACTGTTAATTTTTCCACTAACATGTTAACTTTTATGATTCTAGAACTAAATAACACTTAACTTCTTAGATTATGATTTAAATATTTAAATTTTTAAATGAAATAAATATTTGGGTTATTCTAATACAAACATTGCACTAATTACAATTTTAGTTTGACTTTTGCATTTTTTAACATATTTTTAGGAAATATTTTATTTTTAAGTTAATTACCTTGTTATTATTAATTTAATATTACATTTAAGTATTTTAGTATACGTAATATTATTCAGTTCGCTTTAACTATCTGACATTCGGGATGCATTCAGTATGGACTCAAGTTATCCTATTTTAAACCTAGTTAAAAAGAGTACACTAAATTCAATTTATCACCAATCGTTTCACTTGAACTCTAATCTTTAAATAAAATTAAAATTTCAATTGTCTTAAATCATCATAATTTAATATATTTTTATGTATGTGTTATTTAATTTTTTCATTAAATGAATAATTCAAGGAAAGTAATCGTTATTGAAGAATAATCGGTACTTTGTTAATATTTCGTACACAACTATAACGATTGAAATATTATATGATCAATCTCAATTTTAACCTTAAATCCTAGGCTCAAACCCTAAACCCTAAGCTCTAAACCCTAAACTATAAATAATGAGTTTCATAATATTCAAGGAAAATTCAAAAATAACAATTACTATATACACATTTGCTGAAATTGGTGAACGAAATATTGAGGGAAACCCAGCTGAAAAATGAGAGGGAAAGGAGGGTCTGGAAATTGAAAATAATCTAATTAAAAAAATAGCAAAAAAACGTCACCTATTGTAATGAGAATACAAAAGCTACAGTTTATTTTTAAGGGTAACAAACTTTTGATCTGTTACAGCATAATAAATATGTCGTTACAATAAATTTTATTTGTGATGAATTTTACTTTATGTAACGACATTTTGTTGTCCTCACTAAAGAATAACTATTTGGTGACGATTTTTCACTTTTAGTAACCACGAATTGTGTCTGTTACAAAGGAGTGAACTTTTTCGTGACAACTGCTATATTTCGTTACAAGAAAGCTAGCTTTCGTGATGACTTATGGTCTCCTTACAATTGTTTTGTCATTACAAGTGCATTTTTTTGTACTGATAGATGAACCTTATCTTGGATGGTGATTGTATTGTATCGGAGCCAACCTTTGCACATTTGGACATTTTTTGAGGATTGAACTTGGACTAGACTTCAGGATGAACCTTGTCTTGACTGAGGATTGTATTGTATCGAACCCAAGCTTTGCACATTTGGCCATGGTTTTGGGGGTTGGACTTTAGACATGGACTTCGAATTGGACAATTGGTTATATATTTATATTCATATCACTATAGAACAAATATGTACAGTCTGCACGTGTGTGAACAGATATGCTTGCATGGCTATAACTAAGAAAAAAAGCAAGAGTAAGAAGCAATGCAAAACGGAACCCAAAAAAGATAAAATGTGGATTGCATAAATAACCTATACACATCTAAACTCTAGACTTTAAGAAATTTCGTCTGGGATAGAGAATTTGGAGAATTTAGTCATATCTAGTAGGAGTTTCCAGCAAAAAGAATTTCTACCCCCACTGTCAAAAAGATATCCAACCGATTCATTAATTGAATGCATTTCAAGGGTGGTTGGGTGTCAGAGGTAAAGACAATTAATACTTGCAATAAGTTTGATATAATATAGAACTTTATAAATATAAACATCTATATACTATACGAAACTTGTAAATAGTTTATTTTATATATTATACATGATGGTCAATATTATATAAAATTGTTTAGTTATATAATTATATATGTATATCATATATAAGTTAACTTATAAATAAGTAAAACAAATGTATTTTTGATTAATTATACATGATTTTTAAACGCCATATATAAATCACAAATCCATTTTATTTTTTATCCAAAGTTAGATATGTGTCATTTCAACCAAACTAATGTTGTTCCTTTTGTTTTTTTTTTTTTGTTTTTTTTTGGAGGAGGGGGGAGGGGGGGGGGGTAATGAAAAGGCCATTTGATACGCACATTGGTTAGATAGGCTTGTTAGATTAAATTAAATTCACACGGCGTTTGCTCCTTTGTAAAAAATAAATCAATATCAAAAAAATTAATTGATTGCTTAAATTGGTCAACCAATTTTTGTTATTAAATTTATTAGCCTTGGAGAAAAAATTGTTAGCATTTGGGACAAAGAACCATATTTTAAACTGCCTTCAAACTATACTTTTGTCAGGGCCAAAATGCTAATGGGCTTTAACATCTTTTTGGTTATTACGAATTATTTATAAAGTGAAGCCCATTAACGAAAAATATAAATAATTGTTTACCAGAGGTAAATTGAAACAACACTTTGTCTTGGCCATGCGACAGTTCGTTGCTTAATACCATCGAAAGTGAATCAAGGTAATTTTTGAAATTATTTATGCAACTTCTGTTAAATTTTTGTTGCTGCTTCGCTGTTCATTAATTCCAGGTTTAGTATAAGGATTCAAATTTGAACAATTATTATGTTGCACTTTGTTAATATATTTCTTTTTACTTGGATGATAGAAACTCTTTAGGCTTTTGGGTTCTTTTTTTTTGGGTGAAGGTGAGTTTAGGGTTTAGTCGAGGGGGAATAATTGTTATGTGGTGCATGTTCTGAATGAATTTTTGCTGGCAAAATTTTAAAAAGTAAATGTGAAAGCACAAAAATGTCTGTGCATATTTTTATTTCATTTATTTTATTTATACAACCCATGTTACATAATCGAAGTTGTTAAATTGAAACGAAATATTTCCAGTTGCTTGTTGAAGTAACACTTACTTGGTAGTTTTGTAAAGTGGATCATAGAACATTGCCATCGTATTTTGGGTTTTTTTGGGTAAGCTGGCGCTTAATGGGCATATAAATGATGAATTTTTTTGATTTTAATATACATAAACTAACATTTTTTTCCGTGGAAACACAATATTTGGGTTAAAATTTGTGTGGGACGCATTTTCTATTTTTTGTTAGATAGCGACAAAAACAATATTTCTTGATCTAATCTTAACTATGTTTTTTTTTACAGAATACAATGTTGAGTGCGAGAAGAACAAAGTTGAGCTTTCTGACGATATTGGTTACTTTAAAATGGGAGAAAAAATTGTATTTTTTTGTTAATGCAATAAGTATTTTTCAAATTATAAAGTTGCAGTTACGTCTTTGTTTGCTTTAAAAAATGTTCTCTTTGTTGGTTTTGTGCATAGGCGCTTCCAGTTCCGTTTGTTTGGCGTGCTTAGTTGCATGGTACTTCTCGGTTAACTATTAAAAGAGTAATTGACATATTTGATTTTGGCGTTGAGCAAATAAATGGACATTGGTTTTTTGAGAAAAAAATTGGCGTCGGTTTGTTCGTATTAATGGTCTAGAAGAGGGTCAATTTGTAAGTTTCAACCATAGAGGCAATAAGGAGTTTGATGCCATTGTATTTGATGAACCCTGGGCTGCTAAAAAATATGATTTTGAATCATTGCAAAGCAGTGGTAAGTAACTTAAATTTAGGGTTTCTTCCATAAAATGATGCAATTTCAGATTATACAAATTTGTATAGATAATGATATTCTTCACATACAGACTTAAGTCAAGACGAAGACTCAGGCACAAGTGAAGAGGAATTAGAGAACCAGAACATTACAATGAAATTTGGAATCAGTATACGTAACAAAGAATGTTGATGATAGTGACAAATACTTTGAGATTATTGTCCCAAGCACTGGAGGAAGTAATTACCATACACCACGCCTTGTTTCGTTGGTATATTTTTGTTTACAAAAATATAGCATTACAATGTAATTTTTATAGAGATTATAAATCTAACCACTTTTATTACAGTATATCCAATTGAGCGCATGGCGAAAGTGCGGGCTGCTGAACAAAAACAAAGCTAAGGCTCAATGGTACTGTAAAACCCGAGACTTTTATCGGTGGAAATATTGAAATTGTATATCTATTTTACATGTAATACTCAATTAACTTGCTAATAATAATTATTCGAATGATTTGGTTGTGCTTATTATATTTATATATTGCGATATAGGGTTAATGATTAGTTAGAGTTTTACCGTTCCACCCTTAATCACAATTGTAGAATTTTCTGGGTATCTTGTTATTAGAGAGGTATTATGGGCTCATAAATAAATACTGGAGTTAGGTTATAAACCTATTACTATGCGTATAACCACATAATTACCTTTATAAGGATGAAAAACTCCCAGCGGTTGCATGAAGACTTCGTCCGGCAAAGACTACCGATGGTATGCCCATCCTACCATCTTCAATTTCTAAGTGAAAGATGTATACATGAATTTTATTAATGAAGGTTTTCTGTCAACGGGATTAATAGCATCATACTTATGACATAAATCTTGGAATAGTTTATTGAATAAGACTCACACAAATCAAAGGGCTGGTGGAGTGGTATTTGTGTAAACTCATAATTATTATGAATTGAAAATAAGTGGTTGATGAGTGGCTGGATTGGAATTATAAGGATGACATGTGAAATTCTTGTTTCTTGTGACCTATTAATCTTGTTTACTCATAGTTAACTGATCGGTGAGCAGTTGAAGACAAAATAAATGGATTGTTTATTCTATTGCTAATTTCATTATCTTAGGCGTGTTGCGGTCGGTAGTTCTTGAAACTATATTTTGAGGGATTGACTATAAACCTTAACTTCCAAGATTGTACAGAAATTGTATGTATTATTCTTCTGTGAAAGATTTGTTAGTCTGATAAATAGTGTTATTTGTTGTTGTAGATTGAATCCCTGAGTACAAGTAACTTGAGAGTGTAGTGCCCCACATTTCTCAGCTGTAAGTTTAGTCATCTATACATTTACATAATTTTAATTTGAAGAATTGAGGACATTTTAATTGACATGTCTTTGATTATATTTTACTCTTGATCTGTCTTGCTTGACTATAGTGAATTAAGTGAGATTAATGTGCTCCAGTATATGAGATATTTTCATTGTTAACGATTATCTTGTCAAGGCTTTGTTGAAGTTTGGGTCGAAGTAATTTTATAAAGGATTATGTGATGTATATTTATATACTATAATTGATGCTTTGTATATCTTTATTGTTATTTGAAAATGATTTGGTAACAACTTCTTTGAAACTTGTTTGAAGTGAAATTTTCTTAAAAGCTTTAATGATCAAAACAGAGTTATTATATAAAAAGGGGATGGATCAAATTGAAAGTTGTATGGACGTATTTTATATTAATTGTACATTTCTTTAAGGGCTGAATAGAATGTTCTATAGATTTTGGGTCTTAACTACAAGTATTACGAAGTTCAAGGACCAAATTGTAATTTCTTGAAAAAGAAGAAAATGAAGCTGGAGCTGTACGTGTCTTTCTTCCAAACTCACAGCAACATCCTACTCTTTAAAATGTGCCATCTATCATAATATCTATACATATACATATGCAATATATATATATATATATATATATATAAATAAATATGCACTATGTTCATTTCTTCCTCAACGAAGGTACGCCTCTCTGCTCTTTTCTTTATCTAATTGCAATGTTTAATTGTTGTTTATTTATTTTTATCAAAAGCACTAGTAATTTGGTTTATTATTAAATACTCCATGTCCGTTCACTTGTATGATTGTTTAGCTTCGGAAAGCTATTATTTATCGAGGCAAAATTAATTTTTATGTGATTAAATGTTCTTCACTAATCTTTTTTAATTAATGAATAATCGTCGGATCAACATGTTCTATTTAAGCGGTTCAACTAATAAGTTATTGAGCATAGTTTTTTTGTTTATCTAATTGTGCCAAATGTTGCAGTATGCTAGTTATGGTTCCATAATGCTTCAGTACTTTGTTTACTTTGTTGAAGTTAATTGGTAGAGTGGACTAGTTAATACTTTAATCAATAAGTTCATTGTTAATCAAATTCTTGATTAGGCATGTTGTTTATAGATTAGTTGACAATTAGTTCTTGAAGGAAAGGTTCTTAGCTGTAGCAGAGTTCAATTCATGGGTATGTCAGTTTTTTATGAAATTAACCACTTGCTTAACTGAAATGATGAGTTAATAACATGCAGTTAATCTACTTATTTTGTAAACTATTTTTTCTGTAATTATCCTAAAGTTAAAATCAATTAATTTGTTTTAGTATTATTTGGAGAACGGAAAATGAGCACGCACTACTTCTAATAAACTTATAAATTGATACCTACATCTGTTTGTGGTGTGCATGTCTCTTAGGTACGCGCATCTGGAATTACACATCAAATAAATTTAAGGAGTTCTTGTATCAAATGATGATTATTACGTCATTAGCAGCATGACGCACAACTCGTATTTTTGTGAGTGTTTTATTTATTAGTTTATCTCATTTTACAATATTCAGTGTCATTGTCATTCATGTGGACATGATCATATTATAAATGCGATTCATATAAATTGTTGAACATGCTTATGTGATTTCATAGTTCAAATTGCTCGCAATTGAAATAATCATAAAAAAGGTTATTTGGTCATGATAATTATTCTATCATGGGTACCAATTGTTCATGGTTGGTTCGGACGAAGCAATCCTGGATATTTCTACAAAGCGGTCTTGGATATGATCTACGAAGCGGTCCTAAATATGTTCATGTCAGGTGGTCTTGGATATGTTCTTTCAAAGCGGTCTTGATTCGGTCTGGGCCCTGGGCTGAACGGTTCGTGGGCCACACTGGGGTAGCATTGGGCTGCCAGTAGAGGCTTCGTTGTTCAGTGCCCACTTAGGTGTCCTTTCACGGTACCTAGGCGCCGCCATGTACTTAGGCATGGCCAATTCAATGTGGTCCGTAGGGTCGCTCCCTGCAAATGGAGGATAAGGTAGTAAATGTTCGATTGGGAGTCACAAGGTTGTTTATCTGATCTGATTCTGATTTATTCCTGGCACACCTGATTCACAGGCCTCGTATGTTCAATATGATACGGCTCTCGCTTGATCTGATCTTCATAGGCTGCCTATTCTATATGATACGGCCCTCGCTTGTTCCAGTCTTTGCAGGCTTCATTTGGTTATTCATAATATGGTCTTCAAACTCATATCTCTTGAATTGATCTTTAAAAGCTTCTTGTTCGTATATGAACATAATTGTTTGATTGAATTATTTAATAGATATTGATGTCACGCTTGTATGAATCATGCATCACGAGAATAGTATTATGTACATGCATAACCCCACACATGCACACACCGGCGCTCACTCGGCTTAGTAGCTCATCACTCGTGTCCCCCCTTCCCAGGATAAGATGGAGTAGAGCAGTGACTGATCTTCGAGACTGATGTTCCAGGACAACTAGAGTGCAAACTCATCTTAGTAAAGAGGTCTTGAGCTACCAACCCTAAAGGGATCCAAGGAAGTCAGCATGGAGTATCCGTTAAGTAAAAAATTAGATAGAACCAGATAGATGAAATGAAATGTCATGTCCTGTTTCACTAGTGGTCTTGTACTTTCAATTATAATGCTCTGAACGAAATTATTTCGAGCATAGGACATTATTTAAAATAATTTATATGGGTTGAAATCTTTTTTTTACATAATTATCATAGCAGGCAGGTGAATCGGGGCGTTACAGAGAGTTTCGACGTTATAATTGTTGGAGTCGAGGTAAGTGATTCTTTACTCTTCTAGATATATAAAATTATATGTGTAGTATTTTTGGTGTGATCGAGTGTGTGATTTTTAGAACTTGGGTCAAGCATGCTTATATGTATGTATGGATTTGTGGAAAAGTTAAATGATTTGGTTTTATTGAACTTGAGTTTGAAAAGTGATGAACATGTGATTTCGTATGTGATGAAATCATGGTTTCGTAAATGTGGTATTGTGGGGGTGGTTTTTGAAACCCATTGTGAACCATTACATCATTAACTATTCCGGAATAGGAGATGGGCAACCGAGTATTTGAGTGTTGGTCAGTGACTTGTATGTGTTGGGTTTTACATGGTGAATTGTATGTGGAAGTTGATATTACTTTAAATAGATTTCTTTAAATATTATTCTTTTAAAGTGAATTTCTCATGAAAATTATCTGTAACTTTATTGTGTACTCTAGAGAAAATTAAATTATTATTTTATTGCTTGCTTGATCCGACTAGATGAGTGATGGAATTGCTTATTAGGCCGTCGAGCTCATTCTTTTACTAACATTCTTTTTCAGATACCCAGGCTTAGTGGAGAGGAGAAATTTTTACGTTGGTTGACCTAATCTTATGGAGCTCGATTAGTAGTTTATTTTTTTTCCTTTGGTCATTCGAGGATATTAGACTTGTTAGTTTTGGATCTTTTGGATTTAGATATTTATTTATGAGAATCACGTTTATTTGGATTTACGGGAGATTTTTATTATTATTGGAGAATTGTATTATTATTGAGAATTGATATTCAGTTGGTTGTACTGTATCGTTTATAATAATTTTAGGTATAGATGCTCTATACCAATGTTATCACTAAGTTAGCCTTCCAGGCTTTTGGGATGTTCTCAGGAGCTTGCGGAGGTTGTCATGGTCCCGGGAATCGGGGCGTGACAGGTACAGGAACCAAAAAATTCGAAGTGGAAATGAAGCATAAAACAAACCATGGAACTATCAGTCAAGAAAACCATGCCACACTTTAGTTTAAAAAGGGATGGTGGGACTTTGTCTCAATTGACATTTATTATAGTAGGGAAAACCAGTAACAAAGCTTTAATGGTTGTTTATGTTTGCCAATGATTTAGATGGAAGTAGTTGTTCATGAATGTTAATCGTGTATCTTTTGATTTATGATGTAAATTTTTCTTTTTGGAATGTATGGTTATTTGTGCTTTTTTGTAAGATGCATGCTACTACTCCTGGTGCACACTTTCTAATTAAATTTTAATGTTTGTATGTGTTTATTAGGAAAATTGCATTTTTAATACCGTAATTGACCCTCTATACACTTTTGGTGTCATACATTTTCAAAATCTCACTGTTCATACATTATTTGCCATTTTGTCTCACTTTTCATACCACCGTTAGTTTTCTAACGGAAGTGGACACGTGATTGTCACGTGGCCATTATCTTGCCCCCTAAATACTTGGTAAAAAAAATAAATCATAACCTCCTTCAAAATCCCTAAGTACCTTCGTCCCCGTTCAAACCCACCTTAAAAAATTTTCCAAAATCACCAAAATCAGAGAGAAATTGTCGAAAAACACTAAAAATTGAAGAAAGAAGGTGCAAGAGCTGCAAAAAATGAGCCTACGCGATCCAAAATTGAATGATTATGAGCACCCCAATTACCGTAGGTTTGTGTTCTCAATTTCTGTGAACAAAAATCAATTTTTTTTAACAATGTGTAATTATGTATATGTTAATGCATAAGATGTAGTATTATATGTAGTTTTATATGCTTTAGGGATTTTTATATTTGCCTTGTAGTTAGTGGTCGGATTTTTTAGGGTTTTGTGTTGAATTGTGTGTAATTTGACAATACCTGTGTTGGAAAATGAAGAAGAAGAAGACATTTTCAACCAATTTGTGAAGAAATCGAACCACTACTTGCCAATTTGTGAAGAAATCGGCCACTTACTTACCAATTTGTTGAAGAAATCGCACCAATTTGGCTTCTCTGAAACCCTAATTTCGTTTTCTTCCCCAAGTTATGTAATTCTGGCCGTTTTATTCATACCCAGGTATAAGTTAACAGCCACGTGACAATCAAGTGTCCACTTCCGTTAGAAAACTAACGGTGGTATGAAAAGTGAGACAAAATGGCAAATAATGTATGAACAGTGAGATTTTGAAAATGTATGGTACCAAAAGTGTACAGAGGGTCAATTACGGTATCAAAAATGCAATTTTCCCGTATTTTAATTAAATCTTCATGTTCATCGAAAGATTCATGATAGATTGGTAGTCTGTATTCACTTTACAGATAATGGTAAATTGTTACTTGTTATTATTCAACTTTTTCCCTTTAAACTCTTGCAAATAAAAGACAATATAATTTCGCTCGACATGTTATTCAAAAAAACAACCAACAAAAAATGAAAGTTATTCCCGCATGGTAAATGTTAATTTCAAGTTGGCGTTTACAAATCAGTTAATTCAACTTATTTATAATCATCAATAAAAAATTTAGATGATCGATATGGGTCTTGTGTGTCTGCGAAATGCTTCAAACCTCCAAGATGTATTTTGTGCTTTTACAGAGGCAAATTAAAAAATGATCTATCCATAGTTGTCCTGTAATCCACTGAATTTTTTACATTTTACTACTTTGCGATTTTGTTTGAAAATAGTAGTCTGGACATTATCTACCGCGCAATGTCGGTGCTTACTATTCTCTAGTGTGTGTGTATATATATATATATGTATCACATATAATTAAAGGGAAGTGTTACTCTTACGAAAAAGTGGCTGTGATGATATAATTTTTCTTAATCCAGCTAATGTCCTATTTGTAATGATCTATAATTGTGAAAGACGGGCAATTAGAGAACTTCACATATAATTCTCAACCAACACCAATTGAGTGTACTCTGTCGTATATTTGAAAGGGACTAATTACTATTTCATGCACGTGAGGAACTATTATCCCTACTAACTTCAAGCACGTCGAACCCGGGTAGTGGTCCACAAAATTAATATGTAAAGGCTTTATCATCTTTATTACCATTTGACACTTTTTATATATTTCTTTTGGTTTTCGGTCCTAACTCTTTGGGCCAAACTAATGTTGCTCGAGTCGGGAACATCCATAAAAAATGTGGGGCTAACTCTCCCAATGAAAATTTTTTCCATACCCAGAGCTCGAACTCGAGACCTCTGGTTAAGAAAATTGAGGCATGTACACCTCAACCAACTTTCTTTGGTTTTGACACTTTTTATATAAATGTACATATAGAAGAATAAATCAAACTTTTCGATATGTTCGAATATCTTTTTAGTTTAGTTTGTTTAATATGACAAGTAAGCTTGAAACATTTGTTGTACAAAATTTCTGCCAAACTATGAACGAACTTCTTCAAGAATGAACAAATTGAAAACGGTAGAATGATAATCGAGGCGAGAGAACACTCTCTTTCCTTAACGCAAAATTGCACCGCTACTGGTGCTACAGGTTTATGCAATAGCGTCCCAAGATACAACGATTACAAATTCTGACTTGCGAACCACTTCCAATTCAAAATTACAAACGAACAAGAACAACTCTTGAATATTTAGAGAGAAGATTTTTAGAGTGGATGAAATGCTTTTGATTTCGGTGTGAATTTCAATCTGATGGAGGAGCCTATTTACAGGCTTGAAATTCAGACAAGGCATTAAAACCGAATTGAATCTGCCATTGAAATGAATTTGTAACAGCAGAAATAAATCTGCCTGTTACAGATTCTTTCTAGAAGTAGCTTCAAAAATTAAATAAAAAGTGGCCCGCTTTTTATTTAAAAAACGTTTTAAAAACCTTTCAGCAATTTCAGTAGTTGGAATTTTTTGTTAGGGGAAAATTTTTGGAGCCCAAAATTTATTAAATAAATTTGGCCCAAAAAGATAATACATTTGAGCCCACAAGCCCAAACCACACAACCCACAAGCCCAAGTGGAGGCCAAGGCCCAAGGCCAACGACCCACGGACCTCGGATCCCGATCACGGCCCAGGCGGGCGGACAAACGGACGGCGGCAACGGCGCACGCGCTCGAGTGTGGTGAACCGGACCATGGCTAGGTCCTTCCCCCTCAAAAAGCCCACAAATTCTGAATAGCAAACCACTTCCAATTCAGAATTACAAACGAACAAGAACTACTCTTGAATATTTAGAGAGAAGATTTTTAGAGTGTATGAAATGCTTTTGATTTCGGTGTGAATTTCAGTCTGATGGAGGAGCCTATTTATAGGATTGAAATTCAGACAAGGCATTAAAACTGAATTGAATCTGCCATTGAAATGAATCTGTAACAGCAGAAATAAATCTGCCTATTACAGGTTCCTTTTAGAAACAGGTTCAAAAATTAAATAAAAAGTGGCCAGCTTTTTATTTAAAAACGTTTTAAAAACCTTTCAGCAATTTCAGTAGTTGGAATTTTTTGTTAGGGGAAAATTTTTGGAGACAAAGTTAATTAAATAAATTTGGCCTAAAAAGATAATACATTTGAGCCCACAAGCCCAAACCACACAACTCAGGCCCAAGGCCCACGACCCATGGACCTCGGATCCCAGTCACGGCGGCTGCGGCGCGCGTGCGTGTGTGTGTGGTGAACCGGACCATGGCTAAGTCTTTGCCCCTCACAAAGCACACAAAAATCTTGTGACCCAAAGGGCCAACCCTTTACCTTAAGACAATTGTATATAAACCCATTCAACTTATGGTTTATATCCTATGTGGGATATCCACATTCAAACACCTCACTTTAACACTTAATTTCTCATTCGTTACTACTCCGAATCGAGAAATTCGAAATGCTAAACTTATATACTCACGGAGTAGCTTAATATTATCCAATAATATTATGTATCCCGGATATTAAAGACGAGTCAAGAAGGGAGCGCAAAGAGGGATCGGGGATTCAAGTCACGCTCAGATGTGTTGGGATTTAACATCACTAGTAGAGCTAGACCTCATTGATTACTAAATTTGGCTTGTCAATAGTGGAGCCAAACAAGCTCTTAGCCAGTAACAAACAAAGACTTAGAACATATGTGTTACCCTAAATGGAAAAGGATTTTATCGAAATACTTTTGTCATTTGATACATTTGGCGTCGAGTGTGCAAACACTAAATAGATTTTTATAAAGTCATGACGCCATTGTTCATTATTGATTAAGTTACTGACATGGTTTAATCTGAATCATTTTGTGTACTCTGTCACGCCTTCAAAATTGGGCCACGTCATGGCCAGATCTCTAAAAGCCCGAAGGACTTGAAGACACGAAGTTCAGATATTCAAAACAATACTAAATAAATTTCTGAAATATCCTTTTTATTGAAAATGACAAATTAAATTAGAATTATAGAACTATAAGGCAATAATTAAATTCAAATATAGTCATTACTCTTAATTGAAAAACTAAAGGTGGCACAACTGAGGATGAAATTTTTCTACCACTTGTTCATTGCATTCCTCCGACCCAACAACACTTTGTGCAAAAATTGAAGTAGTGGTAGGCGTAGGGATGGCAACGGGCCGATTCCGGATCGGTTCTTGAGGATCCGGAACCGGAACCGCATAATGAAGGACCCGGAACCGCCAGGACCCAAAACCGCTAGATCCGCGGCTACCCGCGAGTATTGTTTTTACACTATCGCTTGCGGGTACCCGCGAGTTTGGAACCGTAACCAGAACCGCAAGATTTTTTTTTTGCTAGAGTTTTGCCTTTTTTTTTCCCTTTTTTTGTATTTTTTTTTCTTTTTCACTACTTTTTCTTCTATACGTTCTCTATATTTATGTAAATAATATTATAACAAAAAAAATGAATGCACAGTTTATTCAAGCATAATTACGTGGAACTCTAAATTATGGTGTCATTATGTTACTATTGTAAGATAACACGAGATTAATTATTATTATTGATGATGGCAATTTGTTTTTAATAAAAAAAAATGTATGCATATGTATTATTAAATATATAAGGCATAAAGATACACCCAATGGTGAGATAAAATGAATTAGGTCAAAAAACTCATTGTGGGACAACATGCTAATCTTCTTGAATTTTGCATATGTGATGTTACAGTAGGAGGAACGTGCTTTGCAATAATTGTCCTAATTTGAATTAAATTTGAGATAATTTACAAAAAGACAAAACATATATAATGAGGGGAGGGGGCCATCGGTAATTATCAAGGACGTATGCATCAACATCGGCAGAAATCTCATTGAGTTGTATATACTTGTATTTGATGCTAAACCAAGTCCAGTTCCACATCAAATTTATTTTACTACAATATATTAGTAATCTCACGTCGCTCCTAAATACTTTAAATTTATTTTATATACCCACCCACAAATAAATCTAATATTTTTAATTTGTTTTTTTTTAAAAAAAAAAAAAGCGGTTCCGGGTTGAACTCGGAACCGAACCGGAACCGCTAGAACCCGTATAAACTAGAACCGGATCCGGTTAGAGACGGGGGAATCGGAACCATCGGGGCAGTTCCGGGCCGGTTCCGTGTCCAACCCGGATCCGTTGCCATCCCTAGGTAGGCGTGTGCACGATTCGGTTAACCACTCGAACTGAACCGAAGATCGAACATTCAATCTAATCGAAAATCAATTTTAATTTTAATTTTAATTTTAATTTTATTATTTATGTAAAAAATCATGTAAGTATGTGAAATGCGATTTTCTCACTAAAAAAGGCCATAGTCCACTCTTCTCTTCAGTTTTCACGTAACCACTTTACGCCTAGTGTTAAGAAACTTCTTGTTAGATGTTTTGATTATTACAATTAGGATTTCTATTAGACCCCAAAATATGTAAGTTTGATTTCATTAGAAAATATGTATAGGCTTTGAGCGTTAAGTTTGTATAAGGCTTTATTTGTTTTTATTCTAGATTTTTAGGCTAAGTAATCTTAGATTGAGCGTCTGATATTACTCTGGGTGAGTTTGTCAGTAATTAACTTTCAAGTACGAGCGTCTGAAATTTGAATGAAGATGAAGACCTCTAGCAAGCGTCAAGCTTCTTCTAGTGTTGAAGTATGAAGATTGAGATAAGGATCATTTAAGGTTGAATGAGTGTCTATCAAGACAAGACTTCACCTGAATTTATTCCAAATCCAGAAGGAGTTAAATGCAATTTTACTCAGAGCATTAATGTCCAATGGACATTAATTTCAAATGCATTAAATGCTGATAAGGGCATTAAATGTGATAAGCACTCCAGGACGTACGAAGAAGCCTTCTCATTGGACTGTCAACTTTACACAGTCTGCATCACCAACTTTTTGCAGCAGAATTTCAGGAATAAAAGACATAAAGTCGTTCACTCGCGAAGTGATAAACACGAGCTAAGCCATGTGTCCAACGGTCACTTTACCCAAGAAAGCCTATAAATAGGACTTCAGCAACAAGCCAAAATATACAAGAACAAGCTTACAAGCCGAATCTTTGTTGCATTGAAGTCTCAATCCTTAAAACTTTCAGAAAAGCTCGAATATTCAAATCAAACATTCCTTCTGCTTTTCATCAATCCCTGAGACAGTCAACCAATATCTCAAACATATTTTTCAGAAGAATCCTACACTATCATTGAGATATTCCAAGTTGTTTGAACTTCCAAAATCAAACAAACCGTTAGACAAAACCTTTATTTAGCCTCGCAATCTGTGTGAAGTCGAAGTTGAATACTTGTGCTATTTTTTGGTGAAAAAAGCAGGCGGATCGAAGTGTCTTGGAGTTGAAATCTGTGTGACCAAGGAGCTCGAGTCATTCCTATCCATCCTATCCTCTTCGTGTAGAAGAATCTATGTGAATCATCGACAATCATTTTAGTGGATTTCCTCCTAGTGAATGAGGAGAAGATGGACGTAGTTGAGATTACACCATCTAACGAACCTTTCAAACTTTGTGTTCTTTACTTTACTATTGATTTTCTTATTGTCATGTCGTTGCGTAATCAGTGAAGTAAACACATTGATAAAATTATTTAAAGTTGAAAGCAACTAAGCAAAACGTTGTGACGCTAAACCTTTGAAAAAGAAGACTTCAAAATATTCCGATGTGTTAATCCTGACAAACGAACTGAACACTTAGCCTTATTTGGTTATAGTATTCAAATCTTGAGTTTAAGTTAACTTCATTAAAAACTGTCTTCAAGTAGACACTTAGCCAAGGGTCTTTATTCTTAAGCGTCCACAATACTTCTGAATACAAAATTTTTGAAATTAAAGAAAACTTCAGGGTCTATTCAACCCCCCATTCTACACCTTTTCGTATGCCATTTGGGACCAATACCTAAGAAATCATCTTCTCTGCTTCTACCTTCTAAATTTCATCAGATCTAAGAGAGAACAGATTTTGAGCTTCTTCTTTTCATTTTTTTGTTGGGTTCTCTGAAGGTACTCATCTTCGTTCACCATATAAAGAGAGAAATTAAAAAATAGAAGTTTTTGGGTATCACCCACCAAATCTTCGAACGAATCCACCATTTTTCCAATTGTCGGAACTCATGATGAAGCCATTTCACTAAGCTTTGTAAGCTAATTTAATTCTTTTGTGGATATGCTTGAGGATCTTCATGGAGACGAAGTTTTGGGAGCGCAACAAGCTTTTTCCATTTTTCATTTTTTATATATATATTTTTAAATTCAGTTCAACAGAAAAACGAATTGAACCTACTGATTTTTTTTGGATTCTTAACTGAACCGATCCCATCTATTTGTTTCGGTTTTTGGTTAGCTTTTTTGGAGAATCGAAATTTTGGTTGAACGAATTTCTAGTTCAATTTTCGACCAAACCGACCGAATGCATAGCCCTAAGTAGTAGAATGAGCGGCAAAATCGCCCAGAATTCACACCTCCTACCTATCTAGAGCATGTTAAATATATATTATAAAATTCAAGCGAAAACATTATTCGTTGCATTTGACCAAATAAATGTATTTTTCTTTAAAAGGAATAAAAAAGAGACAATTTATAAACCATACATATAGCATGCAGGGACGGATCTAGGAATTACATGTTGGGGGAGGGGGGGTCGAGCTTAGTTACCGTTAAATTTATTTATTTATTTTTGACAATATTTGGTGTAAAATTTTATTTTAGTTTTAATAAATAAGTAAAATAACAATTATTATGTGTAAAAGAAAAAATAAGTTTCAATAAAAAATATAATAATTTTCGTAATATATAAACGAATTTTTGAAAAATTATCGAATTTGTACTCGACGTTTTGTGAGTACATATTATCATATGATTTGATAAGTAAATACACATAAAATGACATATTAAATTCTAATTTTGAATCTAATTGCTCATATGAATACTCATTTTATTGCACTATTATCAAGAGCTTTCACAATTGAATAATATTTAATTTGTTAGTACCTCAATTTTTTCCAATATTTTCCATCTTACTTGATTTTTCGTTTCATTTTATTTGGAGTTAGTGTTTTTTTCTTTCTGTTTTTCTATTTTACTATTAGATGCAAGCAATTAATTAAAAAAATAATAATGCATTGTTCATCATAGATCAATGTACAATTAACTGGGATCATGAAAATCACAATGAAAAACAAAAGAAAAATCAACTGCAAATTTCGACTATGTTATAATGATAATTTTTCAAAAACATATAAAGTAATAACTACTAAAACTATTTCATTTTATACATATCCAATGGATGATAAACTCTAAATAGTTAATGGTGATAGACTTTTATTGTTAAATTTGTTCGATTCTTGTATTTTTCCCTTTTCTACAGGGTTCTTTTATAATTTTAAGAAAAGTGTTAATTTTATATAATACTTCCTTTACAACAATATTTTTCTATAGGTTAGGAAGTTATTATTAATCTTAACTCAAAAGAAGCTGGAATTGTTCACATTAATTAAATTTCTTTTTTGGTAATTGCTTTTTCCTCGTTCCCTTTTCTTTTCTTGATAATTACTTCTTTAAAAAAAGTATAATCTTTTTTCCTAATAATTACTTTTTCAAAATACAAGTACAGTATAAGTTGAAAAAAAAAGTAAAAATAAATAAATTAGTGGCATAGTTGAGGCCTTAAAGATTTCAACTCGGGACCTAAGGGTCAACTAAAAACACACGCTCCAACTCCACTAGACCTGTTATGGATGTTGGGGAGCATATAACAAAAACATATATACCCAATAACAAAAATTTGGATTCTCGAGGGGGTGGGGGGGAATCCGTCCCTGATAGCATGTGATTAAATTTCTTAAACATGTCATATAACAGATATCACATTGTCAAATATGACAAAAGAAATCAAATCAATCAAAGGAGTCTTTTATGCTCATGAATTTCTTAGTATCCTAGTCGGCATAACTTGATCAAATTCTAGCTGTTTATCCCATTAGGTAGACCAAAATTAAACGGCTATTAATTCACTGCAGTAGGTTCAAACACTATTTATTCAAAGACCTAGAGGAGGCCGAAACTCGTTCCCACCGACAGATTTAAACAATTTCAGAGGATAAATTTATCATGGTTTATTCATAATTTCTAAGAAAGCCTTTTATCATAAACAAATGGGATAATTATGTTCACAGCCCTGTAGGATGGCCTAATGACAAATATATTCTCCATGTTTTGTAAACTACATCCACACCTCCTGTGGTTTAGAAAATCTTACACGACGGAATTTTCTCTAATAGAATCGTCGAAAAGTCAAAAATGCCTTGACTACACCCTGAAAAATAAAAGGCAAAAAAAATGGAAAATGAAAAGGAAAATAGAATAGAAAAATAAAAAAGAAAAAAGAAAAAGAAATTTGAGTCGTCTTCTCTAAGAAGACGATTCACCACTAATAGCACACTGTCATCTCCTCATCTTCCTGACCGCCACAACCACCACAACCTCCCTCACCATCTCCAGCACACCGGCCACCCCCGCCACCTCGACGCCCACACCCGCTATGGATTTGAATCGAATCGGTTTGAAATTGATTCTATTTAACTCGATTCAAAATCGCATCGATTTGATTTTGAAATAACGAGCCTGTTCAACGGAAGAAGACTTAGAGGGAGGCGCAATGCATGAGAGCGGCGGTGGGTGGTGGCGGAGAGCGAATAAGTGTTGGGAAATCGATTCAAAATCGAACCCAAATTGGTACGCAGCGGAATTAAAATAGAGACTCAGCTCTTATGCGTACATGCATGACATCAAAAAATAAAGCATACATACTATGGCTTAAAGAAATTAATTAAACACTTTAATTAATAATTATTATTGTCTATCTATAGCTAACAATTAAAAGACTACATAATTAAACACTTTAATTAAAATCAATAATTGAATAACTATAAAACAATAATAATTGAAAATGAAGAAAACAAACCTTACACCGAAGATTGAAACTTGCCGGTAGAAGAACTCGTTCACCGCAAAGCCTTCTTCGCAATGCCTCAACAAACTCGGGAGTGTGGGCTCCAAAAATACTACTAAAATAAAACTCCGTAAGAGGAATTTTATTTTCTTAAAAGCTAGCTTGCTTTCGTTTTTGTGTGGTGTGTTTGAACTTGTAAATGGCACCCCTTTATATAGGGTGAAAAAAGATGAAATTAGATTTTAAAAAAATCAAGTGGGGTTTTAAAGAAAGAAAAAACAAAAAACAAGTGGGGTAAAAAGAGAACCCAAAAAGTGAAGTTGGTGCCAGCCGTCTGGCACCAGATTTAGCTTTGGCGCGTGAACAGTACGCAATGTTACTGTTCACGCGTCAAATTTTTTTTTAAAAAAATTAAATCAATATTTAATTAAATATCTTTTTCCAAACATATTTCCCACATTAATTTTTCATCTAAGTTCAAACTTATCCATCTAATGGATTCTTTAGTATTTATTCGTAGAGTTTCAATTTGAGGTTTGCGAAGGGACCTTAGGGAAAATTAATTTTAGCTCCAAGTAAATTAAATCAAATTATCATCACATGATAATATTTAATATTACTTAACAATATTTAATTCCACTAAATAAATATTGTTGCACTCTAAAATTAACTTCAATTTATTTTTGAGTTCCCATTCTTTCGTAAAGAAATATTTCATTAACTCCTCTATTAAAATATCCATGAAGAAATAAAATTGAGACTACTTTTATTTTATTTCTCACATCTTATCCTATAATGCTCAATTTGCTTCTTATCAACTTTCCAAATGAAAAACTGTTTTTCATATAATTTCAGCGACACTTCACTTGAAACACTTTGGCCAAAGTTTTAGAAAGGTCGAACATTGCAAATCCATTATAGGGGATATATCTTATCTCTTATAGAGATTATAGATCTCATATGAATGTCCTTTCCAATCACATTTTTATGTCATTACCCAATGTATAAAGTATACTGGCCACCGAAGACCTCACTTCTAAATACATCAAAGCAATGTGCACTAGATGCATTAGTCCACGACAATCATAGGATTAAGAGTTATTGTTCAAAATTATTTATTTTCGATAGTAGTCAAAATAAATAATTTGATTGGTCCGGTTCAGTGTTTCAATCTAATTGATTTACACGAATATACTATATATGGAATCCCTATTCCCATGATTAAGACAAATCATCGAATATATCATATTATAGTCTTTAGCAGATAAGACGCCCATTCTTATCACCGACTATAACCAATTTATAATAACACATGATATACGTAATCCAAGTCTTTCATGGAACATCACTTCCATTTGGATTCTCATATGTAATTATGGACTATGCCTATCCCATAGGACATTTAGTAATACTCATAACTTCTAATATATATTATTTATTTATTCATAATAAACACATTAAATAATTGGATTTTAGGGCACATTCCTAACAATAAGAACACTGCTGCTTCTCCAATTCTTCTTTAATATTTTCTTTTCTTATTTTTTTCTGATTTTTTAAAATCTTGCCTTTCTCCATTTTTCTTTCTAATTTTTATTTGTTCCCCTTTTTTTTTAAGATTTTTCATTTGTAATAAATATTTTTCAGATATTTCTAATATTTACTATATTTTTAATACTTTTAAAATGTTTTTATAATAATTTCTAATATTTACTAAAAAATAGGTATACTTTTTCAGACATTTTCTAACATTTATAAAATATATATATATATATATCTTAAAGATATTTTCTAATATTTTTATAATAACTTCTAATATTTCCTAATATTTTTCATATTTTTTTAACATTTTCTAAATATTTTCTATATTTTTCAGATTTTTTTCTAATCGTTTCTAATATTTACTAAATATTTTTATATTTGTCAGATTTTGTAATATTTCTATAATAAATTCCAATTTTGAACATTTATTTGATTATTTTTTTTCTTTACTTTTTTTGAAATTTTAATTTCTAATAAAGAAAAGTCAATAATATTAATTCTAAGGGCATTCTTCTTGGATCACATATATTTTTATTGGAACCCTAGTGTAACCTTAATGGAGGTTGATAGACGTAAGTGTTTGCAAAGTACATGCAGAGGGTGTGATGTAATTTACGAAAATAATGAGGTATATATGTAATTAGGACATTCTATGGCCGTGTGAACGTAATTATCCCTAAACGAATTCACCAATTTAACAAAACGAGGATCGCATGGTAACAATTTATATATCAAATCTCAAACTAGCATCCTTAAGATCTATTTTAATCAAAACATAGTTTCATAGAGAAGATACATAGAATTTTTAACAAAACATTTAAAAGGAAGCATATAAGGGAAGATCCATTTACTATTTCTAAAATTCGACTTTTACTAAACATTGATTGGATTTTTCGGATCCTATTACATGGGACTTCAAACGTTAGAATCCTAAACATTACCATAAATATTTGGGAAAAATAAATAAGGTTTGAAAGTTTCTACCTCACCAATAACCCGAGCTTGAACATCAACATCCTCTTCGGATTCTTCTTCTATATATTGGACTTAGATAAAATTTGAGAGATAGTTAAGAGAATGAGGCGTGATTTTCCTGGCTATGGGTGGGAGGTATTTGTTGGGATGTTGGGGAAAATGGGCCCCAATTGCACATGCAAAGAAGGAAATAGACCCCTTCTATTTTTTTTGTAAATGGAGAGAGAGAAATTACAAAAAGAACCCCCAGCCTTTTCTACTTATAGAATCGCATTTTTGAAATGCGATTTCTCCTGTTATTTTTTTTTAATTTGTTTATTTTAGGTAATTACATAAATATCCCCAAGATCCATTTCTACCCCCAAACACCCGCCCCACACTCACACTTCATCTTCTCCATTTCTCCTCAATACACCCCCTCATATCGTGATACCGCATACCCAGCAAGAGGCGACCACCGGTGGAAGAGTAGCACACTGTAGCGACGCCGGCACTGTAACGACACGAAGAGAGACCACCGTAGCAAGAGAGAGACGACCTTTACGAGTAAGAGAGATCACCGGAGCAAGAGCAAGAGATAGACATTCCAAACCAAGGTATTTTGATCTCTTTGAAGCATATTTGCTAAACTCTTCATCTTTAAATCATTCTTCACTCTTCATTTCATAGAAATGGGAGAATTGATTGAAATTTAAGGTTTTTGGATTTGGGGATTTTTGTGAGTAAATTTGAATTGATTTGAAAGAATTGTGATATTTGTTGATCATTTGTGTGATGGAGGTTTGATGGGTTAAATTGGCGTTAAATATGACTTTTGAATGGTAGATAATTTGTGTGGTGGAGGTTTGGTTGGATTTGTTGGCATTTGTATTAGGTGAGGAGTGATGATTGTTGTTGAAATTTGAATGAGTTATTGTGTAAATGTAACTTATTCGATTAACCGTTAACACGCGTACATGGAACTAGTTTATTAGAACATTCACTTTATCATTTGAAATGGTATAGAGATGGAGGAGCTGTATTTATTGAATACACTTTGGATTATTGAATGTTGGATACAACATAGGAAAACACGTGCTGGAAAATGTTAAACTCGGGCTTGAACGATGGCAAGATTAAACCATGAACTTGGTATCCCGTCAATGAAAAGGAATGCCGCATTCAATTAAAAGGAAAAGGCCTCATTTTAGATTTGAACTAGATAGAATAGAAGGCTCTGTTAGAATGATATTGACGCGAATGATGTTAGTACTCTTCCGGTTTAATGCATATTTCAATTTTGCGGTTCAATAACTATTTTTTTTCATTAATGGCTTTGATCTTGGATTTGCAGGCAATGACTAGTCCCCGTCATCTTGAGTATTCAGCAGGCATCGAGAACGAGCCTTCTACTTCATCGATACCCCCTGTAAGTTAAAATGTGTTCCCATTTGTTAATATTTTTAGCTTTGTGGTTCAACAGTCAACAATACTCCCTGTAAGTTAAAATGCGTTGTTGAAAGAATAGAGATATACTAATTTTCCCATTATTTGTATTACACTTGACAGATTTGTGCATAATACAGATTTTAAGTGTAACGGGTGCATGAGATTTAGTATAGATTTATTGCGATACTTGTTTTAATGTGAATTCACATGAAATATGACAATTATGATTTATATGAAACAATATAAGTTTGTGTGGGATTTGGCATCAATAGTTGGTGTCTAAGTTGATGATATCGATGTCATTCAAACTGATTGAGTTGAAATTTGTCTTATTTATCCGAAATGAATGCATATTTCTATAACTATAAAAATGAGTTTGAAACCTTGCCATATCTATATGAATGAGTTATAAATTTCTTGTTTTAGGTCCCCACTTTGTATTTGGGCCTTGAAGAATGTAATTTCAAAGGTAAAATCAACACTTACTGCAAAATGGCAGAAGAATGCAAATTTATAGAAAAATGTTTGAGCGACCATCCGGATGGGATGGTTTGGTTGATGGATTCCCAGTTTGGTCCGTTATTTGACGCTGCTCCTCACACGGACATGATCTTGATGCCTTTGTGGATTCTTCTAAGACGAAAAGTGAAGTCTCCAAAGAATTCGGAGGTTTGGTTTGTGTTAAACGGCATCCCAATTCGGTACTCATTGATAGAGCATGCATTAATGTGTGGGTTGAATTGTGATAACTACCCGAACGAATCTATCCCCGCAATGGGAGATGATAATTTTTGTTCAAGATATTTGGAGGGCAAAAAAATGACATTAGCGAGTATTAGGGAAGTACTTCCAAAAGTTAAAATCCCTGAAGAAGTTGAGCCTTCAACTGACGATGGTGATAGTAGTATAGGTAGTGTTAGGCGAGGAGACCGAGAGATGGTTAAGGATGACAAGTTGAAACTGTCGTTGCTCTATTTGTTGAGCTCGATTTTATTTTTTTCTGGGAATGAAAATGCAAGAATAGATTTCTCGCTAATCCAAATAGTAGAGAATCTAGAATATGCCAAGACCTATCCCTGGGGTCGTCGGTCCTATGGTTTTTTGATCGAGCAATTGACGAGCTTGGACATGGCGCAGAAGAAGCTATCAAGGAACCCACAGTTCAAATGTCCTGGATTTATCATTCCTCTGATGGTAAGAAATATTTTTTATGTAATGTTGTTTTACTATATTGCATACCTTGGTCATTATTTGTGGAAATGTATATTTCTAATGATTGGTTGTTTTTTAATATTGTTAGCTTCTTCCGTTTGAGTTGATGTCCGCACTTTCACCTGATATTGGGCAATTGAGGGAGAATGTGAATCCCAATTTGCCCCGAATGTGCAAGTGGACAACGAAGCCTTATCGTGGAGATTTAGTAAATGGTTTTTTCTTTTTATAACGTGGACGTGAAGTGCTTGTTGTGTATTCTTGTGAATGACTACTACTAATGTACTAATTTGAGGAACACAGTGTATTCTTGTAAATGATTGTTGTATATTTGAGGATATTTAAGTTGTGGATTCTTGTTGCGTATTCTTTACAAATACATTTATTGTGTTTGTTGTGGATGTAGTAACGTGGTTTGAGGAACACAATTGTTGTGTTGTGTATTCTTTTCTTCAGATATTGTTGTGTATACTGATCATTGGAAATTGACGTTATCAGGGAAGAATTTTGGCGTTCCGATACTGGCTGATACAGCGGGCCTGTATCGCAGTATCTCATGAACACAATTGTTGTGTTGTGTATTCTTTTCTTCAGATATTGTTGTGTATACTGATCATTGGAAATTGACGTTATTAGGGAAGAATTTTGGCGTTCCGATACTGGCTGATACAGCGGGCCTGTATCGCAGTGTCTCATGAGCGATATTGCGATACGGGATACCTGTATCGCCGTATCTCTAAACCAATACTGCCATACCGGGTCCCGTATTGGTGTATCGTGTACGCAATACTGCCATACAGGGGTCCCGTATCGCAATATCTCCGACATTGGGCACCCAAGGCTATCTCGATTTTCTAAATACCAAGATACGGGACCCATGTATTGCAGTATTGCATACACGATACACCGATACGGGACCCTATATTTCAGTATTGGTTTATCGATACGAGATACAGGTATCCCGTATTGTAGTATCCCTCATGCGATACGGAGATACAGGCCCGCTGTATCAGCCAGTATCGGAACGCCAAAATTCTTCCCTGATAACATCAATTTGTTAAACTTAATTTGGTGTTGAAAAGTTGAAACTTCCACCGGAACGTCAATTTGAAAAGTATACACAATAATCTCTCAAATAAAAAGTCAAAATCTATCAAAATTCAAAATGGGCGGGAAAACTTAAAATTTCATATGGCACCACGCGGCACCGTGGTGCCGCCCGAGTGCACTGCCTTAGGCAGTGTACTCGGCACACGGTGCCAAAACACGACACCGTGGTGCCGCCCGAGTACACTGCCTTAGGCAGTGTACTCGGCACCACGGTGCCAAAACGTGGCACCGTGGTGCCGCCAGAGTACATTGCCTAGGCAGTGTACTCAGCACCACGGTGCCAAAATGCGGCACTGTGGTGCCGCCCGAGTACACTGCTAAGCAGTGTACTCGGCACCACGGTGCCAAAACGCGGCACCGTGGTGCTGCCCTTAAGCAGTGTACTCGGCACCACGGTGCCAAAACCGGCACTGTGGTGCCGCCCGAGTACACTGCTTAGGCAGTGTACTCGGCACCACGGTGCCAAAACGCGGCACCGTGGTGCTGCCCGAGCACACCCCAAATAAAACAACAAAAACTCGGCCCCTACCTCACCTCAACCAAAGCAGCAACTCGACCCCTCTTCCATCTTCAAAACAACAAAAACTCGGCCCCTACCTCACCTCAACCAAAGCAGCAACTCGACCCCTCTTCCATCTTCTCCCACTTCCTCGGTAATTTCAAGCTGGTAAGAATGAATTGAGAAATTTGAATGAGAAGCACATTTAATTTTTAGAATGTGTTGTTGTTGCTTGTTACTTGGCTTGAATTGTTTAACCCGTTGTTAATTTGACTTATGTCCATTGACAAAAAGACGAAGCATTTTGCATGTCGAGCTATTAATGAAGAATGTTGATAAAAAATCGAGTTTGAAAATGAGATTGAGATTGAGATGGAGAATGCGACGTGTTCTTTTGAAAAGGAGATAGAGAATGATTATACATCTGCCCCTGGTAAGCCTGGTGTTGTTTTAGACAAGCCCACCTCCCCGCCAATATCGAAAGCGTCTGCACCCACTCCTTCTAAACACAATCGACCTTATAGTCATTATACTTCAGGGCAAAATGTGGACTCAATGCTTAATGCGACCACTCCAATTGAAAACAAGCAATCAAATGGGAGTCTTGAAACATTCAATTTTGATGACGGTCTAGATCTTGTGATTGGTCAAGAATTCACCAGCAAGGAAGAGGTGAAAGAATTGGTTAACAATGTTGCGTGCACTTTATGTTTCAATGTTAAAATAGCTAAGTCAAATAAAACAGTCTTGGCGTATAAGTGTAAAGTCGAGGATTGCAAGTGGAGTATTCGTACGGGAATTGTTGGAAGGTCCCCATTTTTCTCTTTGCGAACTCATAATAGCATCCATACATGCGGCCCCACATTGGTAAAGCGCCGTGAAAGATGCTCTTCACGAACAGTTGCTGGATTTTTGTTAAAAACTTTCCCAGATCAGTTAAGCTCACCCCTTCCAAAGGTAATAGGGGAAATGATGAATCAGGGAGGGATTGATGTTTCTTACTACAAAGCTATGTGTGGTAGAAACATTGCTAGAAGTACTATTAGGGGTGATCCTAGGCTTAGTTATGGGATTCTTCCAAAATATTTGTATATGTTGGAGAAGGTCAATGAGGGCACGGTTACTCATCTGTGCAAAGATGAGAACAACATTTTTCAATCGTTGTTCTTTGCGCTGGGGGCCTGCATTGAAGGTTTTCAGTCCCTGAGAAAAGTACTTATTATAGACGGCACACATTTGAAAACAAAGTATAATGGAGTATTACTTGTCTGTACCGCAGAAGACGGAAATAAACATCAGTATCCACTTGCGTTTGCCGTGGTTGGTAAAGAATGCGATGAAAGTTGGATTTGGTTCTTAGAGAAAGTTCGGGATCTCCTACCCGATTCAAATGATTTGGTAATCATTTCTGATAGACCCGCATCAATAAAAAATGCTGTGAGGAAGGTTTACCCACGGTCGTCACATGGATACTGTACCTATCACATGTCGCAAAATCTTAAGAATAATGTTTCTACCGGGAGGGGCACAAAGCAAAAGAAGCAGGTAAAGGATCACATTGTATCCAAGTTTATTGTCTGTGCAGAATCATATACTGTGCCTGAATTCGATAGACTATTTAGTGACCTCGCAAGAAGACAACCAGTTTCAAATGTCAGGTACCATGAGTATCTTAATGACACACTTGCTGTAAAAGAGCATTGGGCGCGTTGTTACTCCAATGGTTCACGATACAATATTATGACAACGAACGGAGTAGAGTCCATCAATGCCGCCTTGACTATGGCAAGATCATATTCGTTGATTCTTTTGTTAGATGAGATTGTGAAGTTACTAATTAAGTGGTTCAACAAGCACCGTAGCGAAGCTGCAGTTGGGTCTCTGTCACAAAAGTTCACTCCTCAAGTGGAGAGAACACTTCATGCAAGGAAGAGACAATCCACTTGCTTTAACGCACGTGTTTTGAATTATTGCACAAGTGAGTATATAGTTGAGGGTGGTACTGAAACAGGTGTTGAAACATTCTTTGTTGACTTACAAGCGAAAAAATGTAGTTGCAAGGTTTTTGATATTGACCGTATCCCTTGTGCACACGCCATTAAAGCATTGAATGGTTTAGAGGATGATGATGCTCTTCTTAATCTAATCTCTAAATATTATTTCAAACAAACGTGGGCTTTGGTTTATGTTAGAACTATATACCCTGTCCCCAGTGATTTGTCTGAGTGGATCATCCCCGCTGATGTAGAGGCAAATATTGTTGAACCTTGCCTCCTTGCGTAGAAAAGCGTGGAGAGATTCGAAAACTTCGATATGAATCTGGTGGAGAAAAAGGAAAAAGGGGACAAAACGTGTGAAAGATCCATCAATTTTCTGAACAATTGTTTTGTATTGTGTATTTTGTATTTTTTTAAAGAGACATTAGAATCTCATTAAAAGCATTCGTACTGTGATGAAATTATTGGGGGTGTTGATGGTTTGTGTATTTTTTCTGTTTACTATTTAAAATTGCAACGTCAGGACTATAGTGTCCATTCCAATTATTTTGACGCAAGTTACTAATTTTAAATTTTCCCAAACTAACGGTTAATATGAAACAATCTAACATAGTTCATTGTAATGGACAAATCATAATCTGGTATGTCATGATTGACATTTGTGGTCATCAAAACTAATGGTTCATATCTATGAAGCAATCTAACATAGTTTATTAGAATGGACAACTAATAATCTGGTATGTTGTGATTGAAGTTATAGTGTATAACTTACCCTAAACCCTAATACTATAACTTACCCTAAACCCTAAACCCTAAATCCTAAATTAATTATATATTGTAAAACCCTATACCCTAAAACATGGATCCCGCCCAAAATTCTTTACAAGATTTAATTGTGTGTTATTTGCTATAAATCTAATATCGGAGTTAAAGTACATGTGACCAACCCAGTAATATATTCACATAGACGGTAATATTAGAACTATAAAACATGTCACCAAATCAAAATACAATTCAACAAAATACGTACATGTCCATCAATGCACAATTCAACAAAATACAAAAATCTACGTTCCAAACATTATTATGAGACTGAAGAGGGTGGTGCTCATGTGGAAGGAGGCGGCGGTGGTTCAAAATTCACAAACTTGAAGTACTCAGATAATTGCCTCATCATCTCAGTTTGATTTCTCATCAACTGTGTTTGATTTTGTGAGAAAATGGTGAACTGAGATTCAAGACGTTCAAGACGGTCGCTAGGAGTCGAGGCGTCTGCTGTACTACTCGTTGGTGCATTTTGCTGTAGTGGGGTGTGAGAGGTATACTCTGTCACTGCAGCAGTCGGGTCCCGAGGGTGCGTCTGTAACAGATAACCGAAGCCATCTGGATTCCTCTTAATTAGGTGCATATCATATACCTGGTGTATATCGACTGTCATCGGACCCTCAATTGGTAAAAGATCGGTGCTATTTCGATCGAACGCCCCGATACCCTCAGCAATCCGTGTAATAAGACCACCCATAAGTATTTGGCCCTTATCAGATTTTGACATTTTAGCGAACCTCTCACATAAAATCTTAGTCAGGTGCGCCTGTTTCCCCTTTTCAAAACAATACAGCACACCAAGTTCATCTGTAGATACTTTACCACTATTTTGTTGCCCAAAAAGTGTGAATGCCAAGACACGGTGGAAATACCGGAGACGTCTGTCAACAATATCCGCGGCCTTAGCGAAACGTCCCGAAAACTTTGCATTAGGTAGTCGTGTAATCTCCTGCCAAAACACATCCTCATCTGCTTTAGGTAGGGACGACGTGCCACTTGTGGGCCAACCAAATATTCCCACTATCTCCATCTTTGATAACACATAGGATTTGTTTGTAATTCTAAATCGTGCATTATCATCACTGTATTCATAGGTGCTCAAAAACTCCAATGTGAGCCTCAGGTAACTCGGTTCATTCATGAAATTAAGTTGATCCGAACCCATAGCAGTCAACTTTTTATTCAAACTGATACAAAGAGCATTCATAGCTAATTTATCCGGGTATCGGGAGGGGAGACACGGTAACTTAGCAAGTTCATTATATTTGGGAGTGCGATTCTTGATTTGAGGGTATTTCGTCACCTCTTGAATGATCTTATCGTCGGTGCTAGGCATGATGCTCAATTCAGACGAAGCTTTAGGATTGGTACGTGCCCTCTTTCGCCCCATTTTAAGATACCTGCAAATGTAAACAAAAAGTGTATTTTAATCGAACGAACTTCTTTATCGAAAATTGAAGCCTCAAATCGAATATGACTAAAGATGTAGATTGGACATATCAAATACATTATCAAAGTAAAATTCGTTCTTTAAATTTCATGACATAATTTCTTTCGGGCATTTCGTCAAACATCTCGCCTTCAATCAGTATTGTTGCATCTCAATAAATTTTTCAACACACATATACAAGCCAATTATTGATACAATAACCAACATCACAAGCTAACATCAGATACATTTTCAAAGTAAAATTCGTTCTTTAAATTTCATGACATAATTTCTTTCGCGCATTTCGTCGAACACCTCGCCTTCAATCATTATTGTTGCATCTCAATAAATTTTTCAACACACATATACAAGCCAATTATTGATACAATAACCAACACCACAAGCTAACAACAAACTAAAATAAATTCATGAGATAATCTCTTTCGGGAATATCATCGAATAACTTTCCTTCAACAAATCGAGTTAACATTTCAAACAAAATCAAACACTTCAAGTTTTAATAATAATACATATATACATACAAATGGATGAGATGATAGCAATTACCTGTGATACCGACGGGATTTGAACGGGCTGAACGGGCCGATCGGGAGAAACCAAACGGGCCGAATGGGTTGAAGGCTGGATGGAAACGGGCGGGTTGAAGGCTTGGGTGGGTGAGAAAGGTGAGAAAGGTGAGAAAGGATGGTAATGTAATGTAAGGTCAATTTAGGTATTTGGATAAATATTGAGTTTTTGTTTATAATAATTATTGTAAATAAAAGTAAGGGTAATTAGGGTATTTCAAGTTCAATAAATGGTTGAGGACTATAATTGAGGGTTATTTTGTGAGTGAGGCTTAGGTTGTGCAATTTAAGGCTATATGCTTAAAAATCCCGTATTTGTTGGGGGGTTTTAGGATTTAATTGAAAGAATTACAGTAGTTTTCTGATGCCCTAAGTGGATAGGTATGATAATATAAGTTTAAATTCAATAGATATGGGTAGTTTTGAAGTGATATGATAAGCTCAAGTCCAATGAATAAGGTAGTTTTGAAGAGATATGTTTATTCAAAATATTTGCTAAATAAATAATTTGAAAATTTAGAATATATATATATATATATATTGATATTAAAAGATTTAAAAAATACATGTAGAAGAGTTTGGGTGAGTTTAAAGTACTTAGACTATGTTTGGTTATGTTTTGGGATGGTATTTTGGTGAAAAATTTATAGGGACACGTGTATATTTGATGAGATTGTATTTGGTTTTATTTTGGGAGTTGATTTTTGAGTGTTTTTTTTTTTTGTGAGATAGTGTTTGATTTTGTTTCCAGAGAGAACAAAAGTTACTGTAGCAGTCAAATCATGAATTTGTCTGTTAATAATTAGTTAATGGTTCAAAGTTATAATATAATATTAAGGTTGTAATAATAGTTATATAGATGAATATATATATATATATGTAATAGTAGTTGATATATATATATATATATATATATATATTTTGTAATTAGTATTAATATGTAAAAATAAATAATTGGATATTTATATATATGTATATATAGTAGTCTATCGTTTATGTATATACAAAAAATACATAGTATATATGTACAAATATATATATACACATGATATATATGGTAAAATATATTTTTAAATGTTCTCAATATATATATATATATATATATTTCTTATATATATTCCTTATATATATTATTTATACATATATAATATAAATATAAAATATTTTGTACATACATAAATATATATATATATATATATTAATGGACAAGTATTCATAGTATACATATAAATAAATATGTATATGTGTATATATATTCCGTAGGGGTGTTCATCGGTTTGGTCCGGTTCCAAATTCAAATTGAAAATCGAACCGAAAAATTTCGGTTCGGTTCAATGAAAAACCAAACTTTTCGGTTCAGTTCGGTTTTCGGTTAAATCGAATTTCCAAAAAATAAAATAAAAAATTTGGTCACTTTCTTTCTTTTCCTAAAAGTTGTCACTAGGAAACACACTTTTTATAGTTATTGGTCTATATATACTATATCAATTATTAATTTTAAAAATTAAAAAATTCAAAACCGAACTGAAAACCAAATTTTTGAAAGAAAAAAAAATCCAAAAACCGAACCGAATTTTTCGGTTTGATTTCGGTTCGAACCAAATTTTTAGTTTTTATGAACACCCCTAATATTCCGTATCTATGGAATAGTTGTATGTGGCAATATTCCATGTACTTAAATATGGATATATAAACATTATAAATATTTCGTGTATACATATATATATATATATATACCACATGTATATTTACAATAAATATATATGCATATATTATTGGGCAAGCCACAATAATTTAAAATAAAAATTATATAAACAAATATGAGATGAAATAAATATTTGTTCGACATCATACAATTTCATCAAAAAATAAATAGAAGAGAGCGAAAAAAAGATGAAAGGGAGAGAGAGATGGGAGAGAGAGAGGGTCAACACAAAAAGAAGAAAGATAGAGAGAGTAAGGAGAGAAAAAGAGTGAGAGAGAGAAAAGTAGGGGACATGGTGTAGAGAGAGTTAAAGGTACATGATTACTTTTTTTTTGACCAAAAAATGTACACATTTTTGGCCCAATTTGGACCAAAAATTTGGACCAAAATGGCCTTAGAAACATATCCAAACATAGCCTTAGTATATAGAATCTTATCAGGATTTGTTAAATCCTAAAGATTAAATAGATTGGAGATAGACTCCTATTCAGTCTCATCTCTAATTCGAAAATTAAAAATAAACAAATTATATATGTGCATATACATATATATATACACATATCTAATAATTAAATAGTAATGACTTTAATAATTATTATTGGGCTCTTAACAAATCAAACTATTGGGCTGGGTATTACATCCTCCCCCTTATAAAAAGTTGTCCTCGAAACTAAAGAAAACTTTAAGTACCTTGATTCGAGAAGAGGTGAGAATAGCAATTATGCATGTCTTCCTCAAGCTCTCACGTTGATTTACGCTCAGTATGGTGGAACCATTGAGCCTTTACAAACTCCTCGTAAATTAGATTCTCTTGAACTAGCAGTGGTTGCAATTCCAACACGTGACTCTTTCCCGTCATATATTTTCTCGGTTGTGATACATGAAATACATTGTAGACTCTGGATAGGGTCGAGAGTAGGGCAAGTTGGTATGCTACCTCTCCCACTTTCTCGAGGATCTAAAAAGGTCCTATCTATCATTGGTTCAATTTTCCATTTTTCTTGAAATGTACGACTCCTCAAGTAGGTGATACTTTGAGGTACACCTTTTCCCCTTCTTGGAATGTTAATGGTCTTCTTTTACTATCTGTTCCTTCTGATCTTGAGTTGTTTTCAATCTTTCTCGAATATTAGAGACTTTTTCTAGAGTGATATGAACTAATTCCTATCCCGTGTTATTCATCTCACCAACCTCGTCCCAATACGATGATGATTTATAGTTCTTCCATACAACTCCTCATACCGGGTCATGTCAATGCTACTATGGTAACTATTATTGTAAGAAAATTCTATAAGAGTCAAATTTTCAACCCAACTTCCCTTGAAATTTAATGGGTAGGCTCTCAACATATCCTCTACAGTTTGTATAGTCCTTTCAGATTGACCATCAAATCTGCGAGTGGTTGGTCGTGGTGAACTCTATCTTGGTCCCAACGCATGCTGCAAACATCTTCAAAAATGTGATGTGAAACCATTTCTCGATCGACACAATGCTCCTCGGAATATCATGCAATCTTACTACGTTGTCGATATACTTAGAAACCAATTTATCTAAGGTAAACGTAGGTAAGAAATGCTAGGCTGGGTCGGTCTATCCACAATCACCCCAATAGTCCATACCCTTGACGAGTTTTAGGTGATCCTATTACACATTCCATGGTAATGTTGTCCCATTCCACTTTGGGATTTCCAAAGGATGTAGCAATCCTACAGTTTTGGTGCTTGGCTTTACCTGTTGGCATACCAGGCATGCATCTAGCCACAAAATCATTTACGTTACCATTCCATCAGAAACTCCTCTTCAAATCTCTATAAATATTCCCCATGTTTATAGAGATTTAGGCTTATGGACTATTGTCTAAATTTCTACTACTTCAAGCTACAATGATTCCATTTTAAGAATAAGTTCATTTTCCTACTTAGCGTACCTACCACGCAGTTCACCTTCGTCGCGTGGTATTTAATTCTCAAGTCGTAGTCCTTTAACAATACTAACCATCTCCTTTGCCTCATATTTAATTTCATTCGAGTAAAAGGATCCTTGAGACTTTCTGTAAAGATAATGCTCCCATATATTTAGGGCAAATATTGAGGAAGCTAATTCTAAGTCATGTCTTTAATGTTAGAATCAATATGGGTGTAGGTGTCAACCATTGTTTCAACTGCACAAAGCTTTTATCGCACTCCGAGTTCCAATTGAACTTAACTCTTTTGTGTCAACTTAGTTAAGGCTGAGAAAATGTATGAGAATTGTCAGGAAAATTGCATTTTTGGTACATTAAAGGACTTTGTACATTTTCTTTCATAAAAAAAAGTGTCACGTTGGCTATTTTGGTACGCGCCAACGATAAATTTGAAATTTGAGTACACATTTCGCCGAAAAATTGAAAATTGGCCGGAAGATTTCATTTGGTGGGAAAATTGACTTGGATTTGGGGTTTTCTTCATTTGACAAGAAAATTAACATTCAATTTGGGGATTTTTGTATGTAGAGGAAAATTGACTTTTAATTTGGGATTTTAATAAAAGTACCTTCAAATTTTTTTGTTTAATTTGTTAAACTTTTTGGAAATTTTAATTGAAATATTATTTTATGTAAGTTATATTTTTTTTATTTATAATAAATAAAATTAACATAATTAATACATCTATAAATAATATAAATATCATTAATAATTTAAATTAAAAAAATATAATATTATATGCATAAAGTTCAAATTAAACTATATTTTCCTTATATTATGATTTTTATTACAAAATGTTTTATTTATCAAAAAATTTGATTTTGTTTTCTTTCTTTGTTTTTATTTTTATAATTTTTTTGAATATTTCTTATTATTTTCGGACATTTCAAACTTATTTTGGTTTTGTCTTCTAATTGTTTTATTTTTTCGTATTTTTCATATTTTCTTGATTTTTCTTATGTTTCTTTATGATTTTTTAATTTTTTGGATTTTTAATTAGTTTATGCAGTTGTTGTTGGAAATCAAATTCCATTGAAAGATAATTTTATTTAAACTTAAGAAGTAGTTTATGATATTTTTTCTAGTTGTTTTAATTTTCTTATCATTTTTTATTTAAATTTTTTTTTGAATTTTTTTTTATTTTTCAGTGGAAAAAAGCATTTCACCATTAAATTTTTTTCTTTATATTTAAAAATGAACTTAAGATATATGTTTTTATATCTTTTTATTTTTATCATATTTTTTTATGTTTTTCAGATAAATTTTTAATATTTTTGTAACTATATTCACATTTTTCTAAATATTATATTATTGTATTTTTTAATAAAGTAATTATTTTTTAAAATACAAATTAGTTTGAAATATACAATAGAAATACTTTCTAATTTTCTAGATTTTTTTTATTTTATTTTTTCTATTTTATCTTCATATGGGAGTTGGGGGTAATATGCCACATAGGCAATTTTCCTTCCACATACCAAAACCCCCCAACTTTGGTGCGAAAAAGATATTTTACAACCAATTTGGTGTTGAGCTTATTCCCGCAGATACCATAGAGGATATGTTTTATGGAGCGAATCGATTTGTAATTGATTTTAATTTAATGAATAAAAGGCAATTCTAGTTGTTTCACTTAAATCTTATTAGCATCTGTAAGTAGTGTACAACGTATTGTCCATGTAATTGAAGAAGTCTTTCTACTTCCTAAGGGTTAGGAAAAATGACACTAGAAAAATTCGTCTCGATTAATTAAAATGTTTGCAGGTGAATAGAGAGTCTAAAATGTGCAATATAGACTCGGCAATACTTGTACTCCCTTCGTCCCAAAAAGGATGCCTCCTTTCAGTTTTTGTAGGAATTAAGAAAAGACAATTATTTAACCATCTCTTCCAAAATTACCCCCTTTGCAAATAAATAAAATATTTATTGTTTATATATTACAGTCATGCTTTACTAAATGGCATTCCATTAACTACTCCTACATTAAAGCAATATACATGGAAATATAGTGTAAATTGGGACGGTATATATAATTAATTTAAGAGAAGATGGTCAAATTCAATTATGATTAGAAATGATTTTAAGAAACTAAAATACTTGCCGTAGTACGATATGGCAATTTAGAACCTTTTTTTGTTCTATTACCATAATAAAATTAATGAGTTTATATATAAAAAAGGAATTAAGACTAAACCATTAAATATAAATTCAAGGGCATAATAGACACTTAACCAATAAATACTTTCTTTTTGAAGTAAGGAACAATCTTTTTGGGATAGATAAAAGTTGAATAGTGGACATCCTTTTCGGGACGGAAGGACTACAACTTCAGCTCTGATATGGAAAGTGTCAGTCGAACACTATGAGATAGTGGGAGTTTGTGTTGTAGACGCTTGAGTAGAATTGATGAGTTCAGACTCGACTCGCATTAGTTCTGTCACATTGGTTTGACTCAATGACAGTCAATGACTAAGAACCGAATAGTTGTGATAGGTATGCATGAACCTATGACCTGAGGGATCGAGTTGAAGATGCATTTGTGATGTCAAGTCTGTCGCTAAAGTGGTTAGACCCATTTCACCCATTGGTGCATGGGGTCAATCTCGAAATGCGGGTTGATGTGCGAATGGTAGTCTTAGTTGATCACCAAGAAGGGATTTGTTTAGCTCATGAGTGAATGAGAATGTGTTCTATGTACATAATAGAGATAAAAAGTTTTTGGCCAAATCAGTAGTGTTGCTTATACTAGGTAATTAAAAAAGCTTAGTGATTTCGTATTATTATAATTAAACATAAGGTCAAATCTTGTGAGTGTGACTTAACCATAACTCTCACTTGACTAGGACATGTGAAGGAAAGATCTATACTCATACAGTATTCAGAATAGAAAAGGTTTTAGAATGATTCATTCATTCGATCCCGTTTGGGCTACGATGTGAGCCACGTGATTGACTAGGTATTAGTCACATCCTTTAGTCTCCTCCCATTGCCAAACGAGACGAACCTAAAGAGTCGCGCTTAAAGATTTTGCAAAAGAAAATTAGAGGGAATTTCCTAGGAGACCATGTTAATATTTAATTATTCATTAAGATTAATGATTAATTAATTTATCAAAAAAATAAATTAACAGATTAATTTATCTAATATAATTAATTGATTAATTAAATTATTTATTGAATAAATTAATAATTAGACAAAACAAAATCACTTGGGCTAGAAGTGGACCTCCAATTTGAAGTCCACATGGGCCTAGATGGGCGTCCTCTTGGACACCCAATACAGCTTTATTTGACTTGGTCATTAAGTCATGTGATATATAAATATATATCACTTAATGACTTTTAGACCTAACTGACTTTTGTCACATTGTGAGCCTCCAAAGCATCATAGAAAATATTCCCTCCCCTCTCTCCTACTATAGCCGTCCACTACAAGGAGAAAGAAGGAGAATTTTCTCTTGCAATTCCGTGCGTTATAATTTAGAGACAATGTACTTTCGTTGTTCAGATCAACAACCAAGAAATCGATTGGAGACATTGGAAAAGCTGGAGAATCGAAGGATTGACGAAGAGAGCACCCCATTCGAATCCAAAGAGTTGGTCCATTGTTTTATCAGCAAACACAAATACATGTAATGATGATGATTATGAAGAAAGTGAAGATGATGGAGAAAATCCTATCTCATTTAGTGATTCACAATCAATTGATAGTGACGATGACTTAGATATAAGTCATGATGAATTGTATATGCGACAAGATCACCAAGAGAGGATATGGATTAATCCGTCAGTTCGTCGCCGTACTAAAAAAAATGGTCGTACTGATGGGAAGCAAAAGACTGCTAAGCCAACGACAAAAAGAAAACGATGAAAGGTATTTGAACTTATTTCATAATTGTATGATAGACTTATTTCAATATTTATACTTAGTTGCTAAAAAATTTATATTCTTGAGATTTGCCTATTTTTGTGGAAAATTTAAGGGAAATAGGGGGTTGACTGATTTTAAGGTTAATTTGGTTTAGCTGGGGGTTAATTATGTTTAATTGAGAATTAAATTTTGTTTATTTTGTGGTTTTGGATAATTTTGTTTATTTTGTGATTTATTACTTCTATTTGAAAATTATTATTGCCAAATGAATCTGCCAAATTTATATGAATCTAACTTCTGTATTTATTACTTCTATTTGAAAATTATTATTGCCAAATGAATCTGCCAAATTTATATGAATCTAACTTCTGTATTTATTACTTCTATTTGAAAATTATTATTGCCAAATGAATCTGCCAAATTTATATGAATCTAACTTTTGTATTTTTTGTCTTTTGTAGGTCGATGGCTTCAAATCCTTATGGTAGTTTTCCCGAGGATGATGTATATGGATCAGATAGCGGTCATGAGAAGGAGATACGGAGAGGTGTCACGGCTTTGAAAAAAGTTATCAATGCCAGAAGTAAAGGCATAAGGCTACCTGTCGGCTGGAATGACAGAGGTCAGCCAGTTAACCCCAACAAATCAATATTTGTTGGGTATATAGGCGTGCAGGTTCGGCAGAAGGTGTCGATTGCCATGACTAATTGGCGAAAAGTCCCGTCACCAATAAAAAAAACGTTTGGGATGAGATGAAGGTAATTTGGATATTATCATATTTGTAAGTGTTAATGTATTATCATATTCTCTAAATTATAATTTTATGTATACTTTATTGTTTGTTTTTAGTAGTTGACATTTGATATTGACGAAAGTCGACAAAAGTACGTACTAGCAGAAGCTGGGAGGCTAGCACGTAACTTCAAGAGCCACATAAGCAGAAAGTATGTGCGAGATGATGATGGAAACGTTAATGTCAACCCACCTCCACAATATGAGATATCCCAAGCCGATTGGGCGGCATTTTTAGAGGTTCGCTTAGGTGAACCTTGGCAGGTAGCTAGTCATTTTAATTTACGGTTTCATTTGTTGGTTATTGCGTTTATATTTAGCTAATAATTTGATAATGTAATAAACAGAAAATAAGTATGGACAATCTGGAAAGAGCAAAGGACCCTGAATATCCTTACCGGAAAGGGAGTCTTGGACATGCTGTTGTGGAGCAAATGGAGGTATGTAGTTCATTTAGCAGTGAATCCTTACAATTTTTTTAATAATAATTCTATGTTAATGCATACATATATTTTTTAATGTGAAATATAGAGAAATAAAAGAAGGGATGCGGGATCCGATTGTACAGATGTGACACGAGCACTCGTGTGGAGGGTTGCGCGTTCTGATGCGACAAATCAAATTGATAACGAAAATGTTAGAAGAGTTGTGAATGAAATGGTGAGTTATTGGCAATTTTAGCTCTATAAAGTGTTGTATGTTTGTTTTGAAATACTATTGAAAGCACAAGGTTCAATATTTTTTTTAATTTTTAAAAATATATCAATACAGGAGAGCATTTCACAAGACGGTACTAGCCATAGTGGAAATGAGACGAGTCGAGATGACCTATTGGCTAAAGCTATTAAAAGGAAAGAGCATCCGGATTGCGTTAGGGGTGTTGGCTTTGGGGTCTCACAAAGAGACTATTTTAAGGATCCAAAGCCTGCTTCAGAAAAGGAGATGGAAAACTTGAGAAACATGGTGAAAAACCTCTCCGAAAGTATGGTTGCCATGCAACAACGAATTGATGTTTTGGAGCCCCTAACTCGCGTCAGCCACATGAAGATGACGTGATTTCTTTGAAAGATAGCAACCCAGAACCAGGTTATAAGATGCTTCCTGGGGTAAAAATTTGAACTTGTTTATTAATCATACAACTTTGCACTGTAAATCATACAAAACTTTCTAATATAATGTTGTATATATATATGTGTGTGTGTAGGGTATCACTCCATGTCAATTAGCACTTTCATCACCATCATATCGTGTGGTGGCTAAAGGACAGCTATACAATCAATCGGAGACTGATAGAACACTTCACAACTGTCTATTAGCCACCAACAATGTGAAAGTGCGCATTGACACTGCAGTTGAGGCGAATACACTCCTACCCGTCCCTCTCAATGATGAAATGATCACCATTTCTAGTGGTCTGGGTACCTTTGTTGCTTAGCCAGCGAGTCTTATCATTGTCACTGATGCACCGGTATGTAATTAATAGCTAGTCATTAATAAATTATAACAATTTGTTTGAGGTTACTAAATATACTTTGGTGTGTAACATTCATATTTTATTTTCTTGCTTAAACAGTCCAAATCATCTGGAAACCGTAAGTCAGGGACGTCGAAGCGGTCAGCTGTCAAAGGAAAACCTCAAGTGGCCGAGCCTGCCGATGAAGTAGACATATGTGCAGATCTTCAACTAGATGGACTCCCTAATGACCTTGTATTTCTGGGAAAGTACACGAAGATGATGAAGATTGGTGCCCAGATCAATATATACATGGACGAAGCCATTATGAATTTTTCATTCCCAGAGTTCATTGGAAAGGATGAGATCTGCCACCTTCTGCGTAGAAAAGAGATAGGAGCCTCTATCATTACAGCGTACATAAAGTAAGTTTTTTAATTATTTTATTACATCTGAACTACGATTATTTTCGTTACTCGAAATTCATTTTTTATGCTCAATTTAGGTGTTTGTGGTTTAACTACGTGATCCCCGAAGGGAAAGAAGCAAGTTTCGGGTTCCTTAGCCCACATTCCATAGCTGCTCAAACAGACCCGTCAATTCAACAAGTGCAGTACATAGCACGTGCTATGATACAGAGTGCACAACAGAATAAGTTATTTCTTGCACCTTACAACACCAAGTGAGCTACTAAAGACTCGACTTTAATTTGTAAAACTAGCTACGCAAAACAAATTTTCAACTTATCTTTTGAATGCTTTGTAGGGGTCATTGGTTGTTGCTTGCAATTGATCCATTTAAAGAGATTGTTTACTATCTGGATTCTGTGCATGGTGAGCCGCAATACCGAGATGATATGATACTAAAATTCAATCAGTAAGTTTTTCATTCAATCAATGTATCCATTATATTTAATATTTTTTTAAATTGTATTTATTTCACATAATTGCTTGTTTTTAACATATTTCCTTGTTTTTTATATTTTTTTATAGAACTGTGCACATATTTCGTGCAAATCGCAACAACCAATTCAGGAAATCCAAAAACTCGGTCTGTAAATGGTTTACTATAAAGGTTAGCGTTTTCTAGTTTCATGAGATTATATATTCGTATAGAAGTTCGTCTTCTAATACAACGTAACTTTGATTGCTTTTGTAGTGCACCCGACAGACCAACGAGGTGGATTGTGGCTATTTCGTTATGAGATTCATGAAAGAGATTATTAGCCACGGACAATCTATAATCCCAACTGCGGTATACATAATCCTAATATATACTTAATTCTATTACTTTTGAAATTATTAAACCTTTGGTAGGTAATTGAAACGTCATTTCACTTTACAATTAATCTCTCTCTCTCTATATATATATATATATCTTGCAGTACTTTCATGATTGTCAATCCTTCTATACTGATGAGCAAATTGATGAAGTACGCTGCGAAGTTGCATGTTACATTTTCTTAGCAGCTCCTTAGAAATTAGGTAATGTAGTTTTTGTACATTGTGACTTGTTGTAAATTGATATTTGATTTATTGTATTTCGGAAGGTCACTAGTAATTTAATTAGTTGATTGTACATTTTGTTGGAGATTATAACATTTTATTGTTGGAGGAAAGAGATGGTAATATTGAAGTTTGGGGTGATGTTTGTTTATGTTGAATATGTTTTGTTGTTAGTTGAAACTTGTTGGTTGGTTTATTGCATATTACTGTACAGGTACTATCATGACAAGGCAATAAATAATTAAAAAAAAAACAAAAAAAAAATTTGTACTTATGACAGCGGTTCTTTCGAAAATCGCTGTCACAGGTCCTTTATTTTTTTTTTATTTTGGTTTTTCGACAGCGGTTCCCTGAAAACAGCGCCCTATGACAGCGGTTTTCAGGGAACCGCTGTCATAGGTTGATTTATTACAGCGGTTAAAAACCGTTGTAATAGGTCCACCCCTATAACAGCGGTACCTATGACAGCGGTTAAAACCGCTGTCATAGGTCATTTTTGTAGTAGTGATATACATGATTTGCTTGAAATCCTATGTTATTGTATCCTCTACCATTGGTCCTTCCTCCATTCTGTGGTCCTATACCATTATTCCTTCCACTCTGTCCATTGCCTCTACCACTTGGAGGATAACCATGGACTTTATAACAAGGTTCCCTTGTGTGATTTGTCCCATAACAGTGATCACAATAAGATTATTTTTCTTGGGTGCATTGTTCTTTGGTTAGGAATTGGTAAAGAAGGCTACTGGAGAATCTGTGTTTGTATTAGGAAGATTTATGCCTATTTGTGTCTCTTCATTGCTTATATGGAGTATACTTGACTATTAGTGGGTAAAAGACTCATCATTAGAATCTGAGACCTAGTATCACTATAACAATCGTTCAAACCCATCAATAACTGCATCATCTTCAGGTGGTGTATGAAATCAGTGTTTTCTTTTGATATCTCTTGTGCAGGGATGTGATTAAGGATTCATATTCATCCCAAAGGTGCTTTAATTTTGAATAATAAGCTGTAACATAATTGGCTCCCTGGGTAATGGTGTTAATTTCTTGATACAAAGCATACATTCTAGCACCATTAATTTTGTCAAATCGTTCTTTCAAATCTTTCCAAATCAAGAAAGCAGACTCGCAATACACTACACCATGAATTAACTCACGAGATAAATAGTGGTGGATCCAAGATTTTACCATGCATTGCATTTTCGCCATTGAGGTACGCGAGGGGAATCTGAATATGGTGTTGTGCAAGAACCATCAATGAACCCTACTTTGTTCTTGGCCTCCAGCACAACAATCATCTCACGGCTCTAGATTTTGTAATTTTCTGAGCCTTTCAAGGTCTCTAAAAGTAAATCAATATTTGGTGAATCTGAGGGGTGAACGTAAAGTGGATCTTGAAAGTCCACCGCTGTCTGCGATGTTTGATCCTTTGAAGTAGTTCCATGGTTTGATATATTGAACCAGAGAAGAAATCAAAGGGAAAGGGAAAAATAAAGCGCAGAGAGAAAGATGAAATCAAGAGAACTAATGGCTCTAGTCAGGGACGAATCCAGGAATGAAACGTTGGGGGGCCGAATTACGACTAATATTTTTTTTGACAAAACTTGTAAGTAAAGATCCAATTATGTTTTTGGTTTTAATAGATAAGTAAAATAACAATAATCACATGTAAAATTTTGACTTTTAATAAAAAAAATAAAGTAGTAGAAAATATACAAGCAATTCTTGAAAAAGTCTATCGAAATTGTATATGTCATTCTTTTATCATATATTATATTCATTTATAATGGACTACGTATCAAGTTAACTATGATTGAATAAGAAAATACATATAAAAATATATACTAAAAAAATATAATGACTTTGCCCATTTTATTTCTAGATACAAGCAATTATTTTTAAAAAATATAAAGTTTTGCTCTTTACAAATCAAAGTATAATTAAGCAATTCAAGAAAATAACATTGAACCAAAGAAATAAAAGATAATTCAACCGCAAAGTTTCAATAATATAATGCTAATTTTTCAAACAAAATATAAAATAACAACTATTAAAACTAATATAATCACTTTATGTTACCTTGTTGTGAATAAATCCAAAATAATTGAATGATGTCGGCAGACTTTTTTTGCCTTTAGATTTGTTGATGTTGTACTTTTTCTTCTAAAAAATGCTTTTTATAGTTTTTAAGTAAAAGAAATTGTTAATTCTTATTTTACTCCAAACAAGTATATGAGAGAAATTTCAAAAATGAATAGTGGAGTTGTTAACTATTTAACTACGTACTTCTTTTCATTTTCTTACTCTTTTTTTTCCAAAGCAAGTATTTTTTTTTAATTGAAGATAAATATCTAATTTAATTTAGAAGAAAATAAGACTTTCTTTTTTAATTAAAATATTTAAAATAGATATCTAATCTAAACAAATAAAAAGAAAAAGGAAAGAGAGTTGGAGGAATGGAACCCCAGACCTTTCGAAAGGGTCAAGTACTTGTGAAGCCCACCACTGCCAACTGATCTAGAACTTCTGTTTGAATAATTATAAGTGCCTTTTAATATAGTTTTCTTGGAGGGGCCTTAGCATAAACATATATATACCCGATATCAAAAATTTGAAGTCTCGGGGGGGCCGGGGGGGATCCGCCCCTGGCTCTAGTACCATGTTGAGAAATATAAAACGAGAGAGAAAAGAGATTTATTCTCATTGAATTGAAAAGAAAAGGAAAGGAAAAGAAAGACTAAAATACTAACTAACTGCCTTAGACAGCTGGCATTGCTAACTAATATAACGTCTAGAAAATAAAAAAACACTAAGTGGAAAATAATATTCTCAACATATTTCTATTCATCTTTGTCCTCGTCTTCGTTGTAATTGAATGGCATAGGCACCGTATTGAATGCACGAAATTTACCGACATTGTTAAGATGTTCATTCTCCAACCTGCACATCCAAGAAACATATAAACATCAAATAATTCATATTCAAGATTGTAAATGACCCGAGATTGAGTCGAGCTTATTCTGACCTGTAAATTAGATCAGAACCATATTTACAACTTAGTTGCACGTATTACAATGATTACCTGAAAAAAGTCCAAATACCACGCCGAATGATCTCTAGAGATGCCACAAGTGTAGTCATTGCCTGCCTATGTAAAGAAAAAACTTTGACATTCATGACAGTTTGCATCCAAGCTAACCTTAACAACACATTCAACCCCTGCCATAGAAGAATGAACTACGTCAACTCACAAAAAAAAAAAAAAAACTATAAAATCTTATACTTAAAGGTTAAAACTTACAATGGCTACAAAGTAAACGCTTTTGTGTGGGATAAGTAGTTTGTCTCTCAACCATCTATTCTTTGATTTACGTTGGAAAAGTCCCCAGTCCAAAACGATGTCCCAATACGTGCTAATGATTGTAGCAAGTACCGAGGTTAATAAGGCTATAATCCTCCAAGTAGCTCCTTCCTGAAGTTGATAGGCTGTTCTTGTACAAACTGCCACTATTGTTAAGAAATATTTAACTCCATTATATCCTTGCATGGCATCTTGCTCGTCATAGAGGCGCCTCAAACACTAAAGCAATCAAGAAAAATTATGTTCAGCACTATGTTGACTCTACTACCGATGTTTTTACACAAAACAAGGATCACAACACGTCAATGTAATGCCAGCCACACTGCTGACTTGGCATCATCCTTCACCAGATTGGTAAGAAGACAACCCGTGTGTCATCATATTACATGTAGCGCAATAATGGATTGGTTTAATTTATGCTACTACCAGTGTTTAACATAAAACAGTAAGGATCACGACATGCCAGTGGAATGTAGGCCGCACTGATGACATGGCACCATCTTACACCATATGGTATGAAGACGTTCCCCATGTATCATGATGCATGTATTTGAAATAATATGTTGGTTATATAGTGGTTGTATTTGCGCACCTGAAGGAGGCGCCACCAATACGGTACTCCTGCTATAATGAAAGAGAATGTGTTGAAAACATCGCTGTCTCCGCAACTGTTTAGTCTGTGTTTGTAGTCTCCCCAACCGTAGTAGCAAATGTAAAACTCGACACTCCTAAGAGCTTGAACCTGAACGAGAAATAGCAAGGTTATTTTTGGAAATTCACACCATTTCTGAAAACCGAGGCCTTGCGCCAAATTTGGAATGAATTTAGAACCTGGCTTGTAAGCTGATCTGCCAACAAGAAGTCTGGTAATGTAACCTGCATGGAGTAAACATTAAAATATAAGAAAAATAAATTAAATGTTACCTAAATTCGTCATCGGGCTAGTGATTCCATTTTTACCTTATAAAGAGGAGCTAAGAATGAAATAGGCAGACAAGGAGGAAATAACGACTTGAACGGTAGATGATGTTTAATGGGCACAACATAATGACAACTACAAGCTGCAAAAAAAGGATACATATTCAATCCTAAATATATCAGAAAAGAGTAATGCTATATAATACTATCAATTCATACCACCTACTCTAATTTTGGCAAGAATTTATTATTATTAATTAATTTTGATGGATTAGTATCAATACTTATCAAATCAAGAGAATGTAGTCTAATGGTGATATGTCTACTAAAGAAACTCAATGCATAATATTTCATTTTTTTACCACTACTAATCCGAGAGGAAGAAGTTCAGTTATGGCTTTGTAGTCTAGAGTCACCGGATCCATTTCCATATCGAGATTGGCAAGTACACTGGCTAGAGTTAGCACACTTAAACAGAAACCGAGAAGTAGAACCTCTCTATATCCCAGTTCTGTTCCTAGTTTGAAACCAAATATGAACGAATAATTGACTCGATATCGCCTCCAGAAGAATACATTTCCAGCATACATCAACATGTGTAGAACAATGAACCCGAATAAACTGTAAAAACAAATTAAATTTCATTATAATTAGGGATAATTGCACACTTATCCACTCACTTATTCAGTAATAACATACTAGCCCTTTGAAATTTTGCAAATTACTAAGACATCCTTGTCAGATCCAACAACTCGAAACATAGAAGTGAAATTTTAATTTGATTATATTGATAAGGGGATGAAATTGTAATATGTTTTATTGAGAATGGAAGTTAGGGAAAATCACATTTTTAGTCCCGTAACTTTGCCCCATTAGTTACGGGATTACGTCCCATATCTTTCAAAAAAATGGCACGTGAGTGGCCCGTGCGCCGTTAGCCAACTGGATTTTGGGGGAAATTGTTCAATTTGATTGTTTAGGAGGCAAAATTGGCGGTATAATTGAGAAAAAGGAAGGAGAAATCAGATTTTGGGGCAAAATTAGGTTTTTCTTAATTTTGGTGCCAATTTTGCCTCCCAAACAGTCAAAGTGAACAATCCCCCCCCACCCACCCACCCACCCACCCAAAACCCAGCTGGCTAACGGCGCACGGGCCACTCACGTGCCATTTCATGTTAAAAATAAACGGAATCAGGGGTTTGGGACCAAAAATGAGAATTTTTTGAAAGAGATAGGATGTAAAGTGAGAATCCCGTAAACTAATGGGTCCAAAAGTGAAATCGGGACAAAGTTATGGGACTAAAAATGCAATTTTCCTATGGAAGTTATAGTAATTTCTCAAATATGGTGTGTTTTTCGTAATCAGTATCTCACGTGGGGTGTCTTATAAGTAATCTAGTATAATATTTTGGACATCAAGAACACAAAAACATAAGAATATATTACCTGTAAAGAGGAAACATAGTTTCCATGTATAAATCTTGGCCTTGTTTGTCTAGGATTTTACGTGCACGAACTATTAAAATTAGGGCCAATATAAGTGACACTGTGCAGCCAACGAGAAACCCTGCAAATATATAAAGATTCTAAGTGATAATTAAGAGATCGAATTAAACTTTGTTTATTTTTGCTTCTTAAACAATATTGTTTAGCATAGCTTACCTGTTGAAAATGTTACCCTATGTTGTTCTCTTTTCTTCTTCGGCCTTAAGATATTCATCCCTTTACTGCGATTTGAGTTCGAGAAATGCTTGATGAATGTCACTTCTACCCTTTCCACCAATTTGCTGACCTTATTTTACATATAAATACAACTTATATCAATATTACATATTTTTTGACGTAACAAAATTTATTGCAGTTATTCTCCTTGAAACGTAAAGCTCACCTCATCTAAGCTGCCGAGGTAAAATTATCAACCATTTTCATATAAGATCTTGACGCACTTCTTGAAGAGATCTGGAAAAAGTTAGATATATAAGCAATAAAGTTCATCATGAGCTATTTTTTTACGTGTTTCCTAGTGATAATTACGCTATAACAACATATATTTGAAAATATTCAGGCTCTGTTTGTTTATGTTTTTGAGATAAAATCCTGAAAATTTCTCGGGAAATGCGTATTACATGGATTCGTGTGATAATTGATGTGATGTGTGTTGTGTTTGTTTATGTTTTTAAATAGTGGTTGAGATTTGTACAATGTGTTAAATCAATAATAATTGGTTGATGTATGATGAGTTAAATAATTGAGTTAGTTATTTGTGTAATGATTATGTGAATAAATAAATAATAGAATAAGACAGATAGATATAAAAAGTTAATTTAATATTAATATATTTTGAAATTTGAAATTTGAAATTTATTATTAATATATAGTAAAAGTGGAAGATTGAATAAAAAAGTAATGATTGAATGAAATGATGTTGATTGATAAATGTGTGAAATAATTGATATAGTGAGTGATAGGTAGTTATATGGGAGATTGAAAAAGTTCAGTTGAAAAAAGTAGAATTTAGATGAAAATGGTTTGTGTTATGGATTTTTAGAATTTTGTGATCCAGGATATTGAAAATGTAATTTGAAAACATAAAACAAGGCCTACATTTTATAAAATTTTGGAATAATATACCTTATCATATTTCTTCATGATTTTTGAGAACGCCATAATGTTGAGAAAGCTGTCATGTTCTTAGACGATACATAAATAAATCTTCGAAAAAACAATATATCAAGAAGAATATAAACTATCGTGAATGAGAATAGCCAAACCTATAACTTTTTAGAAGCCTTAATTTGTGGTAGAACTCGACAAATGCCTTCATAAGTTGTCCTTCTGCTTTCTTCAAGTTCTCCATAGTAAACTTCAAGTCTGTTTGGATTGGAAGATTGAGAAAACCTTTGATCGTCGACCGGGGAGTTGCTTGAACCGTGTTAAACCTTACATTTTGGAGTATCTCTAAAGGTGCCGGTCTTTTGGCCCGAAATTCGTTTTTGTTTAACACTTGAATCTCTTGGTTTATTGGTTTCATCTCAATGCCATCTTTGTTATCATCACTTGATTCCTCCAACTCCCGAATATTGACTGAATTTTCTTCATCAATTACATTCACTGGAGCTTTTCCTGCTTCTCTTTCTGCATCCATATACACATTTTTTTTCTTGTTATTTGAATTTTCACGAAATTTCAATCGAAGTAAATGATGGACTTGTTGGTTAAAATTGAATAATTTGACTGTGATAAAATGGATATACAAAATCTGAATCGAGGCGAGAGTTGGACTCTCTATCCTTAACACAATATTGCCCCGCTATAGCCCTGCTATCGGTGGTACGGGTTTTTGCAATTTGTGTCCCAAGATACAACGATTCTTTTCGGGATTGAACCACTTCAAAACCGAAATCCACGAACGAAACCCTATTTCGAACTCTCAATAACAACATGATTCAATTCTCTAATTTGTTATTCCCAGAATAACTAACTCCAGAGAAAGAACCAAAATGAAGAGGAATTGTAAATTCTCTCTTAGAAGAAATGATCATCCAAAGGGGTGTTTTTATAGGTGTTAAGAGGGGCATAAGAGTCATTAAATTATTTTTAATGACTCTTCATGTAATGTCATTATTGACTCTTCATGTGATGTTATTATTGACTCACATAAGATGTCATTAATGACTCACATGTAATGACCAATCACATGTGTGTTAAAAATACAGCTCGTACGATCGTGGCCATCGATCGTAATGGGTAGTATCTTTAATTCCTCCTCATTTTACACGGTTGGATCAGAAGAAATACACGGTAAATTCATTACAACATTTAATTTCTCATTCGTCCGAACTCGGATTTAGAGAAATTCGAAATGCACACGTGTAGTTCGAATTTGTTACCGAAAGTACGTCACACGAACTTTATTTCTATCCGATTTCCAACAATCCCCCACACGAATGAAATTAACATATGCAGACACATTGAGAGTTCAGGTGAAAAACTATAGCATCAGAAGAGGTAGCTTTTGGTTTTGAACCTTTCGTAGTGAAATATCATCGGATTTACTAAGCTGCCCAATGAACGTGATGTCTTGAATTGTTCAGCCATTTGTGTAAACCAAGACAATGATATTCACACCATAGTCTCTCGAACAGATTTCGTTCTCACTGTTGGGTCCATTTTGGCCGTGGCACCCCTTCTTGGATTCATAAATGTTTACATTTTACCCAATGTTGAGGCGGCCTACACCTCACACTTACATAGGTGACTTCCTATTTAAGAGTATCCTGCCATACTCCACTTCATTTACATGACAGTATAGGAATCATTAAAAGCCCGACTTAACCTTTTGCTACAACTTGCAGGTTGCACTTCTTTATCCTAGGCAATGGGTTTGGAGTTAAACTCCTAAGTGCCATGCTGAATTTTCACAAGTTAGTTGTCCCATTGAACCATGATCTTGGGATCTCCAGTCAACATGGTTGGGTTACCGCTGTGTCCATTCTTAATTTGTAGTCTTTAACCTCATTCCTCTTGATAGGCAGTCTATTTGATCTCTATGGAAGTCCTTTCGTCAAAGGATCTACTTTATCCTCCATGATCAGTGGAGATAATGCCATCATAGATCAACTGCTTAATGGTATTGTGCCTACGACAAGCTTGTCTAGACTTACCATTACTTATGCTATTATATGCCTTTGTTATTGCAGACTAACAGTCGCAATTGTATGCACGTGCTATTGCCGACTTATTGTCTCAATATATCAAACTGGGCATATGTGCATATTGCAATATGGGTTCACCATGGTTCTCAACCAAGTCTTTATTCACTTTCTTACAAGAGCACTGTTATGGAAACTAAATTTTCCAAGTACAGTCTCAGTAAGACAAGTCTTTGGACCGTACCCATATCATTTATGTCGAAATCCTTCTTCAACATCCTTTCAGTAGTCATGATGACTTACATAATCAACATATCAAACTTTCACACCAGAAAAGGTAGCTTTTGGCTTTGAACCTTAGTGAAATTTCATACTATGAGCTATGTGTTTTGTTGAAAAACCACATGTATCACGCTAGTTGATTATGAAGTTGTTTGATAACATAATATTTTGTCAAACCTTTCATGCCACTACTTAGGAGCTATGTTCGAGTCCGTATACGGACTCAACATACCCCTCGGTTAGTTCCATGTGAACTTCCTCCTCTAATCCCGTTTTTTTTTTTAAGGAACGCAGTCTTAATATCCATTTGAAATATCTCATGGTTATGCAAATTAGCAACAACAATGATTATTTTATGGATTTAATTCCCATTCCCGAAAACATGAAAAGATGAAAACAAGGTCTACCATTTGAAGGTTCCCTTCGGCTACCAAGTACGCCTTGTAACCTTTGTTTAGGTTTGGGTGTTTTTACCTTAACCCACAACCCCTACATTTGTACGTAACTGTAGGAAATCTTGCCATCTTTCAGGCAAATTCTTACTCTTATTACTATGTGGGACCTTCGTTCAGAATGTAGTTATCTAGGACCACGTCCCCCACAATTCTGAATTTATCCAACGCATCATTATCTTCTTTAGAGTATGATTTTGGCGTTCGAAAATATCATTAGACCATGGTGAATACTACCACACTTGCATCAAATTCTTTGAACGATGCACCATCGGATGTTTGATCGACTTTATCGATTTTACTCCAATGGTCAAATCCTTCGTATTATTGACCAAGTTGTGTACCTCGTACACCACGTCGTCTAGACGTTTCTCTCTTCAGAGAATATGTGCCACAAACATTAGGACCGATCTCACTCAACAACTGTATAGTTTAAAGTGACGACGTCCAAGTTTATGCACAACACCACTTTACCTATTCCAACCACAAGTGACGTGATCAAGTTATCCATAAACATCATCCGCTCATCAGCCGGAGTGTAAGATGTGCACTTGGTTTGGAACTTGGTTAAAACCTGGTTTTTACTCTTATATGTCCAAGATTCCAACCTGGGTTCTCTTCTAAATATTGTGTAGTCACTTAGATTTTCCATCAACTTTATCTAAAGCTATGAATTCTGACATGATCTATACAAGTTCATTTAGATGATTTCAATGACACTGCTCCTCCACCGATGGTAAACCAGAACCACTCGTGGACTTAGAGTCGTTTGTGTTAGATATCCAGTATCCTCGAGAAAAGACAACGATTCTATATTCCATGATTTTGCTGTCGTGAATATCAGAATTTCTTGACTTTATGTACGAGATACGCTATGAAGTGCATATCCAATATGCAGTCAATGGTCCTTTACCATATCTTACTTTGTTTGGATTTTCGGTATTCCAAAACCTCCACATTTTCAAAGTCAAATATCCAGCGAAAACTTTTCTGATGTGGAAGATCAGATTAAATTGCAACCACAGAGCATACTCAGAATACCCGAGCTCTAACCACTTGTTGTGGAACTCAGAGTCATATTCCACCAATTATAGAAATAGAGAGTGAATATTGTACTAGAAAACCACACTAGATTTAATTCCTAGGAAAGATTGGAGGCGTCACAACGGTCGCGCTTAAAACCCAATCTCCTCGACAGAATTAACTAGACGGATTTAATAGCATAATATAACACTACAACTATAACTAACAATGGCTATTTGAATAATAAAGAACACCAAGATATAACAAGATTCCTCATTTCATACGGAGTCTCACTCCTACTTTCGAAAATGTAGTTCGCTGAGAGGATTGCCTCTCTCCCCCACAATTTTGGGATACACCAGAATTGATTAAATCCCCTTATCTCCTCGAGATTATTTTTGGGATAAATAATACCAACAACGCGATGCGATTTGTAACATCTAACGTTGCTATCCCCGATGAGCAACAGCGCTCCAAGCGCATCATTTTGGTCATATTAACATAAATCTATTTTATTTAATAGATAAACTCAAAATGATTACAACAAAATTAAATCCAATTTAATTTTCATAGGATGATTAAATCCAATTTAATCAATTACCAAATTAAATCCCATTTAATTTAGTCAATTGGGTCCAACCCAATTTAATTCAATTGAAATTCAGTGGCCCAAGCCTACTCTCATTTTAAACTTAAATATGTTGGGTCCAACCCAATTTAATTTAAAATAGGTGTTGGGTCCAATCCAAACTAATTTCAATTAGGATCCCTTGACCCAAGCCCACTCTCATTTTAAACTTAAATATATTGGGTCCAACCCAATTTAATTTAAAATAGGTGTTGGGTCTATCCCTATTTAATTTAATTAAATTGGGTCCAACCCAATTTAATTCAAATTATTTAGGCTACATTTGGTCATAACCCAATTAACCCATTATTATCATCCAATAAGATTGTTGGGCCAAGCCCAATCGGATAAATGGAATTAATTACATTGGGCCGAGCCCAACACAACATTTAATATGTGTTAGGCCCAGCTCAACACAAACCAATGTAGTTGCCTTGATGGGAAAACAACTTCCTTTATCATAATTGAGCACTTTATAAAGTATATATAATATATTGATAGTGCACAATGCACTCAATAAAAAGGGAGGACAAAGGATAGTGCTTAATTATGATAAAGGGAAAATATTCTCACTCAAGTTGTTGTCCACCGGTCAAAACCATTCTTCTCTCACACCGAGACGCGATCTGTGGCGCAAGACAGGGACGACATTATCGTTCAATTTCATCAATTTTTTGCCTGACATTTTCATGCCTTGACGACCATGTCCGGCGACTTCGAACTGAAATATCAGCGCTGCTCCCAGCGTCAAACGTCGAATCTACCGGCGAGGGTAATTTCAGAGCAGCCATCTCCGTCCAGATCCATCATTCAAGATCGGATCTGTGGATTTTGATCTCCCGAAAAAACCAACGCCGACTTTCAGCGTCAACGTCACTAGTTTCAGTCGTCATCTCCGGCGACTTACATCGCCGCCATCTGCGGCGCTTCCAGCCCTGCCGAAAGCTTCGCATGACGGCGTCTATGGCGTACGGCGACCGCGATTCATCATCTTCAAGAATCTACCCCGAGCAGATCCCCGTCAGACCAAATCCGATTTTTTAGCGGCGCTACCATCACCCCAGTACCATCTGCGACGGGTTACGGCAATTCCGTCAAACTCCTCATCGGTTCATCTCCGACGACGTGACGAGGTACGGCGGCGAGTTTACCTCCGCCTAAAGCCATCACACGGCAGATTTGCAGTGTTGCCGTCGTGCCACACGGCGGAAGTTCAATCATTCCGGGTCCAACCCGATTCAAATCTCGATTTTTAGATTTCTTATAACCAGAATTTTGATCCAATCAAAAATTCCAAGAACATCAAAATCAGATTTATTGTGATTCCAAATCACTAGATTTCAGATCTGATCCATTTTACTCACATCAAATTATTATATTAAATATTGTGTTAAGATTGTTGGTTAAAATTGAATAATTTGATTGTGATAAAATGGATATACAAAATCTGAATCGAGGCGAGAGTTGGATTCTCTATCCTTAACACAATATTGCCCCGCTATAGCCCTGCTTTCGGTGGTACGAGTTTTTGTAATTTGTGTCCCAAGATACAACGATTCTTTTCGGGATTGAACCACTTCAAAACCGAAATCCACGAATGAAACCCTGTTTCGAACTCTCAATAACAACATGATTCAATTCTCTAATTTGTTATTCCCAGAATAACTAACTCCAGAGAAAGAACCAAAATGAAGAGGAATTGTAAATTCTCTCTTAGAAGAAATGATCATCCAAAGGGGTGTTTTTATAGGTGTTAAGAGGGGCATAAGAGTCATTAAATTATTTTTAATGACTCTTCATGTAATGTCATTATTGACTCTTCATGTGATGTTATTATTGACTCACATAAGATGTCATTAATGACTCACATGTAATTGTCAATCACATGTGTGTTAAAAATACAGCTCGTACGATCGTGGTCATCGATCGTAATGGGTAGTATCTTTAATTCCTCCTCGTTTTACACGGTTGGATCAGAAGAAATACACGGTAAATTCATTACAGCATTTAATTTCTCATTTGTCCGAACTCGGATTTAGAGAAATTCGAAATACACACGTGTAGTTCGAATTTGTTACCGAAAGTACGTCACACGAACTTTATTTCTATCCGATTTCCAACAACTAATGTTCAATTAGCTTATGACAACATTGGAACACAAATCTTTATACCCTACAGCATCACAAACGCCATCTTTCAACTGTGGGACCCACCCAGAGTGCCATACGCACAAATATATGCTAGTCGTAAGTCGTAACCTTTATCAAAGCACGAGATATTGGCTATGTACATAGAGAAGAATAATCAAAAGTCCAAATCTAATCCCTATATATAAATGTGTGAATAACTCATATGTTTGTTCCATTGTGAAAAGACTTTCATATCCTTACTTAAAATGACAATCTTTTTAGTTAGAAATTATTTAATTAATAATTAAAAGAAAAAAAATCCCTCAGCAGGAGGACGCAATTTAAGATAAAAGCAAAAGAACTAGAATTTTTGTTTGTTTAAAACACTTTAGAAAAAACCTACTTGGATATGCCATTGTGGTCATTAAAATTCATCCAGTGAGCCAATCAATGTCTAAATATGGTTAGATTTAGTAACTGTTAGGTATATGCCCTAGATGCTAATGAGGACAAATAGATTGTATAGGGTATTCAATTATATTGTACAAACTGATAATTAAAGGCAATTATTATTCTATTCATGTAAAACTTTATGGCATCAATAAGTATTGAACAAACAGTCCTTGTGTATCAAGGTTGACTCTTCACCCTTTATGGAATAAAGATGTGGCACGAGGAATCTTAATTAGGCATTAAGATTCGACCTGTATAACACATGCTCTGACAAGGAGTGTCAGTCGAACACTATGGGATAGTGAGACACGTGTCATAGATATATCAATGGAATTGATATATTCGAACATGACTCACAGTAATCCGATCACATGGGTATTTATTCGGTGTCTGTCAATAATTAAATTACTGACCATAATAGTATGCATGACCCTTAGACCTGAGGGTTCATGATCAATTGTTGAATCTATTACTAGAGTAGTTAGGCCCAACTCACCTTTTGGTGGGGCCAACCTTGAAGTGCGATCTCAATGTGTCAAGTAGTAGTTGTTCAGTGATCGTCAAGATGAGATTCACTGTCTCGATAGTAAACGAGAAAGTATCATGTGCAATCATATGCATATGAAATTATAAGTTTTTGGCCAAAGCAATGAAACTAACCCATGTGGGACATGGAGGGTAGTTTGGTAATTTCATCATGATATGATTACAAGCACAGTATCAAATTTAGTGAGTTTGACATAAACCATGATTCTCACTTGATCGGGATACATCAGTGAAAGGCTTATACTCATTTGGTATTTATGGTCCAGAGGTCCGTAAATGATTCGTTCATTTCGTATTCAATTGGGTTATGATGTGAGCCCACGTGATTGGCTAGGTGACACTCACATCCTTTGGTAATTCCTCCCAATGCCAATTGAGACAAACCTAAAGAGTCGCGCTATAAGAAACGAACGGAATGTCTTTTTGTGTTAATATTTTAGAAATATATAATTAAATGGACGCATTGATTTATTGGTTCAATCAATGAATTAAATATTTAATTTAATAAGATTAACTTAAATTATTTAATTGGAGAATAAATTAATTGCAATTAATTAATCATTTAATATGTATTGGAATTTAAATAGGATTTAAATTAAATACATGTTAAAAGGTGGGCTAAGTTGGATGAGCCAACTTAAATACCACCCACGTCCAATAGAGCCCTAGGGGGCAGCCACTAGGAGTCATGGAAGACTCCATGACTTGTTTGTTAAGTCAAGGAGTTATAAGATAACTCCAACTCTTACAAGTCATAATAACTTTAACCTAGTTGCATAACACAAAAGGAAAAAAGAATCCTCCCTCCTCCAAAGCTTGCCCTAGCTATCCACCACCATCAACGAGGAAGCTTTGGAAGATCTTTTTAAGGTTTATTTCGCGTGCATCTTTAGAGACAAGAGCTCAAGGAGTTGCTGTTACGCAAAGAATTACTGCGAAATTGATAAGGTAATCTATTTCATTTAAGTTTTTGAAAAATTGTTTAAAAGTCATTAGTTCCGTTAAAGTGATCCATGTTTAGGAATCCAATTTTTTTTTAAATTCCACTGCGTTTTTACCCGATGGATTCCTAACAGTAACAAACAAGAAATCAACTTCGATTTCACACAATTAAAAGTATTCTTAAATGTTTATTCTTCATTTTTAATAAATTAAAATAAGCACGTGCTTAATATAGAAGTTATTTTTGTACAATAATTTAAGGCTATAATTTGTTTATGTTTTTGAGTAATGTATTTAGAATTTTATTTTAAATGTGTATTATGGGTATCTGTGTGAAAATGATTGATGTTTGTTGTGTTTTTAAAAAATTGGTTGGAAGTGGTAAAATATGTCAAATCTAATGTGATTTACTGATATATGATGCGAAAAATAATTTAGTTAGTTATTTAGTAATAATTATATGATTATTGAAATAGTAAAGTAAGAAAGACAAAAGAAACAATAGTTGTAGTAGGTAATAATTGGTGAGTGTGAAGTGGTATATGTATCAATTGAAATGTAGTTATATTGAGGAATGAATTTTTTTTTTTGAAAATTGTGATCCAGATTCCAGAAAACATAAATGGTATTTTAAAACATAAACATGTCCTAAATTTCTACATTATAGATATCAATCCTCTTATATAATCTGATGTTCGGAATCATTTTGCCTTTATAATATCATTTTAAAAAGTATACTATCTATTTATGCAGATAGAAATAAAAAAGAGTACAATTTAGTGAAAATTCAGGAAATATATGTAGATTGTTGATCATATGCATGGATATGCTAGAAAACAATAATATAATTTTCAAAAAAAAATTTCAGGATGCATCGTAATGATATTGGATGACAACAAATAAAACAAAGGTTAACTATCTTACACTAATAAACCATCAATTGTGCTGTTAAACAACTATCAATAAACTAATAATTAGTTTTATTTGCTAATAAATTAAAAATTAAAAAGACTCTTGATATAAATTTCTTACTTATTCATTTAAGTGATTTCATATCGGAAGAGCACGTGCGAAGCACGTAGTTCTTTCTAGTGTGTGTGTATATATATATATATATATATATCATTGCATGATTATTGTTTTATAATCTGCAAAATTAAGATTGTGATTTAATTTTAAAGATTAATATTATAGAAAAAAACATTAATATTTGAGTATTACATCAAGCTTATAATAACACGTGATTGGCAAGGTTAATAAATCAAATATTAGAAAGTAAGAGGATTGGTGATCATCACTAAGAGAGATGTTTCTTTAAAAGCTATTTTTCATTTGAATTTAAATCTTGAATTTTAGAACTTGACTACATTTAGATATAATTTAAAACTAAATTTATCAAAATTTAATATATATATATATATATATATATATATAATTGTTTAAGTGGAACAATTGAGCTTCACATGTATGTTTACTTGAATGACCTCAATGTTTATGTTTTGTTATTCCTACTATTAACATATTACTGTATTTTATTAATAATTAATTAAATAATTTCCAAGTAGTAAAAGAATGTACATTTAAGCAAGAATATGAGAGTTTTTTTTTAAAATGTAACAAACAAATGAACATTCCCCCGTAAAAAATTATAAATATTAAATATAGTACCTATATATGAAGAAGTAAAATCAGTTTTTGAGGGAAAATCGCATTTTTCGTCCCATATTTGTGCCTTGGTACACTTTTAGTTCCGAGCTTTATATAAATATCACATTTAGTCCCATAACTTTCTAAAATATTTCACATTTAGTCCCAACAGAATTTCTCGTCCAAAACTTAACGGTCAACTTCGTTAATCAATATTTTGACCGACTTTTTGGAGAGATTTAATTTGTGTGTGTATGGCATGTGATATTGAATGAAAATATCATGATATTGAATATAATCCATGTGTGAGTGCACTTACGAATGAATTCTCCAAAAAAATGGGTTAAAATGTTGACTAACGGAGTTGACCATTAAATTTTAGACGGAATATTCAGTTGGCAACAAAAGTAAGACATTTGACGAGTTATGGGACACAATGTGTGATTTACATAAAGCACAGGACTAAAAGTGTACTCTGACACAAATATAGGATGAAAAATGAGGTGTTCCCCAGTTTTTGATGAAGAATTATGAACAAAAGTTCCAAGTTTCGACTATGGAACACACTTAAATTGCATTGCAAACAATGGCAATTTATAAACATACAAGAAAAATTGCATTTTTGATCCTATATATTTAACTTTTTTCAATTTTGGTCTCATTAGTTATGAGATTCACACATTATGTCATGTAACTTTTAATAATTGTCACATTTGGTCTCAACCGAATTTTTCATTCAAAATTTAATGGTTAACTCCATTAGTCACTCACAAATTATATTCAATATAACGATGTTTATATTCAATCTCATGTGATAATCACACATAAAAACTCCCAAAAAGACTGGTTAAAATATTGACTAACGGAGTTGGCCGTTCAATTTTGGATGAAAAATTCGGTTGGGACCAAATGTGATAACTTTTCAAAGTTATGAGATAGAATGTAAGAATCTCATAATGAATGAGACCAAAACTGAAAAGTGTCAGACACCAAAAATATGATTTTCCATAGATAGATAGATAGGGATAAATTGAAGAAAGGAAAAAACCCAATATATATACTATAACTTATACATCGATTACCCTCTTTAACTATTAAAACATCACTTACCCCATGATTTTAAGAATTGAGGGAAAAAAAATCTTAACACAAATCTTTTACTCTAGTAAGAGTATTTTTTGGTTTATAAAAATATAAAATCCACATATGAAAGATAGAAATGATAATTTTCAACTCAACTAACGGTGTTAAAAACATAACTAACAATCTAAAAAACAGGGTGTAATTGATGTTTTAATAGTTTAGGGGGTAACTGATGTATAGAATAGAGTTCATGGTATATTGATTTTTTCCCTTCAAGAAATGAAATCAGTTTTTTCATGAAAAATTATCATATTAAACTTACCGCTACGCGTAGCTGCAGATGGAGTAGCAGCCAACAAGTCAGCTCGAGCCGTCGCAACATCGGAAGCAAGCTTTTTCGTCTCTTCCAAACTATTAACCCACCCATTTGGATGCGCAACTTTAACCCTGAACGCAATCAAAGCTTCCATTTGTTTGTTCAGAACCTCAGCCTCCTCCATTACTTTCTCAACTTTCGATTTGTAGAACCTTACAACCTTATTAAACTCATCGTCCAATCGCCTGAAGTAAACCAGCTCGTACTCTGCGCCTTCGTCTCCTGCCATTAGAAACGTCGTCTCCGAGCCTTCGACTCCGTTTCGATTCACCTTGTTCACAAGAATCACCTGATTTTCTACATCCGAGGGTGTTTTAGGAGGATGACGCCCGAAATGTGTTAGGCCGCTGAAAGCTCTGTGAAGGGTGTGATTTCGTTTAAGGTTGTCGGGCATGGCGGTGGAGGGTTGGTATGTTCTTTGTTTGAAGAGATGGATTTCATTTATCAGGGTTTTCAAGAAATTGTAATCCATGTAGGCTTCTTGCCATTCTGGCACCATTTGTGCTGCAAATTCTTTACCGAACTTCATTTTTTTCTTTAATCACAAAAAATTGTTAATGGTGCTAAATTGGACTTGGATAGTGGAGGAGGATGCAATGTAGTGTGTGTGTGTCAATATATATATCTATATATATATATATATATATGTTGAAGATGACTTCATTTCAAGAAGCTAAATTATCCCACATTGGAAAATGATTGTAAAGGGTGGTCCCTTTATCCTATAAAAGGAGACCACCTATGTACATTTGAAAACATCCCAAATTGCCTAAGTCTTTTAGCAATTTCTTCTTTCTTCCTCTATAGTTTGTAATAGTTTCACTTTAGTCCTTTAGTGAAATATTTTGGTGGGGTCCGAGGACGTAGGCTAAATTAGCCGAACCTCGTTAAATTTGGTGTTCTTTATTTTGTGCTATTCTTCAAGTAGCCATTGTTAGTTTATAGTTGTAGTGGTTATATTGTGCTATTAAATTCGTCTAGTTAATTCTGTCGAGGAGGTTGGGTTTTAAGCGCGACCGTTGTGACGCCTCCAATCTTTCCTGGGAATTAAATCTAGTGTGGTTTTCTAATACAATATTTCCCTCGCTATTTCTATATTTGGTGGAATATGACTCTGAGTTCCACAACAAGTGGTATCAGAGCTCGGGTATTCTGAGTATGCTCTGTGGTCGCAGTTTAATCTGATCTTCCACATCAGAAAAGTTTTCCCGGGCTATTTGGCTTTCGCATTTGGAGGGCTATTGAAGAATAATTTGTAACTAAAAATGGAAGTCACCTCAAAAGCATCGTCGTCGTCCATTTGGGCGAGAACCACTGTGGCGAATACACGATTGGCAGTGGAGTCTTTTGATGGCACAGGCCATTTTGGTATGTGGCAAAGCGAAGTTGTAGACGCACTCTTTCAACAAGGTCTATACTTAGCTATTGAAGAAAAGAAACCAAATGATATAGACGAAAAAGAACGGAAATTTGGATGAGAAGGATTTGGCTCTGATGTTGCTGGGATCCCTTCCTAAGGAGTTTGAGTTTCTTGAAACCACTCTACTTCACGGGAAGGCTGCTGCTGTATCTCTTAGCGAAGTTTGTGCTGCCCTATACAGTTATGAACTGAGAAGGACAAGCAAGTTTGTTCAGGCGGAGATGCAGAAGTTTTGTTCATCAGAGGTCGTTCACAAACAAAAGGAGTGAAATACTCCAAATTGGAGTTTTGTGAACTTTGTGTCGTCGGGAAACAGACAAGGTTAAATTTGGAACAGCAATCCATAATACTGATGGTATCTTGGATTATGTTCATTCGGATGTGTGGGTCCCTCAAAAAATGAGTTCTTTGGGAGGGAAGCACTAATTTGTAACCTTTGTTGATGTTTTTTCCCGGAGAGTTTGGGTGTATACGATGAAGACAAAGGATGAAGTGTTTGAGGTATTCCTCAAATGGAAAAAGATGGTGGAAACTCAGACTGATAAAAAGGTCAATCGTCTCCGTACAGACAATGGTGGAGAATTTAGGAGTGGTCCATTTCAGAAATTTTGTGAGGATAAAGGCATTGTCAGACACTTCACTGTTAGACATACACCACAACAGAACGGAGTGGCAGAACGCATGAGCCGGACTTTGCTGGAGAAAGTTCGGTGTTTGTTATCCAATGCTGGGTTGGGTAAAGAATTTTGGGCTGAGGCTATGACGTATGCGTGTCATCTCGTTAATCGTCTACCATCTACTGCTATTGATGGAAAAACACCATTTGAGAAATGGTTTGGAAAGCCTGCTGCTGATTATGATTCCTTACATGTGTTTGGTTCCACTGCATATTATCATGTTAAGGAATCAAAGTTGGATCCTAGAGCAAAGAAAGCAGTGTTCATGGGGATCACCTCTGGTATAAAAGGCTATCGCCTTTGGTGTCCAGAGACAAAGAAAATAATCTTTAGCAGGGATGTCACCTTTGATGAATCTACCATGTTGGAAAAGGTGAATGCAGAACAGCAGGATGGTACTCCCAAACAAGTGGAGTTTGAAAAGTTTGTTGACCCAGCAGATCAAGAAACTCTTGATCATTCTCCTACGGTAGAAGGAGATTTTGAAGAAGAGGAAGTTCAACCCCAAGAACTTCCACAGCAACTTGAATCAATTGCAACTAGCAAGCCAAAGAGGACAATCAGAAAGCCTGCTTGCTTTGATGATATGGTGGCTTGTGCATCTGCAATTGCCGCTGATGATGTTCCTACCACTTATATTGAAGCAGTCAAAGGACCAGAGAAAGATAAGTGGAGGATTGCCATGAGTGAAGAAATGCAGTCCCTTCATAAGAATCAAACATGGGAACTGGCCAGTCTCCCGAAGGGAAAGAAGGCAATTGGATGCAAATGGGTATTTGCAAAGAAAGATGGATTTCCTAGCCAAGGTGATGTTCGCTACAAAGCCAGATTGGTGGCCAAAGGTTACGCTCAGAAGGAGGGCATTGATTATAATGAGGTGTTTTCTCCAGTTGTAAAACACTCCTCCATTAGAATTTTGTTGGCTTTGGTAGCACAGTTGGATTTTGAACTAGTTCAGTTGGATGTAAAAACTGCATTTTTACATGGAGACTTGGAAGAGGAAATCTATATGACTCAGCCAGAGGGATTCAAAGTTGCTGAAAATGAAAATTTGGTTTGTAAACTTCAAAAATCGTTGTACGGATTGAAGCAATCTCCGAGGCAGTGGTACAAGCGATTTGACAAGTTTATGATGGGAATTGGGTACACAAGAAGCAAATACGATCATTGTGTGTATTTGCACAAGCTACAAGATGGATCCTTCATATATCTTCTTCTGTATGTTGATGATATGTTGATTGCCTCCCCGAGTCTAATAGAAATTGAGAAGTTGAAGACTCATTTGAAAAGGGAGTTCGAGATGAAGGATCTAGGTGAGGCGAAGAAGATTCTCTCGGCATGGAGATTTTCAGAGATAGAAAATTGAGGAGGCTTTGTTTGACTCAGAAACAATATCTGAGTAGGATGTTGAGGCGTTTTGGCATTGATGAAAAGTCAAAACCAGTTAGTACTCCGCTTGCTCCTCATTTTAAGCCTAGCGCCGCTTTGTCACCGAAATCTGATGCAGAACGGGAATACATGTCAAAAGTACCGTATGCAAATGCTGTTGGTAGCTTGATGTATGCTATGGTGTGTACGAGGCCTGATATTTCCCAAGCAGTGGGGGTTGTGAGCAGGTATATGCATGATCCTGGAAAGGAACATTGGCAAGCTGTGAAATGGATTTTGCGATACATCCATGACACAGCTGATGTTGGTTTGATATTTGAGCGGGAACATAGTCAGTATGTAGTCGGATATTGCGATTCAGACTATGCTGGTGATTTAGATAAGCGTAGATCAACTACAGGCTACGTATTTACTCTTGCTAAAGCACCAGTCAGTTGGAAGTCTACCTTACAGTCAACGGTTGCTCTGTCTACTACGGAAGCAGAGTATATGGCAATTTCAGAGGCTGTAAAGGAAGCAATTTGGCTTCAAGGGTTGCTTGGTGAACTAGGGATTGGACAAAAGTATGTCAAAATTCATGGTGATAGTCAAAGTGCTATCCATTTAGCAAAGAACCAAGTTTATCATGCAAGGACGAAACACATTGATGTTCGGTATCATTTCATAAGAGAGATACTCGAAGAAGGTGGAGTCAGAATCGAGAAGATCCATACTACTGAGAATCCTGCTGATATGTTGACAAAAGTTGTGACTGCAATCAAGTTCAAATTTTGTTTGGACTTGATCAACATTGTCAAAATTTGAAGATTAGTTTTGGTGACCCCGTTTGACGAGGAGATTGAAGATTTTGAAATTCGCCAAGGTGGAGATTTGTTGAAGATGGCTTCATTTCAAGAAGCTAAATTATCCCACATTGGAAAATGATTGTAAAGGGTGGTCCCTTTATCCTATAAAAGGAGACCACCTATGTACATTTGAAAACATCCCAAATTGCCTAAGTCTTTTAGCAATTTCTTCTTTCTTCCTCTATAGTTTGTAATAGTTTCACTTTAGTCCTTTAGTGAAATATTTTGGTGGGGTCCGAGGACGTAGGCTAAATTAGCCGAACCTCGTTAAATTTGGTGTTCTTTATTTTGTGCTATTCTTCAAGTAGCCATTGTTAGTTATAGTTGTAGTGTTATATTGTGCTATTAAATTCGTCTAGTTAATTCTGTCGAGGAGGTTGGGTTTTAAGCGCGACCGTTGTGACGCCTCCAATCTTTCCTGGGAATTAAATCTAGTGTGGTTTTCTAATACAATATTTCCCTCGCTATTTCTATATTTGGTGGAATATGACTCTGAGTTCCACAACAATATATATATATATATATATATATAGAAAGAGAGAGAAGTGCTGCAAAATAAGAGGTATGAAGAAATTTCAGTTTTCAGATGGTGATTAAGTAATTTACTGAAATGGAAAGTGGAAAACAGCTCAGTTACGTTGTTCACGCTTTTCATATTTATATATAAAAAGGGAAAATTGCAGTATTAGTCTTGTATGATAGATCTCCTTGACCCTATTATTTATAAACTTGCGAATCAGGATTTCAGTCTCTATGGCTCTATTTGGATGAAAATGAAAATACAAAAAGGGATATGAAAACACAGGCAAACATAGCCTATATATTTAGTTCCAGTTGCTAAATACAAAAATAGTTAGTTTTTTTTTTTTTTTCCTACCATAGTATCCCGGACATTGTCAGACTAATTTGTTGATCGACTCGGGTCGTGCACCTGGCTTGGTGGGTGAGTCTCCCAACGGGGGTAACTGCATATACAAGGAATCGAACCCGAGACCTTGCTAAAGCGGAATCGAGCTGCTTACCACTCGGACCAACCCCCGTTGGTAAAAATAGTTAGTAATGTCATGTGTTTTGCACATAATCATTACTTATTTTGCATAAATTTTATATAAAAAAGTCTATATTATATATATGTAACTTGCAAAAAAAACTCATTTTTTATTAATATTTAGTGTTTAGTGTTTTAAAATGAAGTCAAGAAGTATTCATGTGATTTATCCAATCTATCCTAAACCATTAAATGCACGTGCATGCTATTCGTGAAATTTCATTTGTCTTTTTAACGAATGGGAATTGCAGTAAGAACTCCTGCTTCAATGGATGGAAGGGATGATATGAAAATCTCGAACAACAGGCTCTAGCTCTAAGCTTGACCCCACTCGAAAAAAGCCCAAGACCAGGAGCATGCGAGATCAACCTAGTTAGCACATATAAAAGCTCCTCTCGAATAATTACCAAAAAAAAAAAAACTCCCTTCGAATGTTCATCTTCGATTAGCAGTTACTGCCTTTGTTGGTTCACGAGCTCTAGTGCACTGAATAATCGACTTGTTTGCCAAGCTGAGTGTTAGGAATCAAGGCTTTCAATGGTGAAACAACAATGGGAAAATATAAGAAACGAAAGGAAAACAAAAGCAATAAAGAAGACAAAGAATTTATGGTGGAAACCCAATCACGGGAAAAAACCACCTCCAACTAGATCTTTTATTTCAACTCTCAATGTGATTTAATGTTTACATGAGTGAGTTCTAATATTTATAGAGTTACAAGAGTCAAACCCTAATCTAAGTAGGGAAACTAATCTTAACATACTAGGGAATACATCCCAAACAATTAGGAAACAATTCCATACAAGATAGGACTCAAAATTACGTCAAAATCCGCCAAAATAGGAAAAACCATCGAAAACGCGAGCTGCCCGCGCCCAAGCGCCACGATCAGTGTCTGCCCCCCCCCCCCGCCCCGCGCGCCTTCAATTCTTCGACTTTTTTTTATCTTTATGAGATCTCGGTCAACCCCAACCCTTCTTGGCTCTATTTTGGCTCCTCATCTTGACCTTATTTTGATTCGAATCCACCAAACCCATCAATCTCCCACTTGGAGACTAATCAAAATAACCCGAACTCAAACTTGAACCCAAAAAACTTTTCCACTTCTCCTAAGTTAAAAGACCCGATCTTGTTGGAACATCTCCAAAACTCAATGGAGATCACTCGAGGCATCTCCATGCCCCATCAATTCATCCGGCTCAAGTGACCCCCACTTGATGGACTCTCTCTTCTTTTCCAACGTGTACAATGTTCCCTTTCTCGAACCATTTGCCACTACTCTATTCTCTTTGGTGATCACCTAAGGTCCACCACTGAATACCGTAGTATATCCCTCTCAATCTAACTGACCCACGGATATAAGGTTCCTCCTAAAACCCAGAACATGTCTCACCTCACTCAACTTGAGTCTCACTCCATTGGCATCCTCGATGTCAACATCACACTTACCTACTGTCTTCAAGGTTTCGTCTCCTCCTAGAAAAACCTTTCCAAACTCACCGGAAACATAGTTGGCCAACATTCTTTTCCCCGATATAGAGTGATAGGATGCACTTGAGTCCAAAATTGAAGTATCCCTTGGATCCTCGGTACAACAGATCAAAGCATCACCATGATCCTCTGTCATGGTATTCACGGATCCCTCACCTTGCTTCTTTTTCCTATCTTTCTTCTGCTCCTTGCACTTGTTTTGGTAGTGCCCATATTTCCCGCAATTAAAGCATTCCACTTCCTCCTTGCATTTTCCCCAGTGACTATTTTAACTACTTCTTCCTCCGACACTTAAGGCTTCTGCCATAATTTCCTCAAATTCTTTCCTACGAATGTCCTTGCTCAGAATCATATCCCGAATTTCTTGAAGCTTTAAAGTCTTATCCCCTAAAAAACTACTTACCGAAGTCACAATTGCACTCTAACTATCAGGTAACGATGAAAGTAGGATCAAAGCTTGGATCTCATCATCGAACGGGATTTCTCTCGAATTCAACTGAGTCAAAATCACATTAAATCCGTTGATGTGATCCGTCACAGATGCACCTTTACCCATCCTCAAATTAAACAATCTACGCATCAAATATACCTTGTTTGAGGTGGATGGCTTCTCGTACGTATTTGATAGTGTCTCCATCAGACCCAATGTAGTCTTCTCTTTGATGATGTTGAAAGCAACATTTCTAGCCAGCGTCAACCGAACCACACCCAGGCTTGGCGATCTAGGAATACCCAATCTTCATCCGTCATCTTCTCCGGCTTCTTTACAGTCAACGATTTGTGTAGCTTTTCCTGATACAGATAATCCTCCATTTGCATCATCCAAAACCCAAAATCCCCACCATCGAACCTATCTATCTTAACTTTTCCCTCATCACCAGCCATAGCTCCCACTTGACAAAAAATCTCAAAGTTAATCTAAGCTCTCGTGTTTACCCTCAGATCTAGTTCTAAGACGTCTCCTAAAACTTAAACCCTAGGATCTTGATATCAGTTGTTAGGAATCAAGGCTTTAAATGTTGAAACAACAACGGGAAAATATAAGAAATGAAAGGAAAACAAAAGCAATAAAGAAAACAAAGAATTTATGGTGGAAACCCAATCAAGGTATAAAACCACCTCCAACTAGATCTTTTATTTCAACTCTCAAAATGATTCAATGTTTACATGAGTGAGTTCTAATATTTATAGAGTTACCAGAGTCAAACCTTAATCTAAGTAGGGAAACTAATCCTAACATACTAGGGAATACATCCAAACAATTAGGAAACAATTCCATACAAGATAAGACTCAAAATTATGTCAAAATCCGCCAAAATAGGAAAAACCGTCGAAAAAATGCGCCTACCACCATTCTGTCTGGGGCGCCTAGGTGCCATCATAAGTGGCGCCTGGGCGCCACAATCAGTGTCTGCGTTGCCCCCCTCCCCCCCCCCCCCGACTTCAATTCTTCGACTCTTTTTTATCCTTTTGCGATCCCGGTCAACCCCGACCCTTCTTGGCTCTATTTTGGCTCCTCTTCTTGACCTTATTTTGATCCAACTCCTCCATACCCATCACTGAGTCTCAAGAAATCTTCCTTCTTTGCACTCTCGGTTCTGTCGGTGTTTGAAACAATCGTGTCTTCGACCAAAACTGGGAAAGATTGTATTTTTGGACTCATAACTTAGGAAGTGCAATTTTGGTCCCAGTGTTATGCACTTCGCCAATACACGTCATTTATCTCAAAATTCACGTGCAATTTAAGTCCCGCATCCAAAATCCGTTATGTATTTGACAAAAATTGCATGTGTGCCATTAAATTGGTGTTTGGTGGAAAACTAACTATCAGCTAAATGGTTAAAACAAAAAAACCCAAATTCATTTTCTCCAAACCCTTGTCTCAAGCTCAAATTTCCCTTCCTGCGATTGTAGGCAATAAAACAACAACCGACTTCAAGAACAAGAAAAAGGGTTGGGTTGAAGAATAAGAGCCTCAATTCAGTTGATGGCTCATCGTACAACCGCATTACTTGGAGATCCTCTCCCAACATATGGTAAGTTGCGTTTTTTCTATCCTCATGCTTTACCAGATGAATTTTTGAACTGTTGTCTTTATTTAGTTGTAAATGTTGTGTAGATGTCTTCAATAAAGCCATAATTCTGGTACAAAATAGGCGGATTTGCATTCATCAAAGAAGACGACTACGACTTTATATTCTATGGCGTGTTGTTTCTTTAAGCTTTAAATTTCCAACTTCGAATCATGTATAAATAGAACAGAAAGAGGGTTTCCTCCTTTTGTTAGTTGAAATCTGAAAATTGGTTGCCAAATTTTCCACAACCACCCAACTTAACGACGCACGTGAGGGGCACATGCGAGTTCTGTTAAATACATAATGGATTTTGGACACAAAGTGTTATGAAATGATTTTTGTTACTTTGCAAAATTTCAATAAACTCTAACTTAGGGAGAATCTCATTTTTGGTCACGTAAGTGGTCAAGAGTACACATTTAGCCCTGCGCTTTATGAAAGTCTAGCATTTAGTCCCATAAGTTATAAAATGTCTCAATGTTGGTCCCAAAGTCAATTTCTGTTAGAAATTTAATGGTCAACTCCGTTAGTCAACATTTTTACCGACTTTTTTGGGAGATTTTGTGTTTGAATGACACGTGATCTTCAATAAAAATATCGTTATATTGAACATAATCCATGTGTGAATGCATTTATGCATCAATTCTCCCCGAGAAAAGTCGGTCAAAATGTTGAGTAACAAAGTTGACCGTTAAATTTCTAACGGAAATTGACTTTGGGACCAATATTGAGACTTTTTATAACTTATGGGACTAAATGTGAGACTTTCATAAAGCGCGGGACTAAATGTGTAGTCTTGACCACTTATTGGACCAAAAATGAGATTAACCCCTCTAACTTATGATCCTAGTAACTTTATAGAAGAAGATAAATAGAAGAAAAAGAGTATAGATCTTAACAAAGCATGCAACTAGAAAATTGCATCAACCTCCCCTGAAGTACTATAATCATTTGGCATCCACACCCCTTCATGTTTGATATATTGACATGTAACTAATGCGAAATTTCATGAAAAAACATGTTATTATTTTGATTATGCTAATTTAATTTGTTACACCATTTTTCTTATTTTTATAAGTGGCAATCTTCAATAGAAAAAAATAGTAATTCTTTTTGTTTTTTCATATTGTATTTAGTTTAAATTTACATTCATGTTTAAGAATTTATGGTGATAATATGGATGTTTCTTATTTTTCAATTGAGACAAGCTTCAAGAAAGAAAGAACAAATATTATGTTGTGCTACTTTTAAGTTTTGAACTATTATTAAATTATACGGGAAAATTACACTTTCGTCCCATAACTTTGTCCTAATTCAATTTTGGTCTCATTCGCTATAGGTTTCTCACATTTAGCTCTATAACTTTCAAAATGTGTCTCACATTTAGTCCCAAATGAAGTTTTCATCCAAAATTTAACGTCAACTATGTTAGTCAACCTTTTGACCGGTTTTTTCGGGGATATTTTTTGCGTGAGTGACACATGATATTGAGTAGCAATATCATGATAATGAATATAATGTGTGTGAGTGCATATATGCAAGAATTCTCCCTAAAAAAATTGGTCAAAATATTGACTAACAGAGTTGACCGTCAAATTTTGGATGGAAACTTCGATTGGGATTAAATGTGAGATATTTTGAAAGTTATAGAACTAAATGTGAGAAATCCGTAACAAATGGGACCAAAATTGAACTAGAAAAAATTATGGGATGAAAAATGCAAATTTTCCTAAATTACACCATTATTTTTCTGAAATAGTCATAATTTTTTTTTTAATAAATATTATCAAAGTTGTTGGATTTTATTATGAATAAGCATATTGAATAAATAGAATTTTAAGCATGTGAAAATTTGTTAAGTTCTTGCTTATGTAGTACTTATGTTTTTTAATAAAATAAGAAAATTAGAAGTATTCAAGTTATGAAAAACGTTTGAATTGTATTAACGTACTTAAGAAATAAAATTTTTAGATCATGAAAAGAATTCACGATTATTCAAGAGGATATTCTTTTACAAGTTTAGAGTTATATTTTTAAAATTTTAAATTGTGGATGCAACATATTTGTTTTTTAATTATTATGTCATTTGAAAGTATTTTGATAATTTTTCATTCTCCACCACATTATAAATGAAAGTTAATTTTTTTAATTCAAAAGTGAAGAATATTTTAGTTTTTAATTAGAAAATATAATGTAAAAAGCGAAAAGTGGTGGTGGTTCTTGCTAATTTTTCAAAAGTAATAGGTGTGGATTCCCTCGTTTGGCTTGAGCGCTTGTGTTTATCGAGAAGATCGATTAACCAACCACTGTCTGATAAAAAATGTTTTCTTTTTGTTTATTTTATATCTGTTTGTTTATTGACTTTATTCCGTACTTTCAGGATTTCTCAACCCTAACTACTAGTACAGGGGTGAGTCTAGACAGACTTGGTCCCATCCAAGATTCATAACTAGAGAATATATCTTTTGTCAGTGAAATAATCAGTGGTCAAGATTAATTAATTAATTAAATATTTAAGTAAAGACAAACTAGGTACACTAATTATGCACCAATGACAGATTGATGAGCATTTTCATTTCATTTCATACATGGGTTTTTGTAATTCAACGGTTTAATATTGAAAAACTTGGTTTTATATTAGCCTTTGTTAACTCGCCATATATAACATATTTAATTAGGGCTAAAATGTGAATTAAAGTACTTTGATACTCAACTAAAGATCGATTATTAAAGTTTGTCTGATATATTTTTTAACATAACAAATAAGTTGGAATACAATTTTTTGTCTGATATATAAGGTACGACGTTTAGCTCGAGCTCGATTGATTAAACGATGATAAAATATATGCAAAATATCGAACTACTAGAGAGTGACTTGTGTTCGACTCAATTAATGCTTGCTTGAACTCAATTCCGATAGCAATTAAACTAAGCTCAAACACATTTGTTTGAAAGTCAATAAAAACAAACAGTCTTGTATAATATTGATTTAGGTTGATTTTTAGGGGATCGAAGTATTTCAATCTGGGTTACTTCATATGACACATGATAATATAATATTGGGGATTGCACTTGGACTATAACCAAGTTGCATGCATACTTACGTGGGAATCAAATCAAATGCATGCAGTCACTACAAGAAAGTTAAGTATTGACAATGAAAATATATGTCATGGTTTGAAACCATTGTTTATAGCTAGCTAAACTCACTTCTAATTTGGTCGTGGTAAATATTTAATATCGCCACATTAAAGTTAGCTATTGTGGCAAAGAATGCTAATTAGTTTAAGATCTAATTATCTAGCCGTGGTGGAAAAATACATGCTCATCTAACATTTTTTTACAATGGATAAAAGTTATAGTCTTTACAAAGAACAACACATTGGCAATGCCATAAGTCGTGGGCAATGTTTTACCCATGCTTATAGATACCAAAGCTAAAACTTAGGCAAAAACGTTATCAATTAATTTAGACCGTCACAAAAAGGTTTTTCACCATGACTAACTAGCATGGGCAAAAATTAAATTTCTTATAATGATGAGTTCAATTAATTAATGCATTCAAGTTGTAAAGGTTGTATGTAAATGATGCTATGTACATAGCCTAAATTTCTATATCAGAGAACGTATTTTGAGTATATAGCTAAGGTATTCGTAGAATACGATGCTTGCTCAGAAGATAATAGGAATAGAGATTGTAACCGTCAATTCATTCGGAGATGAAATAGTTGTAGATTCTTGCATGGTGTGTGAATCACAATTTTACATGTAACCCGTAAGGATGATGTCATGTGGATGTAATCTACGATCCTAGAGACAGGTTAAATGAGCCAGCTCATATAGGCGTCCTGACCCGACGTATTAACACACTAATTTTGTACGTAGTAATTTGCAAACATCAAAGTTGTAGGAACTCCTAGCGTAAATATGAAGGGGCTATTTTGTCCTTAACATTGAAATACCCAAAATAGGGTCGTATCAAATACCTTATTCATCTCCGCATGTTTCACTTGTACTTTTCAGCATCTAACAACCTCTTATTCAAAAGATTACATGTCCTTTTGCTCATACCAAACAATATATATATATATATATATATATATATATTTATATATATATGAAAGATTCAACACAATGTAATGGAAGTGTTTGTTGTTAAAAACTAAATGGAAATCTGTGTGAACGATCACGTACGTACGTAGTCGTAGGGAAAGAACGTGAATTTTCTCGATAAAGAAAAAGTGGTTAAAATATGTTAAACTTTTAGCAATCCACCTAATTCTGTCCTATTATGATCTACTCGTACTCCATAGTTTTGGAAAACGCACAATTATTAATTAACCACATAAATATGAATTGATAATCACGCTGATTGAAGGTATTACGTCGTGTATTTGAATAGGATTAATCTCCTTAATTAACTAATTAATTCCATCCTCGTGTGAACCCTATCCTGGCTGCGGTCCAACAAAAATAATATATCTTGTATGACTTTCAACATTTGATGGTTTTTATATAATCGTAATCAGGGACGGGGACTGGTGGGTGTCCCCCTCCCCCACAAAATTTCAGTTTTGTCACTTTCATGCATAATTTTTTTGAAATATCCCCTTCAACATTTTTATTTCCACTTTCAGGCATATAAATTTTGAAATATGTAATTTTGTCCCCTCTTTAAAATTCAATTCCACCCTCTCTAGCTATTAACCAAATAGTCTTAGTGATCTAGCTCCGATTTTACCCCACACTATCTCAGTCAAGATGACCTCGAATACGGACCAACGAATGTACTCTCAAGATTATAGACTGCACTCGAACACTATCAAGTTGCCTACGTACCTCTAAAGGATCAAGTCTAAATGTAGTTCAATTAAAGTTGTTGTAATATCTATGATGATTCGTATTACGAAGATATCTAATATTTATATTATAGGATCGTACTCTCAAGTCTTCGAATCACCTAAGCTAAACGATGTGTAGTTCGTAATATTTATTGCTCAGATTCTCCATCCCTGAAACTTCATAAATGAGAGTATTTATAGAATTTCGCTCTGTACTGTAGAGTGAATGATAGAATGGAACATCTTACCCTAGAATGCTTGGCACGTGTACTTGATGGATGGTAACGATCGATCATCGCAGGGTCGGGTCATGGATCGACCCTACCTGGTTTATTTGAAAACACGCGGATCCTGGAGTGCAATGCAATATTATTATATTTAGCCTCTAGATATATATGTGTGTGTCGTACCCTCGTCTGGTCATAGTGAGTCCGATAGTAGTTCTAGTAGTCCTGAGACCTCTCCTGAACCCAATATAAACGACCCCCTATAGTTATTGAGATCGAAGCCCCTGATGTTCCCCTTCCTTATCCAAATCTCGAGGGGAATGAGGACGTCAATTCCCAATTATTTCCTAGTATGGATAAGGCTCGTAGAGTAGTTTCCTGGCTAGGTTATTCCTCAATTTTAACTGCGTCGAACATTGTCGACCTTAGGGCTAAGTATCACATCCCTTTCAATTAACGAACTATCGTTCCTAACGAGAATGATAGAATGCATCGTCCCCCCACAGGGTTCCGCACTGTGCACGTAGCCCGTCATGCTTCAGGGCTTAGATTCCCTTTACATCCTGCCATTGAAAACATGCTTCTCTACCTTCGTTTGAGTCCCACACAATTACTTCCCAACTCTTATAGGCATATTATCTTCTTTATAGTCGTAATAAGGATGTACAGAGTTCATCCGATTATAAAAAAAATTCAATGGTTTTTTATCCGTGCATCATTGCACTAAGTCTACGGAAGAAGGTTTTTTCTTCCTATCACCTCAGCGTCATTATCGCCTTCAGTCTCGTACCCAGTCTTCCTTCGGAGACTAGAAGAAAAAGTTCTTCTTCATCTCTTTCTCTTTAAACGAACGATGGAACATACATCGTCCATGGAGTATGGACCTTGGTTACTTAACCAACGTTGGTAGACCCACCATACCCGCCGGACCTTAAAATGTATTCTTAAATGGCTATTCAAGCCCGAGGTCATAATGAATGAGTCTGTGCTAGTCACGTGTGGGCTTAGTAGTGCTAACGTTCCTGTCATCGAAAACATGGGTAAAAATTTGTACTTGCATTTCAACATTTATTATCTACTCATAATATATATATTTTTTGTTTATGTAATAACATATTTATTGTTTCTTCTTAGCCTCGTTTGTAGCGATGGAAGAAAGACAAGCTCGTTTGGACAAAAGAGCTGTGATTGCTGCTGAAGCGGCCCAAAGGGCAGCTGCCATGGCAGGTCATGGTACAAGCCGAGGTCGCGGCCGCGAACAAAGTCAAGGACAACCTGGAATAAGAATTGTTGATCCCCAGGACTAGGGAGTCAATCGTGCCCAGCCAGCTCGCACAGCTAATGCACCTCGTCCTCGAAGAAGCACAGGTCCGGCCTATAATACAGAGGTCGAAGAGGGCTCGCTCGTTCGACGACGATGATCTGAACCAGTTGGGGAGTTAACTAGCACCTATAGTTGTCCAGAGAAATGTCCCCATCGAGAGGGTACTTCCCAGGCCACTCCAACGAGGTCGAATCCCCAAATCGAGACAACTGATGAACTCGACACTCGTGACTATGAATTGCTCAATCAGGCAGAGTCGTTCTTGCTTAAAGACTACCTCGAATGCGAGGTTGTTAAACGAGCGCCACTACGACCCGACCAACAGCCTCTCATTCAAAATTGGCACATATACTCCGACAGCAGCATAATCAAAGATCCCAGCGGCAATATAGCGATTGAATTATTTCATCGTACTTTGTTGCCCAAGGATAAAGATTTTGTCCTCAATCAGCCGCATCCTCGTGTCGAGAAACAAGCGGCTCAATATCTTCAGAGGGTACACAATTTATCATTATCGTTTTTAATTTTCCAATAAATATAAATTTTTACTAACTCATTTTTTTATGTCGATATTACATGATTGATTTTTAGACGAAGCTCCTAATTCATCAGTTGTCCCTTAACAATTCCACCATGAAAGAGATTTTAAGTTGATCTCAACAAGAGCTTATCGACTACAAGGGACAGGTCGCTGCTGAGCTCACTGCTGCTCAGGAGGACAGAGAAAAAACTGCTTCCATACAGGTAAATTCGAATCCACTACTATCACTATAGCTTAATTATAACTTACCCAAATATGAAGTTTATCTTTTATCCCTCGTAGATGGAGCTCGATGTGATCTGCCGATCATACGATAGGGACAAGCTCAAACTGGCCGAGCTTGAAAAAACTAACTCCGACCTTCACCAGCAGCTGAACATACTGCAGGAAGGTACTGAGGCCGAAAAGCGTCGTCGGGTCGGCTTAGGTAAAGCTGCCGGTCGTAGGGAGTTCCAAGAATCCTCCTCCTTTAGACGTCAAATAGCAGAGGCTCGATTGGGTGGGGCTAGCGATATGCTATGATCCACGGTAATTGACGACTGTTTGCTCGATCAAGCTCTTATTGACGTGCAGGATGGCTTCCTTAAGGCAATCAACCACTTGAAAGAGACAGGAAATTTGCCGCCCACTTTTCAAGAAGAGGAGCTTTCCCAAGCCTATCTAAGAGCCCCTATCAAATGAGCCTCTGCCATCCCCGCCGACAATGTTGCTTATACTTACTTTCCCGAATTCGGTGCTTTAGTCATTGCTGAATCTGGAGCGAGTGTACAATTCGAACAGGAGCTTCAAACAACAGTTGATCGAGGAGACGGACAAGGTCAAGGTGGAGAAGAGGCTACGACTACTAACGAGCCTCAAATAATTGAAGATTAATTTATGATGTTTCCTTTTGATTAAGACAATGTTTTGACCCAATTTTAGGGTATTTTTATATCTGTTTATGCATCGTTTAAGCATTATCATCAATTTATCTATTTATCAATTTTTCTAAATTATCTAAACCAATGTCTAAACCTTACTCAGCATAGCAAACATCTTATTACTCGTTATAGAGATCTTACCCAAACAAATAAGGATCCTATCTGCTACTCGTTCTAGAGATCTTACCCAAACGAATGGGAATCTCATCTGAATTTGTTCAAGTATAGAACTTGCTTCATTATTTATTATCAATGTATATCGAAATAGAAGTAAAAATGGATGAGGGTTAATCCTCTCATCATGCATAAAATTTTCTTAAGTTATTTACATTCCACGGTCGAGGTAAATCTTTACCCTTAAGATCTTGTAATCTATAGATCATTGCCTTTGTGATATTTACAATCTTAAATGGTCCTTCCCAGTTTGCTTCCAACTTCTTTACGTGCCTCAATACCTCTACTCTTTTTAGAACAAGATCCCCTACTTGAAAACATCGAGCCTTCACTCTCTTATTGTATGCCCTGCCCATCGTGATCTTCTACCTCAAGGTATTGTCATACGCCTTATCTCGTACTTCATCAATAACATCCAACTCAAACTCCGTTGTATACTGATTCTCTTGCAGTTCGTATGTACTCAGTCGATGAGTCATCATTCCTATCTCAGCTGTTATGACTGCTTCTGAGCCATAAACAAGGCAAAATAAAGTCTCTCCTTTGGACGAACGAGGCGTAGTTCGATATGTCCATAATACTCCAGGTAATTCTTCTACCCATCCTGTTCGTTCGCCATCTAGTTTAGTTTTCAAGTGTTGCAAGAGTAAACGATTTGCAATCTCTGTTAATCCGTTAGCTGGGGATGTCCGACCGAGGTGAAATTCTATTGGATCTTCAATTCTGAACACCAATTAGTAATACCTTTGCCATTAAATTGCGTCCCATTGTCAGATATCAATATTCGAGGCATGCCAAACCTGCATATTATATTCTTCCAAATGAGAATTTTGACTTTAACGTTATTCGCATTTATTCGCTTTTGTTTAGGTTCATTAACTTGCATATTATATTCTTCCGAACGAAGTCAATAATAACTTTTTCAGTGATACGAGCCACAACCTCTGCTTCTATCCACTTCGTGAAGTGTTCTATCGCCACAATGACAAGCTTCTTTTGGTTTTGAGCTGCAGGGAAAGGTCCTACATACGAATTTAATAATCAAGTAAATATTTATTTACTTCGTTTTACAACAAGTGTGTCAATAAGATTCTAAATCATACCAACCTAAGATATCAATGCCCTGTTGATCAAATGGATAAGCAATTTTTATTGCTTCCATAGGGGTCCCTGGCTGATATATTTCATTAGAATGCATATGAGATTCCCGGCATTTCTTGGCAAATTCATATGCATCTTTAACAAGGGTAGGCCAAAAATAACCCTGCCTCGTAACTTTTTGAGCGAGTGATCTTCCCGCGGAATGATTCCCACAACTTCCCTCGTGGATTTCCTGTAGAACATATTCAGACTCTGATGGAGTCAAGCATCGTAGCAGTGGTCCCCCCACTGATCTTTTGTATAGTTCGCCATCCATCATTACAAACCTCGTTGCTTTGTGAACGACCTTCCTAGCCTCAACTTTATCTTCAAGTAGTTCATCTTTAACTAAATAATTCGTAATCGCATCCTTCCATGAAGTCTCAACGACAACTGGCATTACCAAAGTCGTTGCCTCTATTTCTGAATGCTCTGCCACCAACAAAGTTACCTTCCTACTCTTCAACCCCACAATTTAATTCGCAAACTTTGATAATGCGTTTGCTCGTTCATTCTCATCTCTTGGGATTTGATGCAACTTAACTTTTTCAAACTCCAACATCAATTCCTTTACTTTCTTCAGATATTTTATCATCATTTTTTCTCTCGCCTCATATGACCCTGCCACCAACAAAGTTACCTTCCTACTCTTCAACCCCACAATTTAATTCGCAAACTTTGATAATGCGTTTGCTCGTTCATTCTCATCTCTTGGGATTTGATGCAACTTAACGTTTTCGAACTCCAACATCAATTCCTTTACTTTCTTCAGATATTTTATCATCATTTTTTCTCTCGCCTCATATGACCCAGCAACCTGCCTTGCCAACAACTGAGAGTTGGCATAAACTGTTAACATTTTCACTTCTAAACCTTTTGTCATTTTTAAACCAGCAATAAGGGCTTCATATTCTGCTTCATTATTAGTAACATCGAAGTTCAATTTTATTACGAACTCCATATCCAATTTATCTGGGGTTTGTAACCATATTCCAATTTCTCCTCGTTTAGTCATCGAGGATCCATCCACGTGCAACAACCATGGCTTTGCAGGTTCCATCACCGCTACATCTATGGGTGACTCCGTCGTCATCTCAACAATGAAGTCTGCCATTATTTGTGCTTTGACTGCCGTACGACTTCTATATTCGATATTGAATTCTCCCAATTCAATGGCCCATTTTATGAGTCTTCCCGACACATCGGGCTTTGCCAACACTTGCTTAATTGTTTATTCGTTAGTACCACAATATGATGGGACTGAAAATAAGGTCTCAACTTACGAGCAGAAGTTACTAAAGCAAGTGCCCATTTTCCAATCTCTAGATAGTTCAATTCAGCCCCTTGTATCAACTTACTGACATAATATACGGGTTTATGTTCGTTCTCAACCTCTCGGACCAATATTGCACTAATAGCTGCTAAAGATACAGCTAAATACAAAAATAGAGGTTCCCCGAAGATAGGTTTCGTTAGCATCGGAGGGGATACCAAATATTCTTTTAACTCTTGGAAAGCTTTTTCACATTCTTCTGTCCACGTGAAATTTTTTACTTTTCGCAAGATTTTGAAAAAATGCAGATCTTTATCTGCAGATCTAGAGATAAATCTATTTAACCTCGCCATTCTCCCTGTTAGCTTCTGTACATCCTTTACATTTGAAGGGGATTTTATATTCAAAATAGCCTCGATTTTTTCAGGGTTTGCCTCGATACCTCATTCGGTAATCATATATCCCAAAAAATTTCCCCCACGGACTCCGAATGTACATTTGTTAGGGTTCAGTTTCATCCCATATCGTTTCTATTTCAAAAGAATTTTTCAAATGTTTTAAGTGGTCTAATTCAGCCACGAATTTGACAAGCATATCGTCGATGTACACTTCCATAGTTTTTCCAATCTCCTCTTCAAACATCATATTGACCAATCATTGATACGTGACCCCAGAGTTTCGAAGTCCAAACGGCATCACATTATAACAATATACCCCTTGTGCAGTGACAAAAGAAATTTTTTCTCTATCTTCTTCTGCCATCATAATTTGATTGAAACCTTGATAGGCATCCATCATGCTCAAAAGAGAACAACCTGCAGTTGAATCTACCAATAAATCAATACAAGACAAAGGATAAAGGTCCCGAGCGCAAACTTTGTTTAGATCAGTAAAATCAGTACACATGCGCCCTTTGTTTCCTGCTTTAGGTACAAGAACTACATTTGCTAGCCATGCAGTAAATTGAATTTCATTTATGTAGCCTGTAACATCTAAAAGCTTCTTCACCTCTTCTTCAATAATGGCATCTCTATCAGGGCCGAAATTCCTTCGTTTCTGATGCACTGGTTTTGCCTCGAGGTCAACATTCAAATGATGCACTATCACTGCAGGCTCAATGCCTTGAAAATCAGTAGTTTTCCACGCAAAAATATCAGTGTTGGCTTTGAGAAACTTTATCAATTTTGATTCCATCGTGGTACTTAACTGCCCCCCAATTATCGTAGTCTTTTCTGTATCATTCTCAAAAAGTTGAATCGCTTTATGCTCCACAGGCTGTACCCTCGTATCCACCCTTTTCTACTTTTTATCCAACTGCCTCATCAGTACAGTGGCGTCCTCATCAACGACATTCACCCTTGTAACCTCCTTTTTCCTCTTCTTGCTTGAATTCGTTGTCAATGAGGTGGTATAACAGTCACGAGCCTCTAACTGATTTCCCCTCACTTCGCCAATACCATCTCTGGTTTTAAACTTTATTTTCAAGTGAGGAGTTGACACTATAGCACCAAACATATTGAGCATAGGCCTGCCCACAATCATGTTATAAGCAAAAGGGGTGTCTACGACCAAAAAAGTCACGCGTAATGTCTTCCTCTTCGGAGCTGCCCCCAACGAAACATCAAGTTCGATTGAACCTTTCGGCATAATCTGTGATCCGGTGAAGCCCATCAAGGGAGTATTCACCGCTTGTAGATTCACTTTTCCCAGGTCCATCTTTTGCAATACATCCCAAAAAATTATGTCTGCTGAACTCCTAGTATCAACCAACACTTTGTGTACAGCGAAGTTCGTGACATCCATTGTTATCACCATCGGATCATTATGGGGAATAATCATGCCCTCGTAATCTATATCATCAAAGGCTATTGGTTGGTCATGATTCTGTACAGAGATGACCCTCGTAGGCTCCTGACAATAGTGATTGCCACGCATTTCCCTCTTATTTCTTTTCCTCGCATTGGACGAGTCTCCTCCAGCTGGTCCCCCTGCGATAGTATGTATCTCTGCCCTTGCCACATTGGTAGGTTCTTTTTGTCGATCTTCACGACGAGTATCATTTCCTCTCTTGTCATCATTTCGTCAATAATTATCGTTTCGACGATATTCATCATTTCGAGGCCTATCGTAATGACGATTGCCATAACCCCGATTGTTATGATACCGATCATCGTTCCCTCGATATCGAGATCGATCTAGTGACCTACTCCGTGATCATTTTACCTCTTTATTGCGGTTGGCCTCAGGGGCTCTTACTTCCGCAAGGGTACGATCAATAAACTCATTCAAGACACCATCTTTTATCAAGCGTTCGAGTTCATCTTTCAAGTTTCAGCTAATAGCAATCTTCAATATCGTAACCTTTGTCCTTGTGAAACTGGCAATATTTGTTCGGATGTGCTCTTGACCGCAATTTCATCGGTTTTGGCCATTGAATTGCATTCAAGTGTTGCACTGTCATCAATACTCTTCCTCTTGAAGTATTCAAAGGAGTGTAATGTTTGTATTTTGCGTATCGATAGGGTCGTTCATGGTTCTTTTTCGACCTCAACCCTTCTTGTCGGTTGCTATTTTCTTTTCAATCTCTTCGATTGTTTGTGGGCTTAAGAGCCTTAGAATCTTTTGATAGATTCATTTCCTCCTCATTGATGCACTGTTCTTCAAGTTGCATCAATTCTTCCTGATCCTTTGGTGCACGTCGAGCTAGAGCAGACGCCAATGTACCTTTTTTCAATGCCAACAAAAGAAAAGTTACAACAAGCTCATGAGTTAATTTGGGGTATTTCTAAAACTTCCTAATTAAATCGATGCACAAACTCCCTCAAGCTTTCATTAGGACCCTGCTTGAAACCTAGCATAGAAGATACAGACTTTTTCGCTTTCTTCTCAAATCTTTTAATCAGTTGCTCACAAGACACTATCAAACCAGGTTGTTGACTAGTGAATTAGTCTTGAGCCCGACCAACCAATGTCGTCACAAATACCCTTGCATTGATCGCATCTGACTGGTGATACAGCGACATCAATAGTTCAAACGTCATCAAATGTGGCCCTGGAGCACCTGTTCAATCTTAAGTAGGCAAAAGAGGGGCTTTGGAGGAATTTGGAGGTTCCTCAGACATTATACGCTTGCAAAATGGTAAATTCCTAGCCATCAAAGCTGAAACTGGCCTACTCTTTGGCCGAGCAACCTCTGACTTATGGCTTACCCTGTCTAGCTTCTCATACATGTCATCAATCTCCACCCTCGACAAGGCTGGCCTTTCTCTTTTTTCATGCACTGGTTGCTTCTCTCGTTGAATTTAAGACCGTGCATCTGCCCTACTATCAATCTCCTCATTAGATTGCTCTCCCGCCCCTTCTGCCTTCTTCTAAGGCTCTAGATTCCCTTCTTGTCCTTGAAATAACCTCTTAGGCGGCAAAGGTGTGGTAGGTATCCTCTAAGTGTTCGGAGTCACTGGTCCCGAAGCAATGAGGCGGTTCAGTACTTCATCTACCCTCTCCTGTATCAATTTATCTAATTCTCCTCTCGTCAGCAATATCTTCCCATCACTAGGATCTCCAGCATTCATCTCTGGTGCAGAAGACACTGAATCCTCAATACAAACATGTTTTTCCTCTAGTTATCTCCTTCCATCTCTGTTGTTGATTTCAGGGACCCTTGAATAGTATCCCACAAACGGCGCCAACTGATTTAGCTCAGATTTTACCCCACACTATCTCAATCAAGATGAACTCGAATACAGACCAACGAATGTACTCTCAAGATTATAGACTGCACTCGAACACTATCGAGCTGCCTACATACCTCTAAAGGATCAAGTCTAAACGTAGTTCAATTAAAGTTGTTAAAATATCTATGATTCGTATTACAAAGATATCTAATATTTATATTATAGGATCGTATTCTCAAGTCTTTGAATCACCTAAGCTATACGATGTGTAGTTCGTAGTATTTATTGCTCAGATTCTCCGTCACTGAAACTTCATAAATGGGAGTATTTATAGAAATTCCACTCTGTACTGTAGAGTGAATGATAGATGGGACATCTTACCCTAGGATGCTTGGCACGTGTACTTGATGGATGGTAACGATCAATCATCGTAGGGTTGGGTCATGGGTCGACCCTACCCGATTTATTTAAAAACACTCGGATCCTGAAGTGTAATGCAATATTATTATATTTAGCCTCTAGATATATATGTGTGTGTCGTACCCTAGTATACGTGGGCACAAGAGAGGTCCTACGATGCTCATAATACGATGAAACAAAGTGCAATCTCTTTATTTTGTACATCACTTAGTATGTTATTAATTTTTTTAATCTATTTCACCAGTTATGTAAGTGTCCCTTCACGACTCACTTCTCTCCCGGATAGGGTCATTTGTTCCAATTTCTTGTTCCATCTTCTATTCCAACCCTTGGATTGTTGACACCTAATAGATTCTCTAAACAAAATAAAGAAAGAGACGTTTGTTCCTATAACAAGGGTAAGAAGTGAAAATTTCTCGCAGAAAAAAATTTCAGCGTCTAGCCAAGGAAACAAGATGAGGAAGAGAAATTGAATATAAAATGTATCTTTTGTTCTTGTATTTTGAGAGATGTTTCATCTTTTGCTCAAGTTTCCTGGTGGATATATAATTTTTGCATCAGTGGAAAGGAAATTTCGAAAATTCAATGGTCGACTATGAAATCATTTCGCAAGTCTTAGAATTATTTATTTACTTTTTGTAATTTAAAAGGTACACTGATTTAAATCTCTGTCAAAGATAGGTAAAAGAAATCAAGGTTAAAAATGGTGAATAGGATCATCTATAAAAAAAGGGGATAATTACACTCACACCCCCTCAATGATGGAGTAATTACACAAACCTCCCCTCACTAATTGATAATTAAAAACACACCCCCTCAGGGGATCTATTTGTAAGGTTTACAGGGGGTGTAATTGTAAGAGTTGTTATACACACAAGGGGTGCAATTGTAATAAGACTTTAATATGAGGGGGTGTGTTTGTAATTATCAATTAGAGCGGGGAGGTTTGTGTAATTATTCCATCATTGAGGGGGTGTGAGTATAATTATCCTTAAAAAAAGTTATCTGTTACTCAATTCAACTTGATCAGTTTATAAGGTATTTTATTTATTGAGTTATGATCTCCAGTGGACGTCAATTTTTCGATTTGAATGGTATTTTAAGATACTGGTAAGTTTTTGAAATATTTTTCCATTGGGTTTCTTCTATCTGTCATCATGGTTTTGAAACCTGGACCGAACCGCCCAGTCCGACAGCTCCGGACCAGAACCGGTCACAAAAACGGTCCGGTTAACTCTCAAAACCGTTTTAGGCTCAAAACCGGTACTTTTCGCCGAAAACCGTCCAACCCGCCGGTTGGACAGGTTGACCGTTCAACTCGTTCGTGGATTAAGTGAATCGGGCGGGTCTAACCTTTGTAGAAAATCTAAAATTTAGATCTGAAAATCAAACCTTTCTTCCCCCAAATTCACAATTTCCTTGACGCCTTTCACTTCATAGCACGTAGAAAGCAAGGGAGAAGATAGCAGAAGCCAATTCAAAGACCAAAGCTTCTTCACTTCTTCACTTCTTCACTTCTCTCTCTCTCTCTCTCTCTCTCTCTATATATATATATATATATATATATATGTATGTATGCGTGTGTCTTCTCTCTCTCTATATGCGTGTCTTTCTTTTTTTGTTTTTGATAAGCTATGCGTGTACTGTCTTCTCCCTCTGTCTCTCTCTACATATATATATATGTATATGTATATATGTGTGTGTCTTCTTTATTAATTTCTGCTTTTCTTTTTTTATTTCACTTTCTTTCCATCCAATTGTTTTATGTGGTGGTTATTTTTGTTTTGGTAAAGTGGTAATTGATAGATTTTGGCATTTGAGAGTCTTAAATTAAAGATTTCACGTTCTTGTTTAAAAATATAGGAGATACATATTTTTTTCATATTTTTATATTTTGTAAATTTATTAGTATATTAATTATTATTTATTGCATAATTATGACGTCATCGGTTCGACCGCGGTTGACCCGACAGTTGAACTAGTGACTCATGACTCGGTCACTTTTCCGGTTCAATGTCCGGTCCGGTTTTCAGAACATTGTCTGTCATCTCAGTTATAATTTCGTGCAAGAGCCTTCAAAATTTGAAGCAAATCCATGCTTCTGTTATAATCTCAAGTGGGCAGGCCCGCTGGTTAGAACAAGTTTCAAAGTTTAGACATCTTTAGCCTTGATAATCAAAAGAAGAAACCCAATCAAAAATTGAATCGAAAACTTACCGGTGTCGGATTTCTGCCGCCAACAATTCGAGTTGAGTGAGGGATTTTTGCTGCCGGCGTTTCGAGTTGTCTGCAAAAATTTTCTGATTCTGTGAAGATCTTGTTAATTTCTTTTTCAAATCAGCTTCCATTTTCTCTTTCCCATCTACTGAGAAATTTTCTTTTACCTTCGTTAAAGAAACAGACTTCTGTTTCTTTATTCGGTAGAGAATCTTTTAAGTGGACAGGTGTCAACAATCCAAGGGTTAGAATAGAAGATGGAACAAGAAATTGGAATAGATGATCCTATCCACTTCTTTCCTTCTTCACCAATAAAGGCTTCCATTCAAACAAAGAGAGAAAGGGACATTTAGGGATTATTTCCTTTACACTACACTATTTAAATTTTGGAGGGAAAATTACACTTTTCGTCCCATAATTTTGCCCTAGTTCAAGTTTGATCCCATTCGTTATAAATTTCTCACATTTAGTTCTATAACTTTCAAAATGTCTCACATTTAGTCCCAACTGAAGTTTCCATCTAAAATTTAACGGTCAACTTCGTTAGTTAACCTTTTGACTAATTTTTTCGGGGAGATTTTTTGCGTGATTGGTGCATGATATTGGATAAAAATATCATAATAATGAATCTAATATGTGTGTCAGTGCATTTATGAACAAATTCTCCCCACAAAATTGGTCAAAAGTCTAACTAACAGAATTGATCGTCAAATTTTGGATGAAAACTTCGTTTGGGACTAAATGTGAGACATTTTTAAAGTTATAGGACTTAACATGAGAAATTCGTAACAAATGGGACCATATTGAACTAGGAAAAAGTTATGGGATGAAAAATGCAATTTTTCCAATTTTGGATGATGAAAGTGAATTATAATTTTCTCATCTTAAAGTTCAAGAAAATATTGTATTATTTGAATACAAATTTGAATTTGATTTTGATATTTTTTTTTATATTTCTAAACTCTAGTTAAAAAAAAAAATAGTTGATCTAGGATTTCAACAAATTTTATTTTTTTTGGTTTCAGGATTTCAACAAATGCATGATGGGTATCTATAAAACAATTTGAAAATTTTTTAGAAGAGAATTTGAAGATAAATAGAAGATAGATAGATATATAGATTTAGTAAAAAAAAAAAAAGACAGAAGGTTTCAAGTTGTGTGTTTTGTTTATATGTATAGTTATATATGTATAAAGTATTTGATGCGTTTAAGGGAGTAGCGATTACTACTTGACTAGTGAGTGCAGATTTATTAGTAGTTTGTAAGTAGATTTCAATCTTAGCCAAGTATTGTCGGAAGACAATGAATTACTATTTTGTAGACAAATTTGATTTATTTTACTCTTTTAATTTCTACTGCAGCAACATAGCGTACATTTTCAAGTATGAAATGTGTCCGGACGAGATTGCATAGTAAAATGAAAGATAAATTTTTTGAGTAGTTCATTACTAGTTTACTTTGAGAACTCAAACTTTCAATATCGACTAGATCGTTGGCGAGTTTGATGTAATTAAGAAACATCGAGGACAATTTAGAATGTCAAAAGTTATATCTAAGAAATAGGTTAGCACTTTTGCATATTTTTTTAATTTTATATTATCTTGAGTTATGATTGTTTCCCCTTTTTTGTCACAAATAACTTTTTGTTAGAATATTCATATTCCGTACTATGGTTTGTGTTAATATTAGGTACATAATTTGATTATCTTAAGAAAGAAAGGCGTAATCGCACCAAAAAAAAAATGTGTGTAAAAAATAACTATAGAATATTTATATTTTTTCACATTTTGATATCGCCCTTCCCCGAATAAAAAACCTGGCTATGTCCCTGATTGTAATTGAAGAAGCAAATTAAACTATTAGAAATCGATCATCGAAAATTTATTTGAGCTTGATTTGTTTTACATGACAAATAAGTTGAACACATTTTTCTGTTCGATAAAGTTTAAAATTTGGATCAAGTTTGGTTCGAATAATAAAGTGTGTAATAAACTTCAAGCAACTTGAGCGGAGGTGTTCGGCTCAATTAAAGTTTGATTTAAATAGTGATTAAATCATACTCAAAACATATTTTTTTGAAAGTTGCTTAAAAACCAATTAAGGTTGAATAATATGTTGGGTTGGTAATCTCCAGGGTGGCAAAACGCTACGGAATTTAAAAATTTTAATTAACCACCTCAAGACGGGATTTTCAATTGCTCAATTGAATGAATATAATAGAGGAAATAAGAAACATACCAACTGAGATATTTCTTATTCCTTTGGTTGAATTGGATCATTTTTGCTCAACCCATCGATAGCTCCAAGCCGCCGGCTCACGAACTCTCCAAGAGCTATAAATCCGTTACATATCTCCCCATTGTGGCGATCTAAATGTCTTGCCGTTAACCATATACACACCTCATTGAGCTTCCAAACAATCCATTCTTGGTGCTAGCCAATGGATTCTTTCTAGATTCCTAAATAGGCTTATATCTGAAATGAGGGAATATTATAGTGAATGATTAAACTCAACACATGAGTAAAATCATATCAAAGTATTGGATTAGGGGAACAATTTTGGTGTAGAGGAGGGGAACAATTTTTCCTCGTTTTTTTGTGTTGGTCGTTTTGTGCTTATGAAAAATTTCATCATCTGTGTTCTCAAAACACATATTTAAAGAAGTAGAATCTTAGGTTATGTATAATTAGAATTCTAGCTAAAACCGATGTCCAAGATTTGACTTTCCTTAATTCTTGATATACATTATTTAAGGTTCCTTTTATAAGCCCATAAGAAAAGACTTATTCACCAAGTAACAAATTTCATTCCTTATCTTAAAATCTTCTTGATTCATTAAGATCAATACTTGGAGAATAATTAAAAATCCTTCTCCCCATAAAACACATCCAACATGACTACATCATTCCTTGGGTCTAAGAACTTTATCTCACTTAATTTAATTCTTGACTCTTAATTTAATTTCATTAAAAGAATTAACCAATTAATTAAAACTCATAATATAATTAAAGTCCAATTTTAATTACCAACTCAATACTTAATTAATTTTTATTTGATTTTGGCCTATTTCAATTAAATAAAATACTTGGACTCGGCAAGGTCTATTAATAAATTAGATCAAGTTGATTAATTAAACGTCCAATTAGGTGATCTCTATCAATTAATTTATATTACCAATTAGGAAAGCACTAACCTTTCCTAATTTTCTCAATTTCTCTAAAATTAATTAATCACATCACATAAGTAGAAACTCTACAGAGTTAAGTGTGTGGCCCCTTAGGTTCATTCATGTGCAAGTACAATTTTCTAAAGTGTCAGTTTACTTTCCCAAAATGGAATGTATTAAATTAAATCAGTCTTGACTTAATCAGACCTTGAATCAATTCACCATATTAATTATTCAAGCCACCTACAAATCATGGTTACTGTCTAGCAACGGGCCATGAAAACTTAGATATAACGAAGTATAAAGATACTACCTTTCATAATCACAATTCTTGTGTATGTAAGATCCCTTCTTCTAATCTCCTGATTGAATCTACGATAAAGGTTTAGTCGAAACCGTAATAATGCAATGGCTATTTTTTCATTACGAGTGACATCAACTTTAATAATCTAAACAAGGAAACACTACGCCTCTTTAGATATCTTGCACTAGCCAAATACTCCTAAGTAGATGTACTATGTAAACACAGGAGATTGACTGATCTACTAAATCAGAAACGAATCTCATCTTTGTCTCTCATATACCTTCATACATAATCAGACCACATACCCAAATGTCTCATATGACAATTCGCTAAGGAATCATAAGATAAATTAAAGCATGGTTGACCATGCACAAGATAACTTATGGAAAAAAATGTGGCACCATGAAATTAGGAATTTTGGGAATCCGAATCACAAGAGATCCGAATCTTGATAACTCAAAATTTTCAATGAGAAATGTTTAATCAAGATAAGTTCAAATTTTCATTGAAATCCGAAATTTTAGCTTCATTGTTTGAAAATTTGTAAAATTAGTCTCATAGGATGTATATTTTTGCACTTTTAGTCTCAGATGTAAAAATTTGGACAAAAAATGTTTGTCTATCCATGTTTCTTGTACGTGGACGTTATTTAATTTGCATAATTTCATAAATAGCTCAATACTATGCGTGAAAGAAAACTCATTTTTTTCATTTACGTTTAGGGTTTAGAGTAGTGAAATTCGATCGACTTTCTAAATGGATGAGACCAAAACTGCAAAAGAAAAGAATTTGACAGGATTATCTTTTTAAAAACAATGAGTCTAAAATTGCATAGATCCAATTTTATAATTGGACCTATATTGCAATTTCCCTAGAAATATAAATATTTTGTTATTTGATTCTCAACGCTTAAGATTCTTTTCTTATTACGGCTTTTTTTCTTCAAGCCAATAATTTATAAATGTTTAAACGTAATTTTAATACCATATGTTTTACTAATTAAAATCATATAAATTTTATCTCACATATTTTCATTACTAATCTAATAAAATGTTGATTTTATAAGCAAAGTGGAAAGTGATCCTGACATTAAATAAAAACAAAACAGGAAAAGTCTATGGGGTATGACATGTTTAATTTCAATTTTAACATTTTAGATTAAAGGGGGCAATCATTGTTACATACCATCAATATTCAATAATATTTAATTTCATAGAAATCGATTATGAAGAGAAAAAATAAAAATAAACAGAAATAATGCTTCTTATGTAGGAAAGAAGAGAAACATATGAAAACCACCTAAATTGAGTGAGAAAATAGTAGAAAAGAAGGATTGAGTGAGCAAAATATATACTTTTGATCACAAGAAATTGTTTATTAATATTTTTTGAGGGGGCAAAATTACATAATGTTGTATATTAAATTGAACAATTCTAAAAAAAATTCTACTATGAATGTATAAGTGGCTGCTGAATGGTGATCTTCAAGGTTAGCCTTTTATGTACACTAGCAAAAAGAACGTGCACTGCATGTAGATGCATGACTCTTTATTTAAAAATGTATTGTAAATTATATTATACGTCGAATGGAAATTGTGTGCAAATCACCCAACGTATATGGGACAGGAAAATTTTATTTTATTAGAACCATTTAGTTATGAATTAATTTATTGTTAGAAGTTTTGATGATGACAAGCTAGAATATACGAACTCCAAAATTATGTAAGTTTGATTACACTAGAAATCAATGTATAGGATTTGAAATTTAAGGGTAAAATACACTTTGCTTTCCTGAACTATAACTCTCGTAACAAATGCCTCCTTGAACTGTTAAAAATTACACTTACCCCCTCCTATATTATGGAATTGTCTTAAATACCCCTGAACCATTATTATTCTTCTTATTTTTTCATTTCTCCACTTTTTTTTCTTTTTCATAAATTCTTTTATTATATTCATTAGTTAAAATTTACGCAATATAATAATTGACAATATTTTTAGCACTAGCATTAGATTAATTTGGTCACAACATAGTATATTAATGTTTGACAAAATTTAAATCATGCATTGTCATAAAATTAAATTATCCAAATAAATTTATATTTTATGCATATCTTGACAGCTATATATATATGCACTTTTAATACCTTAATTTACTATAATATATATGTCTGAATTAATATAATTCAAACACGTCATATTCTGACAACATATATATGTCCTTTTAATATCTAGTTTACTACAATATATGTTTGAATTAATTTCAACATATGTTGTACTAGATAAGGGTATTAAAGATACATATATATTGTCTAAATATATATAAAAGATTATAAATATCTTTCTGAAATAATTTAATTTTGTGGCGATATTATAGTTGAATTTTGTCAAATATTAATATAATGTGTTGTCAACAAATTGACTTAATTGTTGTACTAAAGATACTTTTAATTATTAAGTAATTAATATTGATTTGGTGGGTAAATTTTAACTAATGTATGTAATAGAAATTGTGAAAAAGAAAAAAATGGTGGAAAAATCATGGTTAAGGGTAATTATAGTAATTTTATATTATAGAATGTGGTAAGTGTATTTTTTGATAGTTTAGGGATGTGTTTGTTATGAGAGCTATAGTTCATGGCAGGGGGGGTGTAATTTGCCCGAAATTTAAATTTGTTGATGGCTTTTTTTAAAAATGTTTTTAGATTGTTAGGCTAAGTGTCTGAACGTTTGAGCGTTGATAGAATTTTAGGTCAATCTATCAAGTCACGTTTGAAGAGCAAGCATTTGAAGTCTTTTGAAGATGAAGATTTGAAGAAGCATTGACAAGCTTCGAAGCAAGTCAAGTGTCGAAAATCATTCAGGGTTGAATGAGCGTCCACAACATAGAATTCACCTGAATTAATTCTAAGTCAAGGAGTTAAATTCAATTAGGAAAAATTATATTTTTCGTCCCATAACTTTGCTCAAGTTCAATTTGGTCCCATTCGTCACAGATTCTCACATTTGGTCCTATAACTTTCAAAATGTCTCATATTTAGTCACAACCAAAGTTTTCATCCAAAATTTAACGGTCAACACCGTTAGTCAAATTTTTTACTAGGTTTTTTGGGGAGATTTTATGCGTGACTGGCACTTGATATTGAATATAATTCTTGTGTGAATGCATTCATGCACGAATTCTCCCCCAAAAATCTGGTGAAAAGGTTGACTAATGGAGTTGACTGTTAAATTTTGGATGAAAACTTCAGTTGGGACTAGATGTGAGACATTTTGAAAGTTATAGGACTAGATGTGAGAAATTTGTAACAAATGTGACCAAAATTGAACTTGAGAAAAGTTATGGGACGAAAAATATAATTTTTCCAAAGCAATGATTACCGATCATTTAAATCAAATGGACATTTACTTCATCTGCATTAATGCTGATAAGAGCATTAAATATTGATAAGCACTTTGATGTACAAAAGCCGCCTTCTCATTGGACTGTCAAAAATCATAAATCTGTCGCACCAACTCTTGTAGCAGGATTTCAGAGATAAAAGACAAAAGGTTGTTCACTCATAGTAGAGAAAAGCACGTGCTTACCTATGTGTCAAACGGACATTTTTCCCAATATTGCCCTTAAATAGGACTTCCAGCAACAAGCTAAACACACATCTCAGAAAAATACAAGCAAAACCTCTGTTGCATTGAAATCTTGATCTTAACCTTCAGAAAAAGCTTAAACTCCATAGCTAAATTCTTCAAGTTTTTTATCCTCTAAGACAGTTAAAATATATCAAACATCTTCCAAAGAAAAACCTTCACTATTATTGAGATATTGCAAATTTGATTCTATCAAACAAAACTTTTTGACAAATTAGGTTCTTATTATCTTTCTATAACATATTTCCTAAAACCTGTGAAAGGATTTCAATTATTAAAATATAAATATAGAAATACAACATTTGTTGTAATTTGTTATTGAATATGTTCTTATTTGAAAGGTATGTGAAGGACAATTAAGTGTATTATGAAGAAAGATGACTTTCAGCCTTTCACTGTTCATTATTTTCAAGAAGGTAGGGGTGTTATTGTTCATTAATCTTGTAGAAAAGTGAAGGGTTTTCATAAATAATTGTATTTATAATTGTAATAGTATGGGTAGATAATTCCATTAATAATTAAAAATATCATCTATTAGGAATCATCCCCGGGGATGGGAGCAGCGAAAACAAAATACAATAAAATCGCATCCCCAAATTAGAGATGGGTTAATATAGTACCTTCAGATTCAATAAAAATGATAAATAACAATATTAACGGTTACGTCGCGAAGAATATTCGTAGGATGGATTTGCTTTTAGTGCTTGAATTGCCACCTCCAAGTGTATCCACACCTTAGCTTGTGACACGCTAAAAGCTAACGTGCTATTGTAGCAAGTGCACTAGTCGTGTGTAGTAATAAATGGACGGTAAGTCCGGATTGTCGAACCACAAGGACTTGAATTCTAGTTTAAGATTTGTAATGAAGTGAATAAACAAAGTAAGAATAAATTCAAATAAAATTTGTAAAGAACAAGAACAAAGATGAGCAAGTGATTTAAAACCAATTATAAAGGGAGACTAAGGCACATGATAGGTTCAAATATACTTATAAAGGTTCTTGTTGAAGGATTACACTTATATTGTTATGGTGAGAGCTCCGAGGGTAGAGAATAACCGATGTCTCGCGTATAAACTCCTATGCTTAGATCGTGATTTCCCAAATATTCCTATCCGGAAATCTAACCACTAAACATGCATTAACTTACTAGAGCTCACTCGATTTGAATCGAACAACTTCACCCGGGAATCTTTACCTATGTCTAGGGCAATTCCTCATTAGTTGCGGGTCATGATGTGAATTTCTTGCACCCTAAGTCAATTTTCTCCCGAAATATTCACCTAGGCATAAGATTCTAACATATAGTGATCAAGTATATGCAAGATAAGTAGAACATCAATTCACATCACATAACAATATAAAAATAACCTCAACAATCATCTATTATAAACATAAATCACAATTTGGCCTTACATGGCCCTAGTCTTACGAATTTAGTTCATAATTGAAAGCATAAAAGACATAAGAGGAATATTCATAGACATAAATGAAATGAAAAGCTCTTAAAAACTCCCTAAATGGTAAATGATGATGGATCTTGAAATTGAGCCTTCAATCCCCAAGCTCTTTTCCTTCCTCTAGTTTTCCCCTCTCTCTCAATGATGAAAAATGGTGATGAATGATGGTGAAATCAGATTAGGGGCTGCCCCCCCTCTCTCATTTCCTTCATAAGAATGCAAGAGATGATTGTCTTTATAGGTGTATATTCTTCTTCCTCCCATGTGTTGTTCCTCTCTTGTGTCCTTCATTACTCTAAAGTGTGTAGTATAAAATTCCATAAAGTAAATCTACCAAGAAACACACTTATGACACCCCCTCAACACATGTGCTAACATTTTGGCTTTAAACATTCTTCCCTACAAAAGATGCTGAATTTTTGGCTAAAAGTAATCAAATTCCGGACGACGCGGCGCCCAGGCGTGGGTATTTTGGCGCCTAGGCGCGGTTTTGCGAAGTCTGGGCAGTTTTCTTGTTTTTCTGCGCAGCAATCGTATTTCCTTCATAACTCTTTACACAGACCTCCGATTTGGATGATTCAAGTTCCCACGTGTAGCTAAGACATAGAGCTACAACGTTGTTGAAGGAAACTTTGTCTAATTCGGTCTCTAAGTGTACAAATTGTGCGGTCAACCGTGGCAAGTGTTACGAAATCCGCGCCCAGGCGTGGATATGATGGCGCCTAGGTGCGGGAGTGCGAAGCAAATCCTCGGAACTGGATGTCAGATGCGTCTGGGCGTGGTTGGAAGGGCGCTTGGGCGTGGTAAGCCGAAAGCCTGAACCGTTTTCTTGATTTTCAGCGCAGCAATCGTGTTTCCTTTATAACTTTCTCCACGGACCTCCGATGTGGATGATTCAAGTTGCCAAGTGAAGCTAACAAAGAGATCTACAACTTTGTTGAAGGAAACTTCCTCGAATTCGACATCAAAATATACATAAATTCTGTATTTGCGCGCGTTATTCCTCTATTGTAGTGATTTTCCACCTTTACTCGATAAGCACACAAATTAAACTCAAATGTGGTATAAATCATGCATAAACCAATACAAATCCAATAAATATGAGGCTCTAAAACATGTAAATTCACACCCTATCAGCTTGCATGCTCGTCTTCTTCTACCAGTGCTAACAAAGAAGATGACGAATCTTGACTTCTTGAGCGACAGAGAAAAGGATTTTATTTTTCTTTTACTGCAAAAAGCTTAGAGAGAGAAAATCAACTCCTACACTGAAGAGGGAGTAGGTGTGTTTGTGACTTGTTGGGGAAGAGATGGAGTCTCTTCCCCTATAAGTAAAGGACGCCCACTAGGTCTCCAAGTGACCTTGTGGACTTTGTCTTCTTTTCTCTCTTCTATGTAGTTGGGCCTAAATCAATCTAATATGTTACAAGTCCATTGACTTTATTAAATAGATTATGACTCAATTAATTAATTACGCCCAACTTAATTAATCTTTTCCCATTTAATTAATTAGCACATTAATTAATTTATCTCCCACTTAATTTAATATCCCATTAAATTAGAGACCATAATTAATTAAGTCCACTTAATTAAATTAAATTTTTTTCTAAATTAATTAATTCCTTCATTAATTGTCATAGAATTAATAAGCCAATAGGTACTACACAAAGTTAAGTATGTGATTCCTTAGACTCATTAACAAGCTAGCAATAAGTCATTTCCCATAGGCTAAATTAATTATCCAAATAATTAATTTAGACATTGAATTAAATTCACCAATTTAATTCAAGGCACCTATTGGTCGTGGATCGATGTCTAGCAATGTTGGCACGACTTCCTAGATGTTAATAATAAAAAGCAAAACCTATCCGGTTACGATCTTCATGTGAGTCAAATCCCATTATCATTTTTTCGTCTATGGTCCAAGGTATTACCACGGTCGAAACCCTAATAACCTTAGAAGTTATGACTGTGTTGTGACATCTAATCCAGTCTTCTCAGCACAATCCCTTTTCTAAGACATATGCTTTGATCAAAGGCTTTTATTGATCATTTAGATTCTCACAACAGCATAGAAAATATAGGGTTCTAATTCCTTGGATGAATTCTTGCCAATGCCATCTGTTCTGCTATACTACCAGACTAAACCCAACATACACCACCGAATGACTATCCTGTAGTGCGCGTCATATATCAAAGTTTAGTGGGTAGTATCCTTTTCAGACATGACACCTCAGGTCAAAGGATTAACCTCACACTACGAAACCGAAGGACTCCAAACTCAACACAGAACCAACGTGGTGTCCGTGCGAGGTTGTTCAATTCCATACTTCTCCAAAGTATGAATCTCCATAAATGCACTGACCCGTCGGATCATTGTCTATGGAACAAAACACTCTCCCATTTGAGAATGACATATATAGACAAGCCTTGGTGAGACTATGATATCCCTTATCTCATCGTCTCTATGACTTGGAATGGGTTTTAAAGATTACAACCTTCGAGAGTGTTCTATAGTTACGTAACACTCCCCTAGCTCTATGTAATCCAATGGGATATTTATCTAGACTATATAAGCAATCACAATAAAGATAATACCAAATGATTATATATATCCATAAAATAAGACTGTCATAATGTTTACATTTATTTGAACAAGCCGACAATTGTCTCGCAGGACACCTAGTGTTATCAATCTCCCACTTGCCCTAGAGCCAATTGCCTATGTACTTTAGTCCCATCTTCTCAAGATGTCCTTGAAATACTTCTTGGCCTAGAGGTTTAGTGAATGGATCAGCTATGTTTTCTGCTGAGTCGACTCATTCTACTTGAATGTCGCCTTTATCCACTATTTCTCTAACCAAATAAAATTGTCTAAGGATGTGCTTGGACCGATAGTGAGACCTTGGCTCCTTCGCAAAAGCTATAGCTCCATTATTTTCACATAACAATTGTATGGGATTCACAATGGAAGGAACTACTTCCAGCTCCTGGATGAAGTTTTGCATCCAAACAACCTCCTTCGCTACTATAAACTCAGCTTTCGTGGTAGAGTCAGCTGTACTATCCATCTTGGAGATTTTCCATCTCACTACTTCTCCATTGAGTATAAATACAAACCCTAAAATGGACTTCAGATCATCAACATCCGACTGGAAACCAGAGTCTGTGTATTACTCTAATTTCAATTTTCCTCCACCGTATACCAAAAAAAGATCTTTAGTACACCTCAGGTACTTAAGTATCGCCTTAACGGCGGTCCAGTGTTCTTGTCCAGCGTTGGACTGAAAACGGCTTGTCACACTCAGTGCATAAGCTACATCTATCCTTGTACATAGCACATCATATATTATACTCCCTATTGCGGATACATAGGGAGTATTTGACATGGATTTCCTTTTCTCTAGCGTCTTAGGGGACATCGACTTGGAAAGCCGAATCCCATGTCTAATTGGAAGCAATCCTCATTTGGAACTTCCCATATTGAATCTTGTCAAGACTCTATCTATGTACGCATATTGGGAGAGTCCCAGCAACCTATTACCTCTGTCTCGATATATTCTCATTCCGAGAACATAGGATGCTTCTCCCATATCTTTCATGGAAAATTGGGTTGATAACCACCCCTTAGTTGATTGCAACATTCCTTCATCATTTTCAATGAGTAGAATGCCATCAACATAAAGAATCAAGAAAATTTTTGCACTCCCGCTAACCTTTCTATACACACATGGTTCATAACCATTCTTGATGTATCCGTATCCTCTTACGGCCTCATCAAATCTTAAGTTCCAGCTACGGGAAGCCTGCTTAAGACCATAAATTGACCTTCGCAGTTTACATACTTTGTGTTCACTCCCACTAGATGTAAAGTCCTCTGGCCGTTCCATATAGATCTCTTCTTCTATATTTCCATTCAAGAAATCCGTCTTTACATCCATCTGCCATATCTCTTACGGGCGAAAAAGTTTCCTCATAATCAACTCCTGAGTGTAACCTTTTGCCAGTAAGCGAGCTTTGAAGGTTGCTACCTTCCCATCTACTCCAATTTTATGTTTATATATCCACTTGCAGCCTATGGCCTTAATGTCTGGCGGTGGATCTACCAAGGTCCAAACCTTATCGGAGTACATGGATTCTATTTCGGATTTCATGATTTCTAGCCTTCTGTCCAAGTCTTTCTCGAATGCTGCATCCCAATATGATTTTGGATCTTCATCCAAAGGGAGGCCCTCCTCAATTTCCTTTAACAAGAGATCATGATATCTCTCAGGATGCCTTGAGATCCTTGCAGATCTACTTGGAGGCAGAACTTGTGTATTTTCAGGTTGTGGTTCGATTCATTTTTTCTTTATTGCGTGTGGGACTTGTGCCACTTGAGTTTTCTCCTGGTTAATTACATTCTCGCTTTCTTTCATGAAGAATTGCTTCTCCAGAAAGACAGCATTCTTTGAGACAATCACCTTTTTCTTTGAGGGTTAATAGAAGTAGTATCCATGGAATTTCCTTAGGATATCCTATGAATCTACACAAGATAGATCATGAGTTTAATTTATTTCCCACTAGCTGCTTGACATGAGCATTGCACACCCAAAAGTAAGTTGGCAAATCTGTGGACATTATCATTGAACGAACCATGTTCATCAATATTCAATTTCTGCGCTTAGACACACCGTTTAATTGCAGCATTCCAAGGAGCGTCCACTAAGAGAGAATCCCGTTCTCTTTCAAATAATCCAAAACTCACTAGACAAGTGCTCCCCTCCTCGATCAGATTGAAGAGCCTTAGTACTTTTGCCAGTTTGTTTCTCTACTTCACTTCTAAATTCTTAAACTTGTCAAAAACTTCGTATTTATATTTTAGAAGATAAATGTGTACATACCTAGAATAATCGTCAATAATGGTTATGAAGTATGAGTAGTTTCCCAATGCACTCGCATTGAGTGGTCCACACACATCTGTATGGATTAGATTCAAAAGACCTATGGCTCACTCCATTTGGCTCCCAAGTGGTAACTTTGTCATTTTCCTTTTCAGACAAGCTTCACGAGTTGGCAATTCCTCTACTTCATCAAGCTTGAGGTAACTTAACAACATATGAATTCTATCCTTTTAGGCATGACCCAGTCTTGCGTGTCAAACTTGAGGGCTGGGTAAATTATTAGATTTACGTTTTTACTTTGTTTATTTGTTGAACATTGAGTGCAGTAGTATTGATAAGTGCAATATTTATATATTTTATTACCTCTATCTTTAGCATTTTATTGTGATTATATGGTCATTGGAACTGATTTTATCTCATTTTGTGATTTGGCCAAGAGTTGAAGTGCAAAATATCAATTTCAATCAAAATGACAGATTTGGCGATGTTTCGGAAATATTAATATATCTGGAGATGCAAACATTAGTTTCTATTGAATTTTATCTAGTTGGAAAGCTAAGACAAAGGCCTATATTTCTTATGAATAAGTCCAGACCCAGTTCGGAAGTTAAAGGGCTCGAAAGTGTTGAAGAATTTAATGAAGATTTCTGTTCTGGACTGGACTGGAATGCGCAGCTTTGGTGAAAAATTCATAACTAGAGTTATGTGTCTTGGATTAAGTCAAGGCCAGTTGGAAATGAAAGCTAACACATAAAGCTACAAATGTCTAGAAGGAGTCAAAGTCAGATTCGATGAAGTAGAGGAGACAAATCAGAATGTAAAGGGAAAAATATATTCTTCATGCTTTGATGTTAAAGAGAAGAATATATTCTCCATGCTTTGATGTTAAAGGGAAGAATATATTCTCCATGTCTTGATAAAGGAAGAGAGAATATATTCTCTCTATGATTATGTGATCTTTTCATTGCCTATATATATGTCTTGCAAGAGTTGAAGTGAAGAAAACAAAGAGAAGAGAGTTAGAAAAAATAGTATTTTCAAGTTTTATGCTTACAATTATGAGTAACTAAGTTTTTATTTCGATTCAAGAGAATTCCAATTAATTCATACATTGTGAGACACGAAGCTTTTATTTTAATCTATTCACGGTTTGATTATCTTTTGTTTCTAGATTTCAATTCTTACAATTGTGTATATGATTATCTAAGATGCATATTAGTTGATTATATATGTCAATTGTTTGCTAACAAATCTTCATAATCCGTAATTGTTATGTTTGATTTGTGCATGCAGCAATTTGGTTTTCATGATTAGGTTCCCAATTTTAGTTGATAACCTAAGGGAAACATTGGAGTAAATTAAATAGTTGGCACTTGCTTAAACTATTGTTTATCCTTAGTCGCTTCTAATTCGTTATGCTATTATTAACATGATTAGGATTGCTTAATACCGAGTCAGTTGATAATAAGAATTTAATCGGGTGCTGGGCTTTGGTTAATGATATAAGGAAGATTATAGGGATCTAGATAGCTGGTTATTTAGATTCTTGGCTAAGTAATCAATGAGTTGATAGAAATTTAGGTGTCTATGATCAATGTGTGAATTAAGGGTTGAATTTCTCTTGAATCGTATTTTCCTAGATAGCTGGTTATTTAGATTCTTGGCTAAGTAATCAATGAGTTGATAGAAATTTAGGTGTCTATGATCAATGTGTGAATTAAGGGTTGAATTTCTCTTGAATCGTATTTTCCATTAATTGAATTTTCAAGCATTTATTTTCTACAATTTTAGTTAATTAAATCTTCAAAACCCCCTTTGTTATTTGATCAATCAGTCTCTAGGGTTCGACCTGGACTTACGAGTACTGCAGATTCTTGTGAGAATAGTAATTATATTTTGGTGCATTCGACACGTACCAAGTATGCGGATAAATATAAAGATTGTTTTCCATACATGTCTTAACAATCAATTTAGAACCTAAAAATATGGAACATATTCCATTACTGATATTAAACAAATATCCTCCTTTGTCTAAAACAGACACAAAAATAAGGTTCTTAATTAATCCAGGAATATAATAAATATTTTTAAAAATAAATCCACTACTATCCTCTAGAATTAGAATGACATTTCCAACAGCCTTGGCAGCAACAGATGCTCCATTGGCCATTTTTAGGACAATGTCCCCATCATTCAACTCTCTGTTTCTATTCAACACCTGCAAATCATTGCATAGGTGAGTACCACAACCGATGTCAAACACCCAAGAAGCATGGTCAATTGACAAATTAACCTCAATAATAAACATACCTTCTTTGTGGTCAGTGGGAGTTCAAGAACAATCCTTGCTCTAGTGTCCAGCAGCTGGGCAGTGAAGGCATTCCATAATCAGCGGCTCATCTGGAAAGCATGTGCATACATATCCTCTAACTCGAGCATGAGATCTTGGGCATTATTAATAACACCAAAAATATAGCGGTAGTCATCACATATAACACTCAAAATGAACTCTCGTGTCTCTCTCTTGTCTCTGAGACGAGAGAGAGGCACGAGAACGAGTAGCAGGTCTAGGGCAATCCGAAACATCATCTCTCAAGATGTAGTTTGAACCCTTCATCTCAAGACAAAAATCAAGAGACTGTCGCCAATTGGGAAAATTCATTCCATCAAGTTTCTTCACGTTCATATGATCAATTAGAGGTTCCATCAAATTCATAACGAACTGTATATTAAACGAAAAGCGAAAAACATAATTAGCATTCAAACATGACACACACCCACACACACACACACACACACACACATATATATATACACATGCTATTTTGGACTTTTTAATGACATGCGATTTTTCCACTATTTTTTGAATTTTCATCACCCCACAGATAGAAAAACGGGAAACTTAAAATTTCCAGCAGGTTCGAGCTGCCAAATGCCTCTCTAACTCATTCCACTACTCATGAGACAATGGTCGGTAACATTTGAACAGCCACGACGGCCTCATCCACTATCCAAGTGATTCTCGAGATATTTTGTCTCACATTTCATGTACGTCCCGATATTACGATGCAACCGTACACTAATCCATGGTTAAGTCTGACCCATCAAATTCTCACAGCATAACAGTAGCTAGGTAATCCCACGACTCATGGACGACTCCTTAGAGAAACTGAAACCCATGTGCTCTTCTAATATGACCTCCTTGTAATATAGAATGCCTAGTTGTGAGATTAGTACCTTTGAACTTGACAAAGCATTCCACGACTCGTGAGACAATGTTATCAAGCCATTGGCTATTCCCTCTCACAGTTAATGATGGAAGGCTCTGGACCTAGTTGGGTTCACCCAAGTCCCCAACTCATCCATTTCGGGTCTTAATATTTGTAATGGGGTTTGTATTTTATAATCAAGGTCTCACCAAATTCATTTATTTATCTTTCTTTTAGGTGATCATGCAACCAACATATCATACAAAAAGATGTGGCAAATAAAGAAACATGACCATGATAAACAAAAGCGGTAAAAGTGATTCTAGTCAAGAAATTTGAAAAACACCCCGAGCCACGAAGGTGTTAACCAGTCTAATCTAAAGACACAGACCCTATACTAAGGTCTTCAAAACTCCTTGATAGAGATTGCCTCCTCTTCGTCTTCTTGATACAAAATATAACAAAAAAGAAACCTCACTCTCTCATATACATGAAATAAAACATGGCACAAAGTCCTTAAAACAAAAGGATTAGACTATGGCTCGATCCGGGTCACCACACAATCACATAATACATGCTCGCATCATGCAATAATAAAATTTAAATACCGACTTTATTTAAGGATAATTGATTCAATTAATGGATCATAATTGAATAAATTTCCAAAGTTAATCAAAAAATATTAATTTCAAAATTAATATTCGATAATTGGTTAAATACCCATTTATATTAAATTCTCAAAAATAAGCGAAAACATCATTTTTGAAAATATTTGAATTTAATAGGCATTATTCCAATAATTAAAAAAACTTACTGATATTTTTCATGAATATAATTTTTCCAAAATTACAAAACATGCCCATATTTTTCAAATAATTGCAAAAATGACCCAAGGCCTAAAACACAATTAAGCAAACTTGGGGAGAAAAAACCCCAGTGAGTGTTCGACTCTTTCGAGTTCAATTTTAGTAGCAACCAAACTGGGCTGCAACACATTTTTTGAAACTTGATAAAGATTCAAACATATTTTGTTTGGTTCGACTTGATCACTTGTACCGTTAATTGTCTGTCTTTAAATTTATATGAAGATTATTAGTAATGAAAATCTTGTGCTGTTGAATTGTGGTGAAGAAATGGCTCATTTCCCTTTGATAATGAAGAACAATTTGTCCCACATAGGAAGAATTTTGTAAAGGGCCATCCCTTTTCCTATAAAAGGGGATCCACCCTTTAGTTGTTTGATATCCCTTAGCCTCTCATCTTTGGCTATTCTTCTTTTCTCTTCTATAGTTTTGTATATTTCACTTTTGGTCCTTTCTTTTGTGTAGTGAAATATTTTGGTGGGGATTCGAGGACGTAGGCTAAATTAGCCGAACCTCGTTATATTTGGTGTTATTTATTTTTTGTTATTCTTCAAGTAGCCATTGTTAGTTATAGTTGTAGTGTTATATTGTGCTATTAAATCCGTCTAGTTAATTCTGTCGAGGAGGTTGGGTTTTAAGCGCGACCGTTGTGACGCCTCCAATCTTTCCTGGGAATTAAATCTAGTGTGGTTTTCTAGTACAATATTTCCCTCGCTATTTCTATATTTGGTGGAATATAACTCTGAGTTCCACAACAAGTGGTATCAGAGCTCGGGTATTCTGAGTATGCTCTGTGGTCGCAGTTTAATCTGATCTTCCACATTAGAAAAGTTTTCTCGGGCTATTTGGCTTTCGCATTTGGAGGGCTATTGAAGAATAATTTGTAACAAAAAATAGAAGTCACCTCAAAAGCATCGTCGTCGTCCATTTGGGCGAGAACCACTGTGGCGAATACACGATTGGCAGTGGAGCCTTTTGATGGCACAGGCCATTTTGGTATGTGGCAAAGCGAAGTTGTAGACGCACTCTTTCAACAAGGTCTATACTTAGCTATTGAAGAAAAGAAACCAAATGATATAGAGGAAAAAGAACGGAAATATGGATGAGAAGGATTTGGCTCTGATGTTGCTGGGATCCCTTCCTGAGGAGTTTGAGTTTCTTGAAACCACTCTACTTCACGGGAAGGCTGCTGCTGTATCTCTTAGTGAAGTTTGTGCTGCCCTATACAGTTATGAACTGAGAAATAAGGACAAGCAAGTTTGTTCAGGCGGAGATGCAGAAGTTTTGTTCATCAGAGGTCGTTCACAAAACAAAAGGAGTGAAATACTCCAAATTGGAGTTTTGTGAACTTTGTGTTCGTGGGAAACAGACAAGGGTTAAATTTGGAATAGCAATCCATAATACTGAGGGTATCTTGGATTATGTTCATTCGGATGTATGGGGTCCCTCAAAAACGGGTTCTTTGGGAGGGAAGCACTATTTTGTAACCTTTGTTGATAATTTTTCCCGGAAAGTTTGGGTGTATACGATGAAGACAAAGGATGAAGTGTTTGAAGTATTCCTCAATTGGAAAAAGATGGTGGAAACTCAGACTGATAAAAATGTCAAACGTCTCCGTACAGACAATGGTGGAGAATTTAGGAGTGGTCCATTTCAGAAATTTTGTGAGGATGAAGGCATTGTCAGACACTTCACTGTCAGACATACACCACAACAGAACGGAGTGGCAGAACGCATGAATCGGACTTCGCTGGAGAAAGTTCGGTGTTTGTTATCCAATGCTTGGTTGGGTGAAGAATTTTGGGCTGAGGCTGTGACGTATGCGTACCCTCTCGTTAATCGTCTACCATCTACTGCTATTGATGGAAAAACACCATTGGAAAAATGGTTTGGAAAGCCTGCTGCTGATTATGATTCCTTACATGTGTTTGGTTCCGCTGCAAATTATCATGTTAAGGAATCAAAGTTGGATCCCAGAGCAAAGAAAGCTGTGTTCATGGGGATCACCTCTGGTATAAAAGGCTATCGCCTTTGGTGTCTAGAAACAAAGAAAATAATCTTTAGCAGGGATGTCACCTTTGATGAATCTACCGTGTTGGAAAAGGTGAATGCAGAACATCAGGATGGTACTCCCAAACAGGTGGAGTTTGAAAAGTTTGTTGTCCCAGCAGATCAAGAAACTATTGATCATTCTCCTACGGTAGAAGGAGATTTTGAAGAAGAGGAAGTTCAACCCCAAGAACTTCCACAGCAACTTGAATCAATTGCAACTAGCAAGCCAAAGAGGACAATCAGAAAGCCTGCTCGCTTTGATGATATGGTGGCTTGTGCATCTGCAATTGCCGCTGATGATGTTCCTACCACTTATATTGAAGCAGTCAAAGGACCAGAGAAAGATAAGTGGAGGATTGCCATGAGTGAAGAAATGCAGTCCCTTAATAAGAATCGAACATGGGAACTGGCCAGCCTCCCGAAGGGAACGAAGGCAATTGGATGCAAATGGGTATTTGCAAAGAAAGAAGGATTTCCTAGCCAAGGTGATGTTCGCTACAAAGCCAGATTGGTGGCCAAAGGTTACGCTCAGAAGGAGGACATTGAGGTATTTTCTCCAGTTGTAAAACACTCCTCCATCAGAATTTTGTTGGCTTTGGTAGCACAGTTGGATTTTGAACTAGTTCAGTTGGATGTAAAACTGCATTTTTACATGGAGACTTGGAAGAGGAAATCTATATGACTCAGCCAGAGGGATTCAAAGTTGCTGAAAATGAAAATTTGGTTTGTAAACTTCAAAAATTGTTGTACGGATTGAAGCAATCTCTGAGGCAGTGGTACAAGCGATTTGACAAGTTTATGATGAAAATTGGGTACACAAGAAGCACATACGATCATTGTGTGTATTTGCATAAGCTACAAGATGGATACTTCATATATCTTCTTCTATATGTTGATGATATGTTGATTGACTCCCCGAGTCTAATAGAAATCGAGAAGTTGAAGACTCATTTGAAAAGGGAGTTTGAGATGAAGGATCTAGGTGAGGCGAAGAAAATTCTCGGCATGGAGATTTTCAGAGATAGAAAATTGAGGAGGCTTTGTTTGACTCAGAAAGAATATCTGAGTAGGATGTTGAGGCGTTTTGGCATTGATAAAAAGTCAAAACCAGTTAGTACTCCGTTTGCTCCTCATTTTAAGCCTAGCGCCACTGTCACCTAAGTCTGATGCAAAACAGGAATACATGTCAAAAGTACCGTATGCAAATATTGTTGGTAGCTTGATGTATGCTATGGTGTGTACGAGGCCTGATATTTGAAGAGCAGGTATATGCATGATCCTGGAAAGGAACATTGGAAAATTTGAAGATTGATTTTGGTGACCCCGTTTGACGAGGAGATTGAAGATTTTGGAAATTCGCCAAGGTGGAGATTTGTTGAATTGTGGTGAAGAAATGACTCATTTCCCTTTGATAATGAAGAACAATTTGTCCCACATAGGAAGAATTTTGTAAAGGGCCATCCCTTTTCCTATAAAGGGGATCCACCATTTAGTTGTTTGATATCCCTTAGCTTCTCATCTTTGGCTATTCTTCTTTTCTCCTCTATAGTTTTGTATATTTCACTTTTGGTCCTTTCTTTTGTGTAGTGAAATATTTTGGTGGGTCCGAGGACGTAGGCTAAATTAGCCGAACCTCGTTATATTTGGTGTTCTTTATTTTGTGCTATTCTTCAAGTAGCCATTGTTAGTTATAGTTGTAGTGTTATATTGTGCTATTAAATTCGTCTAGTTAATTCTGTCGAGGAGGTTGGGTTTTAAGCGCGACCATTGTGACGCCTCCAATCTTTCCTAGTACAATATTTCTCTCGCTATTTCTATATTTGGTGGAATATGACTCTGAGTTCCACAACATGTGCAAGGTTCCTCTTGTTTTTTATGAGTGATTTCATTTTGATATGTGAATTTAGACGTATATATAGTAACCAGTTGGTGTAATGTACTTTCGAGTTTTGAAAAGGAAATTATTTTCAGCATATCACGTATTAATAAAACATTTATTGAAAAATTACCCAAACTGTTGAGCCTTTGTGGCTATGTATTAATGTGTATGATTCATGAAATTACATACAATCTCTGTTTGTCGAGAAGAAATCAGACCACGAATTTGGTACAAAATCAAATCAATAGAATAAACTATTAGACGTCTGTCGCATCGGGATGACGACTATAAGATGTTTTTCCAATTTCTATTTTGTGAACTAAAGAAATAGGTGAGGTTGAATCGATCAAACTTTATTATAAAAGGAATTACATTATGTGACTTTTGACGGTTAACAATTAGGAGGAAATATACAATCCAAGAGAGTTCAGCTATATTTCTATTCCTCTTTGTCCTCGTCTTCGTCGTAATTGAACGGTAAAGGCACCGTTTTGAATGCACGAAACTTGCCGACATTGTTAAGATGTTCATTCTCCAACCTGCACATCCAAGAAACATATAAACATTACATAAACGCATATTCAGGATTGTTAAACAAATCAAGCTTATTCAACCCGTAAGATTAGGTCAGTAACTAGCTTTACAACTTGGTTGCACGTATTACAGTAATTACCTGAAAAAATTCCAAATACCACGACGAAAAATCTCAAGAGATGCCACAAGTGCAATCATTATCTGTCTATGTAAATCAAAAAGTGTGAAATTCATGACCGTTTGCATCCAGGCTAACCTTAACAATACATTCAAGCCCTGTCATGTCAAAGAAGAATAAACCAAGTCAAATCAAAAATTAACTTGGCATGAAAACAAGAATTGTAAACTCTAAAAAGAAAATGAAGAACCATCAAATCTTGCACTTAAAAGTTGAAACTCACAATGGCTACAAAGTAAACGCTTTTGTGCGGGATAAGTAGCTTATCTCTCAACCATCTGTTCTTTGATTTACGTTGGAGAAGTCCCCAGTCGTAAACGATATCCCAATACGTCAAAAGGATTGTAGCAGCAATCGAGGTTATTAGGGCAACATACCACCAACTATTTCCTTTTTGAAGTGTATAGGCAGTTCTTGCACAAACTGCCACTATTGTTAAGAAATATTTCACGCCATTATATCCTTGCATGGCATCCTTCTCGTCGTAGAGGCGTCTCAGACACTAAAGCAATCAGGAAAAAACTACGATCAGAATCATGCGGGCCCTACTACTGACATTATAGCACAAAAGGGCGAGGATCACGACATGGTGGAGCGATGTGGACCCCACTGCTCATATGGAGTCATCCTACACCGATTTTTACACAAAATGGCTAAACACGTAGGTGCAATGTGGGGCCTCTAATGACATGACATCATCTTTCATTGTTTTGGTATGAAGACACCCATTTATCATAATGCATGCGGGCCCTAGTCCTAGTGGTTTTACGCAAAACGGTCAGGATGACGACACGTCAATGGAATATGGGCCCACTGCTGGCGTGGCACCATCCTTCACCATTTAGTATGATGACACCCCGTGTATCTAATGCATGCATTTGCAATAACGGGTTGGTTTTATAATGATTGTATTATACACACCTGAAGTAGGCGCCACCAAAACGGTACTCCAGCTAAGATGAAAGAGAATGTGTTGAAAACATCATTTTTTTGGCAACTGTTTCTTCTGTGTTTGTAGTCTCCCCAACCATAGTAGCAAATGTAAAACTCGACACTTCTAAGAGCTTCAACCTGCACCAGAAATAGCAAGGTTACCATTGGAAATTTATGTCATTTTTGAATAGTGAAGCTTTACGCCAAATTCGAAGTGAATGTAAAACCTGGCTTGTAAGCTGGTCTGCTAACAAGAAGTCTGGTAATGAAACCTGCAGGAAGTAAACATAAAGTTAATTAAAATGTTCCTAAATCTGCAACCGGGCTAATGATTCCATGTTTACCTTATAGAGAGGAGCTAAGACAACATGAAATAGGCAGCCAAGGAGGAAATAACGACTCGAGCGGTAGATGATGTTTAGTGGGCACAGCATAATGACAACTAAAAGCTGTTAAAAAAAGGGTGAATTTCAATATTAAGTATATCCAGAAAGAGCAATGTTATATACCGTTATTTATATATATACCAACATTATGCCACATTTCCTAATTTTGGCAAGATATATTTATAATTAGTTGATTTTGATAGATTTGATACATCAATACTCTAAATCAAAAGAATGTGGTATAACAATGGTATATATTAAAGAAACTAAGATTGAGCTTAATGCAGGATTTTTTGTTTTTTCACCAGTACTAATCCGAGAGGAAGAAGTTCGGTTATTGCTTTGTAGTCTTGAGTCTTCGTGTCTATTTCCATGTCGAGATTGGCGAGTACACTGGCTAGAGCTAACACACTTAAACAGAAACCAAGAAGTAGAACCTCTCGGTATCCCAGTTCCGTTCCTGGTTTGAAACCAAATATGAACGAATAATTGACTCTATATCGCCTCCAGAAGTATATGTTTCCAGCATACAGCAAAATGTGTAGAACAAGGAACCCGAATAAACTGTAACAAACAAATTTATTTTATCATAATTAGGGATAATCACACGCACACACTCTCAATAATTATGTAACTACCATGAGCCCTCTGAGTTTTTACAAATTACCAAGACGCCTATTGTCTAATACTGACAACTTGAAAAACATGGGTTGGAATTTGTTTTTAGTTTTTATAGGGCGAAATTGTTATATGTTTTTACTGACTAGAGAAGTAGGAATGGGGCTAGGATTTTGAGTCCTGGGATGCGAAAACAAAGACAAAATGAGAAAACTTGTTACTTTTAGGGAGCCCGTCACCAAGGAGAAGTATTGAGAACATCTCAAATTTAGAATTATTTTTGTCATTAATTAGGGTCTCATGCGTGTCAATGTAATTTACATTATTTTGGACATCAAGAACACAAAAACATAAGGATTTAATACCTGTAAAGAGGAAACATATTTTCCATGTAAGCTTCCCTGCCTTCTTTGTCTAAGATTCTACGTGCACGAATTATTAGAACTAGGGCCAATATAAGAGCAACCGTACAACCAACGAGAAATCCTACAAATATATATGGAACAAATAGATTTTTAAGAGATAATAAGAGAAAAATTTGTATACTTGGCTTCTTAAATGATAAAGTTTAGTATAACGTACCCATCGAAAATGTTACTATATGTTTTTCCCTTTTCTTCTTTGGCCTTAAGATATTCATCCCTTTACTGCGATTCGAGTTCGCGAAATGCTTGATGAATGTCACTTCTACTCTTTCCATCAATTTGCTGACCTTTATTTACATATAAATACAACTCATATAAATATTACATATTTTTACGTAACAAAATTTATTGCAGTTATTCTCCTTAAAACATAAAGCTCACCTCGTCTGAGCTGCCGAGGTAAGAATTATCAACCATTTTCATATAAGATTTTGACGCACTTCTTGAAGAAATCTGGAATAAGATAGATATGTAAGTGATAATACGCATTATCAACTTTCTTTTACGTGTTTCCTAGTACTGCATTATTACGCTAAAATGTCACATATTTGAAAATAAGATAAATCACATAGGAAATTAAACCCCCTATATATGATTACAAAAGAAACATTTTGAATTTTTAGAAATTATCAAAAGTTTATTTGTCAGTAAAACAAATTGCAATTTCAACCATTTTTCAGTAAAAACAAATTACGATTTCACCATGTTTTCAAGTTGTCAAGAGCTGACAGGATTCTTGAACATTTATAAAATCTTAGAGAACTTGTGGTAATCATTCAGTAAATAAGGGGTGTGCATGTAATTATCCCCTAAAAATAATCACATTTTGTAAAACTTCGGAATAATTCTAATACAATATTTTAAAGATATTGTTTTAGCATATACCTTATCATATTTCTTCATGATTTTTGAGAACGCCAGGATATTGAGAAAACTGTTGCATTCATAAAGATGATATGTAAATATATCATAAAAAACATATATATATATATCAAGAAGAATACAGTTTCATGAATAAGACTATAAGGTTGTGCCAAACCTATAACTTTTTAGAAGCCTTAATTTGTGGTAGAACTCAACAAACGCCTTCTTAAGTTGTCCTTCTGCTTTCTTCAAGTTCTCCTTAGTGAATTTCAAGTCTGTTTGGATTGGAAGATTGAGAAAACCTTTGATCGTCGACCGGGGAGTTGCTTGAACCGTATTGAACCTCACATTTTGAAGTATCTCTAAAGGCGCCGGTCTTTTGAACCGGGTTTCGTTTTTGTTCACCTCTTGAATCTCTAGATTCATTGGCTTCATCTCTTCTCCATGTTTTTTACCATCACTTGATTCATCCGACTGCTCTTGATGTCTTGAACTACCTTCATCAATCACATCCACTGGATCTCTTCCTGCATTGAGATATTTGTTAATCGAATTTTCATGAAATTACAATCAAATTAAGTGACGGTACTAATTAATGGGAAATTCTGGTCCGCTCCCGAATCGGTCAAACTCATGTATATTTTTTAAAATAACTTACCAATTATATGACAAGTGTAATACACTCTCCTTGTGAAATACACTTGGGTGCAGCCAAGTTGGGTCTGGACTAGAATTTTCCCTAAGGGAGTGTTTGTAAAAGCTTCTGCTTTTGAGAAGTACATAATTTTAGAAAATCTGCAAAAATCGGCTAGCTAGTGGTGATAAGTTGAGAGTATTTACAAACAGTTTTTGATAAGTATTATTATTATTATTATTATTATTATTATTATTATTATTATTATTATTATTATTATTATGACGACGACGATGACGATGACGATGACGACGATGATGTTTATACGGCATCAAATTCATCAGAATATAATGAATAAATTGTTTAAATAATAATTATTCAATTAGCAAATTATTAATTACAAAATAATTAACTAGACATTGAAATCTCTATACATTAATAAATTAAGATTTAATTGTTAAATTATTAAATAACCACAATTAATTAATTAATTAGACATGAACAAAATAATGTTAAATTTGTTTCGGGAGAAAAAATACGAAATAATGTGAACGATGAGTAAAATCGAATTGTTGGAGAATTAATTAATAAGGATAAAAAAGTCCAAAACGAATCTCAAATCAAAAGACGATGTCGGAAGCTCCTGGAAGCACGCATGAGGCAACTTCGAAATTTTGCTTAAAATTAACTGTATTTGGACCAAACAGAAGCTAAATCAACCCTTGTCTAATGGCAATATTGCAATTCAAATTTCGACTATGGACCCACTCAAAAGTGCATTTGTATTCAATACCAATATATATATACATATATATAACGATAATTTCATTGAATACTCTTGAAATATTGCCTAATTATAAAACGCATCTTGTAATTTAATAAATTATATCTAACACTCTGCAGTTTCATTTAATCTTGTCGGAAAATGTAAAATGGCCAAAATTCCCCAAACAGAATTTTTGAAAAAAAAACTAAAACGTAAATGATTTTTGTGCCCCTTTCACTGTTCGCCCGGTCCAGATGACAGAAGGTGACGGAAGGTTGGACGGATATTAATTTGGAAGAAATCAACATATAGGACGTTAAATGTAATCTATTAAATCAGAGAGCGTTTTTATGCAATTAGACAATACATCAGAGGTACCGATCTTAATTTTTCATGAAAAGTTTTCATGTTAACAACTTACGGCTACGCCTAGCTACAGATGGAGTAGAGGCCAACAACCCAGCCCGAGCCGTCGCAACATCGGAAGCAAGCGTTTTCGTCTCCTCCAAGCTATTAACCCACCCATTTGGATGCGCAACTTTAACTCTGAACGCAATCAAAGCTTCCATTTGCTTGTTCAAAACCCTAGCCTCCTCCATTACTTTATCAGCTTTCGATTTGTAGAACGTCATAACCTTATTGAACTCCTCGTCCAATCGCCTGAAGTAAACCAGCTCGTACTCTCCGCCTTCGTCTCCCGCCATTAGAAACGTCGTCTCCGAACTTTCGACTCCATTTCGATTCACGTTGTTCACAAGAATCACCTGATTTTCAACATCCGAGTGTGCTCTTTGATGATGATGATGATGATGATGACGTCCTAAATGTGTTAGGCCGCTGAAAGCCCTGTGAAGGGTGTGAATTCGTTTAAGGTTGTCGGGCATGGCTGTTGAAGGCTTGGTTTTTTGTTTGAAGAGATGAATATCTCTTAAGATGGTTTTCAAGAAATTGTAATCCATGTATGCTTCTTGCCATTCAGGCACCATTTGTGATGCAAATTCTTTACCAAACTTCATTCTTTTTCTTTTTCTTTTTTGAATCAGAAGAAATTTGTTGAATGTTGCTATAATGAAGGAGGATATATAATGTAGTGTACTATCTATATAGTGCTGAGCCTGAGGTATATATATATAGTGTAGAATGAAGAAATTTCAATTTTCAGATTAGGACATGGAAAGTGATAATAAAACAATTGGTCCACGTTTTTCATCAAAATAGTATACTAAAGCGCACACGGGAATCGTTTTTATATAGTAAAAACATATGAAGTTTAAGAAAATAATTTTGAAATGATTTTCAGTAATATCAATCTCGTTTTATTTATTTGTTATAATTAAATAACAGAATTAAGACTATGCAGAACATTGGTTTATTTCAGTAACATATGTTTTTTTATTTCTTTTTTATTTTTGCAGCATCTTTTTCTGCTTTTGTTGCATTTGTCTCTACCATTTTATTCAAACTAATATTATGATCATCATTTACCATTAGATTCATCTAGGTATATAAAGTATAAAGTTTTGGTTTTTCTTCTTACATATAATTTATTTTTAATTGAAACGAGATTTTGTTATGAGATATATTTATATTATTATTATTATTATTATTCTTATTATTATTCTTATTATTATTATTATTATTATTATTATTATTCTATGGACCTTTTGGTTATATTGGAGACACGTCCCATAAAACTATAGAATAGGAAACACTGTATAAAAATGAGAATTTTGGGAAGTTCTAATTTTTGACATCTACCATTATTATATTCCTTTGTTGAACACAAAATCTCATTTTCTAGAAAAAGAATCCTTGAAAAAAGGGTTGTTGTTTACTAATTCTATAGAAGTTGAGTCAACTTATAAATTGAAAAAAAGGGCAGCAATAAGAAAAAAGAAAGTATTTCACCAAATGTCCATTAAATATAAACAATCCAGCAGGCATATATCTAAAAAGATATAGGTTGCATTTGTTTCTGTTTCCAAACATGTTTTGATCAAAATTTTTGGCCAAAACTTGTTTACCTTATGTTTTTTTTACCAAAAAGAATTTTTTTGGTCAAAGAATTTGTTAGTTAGTTATTGCCTTCCTATTTGTGTCTACTTTAGGGTGCCTACTAATTACATCAACTACAATATATATATATATATATAACCATAATATTACAATAATTTAAAACTTATATTGTATTATATTTTTCAATCATTAGCTAATTATAAACACAATTTTTCAGACAAAACCTTACATAATTTGACTGCTACAGTAACTTTTGTCTCTTCTGAAGATAAAATCAAACACAAAACCAAACACATTTTCATCAAAATACACAACTCCTAATAAATTTTTTCACCAAAATTTTCCCCCAAAAAAACCCCAAAATAGAAACAAACACAGCCCTTGGTGTACATTAATATGGATAATATTTAAGGACCTAATCACGAATTGATCAAAGTTTGAACCGTGCAAAACTAAAAATCAGTATGACTGTTTTGTCTAAAAACGAAATTATATACGACAAGATCCTGGAAATCACTCACTTTTGAATATCTATTAGTGTAATTGAAATTATAACGTCATGAGGACACTGCTCTAATTTGTAGCCAGTTCAAGGACACTTTCTTTATACGATGCTTAAATAATATAATATTATCTTTGGGATTTCCAATCGTTGAAAAAATGGACTGCTTCAAGTACACGCACTTCTTTTACAAAATTTCCAGATTGGAAAAAGTAAGCTCCAATATTTGACTGCTATCTGCACAGATTTACATTGGTAAAGCTTACTAGGTGAACGGTTAAGACTGAATATTTCTTTAGCATAACGAATTATGGTGGTTACCCAAGACTTGTTCTTTAGGAGTATCAACTTCTATTTTCATATGGTATATTTTGGATTTAATCTGAAGCTGTCATAAATTATGACTTTTCTATTTTTATTTGAAGTCTTATAAGGTATGTGTGACCCGTGATTAAAAAATTGTACCACTTTTGTCTAGAATTGAAAAAATAATAAAAGAATTATGGGGGTTGTAGCTGAAAAACTCAAATGACCTTCTAGCATGGTCTTAAATTTCGGTCGAAATCCTGAAATTGAGACTGAATTCCAGATTTACTAGAGCTCCGAAGCAAAATCTCACTTTCAATCCAACTTTATAGTGTATCCGTCGAAACTTCGACCGAAACCTAAAAAATTTCGAAACTTGTATTGAAACCCAAAATTTAAAAATAAGATTAAATTATTTTCCAGAATATCCACCGAAATTTTGACCAAAACTCAGGATCTGTTTGGATGTGTTGTCATTTTATTTTCAACCGCCATTTTCTAAAACGTATGGGAAAATGAATTTTTTGATTTTTGTATGAAAATGAAGGCGTGTTTGGCTGTGTTTCCGAAAATGGTTGGAATTGATGATTCGATTATGTGTAAAATGATTGAGTTGGTCAAAAGTAATTATTATGTATATAGTGTAGATAAAATAATAGATAATATTATATTGATTAAATATACTTGTAAGTAAAAATGACAAAAATTGACCAAACAAAAAAAACACTAAAAATATGCAAGATGGGTCTTAAAATGTGCACAGGTCTATAAAGGTTAATCGTATGTATTTTATTCCATGATAACACCACAAATATTGACAAAAAAAATATTTTTTTAGAAGGAGATGGGAGAGAAAGAAAAAGGTAAGTGTGAATTGGTATAGTAAAAGATAGTTATTAGGAAATATAAAATTGAAAATGAAAATAAATGTGTTTTAGTTGAAAATTGTGTAAAATGTGTATTTTTATTTTCATTTCATTTCCAAATGAGAATGAAAATGAAAATGTGTAGCTCTATTGGATGTGTTTTCATTCATTTTCAACAGTCATTTTCTAAAACGTATGACAAAATGAGTTTTTTTATTTTTGAGTGAAAATGACAGCATGTTTGGTTGTGTTTTCAAAAATTGGTTGAAATTGATGATTAGATAATGTGTGAACTGATTGAGTTAGTTAAAAGTAATGATTATGTATATAGTATAGATAAGATAATATTATATTGGGTAAAATGCATTTTCGACCCCAACCTATGTCGGTCGGAGCACTTTGGGGTAATTCTATGCCAGACTGAGTCCAATGGTCCAAGTATGTATTCTGTGTATATCTCTCTCACACAACTGTGTGTGGGGACCACACACAACTGTTTGTGGGGACCACACACAATACATCTTACTGTGTGAAAGATATAGACACTATGACCATTGGTCTCAGTGTAGCATAGAATTTTTAATTCACTTTGCTATATAATCTATTAATTTTTACACTAGATTACCCAACCTTTGTAAATTATGACACTGAAGTCCACTGGAGGAATAATTTGGAATAGTCACTCCGAAAAGTCTATCGCATGCCTAAGGTATGACTTAAATTATGTACCAAAGCGCACATATCATGCAATCTATAAGTAATCGAGTGCATAACAATTTATAGGATATGGTGCAAAGTGCACATATCATGCAATGTATAGGTAGTCGAGTGCACAATAAGTTAAATTATTCCTTCAGTGAACTTAAGTATCAAAATTTACAAAGGTTTGGTACTCAAGTGTAAAAATTAATATGATTAGGTACCAAAGTGCTCCGATCGATATAAGTTGGGGTCGAAAATGTATTTTACCCTATTATATTGATTAAATATACTTATAAATAAACATAACGAAAATTGATAAAAAAAAACACTAAAAATATTCAAATGGGTCTTAAAATGTTCACAAGCCTATAAAGGTTAATACTATGTATTTTATTCCACTACAGCACTACAATTGTTGACGAAAAAATAAATTTCTGGAAGACGATGTGAGATAAAGAAAAAGGCGAGTATGAATTGGTAAAATAAAATATAGTTATTGGAGAATTTGAAAATGAAAATAAGTGTATTTTCAGTTGAGAAAGATGTAAACTGAGCATTTTCATTTTCAAATGAGAATGAAAATAAAAGTGTAGCTTAGAAAACGCAAACAAACATAGCTGTAAATTTTCAAAAAATTTATCGAAACCCGAAATTTAAAGGTAATATTAAATTATTTATATTTGATTTAAATTTTCATGGTTAATTATAATATGTAAAAAAAAATTTAGATATTCTTTTTCTTTCTTTGGGACAACTATTATCATGTTTGAAAAGTTGACCTAAGACGGAATATAATGATTTTGATCCTAGAAATTTCATATAATTTTGAATATTATACTTTATGAAAATTGTATGTATTTTGCTTTAGTGAAGTTTTAAAGCTACTTATTCATTATTTTACTTCTAACTGCTATTTATTTTTCATTTTCGTCACAGATTTTACTCATACTAATAACAAAGCTCACTATATGCATTATACACACAATATTATTAATGTAAAGTAAAAATATCCAAAATTCGTTTAAAATTTTCAATTAGTTCTATAAATTTCCATGATTTTTCAAAACTGAAATTATGGATATCGTCAAATTTTTTGTAAATTTAATATCCCAAAATCTACAACAATAACGATATTTAATAACTTTCCTTCAAGAATGTAGATAGCTTCTTTATGATGTATTTAAAAAATTAATACTAATAGTAACACTAGTTGAAGCTCATTTGAAGAAACACCAAGATCCATATATATATATATATATATATATATATATATATATATATATATTATTTAAATACATCATTTCTTATATATATATAAGGAAAAACTGCAATATTCGTCCCACGGGAATGGGATAGGATAGGACTTATAATTTCGATCATATTGTTTACAAATTTGCAAAATCAGTTTTGTAGGATTTATGTTTTGCATTTTTAGTTTCGATTGTTAAAATAATTACGAAAATCGTTAGTGAGGTCAAATGTCTTGCAAGTAATCATTACTTAATTTACATAAATTCATAAAGAAAATGCTAGATTATGTAAAATTTGCAGAAAAGTAAAAAAAAAAAAAAATCCACTTTTGGATTAATGTTTAACTTTCAGTGTTATAAAAGTCGGATAGTATTCATGGGATTTATTCAATTTCTTCTAAATTATTAAAGGCGTGTTTATCCTGCCGGTGAAATTTGATTCGTTTTCTTAATAAATGAGATCAAATTGCCAAAAACATCTTAATAAATGAGGTCAAAATTGCCAAAAACAAAAAGTCGTATTGGACTATCATCAAAATATAACTTTATTAAAGAAGAAAACAGTCCGTAGATCTGAACAAATCAGTCACCAGTTTGTGTCTATCAAGTAGATTAATCAACGGAAAAAAAAAATTACGGTGGATCTAGAGCAATGCTCCCAATTTACTATTTACCACAAATTTATAAATGGTGTGGTGATTTTCATCAACACCCATCTTGTAAAAATTATCCCACCATTTATAAATATATAGGGAGTGTTTGCAAACTCTAAACAAAAGCACTTTTGAGCTTTTAGCTAAAAAAAAGTAATTTTGTAATGTTTGTAAATCCTGCTTTTGCTTCTGATTCTCTAAAATTAAGCTCCCAGAAGCCAAAAGCTCCAAGTTGGGTAGGGGGTGCTTCTAGGTGCTTTTTAAATTCCTGCAGTTAAAATAAATTTTTTATGACAATTTTATCCTTGAAATTATTCCCATATTAGTCCCTAAATCTTTCTTTAAAAAAAATTAACGTTAAAATTCACAAAAATATCAGTAGAGTAGTTTCTTAATGTAAAATCGTTCATCCCTTTCCTAGGATTCCTACTTGATTTGTTGGAAATTAAATTAATTATATTTTAGTAGTTGGATGTTAATGAAATCAAGAGATATTTCAAGACCAAGAGTTCTGAAAATCCAAAACTGCCAACTTAGCTTATATCATGTACTCTTATTAAAAAATAATTAATTTTTATTGTTAAATTATTTTTATGTTTATAATATTTGTTAAAATGCTTATTGCAAGCCAATGAGGTCTGGAAAAACTTAAAAAGAAAGATAAAAGAAATAAAAAAATATTGAATGTGAACATGTGACGGACACTTGTAGAATATATTGACTATCCTTTAAAAATCAATATTATTTCATAAACATATGTCTTTAGGGGTATTTTGTTAAAAAAGTAGTAGGATCATAATGTGAAGAAAATATGATTTTTATTTTATTTTAGGAGCAATATTGTACTTTTTGCAAAAAAGCTAATTGATAATCACTTCTATTTGCAAACACTCTCTGTATCTTTTTTCTATTTTCTGCTTGTCTTTGCAAACACTACTCACTTTTGCTTTTCAAGTGATTCTGCTTATTTTTCACTTAAAAACACTTCTCTAGAAGCAGTAGAGTTTGCAAACACTTCCATAATGAATAATGAATGGGGAGCAATGCTCTCAATACACTATAAAATTATCCGTTAATAAACCACTCTCTCGGAAAAAAAATGATTATTTTCTGTCTGTTACGTTGTCCTGTCTCTATTCCATGCCTCAAAGATTTTTCAACTATGACTACTGTAGTGGTGACTCTAGACTTCTAGTTATAAACTAGGTCCATCTAAAATTTATAATGTTTTGTTAGTGAAGTACAGTGGTCAAGATTAATTAATTAATTAAATACTTAATTAAAGATTCGGTCACTGATGATGGAAAAATACTTTTATACATCGGGTCTTGGACTCCACCTGTACACTTTATTGATGTGATTAATCCACATCACTTATTTTATTTTTTTGAATTAAAAAACAAATGATGTGAATTAATTACATCCACAAAGTTCACATATAGGCCCAAAATTTAATTTATACAAGAATTTTATCTGACGTCACTAATGGTGATTTGAAAAACAATATTATATCGTTGGTTTCCAGTCCACTAATGATGCTCTAATAGTGGTTTGAAAAGCAATTTTATATCGCTGGTTTCCGACATGGGTTTTTGTAATTCACTTGCTTAATGTTGAAGCTTACTTATTTTAACTTTTTTTAACTCGCCATATATAACATATCTAATTAGGGCTGAAAATTAAGCAAATTTATTAAATATTCGACTCGAACGTTAAAATCTAATTTGAGTTTGGTTAATTTTGTTGGATATTGGGTGAATAGTGTGTATGTATGAAAAGTGTGTGAACACCTCTTTTGGGTACGAAATTCGAACACCACAAGTATCGAGAATACTAAATATTATTAGATAATATTATTCTACTCCGGGAGTAGATGAGGTTAGTATTTCGAATTTTTCGATTCGGAATTGAAACGAATGAGAAATTAATTGTTATTGTTGGGTGTTTGAATGTGGATATCCCATTTTGGATGTAAACCATAAGGTGGACCGGACCGAACCTCAGACCATGGACTCGAGCTCGGGTCTGGGTTCGGGTCGGGTCGGGGTCCGGGATCGGGCTGGTACGCAGGCCGTGGGCCGTGACTGGGCTTTGGTGGTCGTTGGGCTAAATATATTCTTTTTGGGCAAAATTTAGAATTAAATTAACTTGTGGACCCAGTTAATTATTTTCTTCTTTTGGGCCAATAAGAATTAATTTAGGCTCATTTCTTTTCCAAAGAAATCAGGCAGCCCAGCAGAAGGTTGCAAACGAATCGAGGCTAGAGTTGGACTCTTTATCCTTAAAGCTATATTGTTGTTGTTGATTTCTGTAATTCTGAAAAAATGGCTGAATTCGGTGCTAATGAAAATGTTGCTGCTACTCTCGACTTTGGCCTTGGACCTGGAGCTAGTCTCGGTCTCGGTCTTGGTCTTGATTCAAGTTTCGCCTCGGGTTCAGGGGTTGGGTCCGGTTCAGGCTCTGGTCCGAATCCACCGGTTGTAACTAATGTTAATCCGGTAATTCAGACACGAGCTGAAAGGACAACTCCTATTGTACCACCGGTTATCCCGGCGCAAGCTGACTGTCATCGCCGTTACCCAGTTTCGGCTTTCTTTTCCGAGTTTGATTTTTCTGGGCCTGGAACTTCCCATGGAACTTCCTTTTCTGGTTAGAACTTTCGGGAACTTCAATGACGTTTGCCATTGCTTGATCATGAGCCCTCTTGATAGAAGCCCGGTTGTCTCCCTCAATTTTGAGTCTGACAACCAACTCTTCTAAGCTCATCTCCTTTCGTTTATGCCTTAGGTAGTTCTTGAATTCATTCCATGAGGGCGGTAATTTTTCAATCACAGATCCCACTTGAAAATTCTCACTTAAAGCCATTCCCTCGGCATGAACTTCATGTATGATAATCTGAAGCTCTTGGACTTGGCTTATCACGGACTTAGAGTCCACCATTTTGAAGTCTAAAAACTTCGCGACCATGAACTTCTTCAGTCCAGCGTCCTTGGTTATGTACTTCTTATCTAATGCCTCCCAGAGGTCTTTCGAGGTTTTCATGGACGGATAAACGTTGTAAAGCGAATCGTCCAAACCACTGAGCACGTAATTTCTGAAAAGGAAATCACAGTGTATCCAGGCATCATACGCCGTTCTCAGCTGAACATCAAGGACCGTTGAATGCATATTGGATATGCACTTCATAGCGTATCTCGTGCACAAGTCAAGAAATTCTGATATTCATGACGACAAAATCATAGAATATAGAATCGTTGTCTTTTCTCGAGGATACTGGATATCTGACACAAATAACTCTAAGTCCACGAGTGGTTCTAGTTTACCATCATTGGAGGAGCAGTGTCAATGAAATCATCTAAATGAACTTGTATAGATCATGTCAGAATTCATAGCTTTAGATAAAGTTGATGGAAAAGCTGAGTGACTACACAATATTTATAAGAGAACCAAGGTTGGAATCTTGGACGTATAAGAGTAAAAACCAGGTTTTAACCAAGTTCCAAACCGAGTTCCAAACCAAGTGCACATCTTACACTCCGGCTGATGAGCTGATGATGTTTATGGAAAACTTGATCAAGTCACTTGTGGTTTGGAATAGGTAAAGTGGTGTTGTGCATAAACTTGGACGTCGTCACAGTTGTCGAGTGAGATCGGTCATACTGTTTGTGGCACATATTCTCTGAAGAGAGAAACGTCTAGACGACGTGGTGTACGAGGTACACAACTTGGTCAAAAATACGAAGGACTTGACCATTGGAGTAAAATCGAGAAAGTCGATGAAACATCCTATGGTGCATCGTTTAAAGAATTTGATGCAAGTGTGGTTTCCGAACGCCAAAATCATACTCTAAAGAAGATAATGATGCGTTGGATCAATTCATAATTATGGGGGACATGGTCCTAGATAACTACATTCTGAACGACGGTCCCACATAGTAGTAAAATGTAAGAATCTGCCTGAAAGATGACAAGATTTCTTACAGTTACATACAAATGTGGGGGCTGTGGGTTAAGGTAAAACCACCCAAACCTTAACAAGGTTACAAGGCGTACTTGGTAGATGAAGGGAACCTTCAAATGGTAGACCTTAATCGTCTTTTCATGTTTTCGGGAATGGGAATTAAATCCAAATAATATTCCTTGTTATTGCTAATTTGCATAACCATGAGATATTTGAAATGGATATTAAGACTGCATTCCTTAAACAAAGGATTAGATGAGGAAGTTCACATGGAACTAACCGAGGGGTATGTTGGGTCGGTAAGGGCGAAAAATTTTCTCCACAAGCTTAAAGCTATATTGTTGTTGTTGATTTCTGTAATTCTGAAAAATGGCTGAATTCGGTACTAATGAAAATATTGCTGCTACTCTCGACTTTGGCCTTGGACCTGGAGCTAGTCTCGGTCTCGGGAGGTAGAGAATACGGAGTGTCTTTTGATGAATTTTGTACCAACTCTGGAATTATTCATCAAACGATTGCACCATACTCACCTCAATCAAATGGTATTGCTGAACGCAAGAATCGCACTCTTAAAGAAATGATGAATGCGATGTTGTTAAATTTTGGATTACCACAGAATTTGTGGGGGGAGGCGATCCTATCTCCCAATTATATCCTTAACAAGATTCCCCAAAAAAGTAGGAGTGAGACTCCGTACGAACTTTGGAAAGGTCAAAAGCCTTCTTACAAGTACCTCAAAATGTGGGGGTGTTTGGCTAAGGTAGAAATACCCAAACCCAAACAAGTAAAGATAGGGCCTAAGACTATTGATTGGGTGTTCATAGGTTATGCTCTTAATAGTAGTGCCTATCGATTTCTGGTGCATAAATCAGAAATATCTGAGATTCATGAAGGTACCATCATGGAATATAGAAATGCTTCGTTTTTCGAGGATGTTTTTTCAAGTAAGGAAATAAACGAGAAAGTTCCTCTTAAAAGAACATTTGATGAGTCTGCGAGTAGTTCTAATCCTGGGGATAAAGAACCACATCGTAGCAAAAGGGCAAGAGTTCCTAAATCGTTTGGTCCTGACGTTGTATCTTATATATTAGAAGGTGAGCCTAGAACAATTAAGGAAGCTATGGCTGGTCTAGATGCCCAACTCTGGAAAGAGGCTATCAATAGTGAAATCGAGTCTATTATGCACAACCATACCTGGGAGTTGGTTGATCTTCCAAAGGGAAGTAAGCCTTTAGGCTGTAAATGGATTCTGAAAAGAAAATATAAGACTGATGGAACTATTGATAAATACAAGGCTCGTTTGGTGGTCAAAGGATACCGTCAAACTGAAGGTCTTGATTTCTTCGATACTTATTCTCTAGTAACGAGAATAACTTCCATTAGATTACTTATCGGTATTGCCGCGTTGCATAACCTTGAGATACATCAAATGGATGTTAAAACTGCGTTTCTGAATGGAGAATTAGACGAAGAAATATATATGGAACAACCCGAAAAGAAAGTGTGTAAACTTGTAAAGTCCTTGTATGGACTAAAACAAGCGCCAAAACAGTGGTATGAAAAATTTGGTAGCACGATGTTGTCAAATGGTTTCAAAATCAACGAGTGTGATAAATGCGTGTATGTTAGAGAATCACATAACGCATACATCATCGTATGTTTATATATAGATGACATGTTGATAATGGGTAGTAATCATGAAATCATTATGAATACTAAAGACATGTTAAAGAAGAACTTTGACATGAAGGATATGGGACTTGCAGACGTCATCTTAGGGATTAAAATCCTGAGGACTTCTAAAGGACTAGTCTTGTCGCAATCTCACTATGTTGAGACAATTTTAGGAAAATTCTTTCCTTGCGATAGTGCACCATTAAAGTCGCCAGTGGATTTAAGTGTTCATCTATACAAAAATCATGGCGAACTCGTATCGCAAATAAAATATGCTAAGGTCATTGGAAGCTTAATGTATATCATGAACTGTACTCGCCCTGATCTAGCTTATTCTATGAGCAAGTTGAGTAAGTTCACAAGTAATCCTAGTGTAGAGCATTGGAATGCTTTAACTAGAGTTCTTAAGTATTTAAAGTTTACTAAAGAATATGGATTACACTACTCAAGATATCCAGCTGTAATTGTCGGATACAGTGATGCTAATTGGATATCAGACACGAACGACTCTAAGTCCACAAGTGGGTATGTATTTACCATTGGTGGTGGAGCAGTGTCATGGAAATCTTCTAAGCAAACTTGCATAGCCCGTTCCATTATGGAATCAGAATTCATAGCTTTAGATAAAGCTGGTGAAGAAGCTGAGTGGCTTAAAAATTTCTTAGAAGATATTCCATGCTGGGAAAAACCTGTGCCTCCGATTTTGATTCATTGCGACTGCATGTCGGCAATAGGAAGGGCTCGGAGTAGTATGTATAATGGTAAGTCTAGACATATTCGTCGTAGGCATAATACCATTAAGCAGTTGATCTCTAACGGGATTATTTCCATTGATTATGTGAAATCAAAGGAGAATATTGCAGATCCTTTGACGAAAGGATTGCCTAGAGATCAAATATACTGCCTATCAAGAGAAATGAGATTAAAGTCTACAAATTAAGAATTGACACAGCGGTAACCCAACCATGTTGACTGGAGATCCCAAGATCATGGTTCAATGGGACAACTAAGTTGTGAAAATTCAGGAGGGCACTTAAGAGTTTAAGAAAACTCTAAACCCATTGCCTAGGATAAAGAAGTGCATTCTACAAGTGTAGCAAAGGTTAAGTCGGAACTTTTAATGATTCCTATACTGTCATGCAAATGAAGTGGAGTATGGTAGGATACTCTTAAATAGGAGATCACCTATGTAAGTGTGAGGTGTAGGCCGCCTCAACATTGAGTAAAATGTAAACACTTATGAAACCAAGAGGGGGCGCCACGGCCAAAACGGGCCCAACAGTGAGAACTAAAATTTTGCTTAGAAAATTTATCATGCGAATATCATTGTCTGGTTTTACACGAACGGCTGACCAATTCAAGACATCATGTTCATTGGGTAGCCTAGTAAATCCGATGATATCTCACTAAGAAAGGTTCAAAGCCAAAAGCTACGTCTTCTGATGTGATAAATATTCGTTTGAGCTCTCAGTATCATGCATTGCATCAATTGCATTAATTTCATTCGTGTGGGGGATTGTTGGATATTGGGTGAATATTGTGTATGTATGAAAAGTGTGTGAACACCTCTTTTGGTTACGAAATTCGAACACCACAAGTATCGAGGATACTAAATATTATTAGATAATATTATTCTACTCCGGGAGTAGATGAGGTTAGCATTTCGAATTTCTCGATTCAGAATTGAAACGAATGAGAAATTAATTGCTATTGTTGGGTGTTTGAATGTGGATATCCCACTTTGGATATAAACCATAAGGAGGACCGGACCGAACCTTGGACCACGGACTCGAGCTCGGGTTTGGGTTCGGGTCGGGTCTGGGTCCAGGATCGGGCTGGTACGCGGGCCATGGGCCATGACTGGGCTTGGTGGTCGTTGGGCTAAATATATTCTTTTTGGGCAAAACTTAGAATTAAATTAACTTGTTGGCCCAGATAATTATTTTCTTCTTTTGGGCCAATATGAATTAATTTAGGCTCATTTCTTTTCAAAAGAAATCAGGCAGCCCGGCAGAATTGAATTACATCTGAAACGTTTCATTTGTAAAGCAGTCAGAAATTGAAAGATTCTTGATGCTAAATTTGAAACGTTTGAATTTATAAGTGAAAAATATTTCACTTTAAAAGTGGTAAGTGAAATGTTTCACTTTTAAAAGTGGTTAGTGAAAACGTTTCATTTCTCCAAATTTCTCCTATATAAAGAGTCTCCCATATGAATGAAAAGAGAAGAAGACGAACACACAAAAATCAGAAATTATTTTTGCATTTTAAGCATTCTACATACATCACATCAGTGAGAGTTCTTGAGCAAAATAAGTTCGTGGAGTGTTGTTCTTGAAGTGGTTCAATTACAATACGAAATCGTTGTATCTTGGGAAGTTAATTGCATGATCTCGTACCACCGTAGGCGGGGCAATATAGCTTTAAGGATAGAGAGTCCAACTCTCGCCTCGATTCGTTTTCATCGCATATATTTTCCAATATATTTCAGATTTTACAGGGCGAAAAATTCTTTTCTCAACAAATTTAACATAAGTTACATTATAAACATGCTTGAATACCCTTTTTTTTCTCAATAAAGTTCGATGTTCAGCTCGATCCCGACTATATTAGTTAAGAGATGATAAAATATGTTTAGAAATATCAAGCTACTCGAGATCGACTCATATTCGAGCCATTTCAGCTCAGTTCAATTAACAAGCAAATTAAGCTCAAATACAATTTTTGAAGGTCGACAAATAGTCAAACAATCTTGAGCAACATTAATTTAGGTCGATCTTCGAGATCGAACGGAAATTGGGATGAGGGTCACATTGAAACTAATTTTCAAGTTGGGGGAATCAATCGAGGCGATTGAAAGTAGCGAGAGACTAAAGTGATTCTAAGTAAAAGTTGAGTGACCAAAATTGACATTATCCTTTAAAATAATTTTAATCCATAAAGAAAGATATTAATTTAGTTTACTACTAAACTAAATTTTGTATCAATTAATTCCATCAACTATTCAATGTAACATTTTCTCCCTTTCTTTATCATACTATTGTCTTGAAGACTATTTTTTTTTAATTTTATATTTCTCAAATTTTTTAATTTTCTTTTTGTTTATGTTTTCTGTTTTAGAAAAATTAGTTTTAAGGGATAAGAAACTCTAAAAATTATAAAGGACATAATCACTTTATAATATGTAGGGACCACCTAATTCTGTAATTTATTAAAACATATATAAATACCTATCAAGAGTAAGCGAATTTGTTCTTATTCTACACCTCAAATCTTCTTTCCTTTTATTGCGAGAAAAAAAAATATAATATACATAAAAAGAATATTAAACCTATAAATCTAATTATGTAGTTTATCCAAATTTTACATATATATAATTTTTTCATTTTTTAGTTAAAAAATAAATAATTTTTCTTTCAAATCTTACACATGTATCTTGATTGAAACTAAAACACTAAAAATATAAATTAAGTTATTTTATAAAAGTCCCTTTGCTAAAAGCAATTGACCACGACTTTGCTACGGCTTTGGCCGTCGTATTTGCAAGCATGGTCAGAACATTTACCATGACTTATAGTTATGATCAATGTTTTGTTCATTGTAAAGACCATGATTTTTAACCATTGTAAAAAAATATTAGATTAACATTTCTTCCACCACGGCTAGTTTGAGTTTAAAATAGTAAGAATTCTTTTTCACTACGACTAACTTTAGTGTGACTATATGAAACATCTACCACGACCAAGTTAGTCGTAGCTTAGACCACTATAGACCATGGTTTTAAGTCATGACATATATTTTTATTGCCAATACACAAGTTTCTTGTAGTGGCTCAGTGGGTTCGATGGAATTTCTCTGGTTCAACGGGCTTTGTGAGCGCTGAATGTGACAAATGGTATCAGAGCTGTCCATCAGCCGAAATTTGGGGAGCTAAATGCTGCACGGGGAAAAGTGCTACACGTTACGGGAGCCACCTCTTGAAGTCGCTGCGCAAAATGCTAAGCGCGCGGGAGCCACTGCCAGAGTTTTGACGCCTGGTGATGGATCCTGGACTAAGTCACGTATCGACGAGGACGTCGCTCCTCTAAGGAGGGGTGATTGTAATGATCAAATATCGGGAAATAAAGGAAAAATGGAATAGTTTATAAAGAGAACCAAATGATTCAAAAGTAACAATAGATATTCATTTTGGATCGTGGTTTAAATGTCCAACTCAAGATTATGCTTAGTGGGTTCGATGAGATTTCTCTGATCCAATGTGCTCGTGAGCCCATGACATAACACTTATTTTGTCCTTTATTCTCACCAACAAAAAAATATACTATTCTTTAAACCAAACAATATATATATATATATATATATATATATATATATATTCCAACTCAAGGTTATGCTCAGTCGGTTCGATGAGATTTCTCTGATCCAATGTGCTCGTGAGCCCGGGACATAACACTTATTCTGTCCTTTATTCTCACCAACAAAAAAATATACTATTCTTTAAACCAAACAATATATATATATATATATATATATATATATAATATTCAACACATTGAAATGGAAATTTGTGCGCACGATCGAGCACGTAGTCGTGTCGTAAAGAACGATGAGTTTTCGCGAAAAAGAAAAAGTTATTAAAATATGTCAACTCTTAGCAATCCATCTAATGTCCTATTATGATCTAATCCATGTTTGAAAAACACCTCAACGAGAATTGATTTTTTAAGTAATTGGAAACTCGCTAATTGAGTTTATATATATTACGCGACTAATCTCCTTACAAATTCCATGCACGTGTGAAATGTGAACCCAGATCGTTGTACACAAAAATAATATGTGTTATACAAAAAATGGCTAAAATATGTTTTTATACTCGTTGGGTTATTAACACTGCTTGACATCTAATAATTAAAGGATTCAAACGAGGTAACAAGTTCGTAGATAACATTATTTGCACTAGATGCCCCTAACGTGTCCCAGAATTGCAAAACAAACTCGGGTCGGGCCAACCCATGACCAGATCCTACGAGGTACAATCCTGACCATTCCTTAATGGCACGTGGCATCATCCTAGGAAGAACTACAACTAACAGAACAGTATTTGTCTAACGGAAGAACACTATAAATACCCGTATTTATTGAGAATAGAGGGACCGGAACCTCAGTAATAAATACACTTGTAAGTTTAGTCATATAATCGTTATTAAGGCTAAAACTTGACAGTACGATCCCATCGCATATAAATTTGGAGTAGCTCGTATACGCATTAACAATACGATAGGTGAACTATACTTGTTATTGAAATCACGTTAGATTTGATCTCTGGGAGGTACGTAGGTAGCTCGATAGCAGAGTGCAGTCTATAATATTTACTCGTTTGTATTTAGTTCGTTTACGAGGTTATCCTGACTGAGTAATAGTAGGGATAATTTCCGACCTAGATTAATATGTAGTCGCTTTTACAATTTTTACCATTTAATATTTTTATATAATTGTAAATGAAAAACAAATTAAATGAATGCATACTCGATTGGGAATCGATGGAAAGCTCAATCAATTTAACATGACAAATAAACTTGACAATATCTCCCTATTCGATAAAGTCTGAAACTCCATATTAAGCTTGGTTTGACTAATAAAATATAGTACAATATGTAAAAATATTATGTGACCTAAAAATAACATGTATTCGACTTAATTAAAGCTAGATTCAGATAACTATTATCATAACTTAAATGCACTACATTTTTAGAATTCGATGTAAATTCAAACATGCTTTAAGAATAAATATTATTTCTATTCAACCACCATATAGTAGTTTAGTTTCCTGATATGGGCCCCAAAGCATCCGAAAAAATTGAAACTTTAAATTAATTTAAATATATTATAATCTACTATGATATCTTGTGTTTTGACCTAAAAAAGCATTCAAATGTGAAGTTTCTTGACTCAAACTTTTTGGGTACGAAATGTGAATCATACGCCAACATATAATATAATGTTGCATATATGCCTGCAATTGACTGCTAATAGAATTATTCTTCAAAAGAGGATTTCAATTTTCAAGTATGAAGAATGGGTATATTTGGCTGATTGTAAATAAATATTTTATTAACATTTATATTTTCTCGACATCTGATATATAGGGAAGATTAGTGTTAAGGATGTAGGAAGTTTTACAATCCTATTGTTAAGCTTTACAAATTGCTAACATGACAAATTTTAATAAAAAATTATATTTGTGTTACCTATTCTCCACTCACTAAACTTTCGTTAATCACTAATTGAATTTATTTATTTTACAAAGCTACTTATAGATTGATGTCTTACTAAATATGTTGGAAACAAATGTCGAACCTGTTGCTAAAACTGCACTTGCAAAGAACGATTCTGGAAAAATGTGAATTACAAATGAAGAACAATCGAGACGAGAGTTGGACTCTCTATCCTTAAAGCTATATTGCCCCGTCTACGGTGGTACGGGTTCGTGCAACTAACTTCCCAAGATACAACGATTACGTATTGTAACTGAACCACTTCAAGAACAATACTCCATGAACTTAAATTGCTCAAGAACTCTCAGAGAAATATGAATGTGTAATGCTGAAAAAATGCAGAAATGATTCTGATTTTTGGTGTGTCTTTCCTTTCGGTTGGGGAAGCATTTTTATAGGTGAAAAATTCAGACAAGGAAGTAAATTGCTTTAAAATCTGACATTAAACCAGAATTAAACATCAAAACGTTTCATCCTTTAAACCCACGTTTTGACTGTTTAATTTCCAAAAATTAAATCAGATTTAAGGAAGAAATAAACATGGCCAACGTTATTTTTCTTCAGCAACAATTCATATCCTTTGTCTAAGTTTTTCTGCTGGAAACATAAGTTGGGCTTAGATTAATTTACCTTTTGGCCCAAAAGTATTAAATAAACTGGGCTCAAATGAATTAACTCAAATTTGGTCCAAAAAGATAATACTTTGAGTCCAAGGCCCAACAACCACACAATCACCAAGCCCAAGCCAAGGCCACAGTCCACGACCCGCGCCTGAGCTCGAGCTGAGCCAGCCGGACGGACGGCGGCACGCGCGCGTGTGTGTGTGTGCGGGCGAGAGGCGAAACGGACTAAGGCTAAGTCCTTACCCCTCCAAGCCCACACAAAATAGTCATGACCCAAGGGCCCAAACTATCATTATTCCACCATTGTATATAAACATACATAACATGTATTTTATTTTCAATGTGGGATAATGCACATTTCAAACACCCAACTTAAGCACTTAATTTCTCATTCGTTTCAACTCCGAATCGAGAAATTCGAAATGCTATACTTATCTACTCCCGGAATAGAACAATATTATCCAATAATATTTAGTATCCCCGATACTTGTAGTGTTTGAATTTCGTGTGCAAAATTGGCTAAATACACTTTCCAAATATCTTTTTTTCCAACAATCCCCCACACGAATGAAAATTAATCAAATTAATGCAATGCATGAAACTGAGAGTTCAAACGAATGTTTATCACATCAGAAGAGGTAGTTTTTGGCTTTGAACCTTTCTTAGTGAGATATCTTCAGATTCACAAGGCTACCCAATGAACATGATGTCTTGAATTGGTCAGTCGTTCGTGTAAAACCAGACAATGATATTCACATGTTAATTATTCTAAGCAAATTTTTAGTTCTCACTGTTGGATTCGTTTTGGCCGTGACGCCCCCTCTTGGTTTCATAAGTATTTACATTTTACTCAATGTTGAGGCGGCCTACACCTCACACTTACATAGGTGATCTCCTATTTAAGAGTATCCTACCATACTCCACTTCATTTTCATGACAGTATAGGAATCATTAAAAGTTCCGACTTAGCCTTTGCTACACTTGTAGGATGCACTTCTTTATTCTAGGCAATGGGTTTAGAGTTTATTAAACTCTTAAGTGCCCTCGTGAATTTTCACAAATTAGTTGTCCCGTTGAACCATGATCTTGGGATCTCCAGTCAACATGGTTGTAGACTTTAACCCCATTCCTCTTGATAGGCAGTATATTTGATCTCTAGGTAATCCTTTCGTCAAAGGATCAACAATATTCTCCTTTGATTTCACATAATCAATGGAAATAATCCCGTTAGAGATCAACTGTTTAATGGTATTATGCTTACGACGAATATGTCTAGACTTACCATTATACATACTACTCTGAGCCCTCCCTATTGCTGACATACAGTAGCAATGAATCAAAATCGGAGGCACAGATTTTTCCCAACAGGGAACATCTTCTAAGAAATTTCTTAGCCACTCAGCTTCTTCACCAGCTTTATCTAAAGCTATGAATTTTCATTCCATAGTGGAACGGGCTATGCAAGTTTGCTTAGAAGATTTCCACGATATCGTTCCTCCACCAATGGTAAATACATACCCACTTGTGGACTTAGAGTCGTTCGTGTCTGATATCCAATTAGCATCGCTGTATCCCTCTATTATAGTTGGATATCTTGAGTAGTGTAATCCATATTCTTTAGTAAACTTTAAATACTTAAGAACTCTAGTTAAAGCATTCCAATGCTCTATACTAGGATTACTCGTGAACCTACTCAATTTGCTCATAGAATAAGCTAGATCAGGGCGAGTGCAGTTCATGATATACATTAAACTTCCAATGACCCTAGCATATTCTATTTGTGATACGGGTTCGCCATGATTTTTGTGTAGATGAACACTTAAATCTACTGGTGACTTAACTGGTGCACTATCGCTAGGAAGGAATTTTCCTAAAACCGTCTCAATGTAATGAGATTGCAATAAGACTAGTCCTTCAGAAGTCCTCAGGATTTTAATCCCTAGGATTACGTCTGCAAGTCCCATAGCCTTCATGTCAAAGTTCTTCTTTAACATGCCTTTAGTGTTCATGATGATTTCATGATTACTACCCATTATCAACATGTCGTCTACATATAGACATACGATGACATATGCGTTATGTGTTTGTCTAACATATAGGCATTTATCACATTCGTTGATCTTGAAACCATTTGACAACATCGTGCTATCAAATTTTTCATGCCACTGTTTTGGCGCTTGTTTTAGTCCATACAAGGACTTTACAAGTTTACAAACTTTCTTCTCCTGTCCAGGAGCAACATACCCCTCGGGTTGTTCCATATATATTTCTTCGTCTAATTCTCCATTCAGAAACGTAGTCTTAACATCCATTTGATATATCTCAAGGTTATGCAATGGGGTAATAGCAATGAGTAATATAATGGAAGTTATTCTCGTTTTTGGAGAATAAGTATCGAAGAAATCAAGACCTTCAGTTTGACAGTATCCTTTGACCACCAAACGAGCCTTGTACTTATCAATAGTTCCATCAGTCTTATATTTTCTTTTCAGAATCCATTTACAGCCTAAATGCTTACTTCCCTTTGGAAGATCAACCAACTCCCAGATATGGTTGTGCATAATAGACTCGATTTCACTATTGATAGCCTCTTTCCAGAGTTGGGCATCTGGACCAGCCATAGCTTCCTTAATTGTTCTAGGCTCACCTTCTAATGTATAAGATACAAAGTCGTGATCAAACGATTTAGGAACTCTTGCCCTTTCGCTACGACGTGGTTCTTCATCCCCGGGATTAGAACTACTCGCAGACTCATCAAATGTTCTTTTAAGAGGAACTTGCTCATTTCTTTCCTTACTTGGAAAGACATCCTCGAAAAATGAAGCATTTCTAGATTCCATGATAGTACCTTCATGAATCTCAGCTCTTTCTGATTTATGTACCAGAAATCGATAGGCACTACTATTAGGATCATAATCTATGAATATGCAATCAATAGTCTTAGGCCCTGTCTTTACTTGTTTGGGTTTAGGTATTTCTACCTTAGCCAAACACCCCCACACTTTGAGGTACTTGTAAGAAGGTTTTTGACCTTTCCAAAGTTCGTACGGAGTCTCACTCCTACTTTTCTGGGGAATCTTGTTAAGGATATAATTGGCGGAGAGGATCGCTTCCCCCCACAAATTCTGTGGTAATCCAGAATTATTAACATTGCATTCATCATTTCTTTGAGAGTGCGATTCTTGCGTTCAGCAACGCCATTTGATTGAGGTGAGTATGGTGCCGTTGTTTGATGAATAATTCCAGATTTGGTACAAAATTCATCAAAAGGCGCTCCGTATTCTCCACCTCTATCACTTCGGTTAGCTTTTATCCTTTTTCCAAGTTGATTTTCAACTTTCGTTTTGTAATGTGTAAACGCTCCAAGCGCTTTGTCTTTACTTCTTAGTAAATACACATAACAATACTTTGTGCAATCATCGATGAATGTTATGAAATACTTTTTTCCACCTCTAGTTTGCACAAACTTTAAATCATAGATGTCACTGTGAATACGTTCTAGAGGTGCAGTGATTCTTTCTATTTAAAGAAACGGTTGTTTGACTAGCTTTGCTTCAACACAAATCTCACATTTGTGTTGATTATCAACTTTAAAAGTTGGTATTAAATTCAAGTAAACCAATCTTCGAATAGTATTATAATTTACATGTCCTAGTCTAACATGCCATAAATTAGAATACTCAAGCAAATAAAAAGAATTTTGAATCATTTTATTGCCATTGTTCTCGGTTACAAAGGAGCGGATTACATTCATAACATTCATCTTAAAAAGGCCTTGCTCAAGGTACCCTTTTCCTACATAAATCCCTCTTTTAGTAAACAAAAACCTATCAGCTTCGAAAACTAACTTGAATTCGTTCTTGACTAAATCCGAGCCAGACACCAGATTTTTACGAATCTCTGGAACATGCAGCACTTCAGTCAGAGTCAGCTCCTTGCCTGAAGTCATCTTCAGCACTACTTTTCCCATTCCGACCACCGGAGAAGTGGCCGAGTTTCCCATAAACAAACTTTGTCCATCAGTAGGGGAATAGGACGAGAACGCCTCTATGTCAGAACAAATTTGACAAGTAGCTCCAGTATCGATAAACCACTCCCTTGGGTTGTCTACCAGATTAGTTTCGAACACAACGACAGTGAGATCGAGTTCAGATAGATCGATTGGGACCCGATTGTCAGACAGGTTATCGATCATCTCGTTGATGCCCTGGACATCATCAACAGCTAGGTGCGCCTGATGGTGCACCTGATTTTGCACTTGGTTCGGAACCCTGTTCTGAACCTGATTCTTGCCTTTATTCTTGCCAGAACCTCTCTTCCGAGACTGATTATTATTTTTCTTGGGCTCTTTACAGTCTCTAGCCCAATGACCAGTACGACCGCAATTATAGCAACCATTGTCATCGCCGTCACCTTGTTTCGGCTTTTCTTTCCCAGCTTGCTTTTTCTGGGCCTGGAAATTCCCCTGGAACTTCCTTTTTCGGTTAGAACTTTCCGGAACTTCAATGACGTTTGCCATTGCTTGAACAGGAGCGCTCTTGATAGAAGCCCGGTTGTCTTCCTTAATTCTGAGTCTGACAACCAACTCTTCTAAGCTCATTTCCTTTCGTTTATGCCTTAGGTAGTTCTTGAATTCATTCCATAAGGGCGGTAATTTTTCAATCACAGACCCCACTTGAAAATTCTCACTCAAAGCCATTCCCTCGACATGAACTTCATGTATGATAATCTGAAGCTATTGGACTTGGCTCGCCACGGACTTAGAGTCCACCATTTTGAAGTCTAAGAACTTCGCGACCATGAACTTTTTAGTCCAGCGTCCTCGGTTCTCTACTTCTTATCTAATGCCTCCCAGAGGTCTTTTGAGGTTTTCATGGACAGATAAACGCTGTAAAGCGAGTCGTCCAGACCGCTGAGCACGTAATTCCTGCAAAGGAAATCACAGTGTAGCCAGGCATCATATGCCGTTCTCAGCTGAACATCGTCAGAATCTTCAGGGACAGACGGGGCATCTTCCCGTAAGAACCTCGCCAGGTTCAAAGTGGTTAAGTAAAAAAAGCATCTTTTGTTGCCACCGTTTGAAGTCAGCCCCGCTGAACTTCGATGGCCTTTCAGCTTGCGCCGGGATAACCGGATTAACAGGTGGTACAATAGGAGTTATCCTTTCAGCTCGTGTCTGAATTACCGGATTAACATTAGTTACAACCGGTGGATTCGGACCAGAGCCTAAATCGGACCCAAACCCCGAACCCGAGGCAAAACCAGAACCAAGACCCAGACTAGCTCCAGGTCCAAGGTCAAAGTCGAGAGTAGCAGCAGCATTCTCATTAGCACCAAATTCAGCCATTTTTCAGAATTTTCGAAAGACACAGAAATCAACAACAACGATATAGCTTTAAGCTTGTTGCTTAAAACTGCACTTGCGAAGAACAATTTTGGAAAAATGTGAATTACAAATGAAGAACAATCGAGGCGAGTTGGACTCTCTATCCTTAAAGCTATATTGCCACGCCTACGGTGGTACAGGTTCGTGCAACTAAATTTCCAAGATACAACGATTACGTATTGTAATTGAACCACTTCAAGAACAATACTCCACGAATTTAAATTGCTCAAGAACTCCCAGAGAAATATGAATGTGTAATGCTGAAAAAATGCAGAAATGATTCTAATTTTTGGTGTGTCTTTCCTTTCGGCTGGGGAAGCCTTTTTATAGGTGAAAAATTCAGACAAGGAAGTAAATTGCTTTAAAATCTGACATTAAACCAGAATTAAACATCAAAACGTTTCATCCTTTAATCCCACATTTTGACTGTTTAATTTTCAAAAATTAAATCAGATTTAAGGAAGAAATAAACATGGCCAACGTTATTTTTCTTCAGCAACAATTCATATCCTTTGTCTAAGTTTTTCTGCTAGAAACAGAAGTTGGGCTTAGATTAATTTACCTTTTGGCCCAAAAGTATTAAATAAACTGGGCTCAAATGAATTAACTCAAATTTGGCCCAAAAAGATAATACTTTGAGTCCAAGGCCCAACAACCACACAATCACCAAGCCCAAGCCAAGGCCACGGTCCACGACCCGCGCCCGCGCTCGAGCTCGAGCCGAGCCGGCCGGACGGACGGCGGCGCGCGAGAGGCGAAACGGACTAAGGCTAAGTCCTTAACCCTCCAAGCCCACACAAAATTGTCATGACCCAAGGGCCCAAACTATCATTATTCCACCATTGTATATAAACATACATAACATGTATTTTATTTTCAATGTGGGATAATGCACATTTCAAACACCCAACTTAAGCACTTAATTTCTCATTCGTTTCAACTCCAAATCGAGAAATTCGAAATGCTATACTTATCTACTCCCGGAGTAGAACAATATTATCTAATAATATTTAGTATCCCCGATACTTGTAGTGTTTGAATTTCGTGTGCAAAATTGCCTAAATACACTTTCGAAATATCCTTTTTTCCAACAAAACCATTATAACCACTTCAAGATATTTAAGAATTACATTAAATAAGTTTTTCTTTTCTCTTCTTTTATCATTACAAATAACGACTTCAAATCGAGTTGCAGTCAGGTAAACAAAAATTAAAAATTAAAAAAAATACTAGATAATATAATTTTTCTTGCAAGACAAAACTATTCAGATGAAAATAGTTAACGAAAAATATTATTCAGATCAAGACTAGGAATTTTAATTAAAAAGGATTAAGGGATATGATGAAAGTCATTAAATTGCAAGGCTAAAGATGATGTAATTGTCAAAAAACAATTCCCGCTTGTTGCACGATTACAAAAACGTTATTTATAAAAAAATAAAGCTTATGTAGTGTTGTTTTCAATTATTTTACAAGCATTATACGATTTTTTTCCTAACTAATATTGCATTTCGTATTCAATATGATGAGTCGATTGTTAAGAAATTAGGTGAAAAGATATATTGAGTGGAGAATTCATTTGTTAGAAAAGAATTGAAGCAAAATTTGCATTATAATCAGCCTTTGGGTAATTGACACATTGCACCCTTGAATTATCACCTTTTGGCACATAGCACTTTTAAATTGTTTTTTCGGCACATTGCACCCTTAAATTATATATTAGCTTGGCATTTATGCACTCTGGAACAATATTAAAATTTTAGAAAGATAAAATGGTCTGAAAATTATGAACTCAATAAATTCACTAGCTAGTATATTGTATACTAAAACCATAGTATGTATACAAAAATCATGAAAATTCTAGACTTTGCTTAAAAAGTAGTAAGCTTGGCAGGTATTCCGGCTGGCAAAAAGCATAAAGATCAAAACTCAACTTAATAGAATTAAAGAAAAATGAGTATTTCGCATGAAATTGACTTCTTAAATAAATGAAGAAAAAATAAGTATTGTTGTGAGCTACGTCATCATATTGCTAGCTAGCTAGTCATCTTAATTGGTGTCAAGTCGACGAAATAATTTATTCTTCATATTTATTCTTCGTTGATAAGTTTGATATAAGTATTTCGTGTTGACTCTTGGGATCTTAATTTCACATTGGAGAATATAATTTGCTCTATATATAAGTCAATAACGCAGAAGATGCTTTACGCGAGTATGAAAACGAAAGGTTACTATACCGTATTTTAACAAGACAACGTGACAGAAAAAAAAAATTGCGTTCAAATTCTCTTGCATGGCGCGATAAATCAACATCCATTGTCAACACAATATTTTTAATTGCATGTTTCAGACCATGCATGTATCATCCCTGAGAGGCAAAATTCTAATTTTAGTCTCATATGATCTCGTTATTTTAGTTTTAATCCCATGCACGTTTTACGAGATTTTAAAAAACGTCCCAATAATTTGAAAAAGTTGTAATGTTAGTCCTTTTTTTAAACAAAATTAGTCTCATACTTTATTTTGCATTTTTAAAATTGCATTTTGACCTCTGAACTATACATGATGTCTTAACTACCAATATGATAACATGGCTCACTGTCAAACTATTTTAACTAATGTGTTTGATGATTCCTTGAGTGAAAGAGGCTTATGAGTTTATTTAACCAAATTATTGTGGGGATAGTTTGCACATAATCTGGTTTTGCCAAATTCTGCAATATTTTTGGACCTTTTTGCCCCTCTAAAATTGATTTAAAATTGCTCCAGGTGCAAAATGTCAAGCTATAGGCAATTCCAAGGTGCCATGTGCCATGTGCTGAAAACATAATTTAAGGGTGTATCGTGCCAAAAAGTGATAATTTAAAAGGGCAATGTGCCATTTATCCTTAGCCTTTTAATGATTTGTAAAATTTAGCAATCTCTTCTCCCTAACTAATTAGTTAAAATTTAGTGTGCATTTATTAATTTTAATACTTTTTATTCCCTTACAATAACTTTCCAACAAAGAAAAAGGGTACAATATATCTCCACTATTGGGCCGAGTTGTGATAACGTGTAATGGGCTCAATCTCTAGTTATTATTATTATTTTTAATTCAGGAGGAAGGGGATACCTTATATATCTAATTCGACAAATTAGGGTTAAAAGTTATAATCTTGAGTCATAAAGACTCTATCTAACTCCATAAAAGAGGGGAGAGCCACAACTAGTGGCAGTATAAATTTGAACCGAGGACCTCTCACATAAAGTAAGAGATGGATACCGCTAAAACAACAGGTCTCTTCGGCTCAATCCCTAGTCATTAGCTGACCTTTGTTATGGAGTTGAGATCATTGGGACAAATTGAATAATGAAAGCCTAGCAAGTTCATGGATTAGGATTTCATCAAGCTCTACCCAAAACTTGTTAATTTAGTGATATTAGCTTTCATACTCTCATGTAGGAGGTTTTAGGTTCAACCCCAGGCTATCACAAATTGAAACCCAGGCTGTCATAAATTGTGACTCTTTTGTCCTCCTATAAATCTGTGTGACCCATAATTAAAAACTATCAACTCAAATTTGTCGGGTTAGGGTGTCCCTTTCATCTAGAATATAAAAAAAAGGATTTCATCTAGCTCTAAATTCTAATAATATCAACTTAGATAAGAGAAGAGAATAAATAACGATCATGATAATCAATACTGTAGGCACTTTATACATTTTACGATTTGATATTTATATATAATAGTACCTGAATAAATAAATCAAATTATTCGATATGTTGGAAAATTGTTTGAGTTTGATTTGTTTAACATGACAAATAACTTGAAAACATTTATTGTACCACAAGTTTGGCTCAATTAGTTAGAAAATAAAAAGAATAGATGTAGAATTATCTTATTGCTTGACCTTGATTTGTATTCGACTCTTTCAAGTTCGATTTAGCGTCTGGGATAATAGATTTAGGAAAGAAAGTGGTATCATGGATGGACCCAAAAGGGATTCAGAGTCAAAGTTGCGCTCAGACGCTCGCTCATTAGTGTTAGGACTTTAACTTTGCTAGTAGAGCTTTATCTAATTGGCTGAAAATTTTGGCTTCTCAATAGCAAGCCAAACAAGCTCTTAATGAGTAACAAAGGAAGACTTAGAGCATATTTGTTACCCTAGATGGGCAAACACAAAATAGATTTTTATAAAGTCACACTACTGTTTATTATTAAGTTAGTGACATGGTTTAATCTGTTTTGTGTAATCAAACGCTTAACAATAGGGGATACTGACCTTTATAGTCCCCCATGTCTAGTGATAGTATCACTTTAGTCTCTCATGTCATAATTTTATCACTTAAGTCCCTTATGTCCTATTTTCATGTCACTGAAGTCCTTCCTATAGTTTTATTTTGATATGTTATTTCACATAAGTCCCTGAAATTTTAATTACTCTCAATTTTAGTCACAAAAGGTTCAAATAAACCTTAGATACAGAGCATAAAAGCAAAAGAAGGATACTGCTTGAAAAATGGTATCAGAGCCTAGGTTATTGATGAAATACTTAAATAAATTTGCATAAGATTAATTCTAACCTTATGGAGGAGAATCAAAACAAGAATGGAATCTACCAATTGGAAGATTTATTTAGAAAATCAAGAGTATTTCCAGATTCTGAAAAAATAGAGATTTGAGCGGATAGATAAACTTATCCAAAATTGTCAACGGGTCCAATCCAACATTGACAACGAGATTAATAAGGGTAAACAGCCCTCAGGAGATCTTAAGGCAGCGCTGCCATACTACGCAAGGAAAGCAGCACTGGATGATCAATTCAAAGGAAATCTAGTGAGTAACATTCAACTCACAGAGATTCAAGGCAAACGGCCTAGAAAACCAGGAGAAGGTACAACAAATATCTCAATTTGTCGTGAATATGAATTGGAAAGAAATTGAACCTAATACTTCCAAGTTCTCTAAAGATCTTAGGGAAGTACAGAAAACAATTCAATATTACGGACATAGGCTAGAACAACTACCTATGCAAATCGAAAACTTGAAACGTAAACTTGAGGAGATCCTCAAGAGTCTTCCAGATCTAGATAGATCTATAATAGATCTAAAAACGGAAGTTATAGATCTAAAAGGAAGACGAGGAATCACCGGTTCGTCCAAAATAAAACAGAACAAAATTAGTAATTCACTTAGAAAAGTACCCTTTCTGCAACAGAAAGGCAAGACTAAGGAAATACCTCAGCCAAAAACACAAGAGGAACTAATCCTTGATATCCTTAGAAATATTAAATAATATGGATATCACAAGGATAGATCCATCTGATCTTCAAGAATTAGCTGAGTCTTTTGTTCAACTAAATGTTGTAGAATTGGCTAATGTCAAAGCCAATGAAACCCTGACGTTATTACCACCGCCAGGAGAAAGTTCTGCATCAAATAACCCGCCAGAGGTTAATATGCAGGAAATAGACGATTTGAATATAAACGCTACCCCAGCATCGCTGGGAACGATTAGACCAAATCGTGTCAGAAATCCAAATAGGATACCAGAAAATACACCCTGGGCAAGGACAATATCACAACCCTTGAACCCATATGTTATTATCCTAAATTTGGATATCATCGATTTCAAAAACATCGAAAAAATAATCGATGAATGAGTAGCCGCTATGAAAATAGCCGCCACTACACTAGAACTCGATAAGGATAACTTCATAAGATTAATGGAGTTAAGCTTAGAAGGATCTGTAAAGGTGGGTTGGGAACGCACCCCAGAAACATCTAAGCAAGAGGTTTTAGCCGGAGAATCTAAAAGCGCAATCGCCGATAGGTTCCGACGGTTAATAAAATTGAATTTTATCAGAGATGGATACTTCAGAGAAAATAATACCGAAAAGATAAGAGAGTATTCACAAGCTCTATATGGTATTGAATGCAGAAATATTTGTGCCATAGATAAATATATCTATTGGTTTAGAAAATATTTCTTTAATGGGGATGTTAGTGCAGAAATTGTTGCACCTATGTTCTTTACAAAAATTTGTAGTCCTTGGAGAGAAATGTTAATCCAATCCTACCAAGTCCCAGAGGGGCAAGTCGATATAGTTGCTAGATGGATGTCTTTCTTAAAAGACAAACTGAAGGACTGGTGTCAACAAGCACCCATCCAAAAGAACATGAAAAAACTAAGAGGAAGAATCAAGAGAACTCCTTTTTGTTGCGAAAACAATGATTTTCCGATGATAATTGGGGAATCAAGTGAATATAGAAAGAAGAAAAGAACTTACAATAACTCTGACAACAGGAGTTATAAACGAAGATCTTCTTTCAGAAAGAAATCCTGGTGGTCTAAAAACAAAGCCCGATCTTATAAATCAGGCCAACAAACGGGACCAACAAAAGTATCTTCTCAAGGATCTAAACAATCTTTGGGAAGAACTCCGACCAAAAGGACTTTCAGAAGAGCCCACACAATGGCCAATGAAAGCTTTAAAGACTGTAATTGCAATACATGTGGAGCAAAGGGGCATATCTCGCCGGATTGTCCACAAAAGCAAGCAGAGATACGACAATTTGAGGCAACGTCTGATATACTAGACACGGTCTTTTATGGTGCTCTGGTACCAGTCTACCAGTTCGAGAATTTTCCCTCAGATAAAAGTGTCTATGATGAAGAGATAGATTTGGAGGAATCATCAACCGAGTCAGAATAATTCTAGTCACAATGCCTGGAATTCCGATTTATACAGTTCCACAACTTAAAACTGTTATATCTGATTTCAGAGATAAAATCAAAAGAAGTAGAAACATAATCCAGCATTATGAAACTACTATTCAATTATTAGGCAAAACACCTCTTCGCTTAAGAAAAATAATTGAGCATGAGACCAAGATTCAAATCTGGTCAGAAAACATTCGGAACTTTATTGAAGGTATGACAAGAAGCAATCGTTCTATATTTCGAGAATAATGGAACGAACAGAGCTGAATGAAGGAGATAGGCTTCAGACATCTGAAAGCTTAGCAGGATTCTTTTCCAAAATGACAGTCTCAAATAAGACAATGGAAAAAATCATGCTACAAAGTTCTCACTTGACACCATATGATGGTTTCAAGGAAAACCAATTTAGCCGAATAATAAATCAATTAGGGCTAAATCAAAGAAAACATAACATTGTCTATAAGGTAAGCTCAGGAGAGTTTGCTATTCCTATGGAATTAACAAGAAATGTTATGAACATGCAACTAATTCCAAAAGAAGAAATTCTGGAAGAATTATGAAGACTTCGAAAAAAAGTTGCAAGAACTATGAAATGGATTCATATTGGGACCATTGAAGTAGTTATAAAATCTACCTTCAAAGAAGGGATTGATTTAGAGTTACATCTATCTATTATGGATAGACGTCTTAATAACCTAAGAGATGGTTGCTTAGGTACGATGGTCGGAAACTTATATGCAAAAAACATATGTTTGATATCCATCCAAGAATTGCATATAATCTTGTCGATCAAGACTTTAGCAGAGTCTTAACTCTTCATTAAGATTTTAAAAGAAAGGATCTGATGAAAGAAGGAAATAAACCTTATTCTATAACATATAGAATAGCATATGCTCTCTCTAATACACATCACTCTGATTTGTTCCTTAGAAAAGAGTTTATTGAAATTCCTAGAATTTTCGAGGAATTCGCTAAAGTGATGGCTCCAGATCCAATTCAAATACCTAGAATTGGAGGAGTTGATATCCTAATGCGAGATCATCCAGTTCTAGACAGATCATTAAGTACTAGAACGGACTTCAGTAGCCGAATGTCTTTCTCAGAAGACAGGATTAAAGGCAAAGAGTTAGTAGAAACACTAACGCCTGAAATCATTCGGGTAGATGATGTTAAAATCAAATGCCCAGAAGGATGGAAAGAGGTACAAGTCATATTTGACATCACAAAGAATGAAAATTATTTCCCATGTGACGATCTATATTACTTGCAACAACCTGACATAGGCAAATACGAGGGTTGGCTAGAAATAGCAGGCTATCAAGTAAATGTCTTAGGCAGAGCAGGATAAGACCAAGGAATGATAATCTTGGGATTAAGTTTCCTTAAGGAACACAAACCTTGGGGAAGAAAAGGAAAAAAAATGAAATTCAGCATCGACGATCATCTTATTCAAGTAGAATAAATGCCAAGTCCCTTTTCTATATACATATCTGTTGGTATGTTATATGATCAATATAAGTCAGAATACTTTGCAGCGTATATTGACTCTGTATCAGGCATTTTCACAGCAAAACCTGGCGTTTTCCCTAGCAATGCTATGGAATCTCTACCCATTATTGCAGGATGGGATTTTTCCCAGAAAATCTTCATATTTAATAAAGGGATATGAGCAACTTACATCATGATTGGCGGAGCAGGAGGCACCCCTTGGTATAAGGTAAAATTGCCCCTATTTACTTTCATGATACCGGTGCAGATATTTTGTTGGGTAACAATTTTATCCAGACATTCTCAAAATATGTGAAAAATAACCACAGACATTTGTTAGTTTTTACAACCAACTATGGTCACCAAATCCAGGTTATGCGATTAATTAAAGCATTTAAGCTAAAAATGCCCATAAATTTTCACAGCAAACGTGGTGATTTTACTAATGAATCCAAACTAACCTATCCTAAAATGAAGGATAAAAGGAAATTTGGTCAAGCCCTCTTGTCATTCAGACAAAAGGGATTAAATACACATGAGGACCAAGACGGGTATGAAGTCTCGGCAGAGGAAATAAAAATCCTTAAGAATGCTTTACATACCAAGTCCTTAGAAAACATTAACGAAGAAAGCCCGCTTTCTCTCGAAAATGTTAAAAGACTAATTCAAAGGAATTTCAATGAGAATCCTTTAGCTTGGTGGGATAGAAACAAGATCGAATCTTCTCTGAAAGTAAAAGAACAATACAAGTATGAGTATGTTTGATACAAGCCAATTCAGATGAATATGGAGGATAAGAAAGATATGCAAACAATCATAAGAGAGCATATCGATTTTAAACTCATTGAGCTTGGAGTCTCGGCTTATAGTAGCCCTAGTTTTCTGGTAAGAAACCATGGTGGAATAAAACGAGGAAAAGCTAGATTAGTAATTAACTATCAAGGTATCAACAAGATCCTTGAGTTTGATGGTTACTATATTCCTAGTAGAGAACATCTAATTGATTGCATCAAAGGTGCTAAGGTGTTTTCTAAATTTCATTGTAAATCAGGTTTCTATCAGATTAAGATGGAAACGGAGTCTAGAAAATATACTGCATTTTCTACTCCACAAGGACAATATATTTGGAATGTAATGCCTATGGGATTGGCCAATGCACCCCAGATATACCAAAGAAAAATGGATAACCTGTTTAAAGATTATTTTGTATTCATGTTTGTCTACATTGATGACATACTAATTGCATCCAAAAATATGAAAGAGCATATTAGACATCTTGAAATATTTTCTGATGGATGCCACAATGAAGGATTATTGCTTTCTGAAAAGAAAGCTATAATCGGAGTTAATAAGATTGAATTTCTCGGTATCCTTATTGACGAAACAGGTATCGAACTACAGGAACATATTGTGAAAAAAAAAGCAATTTTCCTGAAGTTTTAAAAGATAAAAAATCATTTCAAAGCTTTCTGGGAGTTGTTAACTTTGCAGGAATCTTTATCAAAGACCTTGCAAAATACAGAAAAGGAGTTTCGGCCACTTTTAAAGGAAACCGAAAGTTTGAAATGGAAGTGGGAAGAAATTCACACTCAAAGAATTTGAGAGTTGAAACAAGTTTGTAATAATTTGCCTAAACTCGCTATACCACAGATGCCAATGATTTAGATGGGCAGCAGTGCTCATGAAAAGAACAACTACAGGGGAAGAACCTTGTAGATATACCTTAGGATTGTTCACAAACAACAGGCCAAAGTCTGGCATATAAACGAAAAAAAAAAAATCTTTGTTGTTTGGAAGGCTTTTAAAAAATGGCCATTATTTTTACTAGCAAAAGAATTTACGTTAAAAGTTGATAATATGAATGTTAAAGCTTTTTTGAAAAACCAACTTGAATCAAAAATTGAAAAAGTAAGTATTCTCAGATGGTAAACTGAATGTCAATATTATTGTTTTGACATCATTATTGTGAAATCTCATGAAAATGTTCTTGTAGATTTCCTAACAAGAGATGGAAGGATCTGAGGCTAATTACATCATCACAAGATACAGGCATCTCAGGAAAAACCTTGAGGAGGTTGACAAAAAATTTGGACAGTTATCAGCCAACGCTGAGGTAGCTGGACAAGTACAACGAGTTGACCTGGGCAATGTCCAAGAAATGATTAATGGAACAAGGTATGCCATGACTCAATTATGGAATACGCTACAAGAACCAATTCGAAAGACATCATCTTCAGTGATGACTCGCGAATTAAGAGAGCAAGACTATACACCTGCGTTTAGAGAACATGGTTCTATACCCGGAGTGGTGGATTCAAATACCACTTGCACAAGTCCATTTTCAGATTCTGAGAAAAAGGAAACAATTGAACAATTAGAAGGTCACACTTCTATTGCTTCAAGTCAACCCACCACCTTTGGAGTTAAAGAGGGAGAGATTAATCTTAGGCCACAGACAGGCACTTCTAAGGTTAATACTAACCCAATTAATTTACATTGGCAGCGTTATCAGCATTCTTGGAAAAAATTAATCTCAAGAAAAGGGATAAATCCTAATAACTCCTTGGTAGAAATATCAAGGAAATATTCCAAGATTTGGATGCTCGAAGGGTCTAAACCCGAAGAAGTCAGAGAATGGTATGATTTTGGGGCAATAGCTTCAATACATACTATGTCACCAGGATTTTCATAAATCTCCAAACTTCCGGATTGGATTACATCTGCCATGTATAATTCATGACAAAACAACCAACACCTCAAAAGATGAGATGTTTTGGAGTTAAAGTTCATTTCAGAAGCTCCAGAAATTGCAGGGAAAGGGTCTCATCCGGCATTTCATTTTATGAAATTACAGAGACCAGATATGGCAACCTACAACAGAGTTAAGGCCGCAACAGGTGAAAGTCCGTTGGTTAGTACTATCAACGAAGATGATATTTCCACCAGAAGAGCATGGGGAATATGGGTCTGTCTTACAGAGATGGACAAAGTCAAGTATTCATTCAACATTTTCACTAATTCGGCAAATGATCACTCTTGTTAAATTCCATGACAAGAAAAAACACCGAGTTCGCAGAAAAACTCTTTGAACAAAAAAGGACGCTGATCTAGGAGAACAAGTTACCAGCTACAGACGCTACCAGGAAGAGGGCCTGTAATATGATGCATGTTGATCAATGGCACAACCGAGAATGTTCAAGTTGTGAGTTTCAAGAGAAACCCTTATTCGGGACACAGATACGGATCACCAAGACAAAACCCGAGTCTGAAAGGGTTAGGGAAAAAGGAAGACATTTTACCCGAAAGGTTTTCACAAACTGGGTAAAACTATGTAAACGACAAAGCCTACCAGATTAGGTAGACGCATTAATTGCGGAATCAATCATGTGCTTGATTAAAAGAAGACAGTTGTAAAAGCAAAACAGCTGTATAAGGGACGAAAGTGGGAGACAAAGTGGCAAACATAGGGACCCACACGCATGAAAAAGAAATCTTGACAGCAAAGCAATGATGTTAAGAAAATTATGCAAGATTGGAGTCCGCATTTGGAATCCGGAATCTTGTCTATAAGAAGGAAGCCAGAAGCATATGGAGATTATCAGAAATCTTCTCCAACTCTTTTTATATATACAAAATTTTCTAAGAGAAAACATTTGTAAAACTTTCTTCTTGTCTTTAATTTACGAATGTATGGGGATTTCCCCAAATACAAGCCCTCTCATGAGAGGTTAAAGGTTTTCTTCTCCAATATAGGAGTAGAATAATATTATGTAATTTTAATTCTGTACTTCATCAATAAACAAGGCTTTGTCTGACTTGCTGTCTGAAATTCTAATTATAATTTTTATCTTGTTATACCTTTTACGCCCACGGGCAGGAAAAGAAGTGGGTTGTGTTGTTTATCGTTGAAGGAGCCAAGAACCATGAACCATCGGCTGCAGTTGTGTGGCTGGAATAGTCCGTAAAAACGAGGTCTTGGAATACCTGGCAATAAGGCGGTCAAAAAAAGGTATATATTTATGAAAAAGTTAATTTTATTTCGGAAGCATGTTGGGCCTAATCACTTGGTAAACTCCTTTTGCTATGTTTTCAAAGAAGAAGGATTAATTTTGAAACTATTGAAAGTTAAAGAACCAAATTGAGAAAGATTGAAAATGATGGGCTTAGTTGAAATAAAGAATGGTAAGTGGAGGACCATAGTGACACATATTATCTAGAAGAGGGACTAATGTGCCGCTTTTATTACATGGAGGACCAAAGTGAAACAAAACATAGACAAGAGGGACCATAAGAGTACTTTTCCCCAAATTTTATATAGCCATGTTATTATTCACTATTCATGTATTCAAAATCTAATGAATAAAAACATTTATCAAACAAAAAGGGGCATTTTAATTTGCTAAAAGAGTGTTTGCAGACATAACTACCTATTGACAAGTTGTAGGAGAGTATTTGCAAATAGAAGCGATTATCAATTAAATATTTTTTTCAAAAAGTACCATGTTGTCTCTAAAATAAAATAAAATATATTTTCTTCACACCTATCTTTCTACAATTCGTTTTAACAATTTACCCAAAAAGCATATGTTTATAAAATAATATGTGATGTGGTTCAGATTTTCATACCAAGAAAATTGGAGAACCAAACAAGGTCTTGATTGATTGTTGTAATTAATGTATCTAAACTCTTTGATTCACACTCAAATAATAAATATAGGAAAATTCAAAATATGTAGAGGAAAATGAGAAAAAGGGGCTTTCTTTATTGACTTTGAATATTCAAGAACATAAACCCTACCAATACATTTTTATGAAACTTGACTGTCTCTATTAAAACTTAAGTTACAAAAAATAAAGTCCAAATATACATTTATAGGCCTAGTGGCCAATTTTACAAGTGGTTGGGGAGTTTTGGATTGCTTCCAACTTATTCTTGAATATTGGGGGATATGATGGTTGAAGATAAAATTCATCAAATATTCACATATTTGAGTTTTCTCGTGGGTATTTTCATGAACTTTTCTTTGGGCTTTCCTCTGAATATTTTCACGAGCATGTCCTTGGGCTTTTTATGAGCTTTCCATTCACAAACCTTCTTTATTTTATCCCATTAAGAAAAGTAAAAATTATGACCCATATCAATATGAATTTCTAAAGGATATTCATTATAGTCTAAAGGTGTTTGTCACGTGCGCGCCTTATCTTTTTATTTTTAAATTTATTTCTTTATCTTTCATTTTCAATTTTTCTAGACCTCTTTGTTTTGCAATAAGCATTTGAACAAGTATTATAAACACAAAAATAATTCAAAAATAAAAATCGATTATTTTTCAGTAAATGTTTATAAGATAATAGGTATATGATTGCTTAATATTTGTATATGACATACTATAAATCCTAATGATTTATGAAAATATTAATTATTTTTGGATAATTGGTTTTATATTTTTTTCATAATTATAGATTAATTATGGGTGAATTTTTCAAGAGTAAAAGTGGTGCAAAAAAAGATAATAGTCGATCTTGACTAGCTTTGTATTACTACTAGAATCTGAAAAAGTCAATTGTATAGCTATTATTTAATCTATAATTATGAAAAAACTATCAAAAAAAGAAAACTATCGAGAAATAATTAGTATAAATATTTTATTACAAATATTGTATCTTATTATAAATATTATTGATGATTAAGAATTTTTTTTTTTTTTAGTTTTGATGGGATTAATATCGGAATATAGAAATATTTTATCCTAGATAAATTTGTCATAAAGATTTTTATTTTAAATGCAGAAACATTAAAAGCATCTAAAAGCACCCCCAACTAGCTTGGAGCCTTTGATTTCTGAGAGCTTAATTGTAGAGAATTGGAATTAAAACCAACATTTGCAACACACTAAAAAACTATTTTTTTTCAATTAAAAGCTCAAAGGTGTTTTTATTTAGAGTTCATATCTTTTATTTGGTTCGTAGGCCCACGTGATCAAACATATTAACCCAAATCCAACATTAGTATTGGGCCACATAACGAGCCTCAATGTCTGGATGCAGACATGCAGTGTTTCGATGCCTTGCATCTTCGCCATCGACCATGCCAATTTAATTGTGTTAAACTTTCTTATTGATCTTCATAATTGGGTTAATTATACTAGCTACACTTATTATTTAGTGTAATTAAGGTTCAACCCGCATATATGGAGCACATAATATATATCTCTCTTATAATAAAATCTTACAATAGCCCTTTTTCGTTGGAAAACTAAAGGAATTTGTTGATATCATCAAAAAATATTTTTGAGATTTCCTATTTTGCTCTTGTGGAGGTAAATGTAATTATAATTTTAATCTTAAAATAAATTTTATAAAAAAAGTTCAAATTTGAACTTATGTCAATTTGAGGCAATTTAAATGAATTTAACTAAACGAAGGAAATACACTTAGAAAAATCATACCAAATCTTGGTCAAAATAACATACTGAATATCATGCTGAATATTTTAGTTGGTTACATTGACAAAAATTATTTAGATTTTTGCTAAGGGGAACCGGTAAACAATTTTTTTAAGAGAAAAAAATTAAGATAAAGTGTCAAATTTTTTTATAAATTAAAAATAGCAGTTAAGATCACTCTCCATTTCACCTGCATGCTATTATTAATGTTGAAACAAAACTCAATAAATAATATAGTGTAGAGCTCTATAATTGGGAGTACGAAACAACTGGTAAAAGAGAACATGACTGCATTTTATTGATATGATCTGTCTAAATTTCAAATCTGCTAATCTTTATTAGATCCACTTCGAGTTAACTAGCTAGAGACATCAAGCTGAGTTTGACCTTTGATTTACTGTTCAATCTACTTCATCTTGTCCTAGGGATGGAGAGACAAGAGTGATGGGTTTCTTCTATTTTTATGTATATATCTATGTAAAAATATTATGCATGTTAAGCTATATTATATAGCATATGAGTACACTACAAATTTTTTTTTATTATTGTCCATTTCAATATGTCATAGTGAAAAGTCCATTTGCCATGATTAAAACCAATTAACCATGGCTTTGCTATCCGTGGTATTTGCAAGTATGGTCAAAATATTTATCATGACTTATAGACATGGTCAGTGTTTTGTTCATTATAAAGACCATGATTTTTAGTCATTGTAAAAAAGTGTTAGATTAACATATCTTCCACCACAACTATTTAGAGCTTAAAATAGCTAGCATTCTTTTTCATCACGACTAACTTTAATGTGGTTATATGAAACATCTACCACGGTCAAGTTAGTCATGAGTTTAGACCATTATAAACCACGATTTTATGCCATGACAAATATTTTCATTGCCAATACTCACTTTTCTTGTAATGGTACAACTATAAAATTGATGGGTCTCACCATACAAAGGGGACGGAGTGGCACGTGTCCCTCTTGAATCTGATCATTCTTCATTCTTTACATTTTTGCATGAATTACAATTTAGTCTTTCTACTCTTTAGAATTTACAACATAACTCAAAGCTTGTTAGTCAGTGGTATTAGTTTTCACTTTCATGTAGGAAGTTTTGGGTTCAATTATAGACTATAACAAGTTATGACTTTTCTCTTCTTATTGGATTCTTGTAAGATCTATGTGGTCCATGATTAAAAACTATTGACCCGTGTTTGTCGGTCAAGGTATCCTATTGGAAGAGGAATTGCCCAAAATATTCAATAAGCCATCCTGTTAATTCTGGAAAAGCACCTAATCAAAGTATAATGATATTTTGTTCACTTGAAACATCTTTAGTTGGAAGTCCACTGGGTTTCTGGTGGGTGGACTCAGGATCAAGTAATCATATTTACAACATGGTGCATGGGTTTCAGTTGACCAGTCACCTAAGTCGTGGTGAGATGTATCTGCTGATGAGAGATGGTACAATTGTGCTAGTAGTAGCTATAGGGCTTTTAAGTTTATATTTTGAGAATAGAGTATTACTTTTAAAAGACTGTCTTTATGTGTCTTCCATCCGTAGGATTTGATTTCTATCAGTTACTTAATGGATGATGGTTTCAGTGTTTTTTTAGCAAAGTTTATCTATTACGCGACTCATATTAACTCTAACAGAATCCAAAGATTCGTATCTAATGGACTTATAAGTCCATTAGACCTTAAAAAAATATTAGTCTGCGAATCATGTTTGAAAGGTAAAATGACCAAGAGACCTTTTAAGGGAAAAGGCAATAGAGTCACACAGTTGTTTGAATTGAATCACACTGATGTTTGTAGACCAATAAACATTCAAGCAAGTGGAGGTTTTGAGTATTTCATAACTTTTATAGATGATTACTCAAGGTATGGATAGGTATATCTAATGAAGTTCAAAGTGTTTAAGACTAATACAGAAAATCAATTAGATAAACATATCAAACCACGTAGATCAGATTAAGATGGATATCTATCTAGAGAGTTCTTGGGTTTCGTAACTGCAAATGAGATTTGATTTCAACTTCCTTCACCTAGTACACCTCAGCAGAATGGTGTTGCAGAAAGAAGAAATAGAACTTTGATGGAAATGGTAAGGTCCATAATGAGTCATTCGACTCTACCTAGTTCTTTGTGGGGATATTCACTTGAAACAGCTGTTTATCTACAGAACTTAGTTCCTATAAGTAAGTTCCTAAAATACCTATGGAGTTATGGATTGGGCGAAAGCCTAATATTAACTATCTCCGTATTTGGGGATGTCCAACACATGTGTTAAGGAAAGATCTTGACAAGTTGGAGTCCAGGACTGAAGTATTCTTGTTTGTAGGTTATCCTAAAAAGACCAGGGGTGGTCAATTTTATAGTCCTAATGATCATAAGGTGTTTGTGAATACAAATGCCAAGTATCTTGAGGATGAATTATTAAATGGTTGTAAGAGTCGAATTAAGCTTGTATTTGAAGAAATGACAGTATCAGATACTGCATTTGAACAACCTTGTATAACTGAAAACATATATAGTACATATAATGTACCTAGCGTAACTACTTATGTGGAACCTAGTACACATGAGACATGTCGTAGTGGGAGGATTATTAGCCCCTTGCCAGATACCTTCAGGAAACCTTTGTGGTTGAACTTGAACTTGAATCTGATCCTCTTAACTACAATGAAGCTCCAGAAGATATAGATGCTGACAGATGGGTCACTGCAATAAAATCTGAGTTTGGAGTCAGTGTACTCAAACAATGTCTGGGAACTTGTAGAGACGCCAGAAGGCATTAAACCCATTGAGTGTAAATGGGTCTATAAGATAAAAATGGAAGTGGATGGAAAGGTAGAGACCTTCAAAGCAAGGCTGGTGGCGAGGGGTTATATCCAGATAGAAGGCATCAGTTATGATGGAGCCTTCTTACATAAGGATTCTCTTATCCGTTGTAGCTCATTATGACTATTAGATATGTCAAGTGGATGCTAAGATAACATTCTTGACTGGAAACCTTCAAGAAGAAATTTATATGATATAACCAGATGAATTTGTAGCTGAAAATCAGGAGCATATGGTATGCAAACTAAAGAAGTCTATTTATAGACTTAAGCAAGTGTTTAGATCATGGAACATCAGGTTCAATGAAGTTGTCAATTTTTTTGGATTTGAACAATTACCTGATGAACCATGTGTGTAAAAGAGACATCATTAAAATGTTATAATGTTCATACTGCTTTATGTGGACAAAATCCTACTAATTGGAAATGATGTGGGAGCATTGTTTGCTATTAAGATTTGGTTGTCCAATCAATTTGATATGAAAGACCTAGGTGAAGCTAGCTATGTTCTACGAATCAAACTTTTGAGAGATCCAAAAAAACAAGAGAATAGGCTTATCATATGTAACATATATAGATAAGATATTGATAAGGTATAGCATGGCGGATTCTAAGAAAGGGTCATTGCCTTATAGACATGGAATCCAACTTTCTCAAGAACAGTGTCCTAAAACATCTAGAGAAGAAGAACACATGAGAAGTGTATCATACGTTTTAGCTGTGGGTAGTCTCATGTAAGCTATGCTTTGTACTAGGCCAAACATCTGTTATGAGGTAGGGATAGTCATGGTCTTAAATTTCGGCCGAAACACAGAAATTTTGGATTTCGGGGGGTCCCCGAATCGATATCGAACCTTTGATCCAATTTTGCAGAATATATTCTGAAATTTCGATTGAAACTCGAATTTTTTGTCGAAACCCGAAATTTTCCAAAATCTAAAATATGTTCTTAAATATCTATCGAAACTTCGGCCGAAACCCAATATTTTCTTGAAACATTCACCGAAATCGAAATTTTGGCCAAATTTTTTTAATATTTTTTAATATCATATAATTAGAAAATTATATTTATATTTGGTAATGACAACACTTACCACTTACCCCCCAACCATGAGAAACAGTAAATCAAAAAAGTGAAAATGAATATGATTGAAGAAATTGTACTACTCCCATTGGGATTTTTCAAAATTCAACACTAGAAGGATATCATCATCATCATCATCATTATATGTAGTACTACCAACATTCCATGTCATGGGCAAAATATTGTCAATGTGTAACTAATTTTCACTTGCAATATGAAAGTAGAGGTAGGACGGATACTAGTGATAGCGATTCCGATCCTCCTAAAAATTCGATGTGGTATTGAATAATAACTTTACTTAAATTTTGGTACATTATATTTTAATAAAGTTCTAATTTGGTTATTATCTTACCATCAAATCATATTTATTTCATATTTTTCGTAACAATTTTTATTGATATTATTTAGGCGTAATGACATTTTTCCATCCAAACTATTCAGGTTTTTGCACTTTTATAAACAATTTTTTTTCCACTTTTTTATCTGAACTAAATGGGTTTTGCATTATTTTGTCTAAACTTATTTAGTTTTTACACTTTCTTATATGAACTATACGGATTTTTACAAAATTTTGTACTCTTAGCATTTTTTGGTGGAATATTCGCCTGAATTTCATCACATACATCGCATATGACCCTTTTAAGGGTAAAAATGACATTTAATGGAACTTATGGCTCTATATTCTTATCCTTTTAAGTTGAAATAATATTTTGAACAGAAGAATTCAAAATAGCAAAACCACATCAAATTGTTGTTTCAATTGATAAAATTTCATATTTATCCTTAAAAAGATCATATGTGATATATATGATGGAAGGCCGGCGGAATACTCCTGCTAGTTGGCCCAAAAATGCTAAAATATAAAGTTTTATAAAAATAAATGTAGTTCGAATAAAAAAATGCAAAAGAAAAAAGTGCAAAAATCCGAATAGTTTGGATGGAAAATGTCATTGTCCGTATCATTTGACAAATTCATTATCCATATTTTATATATAGAATATTATTGATGTAAAAGATGCATAAATATGATAATTAAAGTTAGCCAAAATTTTATTGTAAATTTTCAAATATTTTTATAAATTTCCATAATTTCTTTAAAATTGAAACCGAAATTTTGAATATCTCCTAAATCTTTTAAAAAAAAATCGTAAATTCACTACACCGATATCTATCCCAAAATCAAAATTTAAGACCTTGGGGATAGTCAGTAGATATCAACCGAACCCTGGACCAAAACATTGGGTAGTACTCAAGCGTATTCTAAGGCTCTATATGTTAGTGTTTTTTGGAACACATTTTCATTTTTTGGATTAACAGAAAATGAAAATGCTCACATCAAGACAAATTAGATCTACAGAAAATACTCATTTTCAAACCCTACTACACATTCTCTTATGTTAACACTCATCATTTCATTCATTCAATCACTTCACATTTTTTTTCTAATTAATTATATAATTCAATTCACTACAACAAAAAGTAATATTAATGACAAAATTTAAAGTGGCAATGTTAAAATTGTCTCTAGATATAAAGAATGAGTGACAAGAATGTTTGCTTTACCACTATAAGAATGTTTAGTGACAAGAGTTTCTTTAAAGTTGTCGCTATTGACAATTAGTGACACATGTATAGTAACAACTTAGTGACATTAACACAAATAGAATGACAACTCTAATTGTTGTCATTAAGTTATCACTAAAGGTGTGTCATTAATTGTCAATAGTGACAACAATTTTCTTGTCACTAATTATCAAGAGTGACAACTTCTATATAAATCTTGTCACTATTAAACATGTAAAACATATTCTTGTGACAAAACAAAATTCTTGTCACTAAAAATCTACAATTAGTATTAACTTTGACATTATCACTTGATATTTTGTCATTAGTGTATTATTTTTTTTGTAGTGATTATCAAACTCATTCTCTTTCTTACTTTATACTATTTTTTTCCCTCATCATTATTACATTCATAACTATATCAATCATTTCATATATCAAATCATAATAAAAATCTAATCATATATACACAACTTTCAACCATTTCTTAAAAACACATCCAAACAAATCGAAAAAGTCAATATTTTCACACAAATTTTTATAATACACATTCCAATAAAAACTCATAGTTTAATTATAAAAACACAACCATACATAGCCTAAAGTTCTTGAGAAGGACTAGAGATTATATGCTTGTTTATCATAGTGAGGAGTTGTCACCAATGGGTTGCACAAATTCAGATTTTCAATCTGACCGTGTTTCTAGATGTTCCACCTTGGGATATGTGTTTACTCTTGGTAGAGGAGCCATTTACTGGAGGAGCATAAAACAGTCTTGCATTCAAACTTCACCATGGAAGCTAAATATGCGCCAGCTTTTAAAGTTGCTAAAGAAACTTTTTGACTAAAAAAGTGTTTTATGGATCTGGATATTGTTAGAGAAGGGCTAACACCAATCACACTCCATTGTGATAATTTTGGTGTTGTTGCCAATTCTAAATAGCCAAGAAGCTATAAGCATTCAAAGCACATTGAAAGGAAATATCAAATTAATAGAGACTATGTAGATCGTGGAGAGATTGTGGTTACCAAGATAGCCTCAGCTATTAATTAAGCAGACCCCTTCACTAAAATATTGACACAAAAGAGTTTTGATTAATCTCATTTTTGGTCCCGTAAGTGGATACGAGTACATATTTAGTCCCGCGTTTTATGAAAGTCTCACATTTAGTCTCATAAGTTATAAAACGTCTCAATGTTGGTCCTAAAGCCACTTTCCATCAGAAATGTAATAATAATCTCTGTTAGTCAACATTTTGACCGACTTTTTTGGGGAAAATTGACAAGTAAATGCACTCATACATGGATTATATTCAATATCAGGATGTTTTTATTTAATATCATGTGTCATTCAAACACAAAATCTCCCAAAAAATTGGTTAAAATATTGACTAATGGAGTTGACCATTACATTTCTGATGAAAATTAGCTTTGAGACCAACATGAAGACATTTATAACTTATAGGACTAAATGTGAGATTTTCATAAAATGCAGGGCTAAATGTGTACTCGTGCCCACTTATGAGACCAAAAATGAGATTTGCCCGAGTTTTGATTCTCATTTAGAATTGATGTGTATTAGATATATGGCTAATTGGATTTGAGGGCAAGTGGGAGATTATTAGGGATTGCAACCTAAAATTCCAATTATATGAAATGTTTATATTCATTTATAAAATTGATCTTTATTACTTTTGTTGCAAGTTATGAGTATGATAGAAATCGTACTATAAGAAAGACGGAGTCCAAGATTATATATGATAATCCAAATGGAAGTGTTTTTTCATGAAAAGACTTGAATTATATGTATCATATGTTATTATAAATGGGTTGTACTCGGTGATAAAAATGGGCGTCTTGTCTGCTAAACACTATAATATAATAAATTTGATGATTTGTCTTAATCATGGGGATGAGGATTCCATATATAGTATATTCGTGTAAATCAATGAGATTGAAATACTGAACCGAACCAATTGAGTTATTTATTTTTGGCTACTACTAAAAATAAATAATTTCAAACAACAACTCTAAATCCCCTATGATTTTCTTGCACTAATGCATCTATATTACTTTAATGTATTCAAAAGTGAGGTCTACGATGACCAATATACTTTATATATTGGGTAATTATATGAAATGTGATTAGAAAGGATATTTATGGAATCTATAATCTCTTTTAGAGATAATAAATATTCCCTTTAATGGATTTGCAAAGATCAACTATTCTAAAAATTTAGCCAAAGCATTTCATGTGAAGTGTCACTGAATTTAAATGAAAAATGAGATTTTTCATGTGAAAAGTTGATAATGAGCAAGTAGGGAATTTTAGGATAAGATATGAAAGATAAAATAATAGTAGCCTTGATTTTATTTTTTCAAGGGCATTTCAATAGGGGAGTTGGTTGTAATATTCTTAAGTATGAAAACTTTTGAATAATTTTTTTAATTTTAGAGTACAATAATATTTTTATAGTGGAATTGAATATGGCTAAGTGGTAATCAAATATTACCATATGATGATAATTCAATTTGACTCACTTGGAGCTAGAATTAGTCTTTCCCTAAGTTTCATACTTAATTCAATTAAACACTAAAAAGTCTATTTGATGGATAGTTTGAACTTAGATGAAAGACAAATGTGGGAAATATCTTTAGAGAAAGATATTTGAATAAACAAAAGAAACAAAAAAGAAAAGGAAAAACTATTAGGCGCGTGACAGTGACGGTCGCTAACAGCAATCAAGTTGATGAGCTAACTGGCATCTGGCGCATGCACAACATGCGTCCGTGCGGGTGAAGTGCACGGGCACTTGGCAACCTCCTACTGCTCTAGTGATTTTTCCTTTTAATGGCAAATTGACTTTGCTTCAACAAGGTATTTAATTTCGGTTTCAGCGTAGTAGATTTTAGAATAGTAAATTTAAGAAAATTTCGATGGAAATTTCGATTTTATCTAAAATTTTGATTCTGATTTTAGAGAAATTATGAAAATTTTCAATAAAAATGTAGATGACTTTAATAATCATAAGTATATATCTTTTACATAAATAATATTATATGTATAGTGAATTTTGTTAAATAGTATGACTAAAATCTGTGACTAAAAAATATAAAACAAATATGATTTGAGAGTAAAATAATAACATAATCTCCTAAAAACTTCATTAAAACAAAGTACCACAATTTTAAGATAAATTGTCATTTAAAACATCATTGAGTTTCTCAGAGGATTAAAATCGCTATCATTGGTCCCTCTTCTTCTTCCACTTTCATATTGCATATACAAATTAGTTAAATATAAACAGTATTCAGCCCATGACATTGAATGTTGATATGAACTCATTTTAAATCTTATTTAAAAATAAATAATTAAATATTATTTTAAATTTTGAAAAGTTTAGGGAAATTTTGGTAGATATTTAACAAAGTATTTTTTTTAAAGTTCGAAAAATTTTGGGTTTCGAAAAAAATTCGGTAAAAATTCTGCAAAATTTGATCAAAGATGAGATTTCGCTTTGAAACTTGGCCCGGAAATCTGAAATTTTGGTCAAAATTTCTACATTTCAGAGGAAATTTAAGACGATGGTTTCACGTGTAAAATTGTTTACACTTTATTTTTTGTCCCAAATTGGAAAAGCACTAGTTTTTCAGGGTTTTTTTAATAAAATAATACAACTATTATAAAAGTTTCTCAAAATAATACACTTTGACATCAATTATTAAATTAGTACAAAACGTCATTTAATATGTCGTCTTTGTTCAATTCCACTATTTGGACTTTAGTCCCTTACTTCTTTATATTATCAATCAAACCCCTAAACAATTTGATGCCTGAAATTTTTTATCCTTTATGATAAATCTCATTGCATTAGGTTTTGTTTTAACTAGAAGATTTCAATTCATGAAGAACGATAAAATCAGGCCCAACATGCTTCCGAAATAAAATTAATGTTTCATAGATTTATACCTTCTCTTGACCAAGATATCACCGGGTATTCTGAGTTCTCGGTTTTACGGCAAGCCGGTACAAGCGACTCTAGACCAACCACACAATCGCAACCGGTGGTTCGCAGTACTCAGTTCCGTCAGCAATACTCAGCACAACCCCCTTCGTTTCCTTCCCGAGGGCGTAAAAGATATAAATGGATAAATTTATAATTTGGATTTTGGACAACAAGTTGGACAAAAGCCTTCTTTATTGATGAGATACAAAATTAAAATTACATAATACTATTCTACTCCGCTATTGGAGGAGAAAACCTTTTAGCCTCTCATCAGAGGTCTTACTATTGGGGAATCCCCCATACACTCGTATATTAAAACTATAAAAGAAAGATTACAAATTTGCTATTTTGCTTAGTTTTGTAAATTTTGAAGAGTTGAAGAAAATGTTTGATGATCTTCATCTGCTTCTGCGCTCTCTTTTTATAGCCTCAACCCTCGGATTCCAAATGCGGATTCCAAACTTGTACAATTTTCTTGACATCATTGCTTTGCTGTCAAGATTCCTTCATATGCGTGTAGACTCTAGTGTTTGCCACTTTGTCTGCCACTCCTTGACTTTAACAGCTGTTTGGTTCAGCTGTTCTCTACCAACCAATCACATGATTGATTCCTTTCTTGGTGCGCCTAATTATTCAGGTCGCCTTTGTCTTTTACATGGTTTTACCTGGTTTGTGAAAACCTTTTGGGTAAAACGTTTTCCTTTTTCCCTTGTCCTTTTCTGACTCGGGTTTAGTCTTGGTAACCCGTATCCGTGTCCCGAATAGGGGTTTCTCTTGAAACTCGCAACTTGAGCATTCCCGGTTCTGCCATTGATCAACATGCATCATGTTACAGGCCTTCTTCCTGGTTGCATCCGTTGCTGGTAACTTATTTTCCCAGATTAGCATCCTTTTTTGTTCAAAGAGCTTTTCTACGAAATCAGTACTTTTCCCTGTCATGGAGTTTAACAGGAATGATCCATTCGCTGAATTTGTGAATATTTTGAATGGATACCTTGTCCATCTCTGTAAGACAGACCCACATTCCCCATGCTCTTCTGGTGGAAATGCCATCTTCGTTGATAACACTGACCAACGGAGCTTCCTCTGTTGCTGCCTTAATTCGTGTATAGGCTGCCATGTCTGGTCTCTGTAACTGACACGCTAATACTTAATGTGCTATGATAGCAAGTGCACTAGTCGTGTGTAGTAATAAGTGTGGACGAAAAGTCCGGGTTGTCGAACCACGGAGACTTGAATTTTAGTTTAAGATTCGTAATGAAGGTAAACACAATTAAAGTAAAGCAAGAGAAATACAATTAAGTAAACGAAAGATCAAAGGAGGGAACAAGCTATGAATTAAATCTCACGAATTGGTTAAAAAGACTAAGGCACATGCTATGACCAAATCCACTCGTCTATATATATGAGCTACTCTTCGAATTATTAGACTCCTATTGCTTTGGTGAAAACTCCTTAATTAATCATTATCCGATGTCTCGGCACATAACAATCCTATGATTGATTGACGGTTCTCTAAATATGTCTATCCGAGAATCTAATCAACAACCACGCATTAACGTTCTAGAGTTTCCCCGGATAAATCCGGCTAACCGCACCCGAAAATCTTTTCCTATTTCTAGGAGCAATTCCACATTAGTTTCGGATGATGTGTTGATTCATTTGAACCCTAACCTATCTTCTCTCGAATGACTAGATTAGGCACAATAGCAAGCATATGGAGATCAAGCATATGATTGTGATAAAAGCACAAAATCAACACACAAAGCAATTAGGAGAATTAAAACGAAAATTAACTTCACATATATAGATTCATGAATTCGGCCTTCACATGGCCTTAGTTCTACAAGATTAGCTCATATTCAATAGCTCAAGAAGGTCTAAAACAATCATATACATAGTTATTAACATAAACATGTAAATGAAATGCAAAAGAAACTCCCTAAGTCTTGAATGATGATGAATCCTTGCTTGTAGCTTCAATCTCTAGCTCAATCCCCCTTCTTTGCAATCTTCAAAATGATGAAGAATGGTGATGAATGATGATGGGTGAAGAGTAATGGCCAGCTGCCTCCCCCTCCAAAGTGTGATCGGTCAAGAGTGAAGAAAATGGCTTAAGAAGACAAGAAATGATGGGCTCCCTAGTGTGTGTTTCCCTAGTGTGTCCTCCATTACTCTAAAGTGTGTAGTATAAAATTTCATAAAGTAGATCTACCAAGAAACACACTTATGACATCCCCTCAACACATGTGATGACCTCTTGGCTTTAAATATTCCATTCCACCATCAAATGATGAACTTTTGGCTGAAAGGAATCAAAACTCGGGTGTGGTCACGCCTAGGCGCGGGCATGACGGCGCTCGGGCGCCGCTGACAGAATGCTGAAATTAAATGCAATGTGTCCTACGCAGCAATCGTATTTCATTGATAACTCTCTCCACGAAACTCCGATTTGGATGATTCAAGTCCTCATTTGAAGCTAACACATAGTTCTACAACATTGTAGAAGGGAACTTCATCCAATTCGGTCTCTAAACATACGGAAATAGCGCTCAACCGTGGAAACTAATGCAGATACGGCGCCCAGTCGTGGACAGCAAAATGTTGACGTTATTTGCATCTTGTCCGGCGCCTGGGCGTGGTAATACTGGCGCCTGGGCGTGGACGACAGAAGCAAATTGGCCTGAACTTGTTTTATACGTCGTTTTTCGCCTCGTTTCTTCGTATGCTCTCATTTATCACCTGTAATCACTTAACACCCCGCTTAAACGCAAATGTGGCATGATTTTGTCAATAAATGAATCCATAGCATAAGTCCCATGGGCTTAAAAACACGTAAAAATGCCTCTTATCAGTAACTTAATAAAATGAAAAGCCGGATGAGACCCTTTTCCTGCTATTTCTGGTGCTGCTGATATGAACTTTAGCTCCAGAATATCACCTCGTTTGAGGTGTTGGTTGTTTTGCCATGAATCATACACGGCACTTGAAATCCAGTCCGGTAATTTGGAGATTTCCGGAAAGTTAGGTGACATCGTATGAACTGAAGCAAGTGCCCCAAAATCATACCATTCGCGGACCTCTTCTGGCTTGGATCCGTCCTTCATCCAAACCCTAGGATATTTCCCTGATATTTCTACCAAGGATTTATTCCTTTTCTTGAGATCAGTTTTTCCCAAGAACGCTGATAACCCTGCCAATGTAAATTAATCGGGTTAGTATTAATCTTAGAAGTGTCTGTCGTTTGTGGCCTAAGATTAATCTCTTCCTCTTTAACCCCAGAGGTGTTGGGTTGACTTGAACTAGTAGAAGCTTGCGCTTTCTTTTGTTCAATCTTTTCCGTTTTCTCAGAACCTGAGAATGGACTTGTGCAAGTGGTATTTGAATCCACCGCTCCGGGTATAGAGCCCCGTTCTCTAAACGCAGGTGTAGAGTCCTGCTCTCTCAACTCCCTAGCCATCACCGATGGTGAAGCCTTATGAATTGGCGCATGTAGAGTATTCCATAACGAAGTCATGGCATACATTGTCTCGTTGATTTGATTCTGAACGGTGTTCAGATCAGCTCGTTGTACTTGGCCTGCTACTTCAGCGTTAACTGTTAGCTTGCCAAAACTCTTGTCAAGCTCCTCAAGGTTTTCCCTGAGATGCCTGTACCTCTTGATGATGGAGTTAGCTTCCGATACTTCCATCTCTTGTTAAGAAATCTGCAAGAACATTTTCATGAGATTTCACAATCATAATGTCAAAACAATAATATTGACATTCAGCTGGCCATCTGAGAATACGAGCCCTTTCTATTTTAGATTCAAGTTTATTTTTCAAAAAGGCTTTGACATTCGTATTATCAACTTTTAATGTAAATTCTTTGGCTAAGAGAAATAATGGCCATTTTTTAAATGCTCTCCATATAGCAAATAATTTGTTTCTCGTTTATATGCCACAGATTGGCTTGTTGTTCTGTGAACAATCCTCCTGCATATCTACAAGGTTCTTCCCCTGTAGTCGTCCTCTTCATGAGCACTGCTGCCCATCTGTAATCATTGGCATCGGTATAGACTACCAAATCATCTTTGTCCTGTGGTATTGCGAATTTAGGCAAGTTATTACAGACTTGTTTCAACTCACGAATCCGTTGAGTGTGAATTTCTTCCCACTTCCATTTTGAGCTTTCCATCTCCTTTAAGAGGGGTCGGAAATCCTTTCTATACCTTGCTAGATCTTTTATGAAGATACCTGCAAAGTTAACAACTCCCAAAAAGCTTTGAAGCTGTTTCTTATCTTTTAAAACATCCGGAAAATTGCATATTTTTTCCACAATGTGTTCCTGGAGTTTAATACCTGTTTCGTCAATAAGAATACCAAGAAATTCTATCTTATTAACTCCAATTATTGCTTTCTTTTCTGAAAGCACTAATGCTTCGTTAAAACATGCATTAGAAAATATCTCGATGTGTTTAATATGTTCCTTCATATTTCTAGATGCAATTAAGACGTCGTCAATATAGACGAACATGAACTCGAAATAATCTTTAAATAGATTATCCATTTTCCTTTGATATATCTGGGGTGCATTTGCTAATCCCATTGGAAGAACGTTCCAGATATACTGACCTTGCGGAGTAGAAAATGCAGTATATTTTTTGGACTCCTTTTCCATCTTGATCTGATAGAAACCAGATTTACAATCTAATTTCGAAAACACTTTAGCGTTTCTAATACATTCGATTAAGCGGAGACTCCAGGTTCTATGAGGTTAAGATTGATATGCTCTTTTATGATTGTTAGCATATCCTTCTTATCTTCCATATTCATCTGGATTGGCTTGTATCGAACATACTCGTACTTGCATTGTTCTTTTACTTTCAGAGTAGCTTCAATCTTGTTTTTCTCCCACCAAGCTAAAAGATCCTCATTAAAGTTCCTTTGAATTAGCCGTTTAACATTTTCAAGGGAAAGCAGACTTTCCTCGTTAATGTTATCCATAGAGTTGCTTTGTAACTCTTTCTTAAGAAGGTGAAGTTCTTTTTCAGAATTTCCTTCTCGTTCGATTAGCCCAAATCGTCTATAAGACAATAGAGCTTTTCCAAATTTCCTTTTATCCTTCATTTGGGGATGGGTTAATTTGGAATCAGGATTAAAATCACCACGTTTGCTGCGAAAAGTAATTGGCAGGAGGCGATTAAAGGCCTGGGGGCGGCGCAAAACTTGTATTCGGGGCATTTAATTTTGACATTATCTACCCGAATAGCCTGAGGAATTGAAACTAGGTTTTCAACTAATTCTTTTCCTTTTAGACTCCTAATCCTTTCTTCCGAAAAGGATATTCTGCTGTAATCTGTTCTAGAACTCATTGATCGTTCTAAAATTGGATGATCTCGGATTAAGATATCTACACCTCTAATTTTTGGTATTTTAATTGGATCTGGTGCCATTACTTTAGCGAATTCTTTGAAAATCATAGGAATTTCAATATATTCTTTCCTGACAAACAAATCAGAATGATGTGTATTGGAAAGTGCATATGCTATTCTATATGTAATAGAATAGGGACTATTCCCTTCTTTCATCAGATCCGTTCTTTTGAAGTCCTGATGAAGGGTTAGAACTCGATCAAAATCTTGGCCGGCTAGGTTATATGCAATTCGTGGATGAATGTCAAACATTAGTTTGCCTGCATATAAATTTCCTACCATTGTACCAAGACAACCATCTCTCAGGTTGTTGATCCTTTTATCCATTATGGATAAATGTAAAGGTGAATCAACTCCTTCCTTGAAAGTGGATTTGATTAATACTTCAATGGTTCCTATATGGATCCATTTCATCGTAATTGCTTCTTCCTCTTTCAATTTGCTTAATTCCTCTAGAATTTCTTCTTTTGGAATAAGCTGCATATCCATCACGTTACCAGTTAATTCCATAGGAATTGCGAATTCCCCAGTATTAACTTTGTACTTGATGTTATGCTTGCGCTATTTCAATCCTATTTGATTTAGGATTCTGCTCATGCCGCTAACTCTAAACCCATCGTATTTACGAATGTTAGAGTCTTGCCTCATGATCTGTTCCATGGTTTTTTCTGAAATAGACGCTTTGGAAAATAAACCAGCTAGGCTATCCGTTGTTTGGAGCCTATCTCACTCATTGGATTTATCCATTGGGAGGATCGTTTCGTTCTCTAAATGTAGAACAATTATATCTGATCATATTTCCAATATGATCTTCAAGATCACGAACATGTTTTGACTAAACCTCAATTTTATGTTTATGTTGTCTGATCTTCATTAAGCGAAAATGAGTTTCGCCTAATAATTGGATAGTAGTCTCATAACTACGAATCATGATTTTACTTCCCTCAATTTTTTCTTTGAAATCGGAAACAACAGTTCTAAGCTGTTGAACTGTGTAAATAGGAATTCCAGGCATGAAATTACTATTCTTATTCAGTTGATGTTTCTTCTGAATCACTATGGATTTCCTCCTCATAAACACTTTCGTCTGAGGGGATATTCTCGAATTGGTAGATTAGTACCAAGTCGCCATAGTATACTGCATCTAGGATGTCGTTAGTGGCTTCGAACTTTTTTACGTCACCACCCTTTTGCGGACAATCTGGGGAAATGTGGCCACGAGCTCCACACATCCAGCAGTTGCAATCCTTGAAACTTTCATTTGTTCGGGTGTGCGCCCGTTTGAAAGTTCGTCTTGTTGCGTTCCTTCCGTCGGATTTTTGAGATCCTTGAGAAGAGGCCTTTGATGGTCCTGCTCTTTGGCCAGATTTATAAGATCGGGCTTTAGATTTTGACCACCAAGACTTTCGCCTGAAAAGAGAACGCTTCTTATAACCCTGATTGACATCAGAGCTTTTGAACGACTTGTTCTTCTTTCTTGGCTCGCATGATTCGCCTATGATTAATGGAAAATCATTGTTATCACATCGAAGAGGGGTTTTCTTCATTTTTCTTCTAAGCCTCTTCATGTTCTTTTGAAGGGATGCTTGATAACACCAGTCCTTCAGTTTGTCTTTTAAGAAAGACATATGTCTGGCTACTGAATCAAGTTGTCCTTCTGGTACCTTGTAGGAATGTGTTAACATTTCTCTCCAAGGGCTGCAAATTTTTGCAAAGAACATTGGTGCCGCAATCTGCGTATCAACGTCACTCTGAAAGAAATACTTCCTATACCAATAGATGTATTCATCTATTGCACAGATATTTCTTAACTCAATACCATAAAGAGCTTGGGTATACTCTCTGGTTTTTTCAGCATTACTTTGATCGAAGTAGCCATCTCCAACAAAATGCATTTTAAGAAGTCTTCCGAATCGTTCGGCAATCATGCTTTTAGATTTGCCTTCTAAGACTCCCTGTTTGGTAATTTCGGGGGTATGATTCCATCCGATTTTTACCGAACCTTCCAAACTTAACTCTATTAATCTGACAAAGTTTTCTTTATCAAGATCTAGAGCTGTTGCCGCTATTTTCATAGCCGCTACCCATTCATCGATTAGTTTTTCCATGTTTCTAAAGTCGATGATGTCCAAATTCAGGATAGTACCATATGGGTGCAAGGGTTGAGACATAGTCCTTCCCCATGGTGTATCTGGTACCCTGCTTGGATTTCTGGCAGGATTTGCTCTATATGTTGTACCCACAAGAGGGGGTCCTGCGTTAGTATGCAAATCTCCTTGTTCTCTCATCGTAACCTCCGGTGTTGGAGGAATAACCTCTGGTGGGGGGTTATTAGATGCAGAACTTTCACCCGGAAATCCCAATGCTAAGGGATTCGTTTCATGGGCTTTTACGTTGACCAAGTCGACAAAAGCTAGTTGAGAAAAAGACTCAGCTAACTCTTGTAGATCAGATGGATCTATTCTCGAGACATCCATTATTTAATACTTCTAAGGATCTCAAGCATTAGTTCCTCCTGAGTTTTTGGCTTAGGTATTTCCTTAGCCTTTCCCTTCTGATGCAGAAGAGGTACTTGACCCAGTGAATCACGGATTCTTTCTTGTTTTTGTTTAGAAGAACCTGTGATTCCTAGTCTTTCTTTAAGATCTAAAACATCTGTTTTTAGATCTGAGACAGATCTATCCAGATCTGGAATAATCTTGAGGAGTTTTTCAAGATTATGGTTCAAGTTTTCGATTTTCATAGGTAGATGTTCTAACCTATGTCCGTAATCTTGAACAGTCTTTTGGATTTCTCTAAGATCTTTAGAAATCTTAGATGTATCCGTTTCAATTTCTTTCCAATTCATTAATTAAATGAAAGGGTTACCTCTTTTGCTTCTTGTAAGGTAATCTTGGTCCTTTGTCCATTTGCCTTCGATTTGTGCAAGTTGAAATTTCCTTGCAACATTACCCTCGAAGTGACCATCCATATCAAACTTCCGTTGATAATATCTGATCGACTCTTGGAGCTCAGCTTGGAGTGGAACTTCCTTTGCTAACTCCTTCTTGATTCCGGCTGATACCCGGAGTACGTTTCGGATATAACGGTCAAACCGTTTTTCCTTCTGTCTTTCTAGAATCTGGAAATACTCTTGATTTTCTGCGTAAATCGAACTATTGTTCGGTTCCATTTCTTGTTTCATTTCTCCTCACTTAGGGATTTAGAATAAATCTTGTAAAATTATTTAAGTATTTCATCAATAAACCTAGGCTCTGATACCATTTTGTCTGTGGATCGGTCTCATCATGAATCGCTCGTTACAAGCTAAATTTTTCCCAACCTTTTGCTCTAAAACCTAATCATTTTGGGGTTTAAAATTATCATTTTTCTTAAATTGAGGTCATAATGTATAATATGGTAAAGCTTAAGGACTAATAACACAAAATTTGGAACAGGGAAGATGTCATGCTAAATGCCGTCTTGTGTTGTTTTCATAAAGTCTCTCAAATAGTATTAATTTCAGAAATTTATTACAATTTTATATTATTTTAATAAAAAGCCCAGTTTTTCATGGTTTAATAAAGGAGTCATGTGAGGTGAGTTCAAGACACAAACAATACAAGCAAAGGAATTTTCTTCTCAACTGTATTTTCACTTAAGATAATATACTAGCTTTTAGTATAAAATTTCATTTTGAGAAACTTTACTTTTAGTATTATTTTGGGAGCCCACACTCCCCGAGTTTGGTGAGGCGTTGCGAAGAAGGCTTTGCAGTGCACGAGCTCGATTTCCTCTGACAAGAAGGAGATGTTTTCAGTTGTGGTGCATTCCATAGGCTACTTTCAATCTTCGGAGGAAGGTTGTTTTTTCTTGGTTTTAATTAATGGTTTTATTTATATAGCATGCAATTATTTATTTTTAACTAAATTATTTGATTAATTAGTCTCTTAATGTCTAGCTATTGTTAATCAATAATTATTAATTCAAATATTTAATATCTTTTACCATAGTATGTATGATTTAACTTTTTTTTTAATGTCATGTGTGTGTGCTCTAGAGCTATATTCTTTATTTACTTCGCTGCATACCAATTTTAGGTTATTTTCATAGTAATTTCTCAACATATTTATCACTTAAAAATATGGGCATCACATCTTTCCCCCTTGAAGGAATTCGGACCCCGAGTTTTCATTAATCCCTTGGAGATTCTTAATTTCTAGTATGTGTCCTCTAAGACCCCTTCTCACAATTCTCCTAGCTAACCTTGGGTTAATTGCATTTTTCGTCTTGTATCTTTTTCATTTTTGGATTTTGATTTTTTTTTTCAATTTCTAACGATTCAACTTTTGGCAATTTTAGTCCGATTTTGACCGAAGCTGACCAATTTTGCTGGAATTTGCCACGTGTAATACTGACCAAATGAAATTAATGAGGTGGCATGCAACATGGAAGCTGATTAGGACAAAATTGATGAGGTTTGGGGGAGAAATTGGAAAATTCCCAATTTTTTGTCAATGCCAGCGCCACGTGTCCGACTAGTGACAAATTCTAGTCAAATTGGTTGGCTCAAGTCAAAATCAGACTAAAATTGCCAAAAGTTGGATAGTTATCAGACGACTTTTCAAATCGAAAAAAAAGACCAAAATCCAAAAGTAGTAAAGATAACGAACAAAAAAATGCAATTAATTAGCCCTCTTAACTTGATTCCAAGTACTAATGATGAACTTGTAACTAATTCAAAAGTCGTATGAAGTCTTAAGGAATGGAATATGCAAATTCTTACTACCACAAACCTAGAGAGAAAATTATATGAAGTCTAACGAGGAGAATATCTTGAATATTTAAATTCATTAGTAAAGAAATAGAGAAAGATGTTCAGTTACCCTTATAGTTAAAAGAATTATGGAATAAAAATCAGTAGAGACTAATGAAAGCGATACTTCAAGCACGGGTTTTTAATATTTTACCTTCATAAGTTCATAACATAGTCTAAAGGACAACTACTAAAATAAGGTTACCTTTCTAAGAGCTTTTGTAAATACGACTCAATCAAGAAAATGAAGACATGATGCCACACTACCTTAAATAAAGTTTCCTGAAATCACAATATGTTTCGTAGTAGAAATTATCACATATTTCTAATAAAGAGTTAGCTATACGTTAGAACGAGGCCAGATAAGATCATAACATGATCATCGAGTAGTATTCATCTAATTTTACGAAAATTTTGATGAAAATTTCGCAGATATTCGAAATTTCGATTTCGATTTTAAAGAAATCATGAAAATTTGTAGAAATATTTGAAAATTGATAATGAAACTTTGGGTAACTTTAAATATCATATATTATGCATCTTTTACATTAATAATATTCTATATATGATATATGCATAAAAAATCTTATTAAATAGTATGACTAAAACCTGATGCGAAAAATATGAAATAAATAGGATCCGTTAGTAAAATAATAATCAAATATCATAAGAATTTCTTTAAAATAAATTGTACCACAATTTTAGTAGAAATCATTATTCAAAACCACATCAAGCTTCTAAGAGGATTTCTACGAGATCTTAGTAAAAATCATTTTGTGTTCAGACCCGATTTTTATTAACTAATTGTCTAACATCACTTTTAGATTCGTATTTAAATTTATTGCTTATTGGGTTACATAATTTTGTATTTATTATCTTTCATTTGACCCTAATTTTTAACTAGAAAATATATAAAAATATAATATTTTAAATTTTGAAAAATTTATGCTTTGTTTGTTTCTATTTTGAATGCATATTTTGGCCAAATATTTACATCAAAACACGTTTGGCTCTAATTTATTTGGTCAAAATAGTAGGCAAAATTTCCAAATATTTTGGCCAAAATGGCCAAAACATTGGGAAACACCTTGTCTGATCAACTTGGCACTAACAGATCATACAAATGGCAGATGAAACAAACAGATGAAATCACTAGCCAAGTACTTTATGATATATAATTTTGTATGCCTTCTATATCTTTTTAGTTAGTTTTTAATTAATCTGATTTTTAGGATCTCTATTTATTTCATTACTACCTACGCTTAACAGTTCTTTTACATGGTCATTAATTCCTATTCGGATTTATCACCGCACATATACATAGACACAAAATTATGTATACATTATATATTTATAGTTGTGCATCTATGAAGCACGGACACTCCAAAAAATCATCTCGTGAAGTGTTGGACACATGTTGTGTCCTTTTCTAACTATTGAAAGAAAGGAAAAATACACATGGGCAATCATGTCTGAACCATGTTTGTGCACTAATTTTTTTTTTAATAATTGGCGTGTCCCGTGTCAGTGTCGCGTCTGTTTTCTTGTAGTGTGTCCGTGTCCGTGCCTCATAGTTGTGCATACAGTTCGTTTTTTATTCATTATGTTAGGAATTAAGGCTCTTAATGGTGAAATAACAACGGGAAATATAAGAAAATATGGAAAAACAAAAGCAATAAAGAAGACAAAGAATTTTATGGTGGAAACCCAATCAAGGGAAAAAACCATCTCCAACTAGATCTTTTATTTCAACTCACAAAGTGATTCAATGTTTACAAGAATGAGTTCTAATATTTATAGAGTTACAAGAGTTAAACCCTAATCAAACTAGGAAAAACAATCCTAAAAGGCCAAGGAATAAATCCTATCAGTTAGGCAACAATTCCAATCCAATTAGGACTCAAAACATGCTAAAAAAACCACCCAAAACTCGAAAAACTAGTCAAAAACACGTATTGAAAAAAGTTGTCCGCGCCTATGGTGCTGTGGCCCCAAATCTAACGTCGTGGCGCCACACCACCAGTAGCCAAATTTTGCCTTGGCGTTGTGGCGCCAAATCTAGCGCCATGGTGCCCATGACCAGAAACTTGACCCCCTCACCCTTTTGACTTCTTTCGTGACTCTGATCAACCCGACCCTTTTTGACTCTATTTTGGCTCCTTTTCTTAGCCATATTTTGATCCGACTCCACAAAACTCTCATCAATCTCACACTTGGAAACTAATTAAAATAACCAGAACTCAAACTTGAACCCAAAAAACTTTTCCACTTCTCCTAAGTAAAAAGACCCAATCTAGTTGGAACATCACCAAACTCAATGGAGATCAATCAAGGCATCTCCATGCCCCATCAATTCATCTGGCTCAAGTGACCCCCACTTGATGGACTTTCTCTTCTTCTCCAACGTGTACAATGTTCTCTTTCTCCAACCACTTGCCACTACTCTATTCTCTTTGGTGGTCACCCAAGATCCACCACTGAATATCGTGGTATATCCCTTTCAGTCTAAATAACCCACGGATATAAGATTCCTCCTAAGACCCGGAACATGTCTCACCTCAGTCAACTTGAGTCTCACTCCATTGGCATTCTTGATGTCAACATCACCCTTACCTACTGTGTTCAAGGTTTCGTCTCCTCCTAGACAAGCCTTTCTGAATTCACCAAAAACATAGTTGGCCAACATTTTTTCCCCCCGATATAGAGTGATAGGATGCACCTGAGTCTAAAATCCAAGTGCCCCTTGGATCCTCTGTACAACAAACCAAAGCACCACCATGATCCTCCGTCACGGTAATCGTGGATCCCTTATCTTGCTTCTTTTTCCTATCTTTGTTCGATTCCTTGCACTTGTTTTGGTAGTGCCCATATTCCCCACAATTAAAGCATTCCACTTCCTCCTTGCGATTTGCTTGGTGATTCTTTTGACTGCTTCTTCCTCCAGCACTTAACGCTCCCGCCATAATTTTCCCTGATTCTTTCGACGAATGTCATCGCTCAAAATCATATCCCGGATTTCTTGAAGTTTCAGAGTCTTATCCCTGGAAGAACTACTTATCGCAGTCACAATTGCACTTCAACTATCAGCCAAGGATGAAAGTAGGATCAAAGCCTGGATCTCATCATCGGACGTGATTTCTATCAAACTCAACTGAGTTAAAATCACGTTAAACTCGTTGATGTGATCCATCATAGATCCACCTTCACTCATCCTTAAATTAAACAATCTACGTATCAAATATACCTTGTTAGAGGTGAATAGCTTCTCGTATGTATTTGATAGCGCCTCCATCAGACCCGCTGTAGTCTTCTCTTTGAGGATGTTGAAAGCAACATTCCTTGCCAGCGTCAACCGAACCACACCCAGAGCTTGGCCATCTATCAATGCCCAATCTTCATCCGTCATCTTCGTCGGATTCTTTCCCCTCAATGGATCATATAGTTTTTTCTGATACAAAAAATCCTCTATCTGCATCTTCCAAAAATTAAAATCCCTACTATCGAACCTATCTATCTCAATTTTTCCCTCATCACCAGCCATAGCTCCCACTGGACAAAAATCTCAAAGCTAATCTAAGCTCTCGTGTTTACCTCAGATCCAGTTCTAAGACGTCTCCTAAAACTCAAAACCTTAGGTTCTGATGCAAATTTGGATTGAAAGTTCAATTTCACTTTGAAACTCCTGAAAACTCAAAATTTCAGCAAACATTTCAATGTTTCGGCTGAAAGTTAAGACACTGACTATAAGATGTCTTTCCAATTTCTATTTTGTGAACTAAAGAAATAGGTGAGGTTGAATTGATCAAACTTTATTACAAAAGAAATTACGTTATGTAACTTTTGATGGTTAGCAATTAGGAGTAAATATAAAATCCAAGAGAGTTCAGCTACATTTCTATTCATCTTTGTCCTCGTCTTCGTCGTAATTGAACGATAAAGGCACCGTTTTTAAGGCACGAAACTTGCCGACACTGTTAAGATGTTCATTCTCCAACCTGCACATCCAAGAAACATATAAGCATTACATAATGCATATTCAAGATTGTTAAACGAATCAAGCTTATTCAACCTATATGATTAGGTCAGAAACTAGCTTTATAACTTAGTTGCATGTATTACAGTAATTACCTGAAAAAATTCCAAATACCACGACAAATAATCTCAAGAGATGCCACAAGTGCAATCATTATTTGTCTATGTAAAGCAAAAAGTGTGGTATTCATGACCGTTTGTATCCAGGCTAACCTTAACAATACATTCAAGCCATGTCATGTCATAGAAGAATAAACCACGTCAAATCAAAAATTAACTTGGCATGAAAACAAGAATTGTAAATCTAAAAAGAAAATGAAGAACCATCAAATCTTGTACTTAAAAGTTGAAACTCACAATGGCTACAAAGTAAACGCTTTTGTGCAGGATAAGTAGCTTATCTCTCAACCAACGGTTCTTTGATTTACGTTGGAGAAGTCCCCAGTAGAAAACGATATCCCAATATATCAAAAGGATTGTCGCAGTAATTGAAGTTATTAGGGCTACATACCATTAATTATTTCCTTTTTGAAGTGTATAGGCTGTTCCTGCACAAACTGCCACTACTGTTAAGAAATATTTCACGCCATTGCATCCTTGCATGGCATCCTTCTCGTCGTATAAGCGTCTCCGACACTAAATTAAGCGATCAAGAAAAAACTACGACTAGAATCATGCGGTCCCTACTACCGGCGTTTTTACACAAAACGGCGAGGATCACGACATGGTGGAGCGATGTGGACCCCACTGCTGATAATGCGTCATCCTACACTGGTTTGGTATGAAGACGTTTGGTGTATCATAATGCATGTGGCCCCCACAGATGGTGTTTTTACACAAAAATATGGGCTCCTTACTGACATTGACATCATCCTTCATTGTTTTGGTATGAAGACACGCTTTTATCATAATATATGCGAGCCCTAGTTCTGGTGGTTTTATGCAAAATTGTTAGGATGGTGACACATCAATGGAATATGGGCTCACTACTGGCGTGACGCCATCCTTCACCGTTTAGTATGAAGACACCTCATGTATCTAATGCATGCATTTGCAAAATGGGTTGGTTTTATGTATAATGGTCGTATTTACACACCTGAAGAAAGCGCCACCAGAACGATACTCTAGCTATGATGATAGAGAATGCGTTGAAAGCATCATTATTTTCGCAATTATTTCATCTATGTTTGTAGTCTCCCTAACCATAGTAACAAATGTAAAACTCGACACTCCTAAGAGCTTGAGCCTGCACGAGAAATAGCAAGGTTATTTTTGGAAATTTATGCCATTTTTGAAAAGTGAAGCTTTACGCCAAACTCGAAGTGAATGTAAAACCTGGCTTGTGAGCTGATCTGCTAACAAGAAGTCTGGTAATGAAACCTGAATGGAGTACACATAAATAAAATTAAAATGTTCTGATCCTAAATCTGTAACTGGGCTAAAGATTCAATGTTTACCTTATATAGCGGAGCTAATAGAGTATGAAATAAGCAAACAAGGAGGAAATAACGACTCGAACGGTAGATAATATTTAATGGGCACAACATAATGACAACTAAAAGCTGTCAAAAAAAGGGTAAATTTCAATATCAAGCATATCCAAAAAAAGCAATGTTATATGCAGTATTTATATACCACCGTTATGCCACCAGTCCTAATTTTGGCAAGATATTGTTACAATTAGTTGATTTTGACAGATTTAATACATCAATATTAATCACACAGGATCATCTATTGCAAAATGGTGTTGCATTTATTCTATGCATGACAAGTGTATAAATCTTTTCCTTAAATATATAAGTAATTTGAATATTATAAACTTGTCATGTATGGAGATTAATGCAATAAGAGATGCAACATCATTTGCAATAGAGGATCCGGATTGAATATTAATACTCTAAATCAAAAAAATATGGTATAACAGTGGTATATATTAAAGAAAGTGAGATTGAGTAGTGTTTTTTCACCAGTACTAATCCGAGAGGAAGAAGTTCGTTTATTGATGTATAGTCTTGAGTCACTGTGTCCATTCCCATGTCAAGATTGGCGAGTACACTGGCTAGAGCTAGCACACTTAAACAGAAACCGAGAAATAAAACCTCTCTGTATCCCAGTTCCGTTCCTGGTTTGAAACCAAGTATGAACGAATAATTGACTCGATATCGCCTCCAGAAGTACATGTTTCCAGCATAAACAAAATATGTAGAACAAGGAACCCGAATAAACTGTAACAAACAAATTTATTGCATCATAATTAGAGATAATCACACGCGCACACCCTCAATTATGATGTAACTACAATGAGCCCTCTGAGATTTTATAAATTACCAAGACACCTATTGACTGATCCTGACAACTCGAAAAACGGGGTTGGAACTTAGAATCTATTTTAGTTTTTACAAGATGGAATTGTTATACGCTTTTACTGACTAGAGAAGCAGGGATGGGGCTAGGATTTGGGTCCCAGAATGTCAGTGCAAAGAAAAAGAGAGAAAACTTGATATTTTTAGGTTTTAAGTGGGGGGAGCCCCTTAGCCCCTTCAAGGAGGGGAAGTTATGATATTAGAATTATTTTTGTCATTACACTTATACTAATCTACTTAATTTTGGACATTAAGACACAAAAACATAAGGATTTAGTACCTGTAAAGAGGAAACATAGTTTCCATGTAAACTTCTGTGCCTTCTTCGTCAAAGTTTCTACAGGCACGAATTATTAAAACTAGGGCCAATATAAGAGCAACCGTACTGCCAATGAGAAATCCTACAAGTATATACGGTACAAATAGATTTTCTAAGAGAAAATAAGAGAAAAATTAGTATAATTTTTTCTTCTTAAATGGTAAAGTTTAGTATAACGTACCCATCGAAGATGTAACTACATGTTGTTCCTTTTTCTTCTTTGGCCTTAAGATATTCATCCCTTTACTGCGATTTGAGTTCGAGAAATGCTTGATGAATGTCACTTCTACTCTTTCCATCAATTTGCTGGCCTTTATTTACGCTTAAATACAACTTATATTAATATTACATAATTTTCGACAAACTTTATTGCAGTTATTCTCCTTGAAACATAAAGCTAACTTCGTCTGAGCTGCCGAGGTAAGAGATTTTGACGCATCTGAACAGATCATGTAAGTGATCATACGCATTATCAAATTTCTTTTACGTGTTTCCTAGTGTATAATTACACTAAAACGTCACATAAAGGCACTTCTTGAACAGATCTGTAATAAATATGGATATGTAAGTGATCATACGCATTATCAAATTTCTTTTACGTGTTTCCTAGTGTATAATTACACTAAAACGTCACATAAAGGTACTCCTACCACCAAAAAAAAAAACAACAAATTTTAGGTATTCCTGCTGAATTAAGGTTTCAATTTCTTGAACAAACACAAGCACCTCATCTGGTTTCATGTTATCAATAACTATAACAGGCGTCTTTTAATTAATAACCAACTTTTTGTTTAAGTTAGAATATTGGTTGTGGGTGTAAAAATTTTCTTCTTTGTTCGTGGTTGTGAGTACAAATCTATTTTATTTCATTGGTTAGTATTTTAGAAAAAGTAGGAATCTATTTGTTTTTCTTATATTAAATAGTGTCCTACTACTAACATATTTTATATCTTTTATTAATAATAATTAAAGAGTTTCCAACTACTAAAACAATTTCAGATACTACTAAATAGTTTTCTAAGCAATGGATCCTTTTACTTAATAAATTTAATTTTTAATATTAATTAATAATTATTTATAGTAAGAGTGGGTATGGAAGTCTTTTCACAATGGAACAAACAATTGAGTTATTCACACATTTATATAGGAAGTTAAATATATATGTGTGTGTGTGTGTGTGTGTGTGCACGGTCCCAATAATTACATATATATGAATGGCTGAGTATACATTTGGTTTAGTAGGAACCAGACTTGGACGGGGTAGTCAATGATTGACCCGAGTGTTTTGCTTGGCCAAGCTAGGAATTTTTTGGAAGTTTTCAGAATATCCTTGGTTGTAGGGGATAGAGTGATTCCTTTCCCAGAACCTGAGGTTTGGCATAGAACACCGGTGGGGATTATTCGAATTAACTTTGATGGGGAGCTTTTCGTGAATGAGAAGGAGATGGGGGTTGGTTTCATTGCCCGGGATCATAATGGGAAGTATATCAGGTGAGGCATGAAAAAGTTCCCTTCTCTTACTTCTCTAGAAATTGCGGAGGCTTTGGCTGCTCAAGATGCTTTGGAGATGGGGGTTCAAGCAGGTTGGCAGAATGTTGAATTGGAAGATGATTGTGAAGTGTTGATTCGGAATTTGCTATCAGGTTACCATTGTTTTTCAGCTTTGGGGCCGTTATTAGATGATATTAATGATTTAGTTCTTTCTTTTTCGTCTATATCTTTCTTGTTTGTAAAATGCGCGGGCAATTGTGTGGCCCATTTGTTGGCTCGTCAAGCTAGGGATCGGGAGTCTACTCTCGATATTCCAAACTTTGTTTCGCACCCTTTGTCTGCGGATCTCTTGATTTAGTAATATATTCATATCTTTTGTGTCAAAAAAAAAAAGTATACATGTTACATATGTACAACAAAATTTGTAGGACAAATTATCAAATAGGAATCAATGTAAAAAAAAGATATCAAAGAACAGTAATTATTTATTATCTCAATTTCACTTCATTTCAAAACATAGCGATATTTAACTTGATTGTTTCCTATTAAAAGAAAAGAAGAATAAAGAAAACTAAATTTGGTTTCCCCCCCCCCCCCCCCCCTTCAAATTCCTCTATAAGTGAAACGACAATGATGCATAGACGAAATTCAAAACAAAAAATATGAACTATATTCGAAAGTTTGATTTTACTTTGGGACTCCTGAAAACCCAAAAATTCGGCAAAAAGTTCGATGTTTCGGCCAAAATCTAAGACACTGACTGTAAGACGTCTTTCTAATTTCTATTTTGTGAACTAAAGAAATAGATGAGGTTGAATTGATCACATTTTATTACAAAAGGAATTACATTATGTGAGTTTTGACTGTTAACAATTAGGAGTAAATATACAATCCAAGAAAGTTCAGCTATATTTCTATTCATCTTTGTCCTCGTCTTCGTCATAATTGAACGGTAAAGGCACCGTTTTGAATGCACGGAACTTGCCAACATTGTTAAGATGTTCATTCTCCAACCTGCACATCCAAGAAACATGTAAACATTAAATAATGCATATTTAGGATTGTTAAACGAATCAAGCTTGTTCAACCGGTAAAATTAGGTCATAAATTAGCTTTACAACTTGGTTGCACGTATTACAGTAATTACCTGAAAAAATTCCAACTACCACGACGAATAATCTCAAGAGATGCCACAAGTGCAGTCATTATCTGCTGATGTAAACCAAAAACTGTGACATTCATGATCGTTGGTACCCAGGCTAACCTTAACAATATATTCAAGCCCTGTCATATCATAGAAGAATAAACCATGTCAACTCAACAAATCACTTGGCATAAAAACAAGAATTGTAAAATCTAAAAAGAAAACGAAGAACCATCAAATCTTGTACTTAAAAGTTAAAACTCACAATGGCTACAAAGTAAACGCTTTTGTGCGGGATAAGTAGCTTATCTCTCAACCATCGGTTCTTTGATTTACGTTGGAGAAGTCCCCAGTCGTAAACGATATCCCAATACGTCAAAAGGATATTCGCTGCAATTGAGGTTATTAGGGCTACATACCACCAATTTTTTCCTTTTTGAAGTGTATAGGCTGTTCTTGCACAAACTGCCACTACTGTTAAGAAATATTTCACACCATTGTATCCTTGCATGGCATCCTTCTCATCGTATAGGCGTCTCATGCACTAAATTAAACGATCAAGAAAAAATTATGATCAGAATCATGCGGTCCCTACCACCGTCGTTTTTACACAAAACGGTGAGGATCACAATATAGTGGAGTGATGTGGACCTCAATGCTAATAATGCGTCATCCTACACCAGTTTAGTACGAAGACACCCGGTGTATCATAATACATAATCCTACACTGGTTTGGTACGAAGACACCCCGTATATCATAATGCATGCGGTCCTAGAGATGGTGTTTTTACACGAAATGGCGAGCATCTAAACACGTCGGTGCAATGAGGGCTCTTTACTGACATGACATCATCCTTCATTGTATTGGTATGAAGACACACGTATATCATAATGCATGCAGGCTTTAGTTCTAGTAGTTTTACGCAAAACTGTCAGGATGATGACACATCAACGGAATATGGGCCCACTGCTGGCGCGGCGCCATCCTTCACCGTTTAGTATGAAGACACCTCATGTATCTAATGCATGCATTTGCAATAACGGGTTGGTTTTATATATAATGGTTGTATTTACACACCTGAAGAAAGCGCCACCAGAATGGTACTCCAGCTAAGATGATAGAGAATGCGTTGAAAACAGCATTTTCGTCACAAGTATTTCGTCTGTGTTTGTAGTCTCCCCAACCATAGTAGCAAATGTAAAACTCGATACTCCTAAGAGCTTGTGCCTGCACGAGATATAGCAAGGTTATTTTTGGATATTTATGCCATTTTTGAAAAGTGAAGCTCTACGCCAAACTCGAAGTGAATGTAAAACCTGGCTTGTAAGTTGATCTGCTAACAAGAAGTCTGGTAATGTAACCTGCATGGAGTACACATAAAGAGAATTAAAATGTTCTTAAATCTGTAACCGCACTAAAGATTCAATGTTTACCTTATAGAGAGGCGCTAAGACAGTATGAAATAAGCAGGCAAGGAGGAAATAACGACTCGAGCGGTAGATAATGTTTAATGGGCATAGCATTATGACAAATAAAAGCTGTCAAAAAAAGGGTGAATTTGAATATTAAGTATATCCAAAAAGGGCAGTGTTATATACAGTATTTATATACCACCGTTATGCCACCTCTCCTAATTTTGGCAAATTATTGCTACAATTAGTCGATTTTGATAGATTTAATACATAATACTCTAAATCAAAAGAATGTGGTATAACAGTGGTATATATTAAAGAAAGTGAGATTGAGTAGTGTTTTTTCACCAGTACTAATCCGAGAGGAAGAAGTTCGGTTATTGCTTGATAGTCTTGAGTCTTCGTGTCCATTTCCATGTCGAGATTGGCGAGTACACTGGCTAGAGCTAGCACACTTAAACAGAAACCGAGAAGTAGAACCTCTCGGTATCCGAGTTCCGTTCCGGGTTTGAAACCAAGTATGAACGAATAATTGACTCGATATCGTCTCCAGAAGTATATGTTTCCAGCATACAACAAAATATGTAGAACAAGGAACCCGAATAAACTGTAACAAACAAATTTATTTCATCATAATTAGGGATAATCACACGCACACACCCTCAATTATGATGTAACTACCATGAGCCCTCTGAGATTTTACAAATTACTTAAGACACCTATTTTCTGATCCTGACAACTTGAAAAACAGGGTTAGAATCTGTGTTAGTTTTTATATGGTGGAATTGTTATATGCTTTTACTGACTAGAGAAGCAGGGCTGGTGTTAGGATTTGGGTCCCAGAATGTGAATACAAAGAAAAAGAGAGGGGAAGTTATGATAAAATCTCAAATCTAGAATTATTTTTGTCATTACATTTATAACTAATCTACTTAGTTTTGGACATTAAGAACACAAAAGCGTAATAATTTAGTACCTGTAAAGAGGAAACATATTATCCATGTAAACTTCTGTGCCTTCTTCGTCTAAGTTTCTACGGGCACGAATTATTAAAATTAGGGCCAATATAAGAGCAACCGTACTGCCAACGAGAAATCCTACAAATATAAATAGAACAAGTAGATTTTTAAGAGATCATAAGAAAATAATTCGTATACTTTGCTACTTAAATGATAAAGTTTAGTATAACGTACCCATCGAAAATGTTACTCTATGTTTTTCCCTTTTCTTCTTTGGCCTTAAGATATTCATCCCTTTATTGCGATTCGAGCTCGCGAAATGCTTGATGAATGTTACTTCTACTCTTTCCATCAATTTGCTGACCTTTATTTACATATAAATATAACTTATATAAATATTACATATTTTTGCTTAACAAAATTTATTAACAAAATTTATTGCAGTTATTCTCCTTGAAACATAAAGCTCACCTCGTCTGAGCTGCCAAGGTAAGAATTATCAGCCATTTTCATATAAGATTTTGAAGCATTTCTTGAAGAAATCTGGAATAAGATAGATATGTAAGTGATCATACGCATTATCAACTTTCTTTTACGTGTTTCTTAGTGTATAATTACGCTAAAACGTCACATATTTGAAAATAAGATAAATTACAAGGCCACCCCTTATACATGATCTTACGGAAAACAACTTGAATTTTTAGAAATTATTATAAGTTCATTTGTTAGTAAAACAGATTGCAATTTCAACCATTTTTCAGTAAAAATAAATAACGATTTCACCATGTTTTCAAGTTGTCAAGAGCTGACAGACATCTTGAACATTTATAATTCATTAGCCAACTTGTGGTAATCATTGAATAAATAAAGGGTGTGATTGTAATTATCCCTTAAAAATAATCACATTTTGTAAAACTTTGGAATAATTCTAATACAACATTTTAAACATAATGTTTTAGCATATACCTTATCATATTTCTTCATGATTTTTGAGAACGCCAGGATATTGAGAAAACTGTTGCATTCATAAAGATGGTATGTAAATATATCATAAATACATATATATATATATATATATATATATATATATATATATCAAGAAGAACAAAGTATCATGAATAAGAATATAAGGTTGTGCCAAACCTATAACTTTTTAGAAGACTTAATTTGTGGTAGAACTCAACAAACGCCTTCTTAAGTTGATCTTCTGCTTTCTTCAAGTTCTCCTTAGTGAATTTCAAGTCTGTTTGGATCGGAATATTGAGAAAACCTTTGATCGTCGACCGGGGAGTTGCTTGAACCGTATTGAACCGCACATTTTGAAGTATCTCTAAAGGCGCCGGTCTTCTGAACCGGGTTTCGTTTTTGTTCACCTCTTGAATCTCTAGGTTCATTGGTTTCATCTCTTCTCCATCTTTTTTATCATCACTTGATTCATCCGACTGCTCTTGAGTTCTCGAACTACCTTCATCAATCACATCCACTGGATCTCTTCCTGCATTGATTGATATATATATATATATATATTTTATTGTTATTTGAATTTTCAAGAAATTATAATCGAAATAAGTGACGGTACTAATTAAGGGAGTTTTTGTAAAAGCTTCTGCTTTTGAGAAGTACATAATTTTAGAAAACCTGGAAAAATCGCCTAGTGATGAAAAGTTGAGAGTATTTACAAACAGTTTTAATAAGTTATAAAAAGAAGAATGAGAGTGTTTGTAATAAAAATAACTTTTGTTTGAGTTGCTTGGTAAAAAATTAAAAATGCTTGCACCACCAATTATTATTATTATTATTATTATTATTATTATTATGAGGAGGAGGAGGAGGATGATGATTCAACGGCATCAAACTCATCAGATTATAATCAATAAATTGTTTAAATATTAATTATTCAATTAGCATATTGTTAATCAAAAATTAATTAACTATACATAAAAATTTATATATATTAATAAACTAATATTTAATTGTTAAATTAATAAAAAAACCACAAATAGTTAATTAATTAGACATCAACAAAATAATGTTAAATTTGTTTCGGGAGAAAAAATACGAAAAAAGTGACCGATGAGTAAAATCGAATTGTTGGAGAATTAGTAAGGATAAAAAGTTCAAAAAAAAATTCAAACCAAAAGAAAATGACAGAAGCTCCTGGAAGCACGCATGAGGCAATTTCGAAATTCTGCTTGAAATTAACTGTATTGGGACCAAACAGAAGCTAAATTAAGTTTTGCAACTACTTATTTTCATTAAAGAATATAAAGGAAACTTGTATATAGAGCTAGTTTGCAACTACTCAACCCTTAGCTAATGGCAATATTGCAACTCGAATTTCGACTATGGACTCACTCAAAAGTGCATGTGTAAACAGTACCAATATATATATATATATATATTGTAGTTGTTCCATGGCATGATCAGAGCAGAAGACTCTCCCCATGCATTGGTCCAGTGTCAGTTAAGTTCTTCCGTGGCATGATCAGAGCAGAAGACTCTCCCAATGCACTGGTCCGGTGTCAGTTATATATATATAAAGATAATTAGACTAAATACTCCTGAAATATTGCCTTATTAAAAAAAATTTGGTTTAAAAAATGATATCTAACACCTTATAATTTCATTTAAAGATGCAAGGTTGGATGGACAACGTAGATTGATTTAGAAAAAAGAAAAAAAAAAGCACAAAAAGAATTTATAAAAAAAAAGGTAAAATGTAAATAATTGTTGTGCCCTTGTCACTGTTTGGCCGGGCCCAGGTGACAGAAGATGACGGAAGGTTGGACGGGAGGTGACAGATGTTAATTTGGACGGAATCAAACTATAGGCACTATAAGGTGTTAAATATAATTTATTAAACTAGAGAGCGTTTTTATATAATTCGACAATGCCTCTGAGGTACCGATCTTAATTTTTCATGAAAAGTTATTATGTTAACGACTTACGGCTACGCCAAGCTGCAGATGGAGTAGAAGCCAACAACCCAGCCCGAGCCATCGCAACATCGGAAGCAAGCGTTTTCGTCTCCTCCAAGCTATTAACCCACCCATTTGGATGCGCAACTTTAACTCTGAACGCAATCAAAGCTTCCATTTGCTTGTTCAAAACCCTAGCCTCCTCCATTACTTTATCAACTTTCGATTTGTAGAACGTCATAACCTTATTAAACTCCTCGTCCAATCGCCTGAAGAAAACCAGCTCGTACTCCCCGCCTTCTTCTCCCGCCAATAGAAACGTCGTCTCCAAACTTTCGACTCCGTTTCGATTCACGTTGTGCACAAGAATCACCTGATTTTCAACATCCGAGGGTGCTCCTTGATGATGATGATGGTGATGATGATGATGATGATGACGTCCGAAATGTGTTAGGCCGCTGAAAGCCCTGTGAAGGGTGTGAATTCGTTTAAGGTTGTCGGGCATGGCTGTTGAGGGTTTGGGTTTTTGTTTGAAGAGATGAATATCTCTTAAGATGGTTTTTAAGAAATTGTAATTCATGTATGCTTCTTGCCATTCAGGCACCATTTGTGATGCAAATTCTTTATCAAACTTCATTCTTTTTCTTCTTTTTTGAATCAGAAGAAATTTGTTGAATGGATGTTGCTATAATGAAGGAGGATATGCAATGTAGTGTATATATATATATATGTAGTGTAGAATGAAGAAATTTCAATGTTCAGAATAGGAAACTTCCAATGAGTGGGATTCGTCAAACTAAATGGGAAGTGATAGTAAACAATTGGTCCACGTTTTTCTTATGAATAGTCAATTAAAGTGCACACGGGAATCGTTTTATATAGTCAAAAAATTAGAAGCTTAAGAATATAATTTTGAAATAACACAGAACTTATCAATATTTGATTTAGCGTTTTCATTATTATCAATCTCGTTTAATTTATTTGTAATATATATATATAGCGAAAATTGCATTTTTGATCCTATGACTTTGGTCTTTTTCGATTTTAGTCACATTCGTTACAGATTCTCACATTACATCTCATAACTTTCAATTTTTCTCATATTTGGTCTCATTGAAGGATTCTGTCCAATATTTAAAGGTCAACTCCGTTAGTCAATATTTTGACCGAAGTTTTTGGACACAATTCGTGCATGAATGCACGTGATATTGAATAAAAACATCGCTATATTGAATATAATTCGTGTGTGAGTGCATTCATGCACGAATTGTGCCCGAAAAATTAGGTCAAGATATTGACTAACGGAGTTGACTGTTTAATATTGGATGGAATCCTTCAATGAGACCAAATGTGAGAAAAATTGAAAGGTATGAGATATAATGTTAGAATCCATAACGAATGGGACCAAAATAAAAAAAGATCAAAGTTATGGGACCAAAAGTGTAATTTTTCATATATATATATATATAGTGTGGAATGAAGAAATTTCAATGTTCAGAATAGGAAACTTCCTATTAAATAGTAAGAGATAGTAAACCATTGGTCCACGTTTTTCATATAAATAGTCAATTAAAGTACACACAGGAATCGTTTTATATAGTCAAAAAATTAGAAGTTTAAGAATATAATTTTGAAATAACACAGAACTTATCAATATTTGATTTAGCGTTTTCATTATTATCATTTATCAATCTCGTTTAATTTATTTGTAATAATTAAGTAACAGAGTTAAGACTATGCATAAAATTGATTTTCAAGTTGAATTAATTTCTTTTTATTTAGTAATAATTTCTCTAAGATTATGTCAAATATCATACATGAACATGGACATGTTTGTAGCATATGTCATTGATTTTAGTTGGTGTGAACATGGACATTTTCATTAGTACATGACGTCCTTGATTAGCTAGTTTAAAAAGAAAATAGCTCAACTAGTATTTATAATTTTGCGTAGCTATGTAAAATTGTCTTTGTAATAATTTTGCGTAGCTCTGTTAAAGCTGTCTTTGTACCTTCAAGTCATTGATTTTAGTTGGTGTGAATAAGGACATTTTCTTTAGTGGACGTCATTAGTTGGTGTAAATATGGACATTTTCTTTAGTACATCTGCACATGACGTCCTTGATTAGCTAGTTTCAAAAAAAATATAACTCAAGTAGTGTATATTATTGCGTGGCTTTACCCTCAAATATAAACTAAGGGCAAATCTCATTTTTGATATTGTAAGTGGGCACGAGTACACATTTAGTCCTCCATTTTATAAAAGTCTCGCATTTATTCTCATAAGTTATAAAAAGTCTAAATGTTGGTCCCAACCAAATATTTCGTCCAAAACTTAACGGTCGTCTATTCCGTTAGTCAACATTTTGACCAACTTTTTCGGGGAGAATTAACGCGTAAATGCACTCACACATGGATTATAGTTAATATCACGATATTTTTATTGAATATCATGTGTCATTCAAACACAAAATCTCCTGAAAAAGTCGGTCAAAATGTTGACTAACAAAATTGACCGTTAATTTTCTAACGGAAATTGGCTTTGGGACCAACATTGAGACTTTATAACTTATGAGACTAAATGTGTGAGTTTCATAACACGCGGGGCTAAATGTGCGCTCTTGCCCACTTACGGGACCAAAAATAAGATTCTCCCTATAAACTAATTTTCATAAACTAAAAATAGTAGCCTTTTAAGTTTAGATTCAGTTTTTTCATAATTAATTTTATAATAATTTGAAATAATTCACAATTGTGTATTTTAGTATATGTTGATGATCTTGTGATTGGGAGAAATGATGGTGCTGCAATTCGAAAATTTAAAAAGTATTTGTGTGAGTGCTTCCACATGAAAGACTTGGGTATGTTAAAATATTTCTTACGTGTGGAAATTGCCCGAAACAAGGATGACATTTTTCTTTGTCAAAGCAAATATGCATTGGATATTGTTACTGAATCTGGTTTATTAGGTGTCAAACCAACTGGATTCCTGATGGAGCAGAATCGTCGGTTGGCACTAACGAAAGGTGAGCTATTGGAGAATCCGGAAAAATGTCGGCGATTGGTGGGTAAGCTAATCTATTTGACACTCACGAGACCCGAGTTATCCTATAGCGTGCATGTTCTTGCCCAATTCATGCAGAAGTCAAGGGAGGAACATTGGGAAGCAGCCTTGCGTATGGTTCGCTATTTGAAGGGTAGTTCGGGGCAAGGTCTACTTCTCTGCTCAAATTGCAACCTACACTTGCACGCGTATTGTGATTCGGATTAGGCGAGTTGTCTATTAACTCATCGATCTCTAACCGGTTATTTTGTGCTATTGGGAAACTAATCTATTTATTGGAAGACTAAGAAACAACATACAGTGTCCAGATCATCTGCTGAAGCGGAGTATCATTCTATAGGCACGACGATTTGTGAATTGAAATGGTTGAAAGAATTGTTGGTTTCATTAGGGGTGACACATTGTGGTCTTACGAAGCTCTATTGTGATAGTCAAGCGGCATTACATATTGCGTCGAATCCTGTGTTTCATTAGCGCACGAAGCACATCGAGGTTGATTGTCACTTTGTGCGTGATGAAGTTCAAAGTGGAAACATTGAAACTGCTTATGTTCGTAGTTCTGAACAACCAACCGAAATTTTCACAAAAGCATTGGGGAAGCAATAATTTGAGTATATTTTAGGCAAGTTAGGCGTTCGAAATCTTCACACACCAACTTGGAGGGGGGGTATTGGACATGGACAGAATATGATCCGATATTAGGCGTGCCCATGCTTAATTTACAGTCGTATTATGTTAAGTGTATATATGGCAGACGGATTTTTTAGGATATTTTCTATAATCTTTTTGTATATTTCTTTGTGGTAGATTAGGAGTCTTGTTTTGGTAGTATTCCTTAGCTTGCTCTCCAAGCATATATTGTGTATATATTTTGTCATTCTTTGGATATGAAATACAGAAAGATTGGCCCCCAAAATTCTATAATATGGGACGTAAAGTGAGAATCTCATAACGCATGGGACCAAAAGTGAAATTGGACAAAGTTACGGGACTAAAAATGCAATTTTCCCGATTACCTTGTATGCTTCCACAATGTGTTATATGTAAAACAATTATCAAGAGATCATATATATATATATACACACACACACACTAGGGCACAACAAGCACCGCATGTTGCGTGGTGGATAATGCCCATACTATTATTTCAAACCAAATATCAAAATTGTATGAGAAAGGGGACCATGAAAGTTAGAAGATGTAAAGAAAATTTTTCCAATGACAGTATATCATGCATTTCTAAGTAGGTATTGTTAGGAATCAATGCACATAAACAAGTAAAAGTAAACGAAAAGCAAGAAAAATAGAGACACAAAATTTACGTGGTTCGGCCAAGAATGCCTACGTCCACGGTCTACACTGGAGGTTTTTTATTGATTGTATGATGATAGATTACATATTACAAGAGAAGAGTATGTATATATATACTCTAGTACTGTCTTGGAAGACTTGTAATCAAATAAGGAAACAAAATCCAGCCTTAAACAACTCCAAAAATGCGTCTTTTTACGAGTTTTGGTCAACACGCCAGTCAACGCCGCCGGAACGCCGTGGTGATGACCACTGCCTTTGAACGCCGCGGCGATGGCTACTGCATTTGAACGCCGTGGCGTTGGAACCTGAACGCCGCCGCGATGGCTACTGCATTTGAACGTCGCGGCATTGGAACCTGAACGTCGCGGCGATGCCTGTTGTTCCTTCCTTATACTTCAAATCGCTTCCAATCAGTCTACATATCCCATCAATCTCCCACTTGGAGACTGATCACCTCAACTCTTGTTATACTTCTTCACCACACCGGTGAAAGTATCCTCTAGTGCAGACTAGCCTCTTTCATCACAGAAACTCGAGACCAACTGAGGCCATGCAAAACCTCAGTTTCTCGGTGGTAACTCCCTTACTTAACATATCCGCCGGATTCTTTGTACCGAGCACCTTCTTCAACTCCAAAGTTCCATCATCTATCATATCTCGGATATGATGATACCTTAATTGAATATGCTTCGTCCTTGAGTGAAACATCGGATTCTTTGCCAAACAAATGGCATTTTAACTATTACTATAAAGTGCACAATCCCGTTGCTCCTTGTCAATTTCCCTCAGAAAATTCTTCAACCAAACCATCTCCTCCTAGCTTCTGAAATAGCTATGTACTCGGCTTCGGTTGTAGAAAGTGCTACACACTTTTGTAGCCTAGAAGTCCAACTTATTGCCGTACCAACCAAAGTGTAAATGTACCCCGATGTACTCTTCCGACCATCTTGATCACCACCTAAATCCGCATCCACGAAGCCCTCCAAAGTCACGCTACTGCTCAAAAAACACAAGCACATGCTCGATGTACCCCTCAAGTACCTCAGTAGCCACTTTACCGCTTCCCAATGCTTTAACCCCGGATTAGCCATATACCGACTCACAACTCCCACTGCATGGGCTATATCCGGCCTTGTGCACACCATTGCGTACATCAAACTCCCAATGGCAAAAGTATAGGGAACCTTTGCCATTTGATCTCGTTGTTCCTCAGTCTTAGGTGATTATTCCTTGCTTAACTTGAAGTGACTCCCTAAAGGTGTACTTCTAGACTTTGCATTTGAGATTGCAAATCTAGCAAGTACCTTTTCAATGTACTTCTCTTGAGTCAACTTGAGACTCCCACTCGACCTATCTTGAATGATCCTCATCCCGAGGAATGTATTTGCAGCTCCCAAGTCCTTCATCTCAAATTCCGTGGATAGTTGCTTCTTCAACTTATCAATTTCTCTCATGTTAGACCCAACCACTAACATATCATCCACATATAGTAGCAATATTATGTAACAATCCCTAAACTTCTTGAAATAACAACAATGATCCATTTGACACCTAGTATATCCACTACTAGCCATGAAGGTGTCAAACTTTTTATACCATTGCCTCGGAGCTTGTTTAAGTCCATACAAGCTTTTCTCTAGCTTGCATACAAGGTCTTCTAGTCCATTCTCTAGAAAACCCTCCGGTTGAACCATGTAGATGTCCTCCTCCAAATCCCCATGAAGGAATGCCATTTTTACATCTAATTGCTCAAGATGTAAATCCTCTGCAGCAACAACACTTAGAACCATCCTAATAGTAGTTAGTTTGACAACCGGCGAAAAAATTTCAGTGTAGTCAATCCCTTCCTTCTGCTGGAACCCTTTGACCACCAACCTCGCCTTGTACCTTTTACTACCATCCGGTTCATCCTTAACCCGAAATACCCACTTGTTCTGCAAAGCCCGTTTTTCCTTCGATAACTCAGTCAACCTCCAAGTTCTATTTCTCTCAAGCGAGTTCATTTAATCCTTCATGGCTAGCTCCCACTTGAGAGAATCTCCCACACTCATCGCCTCTTTGTACGACTCGGGCTCACCCAAATCCGTTAAAAGTAAATAGTGTAAGGAAAGGGAATACCTCATGTTTGGTTTAGGAGTTCTACTCGATCTTCTTAAGGTTGGTGGTGGAGTCTCCGGATCATCCTGTTATTCCTATTCTCAGTGTCATTCCCAGCAACCTCGACTAGAGTGATCTCTTCCAATATCGCCTTTGATTTCTCGTTTTCCTCAATCTCCGCTCCAAGTCTATCCTTATAAAGCACCCTTTCGTTGAACATGACATGCTTATGCCTTATGATTTTGTTGTTTTGGTAATCCCAGAATCGATACCCAAAACTCTCTCCTCCATAGCCAATAAAAATGCACTTTTGTGCCTTAGGATCCAACTTATCCCTGTCATCAGAACTTCGCAAGACATAAGATAAGCAACCGAATATTTTTAAATGCGATAAATTTACCTCCTTTCCAGACCAAACCTCCTCCGGTATTTTGAAGTCCAATGGTACTGAAGGTCCCCGATTGATGAGGTAAGCCTCCGTGCTCACTGCATCAGCCCGAAATGTCTTTAGCAACCCGGAGTAAAGCCTCATGCTCCTAGCTCGTTCGTTCAAGGTTCTATTCATCCGCTCTGCAATCCCATTCTACTGCGGAGTCCCCGGAATGGTCTTGATCATCTAGATCCCATTCTCTACACAATAGTCTTTGAACCCTTGGCTATCATACTCCCCACCATTATCCTACCTTAGACACTTCAATCTCATCCCCGTTTCATTCTCGACTTCTGCCTTCCATTTCCTAAAGGTATTAAACACATCCGACTTATTTTTCAGAAAATAAACCCATACCTTTCGAGTGGAGTCATCTATGAAGGTGACATAGTATCTCGACCCTCCAAGCGACTGTATGGGAGCCGGTCCCCATACATCAGTATGCACAAGCTCCAACTTCTCTGCCTTCGGTTCTCTACCCGTCTTGAAAAACTCACATTTTTCTGCTTTCCAAGCACACAGTCTTCGCAAAGACCCAATTCAACCGACTTTGAGATTTGTAGCTTCTCCTTGGATGCCATGATTCTCATTCCCTTCTCACTCATATGCCCAAGTCGCCTATGCCATAAGTGAACATCCTCTATAGCCTCGATTGCAGCAAACGAGTCCTTCTTTATTTTTGTGGTATACAGAGTCCCCGACTTCTTACCACGAGCCACCACCAGATTACCTTTGGTGATTTTCCATACACCACCAGCAAACACCATGGTGTACCCATCACTGTCAATTTGACCCATTGAGATCAAATTCTTCCTCAATCACGGAACATGTCTCACATTATGCAGTTTCAACTGCATTCCCTGTGTCGTAGTCACTGTGACCTCACCCTTACCAACTATTTCCAAGGGTTCGTCATCTGCAAGAAAAACCTTTCCAAATTTTCCAAAAACATAATTTGTTAGATAATTCTTACATGAAGTAGCATGGAATGACGCACCTGAGTCCAGAACCCATTGGTCGACTGGACTGTCAACACAACAAACCAAAGCATCTCCGACGTCGTCTACTGCTGCGTTTGCTTGTTGATGTTCCCGATTTTGATTTTGACCCGCCTTTTTAGGACAATCCCTCTTGTAAAGGCCTTTCTTCCCGCAGCCCCAGCAATCAGCCTCCTTGCGCGGTTTTGACTTCCCTCGCCCCTTAGACTTGGATCGACCTCTACCTTTCTGACCACCTCTTTGAACACCTCTCCCTCTGCTTTCCGCACTCAATGCAGCAGATGTGAGTTCTCCTGATTCCCTCCGACGAATATCCTCGCTCAGAATCAGATCCCGAATCTCTTGAAGCTTCAACTTCCTTTAGCCAGATGAACTACTCACAGCAGTTACCGTCGCACTCCAACTTTTTGGCAAAGAAGACAATAGAATTAAAGCCTTTACCTCGTCCTCAAAATTGATGTCAACCAAACTCAACTGAGTGATGATCACGTTGAATTCGTTGATATGATTTGTTACGGATCCTCCTTCAGTCATCCTTAAGTTGAATAAACGTCTCATTAGATAGACTTTATTCGACGTCGATGGCTTCTCATACATGTTGGATAGCGCCTTCACCAAACCCGCAGTGGTTTTCTCTTCTAAGATGTTAAACGCTACGTTTCTTGATAACGTCAGCCGAATAACCCCCAAGGCTTGCCTATCCAACAACTCCCAATCTACATCTGTCATCTTTTCAGGTTTCTTCCCCGACAACGGTTCATGGAGTTTCTTCTGGCACAGATAATCCTCCATCTGCATCCGCTAGAATCCGAAATCCTTTCCATCGAACTTGTCAATTTTTACTTTTCCATCTTCAGACGCCATTGATTCGCACAAGACGCTATAACCTTGCTCTTGATACCAGTTGTTAGGAATCAATGAGCATAAACAAGTAAAAGTAAACGAAAAGCAAGAAAAATAGAGACACAAGATTTACGCGGTTCGGCTAAGAATGCCTACGTCCACGGTCTACACTAGAGGTTTTTTATTGATTGTATGATGATAGATTACATATTACAAGAGAAGAGTATGTATATATACTCTAATAGTGTCTTGGAAGACTTGTAATCAGATAAGGAAACAAAATCCAACCTTAAACAACTCCAAAAATGCGTCTTTTTACGAGTCTTGGTCAACACGCCAGTCAACGCCGCGACATTCGACCCTGAACGTCGCGGCGATGACCACTGCCTTTGAACGCCGTGGCGATGCCTGTTGTTCCTTCCTTATACTTCAAATCGCTTCCAATCAGTCTACATATCCCATCAGGTATTATATATATTGCATAGGTATATATAATATAATATAGGGATAATCACTTGTATGGTCCCTCTACTTTTCGTTTTGTGTCACTCTGGTTCTTTTACTAATAATTGTGGCACATTAGTCCCTATACTATAAAATATGTTCCACCTTGGTCCCTGAACACACTTTCCGGCCTATTTCCTCCGGCCAACTCAGCTACACATGCTTTTCATCAGGGGCTTTTTTGTCCATTCCAATCCAAAAATTTCAGCGGTAAATAAAATAGAAAAGGGGATAAAAAACGATAAAAACCAAACCATTTAGTTACTAAGTTTAAAAAGGAGGGAAAAAATTAGGGTTTTGTTGGGTTAAAATATTCACAAAAGTACCTAAAAAAATCCAACAGAAAGACGAGATTGTGTATGTTGTATAGTATTCGAAAATCTTCATCAATTTTAGAAACTGCAGATTCGTCCAAGAGGAAATATTGCGCCTCTATATGGTAAGTTTCTTAATCCGCATTAGATAATAATGATGTGTTTAGCTATAGTAATAAGGTTTATTTTAGTGTTAAAAACTGTTAATCTCTCTTTGGTTGATAAAATAGTATTTTTTTTGTTCATTTTCCTAGGGTTTATCCTGAAATAGAATAATGTTAGGGTTGTGCCCACCTTTATTTAGAAATAAAGTGACACACTTTATTTTTTTTGAATTTTTGGGTTAGAATGGACAAAAAAACCCCTTATAAAAAGCATGTGTAATTCACGTTCTGAGTTGGTCAGAGAAAATAGGCTGAAAAGTATGTTTAGGGACCAATGTGGGCCGTATTTTATTTTCTAGGGACTAATGTACCATAATTATTAATAAGGGGACCAAAGTGATACATAACGAAAACCAAAGGGACCATAAAAGTGATTATCCATATATATATATACATTATTATATATATATATATATATAATAATGTAATATATAAAATTATATATGATATTTATAGATATATACAATATATAATCGATTAGTTCATTACAAGATATAATGAAATAACATGAATAAATTGCATCAATTTCTAACATCCAACTACCCATGAACATGCATTCAATATATGGACTGGATGTAAGTCTAACTTGCAGAAGGTTACAAATTCTATTTGCAGGCATGTCTTGGGAGATATTGCCAAATCAACCAACTTGCTTCCCCAGCTGTAATATCCGTAGGCCTACAAAGCTATAAATGCATAGGTCATTTAATAGTGCAACTGGGCAAAATTTCTAAACCAAAATTTATCTTGTTTTGGGTAGGGGTGAGCATTGGTTTTGCAAAATCGTCCGAACCGATCGCGCCGCACCGAAATACACCATTTTTTATCAATTTTTTTAAGCAAACCATGATTTAAAATTTAAATGAAAACCGCACCACCTTATGCGGTTTGGTTTCAAAATTTGTGTTAAAAAAATCGAACCGCACCGCCCCGCCCCGCCACCGCCAATATATATATATATATATATATATATATATTTCTTATTATTCTTTTTTAATTTGAACTTTTAATAGGTTTTACTCGTAATACTATTTATATTTATAGTTTTATTTAATATTTTTTATTGAATTGATATGGTTATATCGTTTACATGATTAATAATATGTTCAATCAACATTTGTGCTTGAGACTTTTGAGGTGATAACTGATAATAGCTTATGATATTTCAGTGATCTATTTTATTTTTTTATATAGATAATAGACACTTGAAGAGTTTTGACAAAAAAAAAAGTATTATAGATTATATTTATGACATTTGTTTTATTTAACTATCACAATTATTTTAATAGCAATGTAGCTTTGGATTACCTATTGTTTTATAATCTTATAATACAATTTACAATATCCTTTTGAGATTTTACTGCACAAATTTTAATAAACAAACAATTACAACATGTCATTTTTTGTATTACTTGCTTATATACAAATTTCTTGTCCTACTTTCTTACAAGTTCGATTAAGACATTTTCTTATATATATTTGTTTGATATATTTTATATATAGTAAAATTGATATATTTTATATATAGTAAAATTGATATATTTTATATATAGTAAAATATGTACATATTATATTTATACTTAGTGTAAAACAGATTTTTATAGTGATATAATACTACTTTTTCCTATTCTAAACGTATGATACTCTTATATAATAATATGTAATGACACTAGTATTTTTTTTTAATGATTCATGCTGTTAAATTTTGATAAATGTTTCCCAGACAAATATTTTCTTAATTATGAATTATCATTACCTTTTTATTAGTTAGTTTAACAAAACTATGACAAACATAGTTTGCTTATTTAGTTTCAAAATGTAAAATAACTTGAAAAACCGCCAAACAGCACCGAACCACACCAAACCACATAGTCGATTTTGATTTACCAAACCGCAGTTTCAAATTTTATTTCCTCCAAACAGCACTTGACAATTTAGTTTGAAATTAATAAAAAAAATCGTAAAATCGAACTGCGATCATCCCTAGTTTTGGGGTCTGCTTTTGCATTGTTTTCTTCTCTTTCTCCTTTTTTCTTTTTGGGTATAGCCAAACAAGTTGACATACATATGCTCCTTATATCTATATATATACATGACGTATCAACGACGTATAAATATACGGCGCATAAATTTTTATGGAAAAGAACAAGTGAAAATTATATTAAGTTATTTTTTTTAAAAAAAAAAACTTGTATTAGCTTCTATCACGAAAGGATTAAAAACTCTAAAACATTTATTTTTTCTTGATTCTTCAACTTTGAATCACATGACTTATAACGAAGATAAATATAAAAAAAAGATTATATATGTATTTTAGACATTTACCATATTGTCTACTTGGGTTTGGCCTATCATACTTTAGATAAAGTTATAAATTATAAGTGGTGAAACTGAAATTTAATGTTATGTAAAGATATGTAGTATTTATATTCTATTTCCACATGATTTCAGCACGAAAAATCTAAAAATACTCATATAATCAATAAATGTAAAAAAAATAAAAATTGAAAATTTACATCAGTGCATGAAACTTCCATCTGAATAATTTTAAATTGTTCTTTTTAAAAAATTTATTTTCGTGGATTTCTACATAAAAATTAATGGAAAACAAATGGCAACAAAAATGATAATGTTTAAAAATAATTGTAGAAATTTGGATATTCATAATTCACTATAATCGCTGAAAGTTGAACTTTACAAATTAATATTCCGCTTCGAAACCACATAAAAGCATATTTTATGGCTATTTAATCACGCTCTTGTTACCTAATGTTTATAACAAATTATGTCAAATGTCATAAGATTTCTAATAAAGCAAATTTAAATTTGTTTTTTTTATGCGATAGTTTAAAACTAAATTTTATGCACGCATGGATGCCATAAATTCTTCTACTGTTGGAAGGTTTTAAAACAATGTAATGAATTAATGATGCCAAAAATTGTTCTAGTTCTTTTACACGCATAGACCGTTTCTTATTATTTTTTTTCTTGATTAAAAATTATTTATAGCAAGAATTAAACTCACAATACTGTGCAGTGAAAGAAAATTTTAAGTGGTCCAAAATAAAGTACATAAATTCATATAAATTAGGAAACAAGTTTCCCGAATCGACTATCCAATTTAAATAGAAAATCAGAATTCTTTTAAAATCTGTAAACAATGACCAATTAAAACCCCATTTTAAATAACAATTCAAAAAAAAAAAATAAGGTGCCCAAAATAAGAGAAAAAAATACCGATTGTATGAAGCACCTGTTTCGTACCGACCATTTAATTTAAATAGAAGACGATATTGATTCAAAACCCTACATAATATAAAAGAATACTTAAAAGGCGTATAGACCGTTTCTTTCTATCTTTTATATTAAACTATTCGAGACACGTCCCATAAAACTATAGAATAAGAAGCACTGCATAAAGATAACTCAAATTTTTCTACGTAGTACACAAATGAGATTTTTTGTCCAACAAATGAGATTTTGGGGAAGTTCTAAGTTCTAACATCTACCATTATTATATTCCTTTGTTGGACACAAATCTCATTTTTTAGAAAAAGAATCCTTGAAAAAAGGGTTGTTGTTTACTAATTCTTTAAAACTCGAGTCTACTTATAAATTGAAAAAAGGCAGCAATAAGAAGAAAGAAAATATTTCACTAAATGTCCATTAAATACAATCCAGTTTGTATAAAAACGAAACATACAAAGCTTTTTAATAAGGCTAATGTTTAAGGAACTAATTACGAAAACCGTGCAAAACTGAAAATCTGTATGAATATTTTGTATAAAAATGAAACATACAAAGCTTTTTAATAATTTGCATTACATTTTTTTTTGATCCATCATGAAATCAATCACTTTTTCATCTCTTTAGCAAGTTTACATCGATAAATTTGATCAATAATTTGCATTGAAATGATAATTTTGAATATCAAAAGCTATTATTCTAATTGAAGTTATGCGGACTCACAGACGCTTAAAATAATATAAAATTATCTTTACGATTTCAAATCGTTGAAAAAATGGAATCGCTTCTAACTGATAAGTACATGCACCTCTTTCCAAAATCTCCAGATTGGAAAAAGTAAAGCTCCGATATTTGACTGCTATATACTCAGATTTACATTGGTAAAGGTTATTAGGTGAACGGTTAAGAATAACGACGGTTACCAATGGTTGTTTAGTCTAACTTCCACTTTCATGTGCGAGATCTTAATTCAATCTCAAATTGTCACAAGTTGTGAATTTTTCCTCCTTATGTGGAGTCTTATAGGGTCTGTGTGGCCCGTGATTTAAAAACTATCGATCCAGGTTTATTGGGTCAAGATATCTCCTTCGTCTAGAATTGAAAAAAAAAAAGAAAAGTTTTTTGGGTTTTGTGGATGAAAAACTCAAATGAACTTCTAGCATGGTCCTAAATTTCGACCGCAATTTGGGTTTTCGAGGGTCCCAAAACAAAATCTTACTATTGATCCAATTTTACAGAATATCCGACAAAATTTCGACTAAAACCCAAAATTTAAAAATATGATTAGATTATTTTGCAGAATATCCACCGAAATTTCAACTGAAACTCTCAATTTCCCCTTATTTTCTTCGAAACCCAAAATTTTTCAAAATTTAAGATGATATTTAATTGTTTATATTTGATCTAATTTTTATGGTTAATTATAACATGTAAAAATTAATTTTAAATATTCTTTTTCTTTCTTTGGGACAACAATTATCGTGTTTGAAAAGTTGATGTAAGATAAAATATAACGATTGTGATCCTAGAAATTCCATATGATTTGAATAATATAAGAAAGCTGTATGTGTTTTGCTTTAGTGAAATTTTGAAGTTATTTATTCATTATATTACTTCTAAATCCTACTTATTTTAAATTTTCGCCACATATTTTACTCATGCTAATTAACTTTTTTTGGTTGCCTACCACAGTATCTCAGGCATTGCCGGACTAATCTGTTGATCGACCCGGGTCGCACACCTGGCCTGGTGGGTGAGAGTCTCCCAACGAAGGTAACTGCGTACACAAGGAATCGAACCCGAGACCTTGTTTAAGCGGAACCAAGTTGCTTACCACTTGGACCAACTCCCGTTGGTTACTCATACTAATTAACAAAGCTCACTATATATACATTATACATACAACATTATTAATGTCAAAAATGCATAATAATGTATATTAAAGATACAAAAAGTTTCGTTGAAAATTTTCAATTATTTCTTGAAATTTTCTTGATTTTTCTAGAATTGAAACCAAAATTATGGATATCCCCAAGATTTTCATCGACATTTCCGTAAACTTAATACCCCAAAATCCACAACGATATCAACATCTAATACCCTGTCTTCTAGAATCTAGATATACAACTTCTTTATGATGTATTTAAATAATTAATACTAATTGTAACACTAGTTGAAATGCTCACCCGAAGAAACACCACCAAGATCCGTACTTTTATAATAAATATATAATCTATAATAAGGAAATACTGCAGTATCCGTCCCAGACTTATTATTTCGATCATATTGTTTATAAATATGCAAAATCAGTCTTGTAGGACTTATGTTTTGCATTTTCAGTTTCGATTGTTAAAAATTTATGAAAATCGTTAGTGAGATCAGGTGTCTTGCACGTAACCATTACTTATTTGCATAAATTCATAAAGAAAACACTACATTAGTAAAACTTCCAAAAAAAAAAAAAAAATCAACTTTTGGTTAGTGTTTAGTGTTATAAAAGTTGGACAGCATTTATGAGATTTATCCAATTTATCCAAAACTATTAAAGATATGTGCATGCTACTAATGAAATTTCATTCGTTTTCTTAACATATGAGACAAAAATTGCAAATAAATATTTTAAAAAAAGTCTTATTGGATTGTCATCAAAACAAGAACTTTATGAAAGAAGAAAAAACATCTCAAAACTTGTTAGTGTAGTGGTGTTAGCTTCTACTTTAATGTGCGATGTCTTGTGTTCAATCTTAGGTTATCACAACTTATGATTATTAGTTTTTTGTTTTCTTATTTGAAGTTTTAAAAGATTTGTGAGACTCATAATTTTAAAAATTATTAATTCGAATTTATCGGATCAATATATTTCCGACGGCTCATAATTAAAAAAGAAAAAGTGCATAGGTCTGAACAAAGCAGTCACCTGTGTGTGCCGTATCTATCAAAGATGGTTAATCAGCCACTGTCTGGGAAAAAGAAATATGTTTAATTATGTCAGTTGTTGACCTGTCTCTATTCCAAAGATTTTTCGACTATGACTACTGTAGTTGTAATTCTTGACTTCTAGTTACAACTTACAAACTAGGTCCATCTAAAAATTACAATTTAGAAAATTTGTTTTGTCAGTCAAGTACAGTGGTCTAGATTAATTAATTAAATACTTATAAAGATTAGGTCCTAATGATGGACTAATAGTGGTTTGAAAAAATCGTTGGTTTCCGGTCCACTAATGATGCACTAATAGTGGTTTGAAAAGCAATATTGTATCGTCGGTTTCCGACATGTATTTTTGTAATTCACTTGTTTAATGTTGAAGCATATTTATTTTAACTTTTGTTAACCCACCATATATAACATATATCTAGATAGGGCTGAAAATTGAGCAAATAATTTATTCAATACTCAACTAGAAATCGATCGTTAAAATCTAATTTGAATTCGGTCAAGTTAACATAAGTTACATAATAAACATGCTTGAATACAGTTCTTTTGTCAATAAGGTTCGACGTTCAGCTCGATCCCAACTATATTAGTTAAAAGATGATAAAATATGTTTAAAAATATCAAGCTACTCGATATTGACTCATATTCGACTCAATTAAAACTCATTTTAACTTAGTTCAATTAGCAAGTAAGTCAAGCTCAAACATAATTTTTTAAGGTCGACATACAGTCAAACAATCTTGAGCAAACATTGACTTAGGTCGATCTTGGAGATCGACCGGAAATTGCGAGGAATGACCACATTGAAATTAATATTCAAGTTGAGGGACTCAATTGACGAGATTAAAAGTAGCGAGAGAGTAAATTGATTCTAAGTGAAATTTGAGGACCAAAAATGACATGAATTTTTAGTCATTAAATCGTTATGAATCTTTTTAGTTTTTCCAACTTTCAAAGTCAAGAGAAATTCATATGCACCCTGAATTGGAGATAGTTATATTGATTTGAATGTGAACTTCGTTGGATATATATATATATATATATATATATATATATATATATATAAATATATATATATTGTATTATTAAAGATTTGTTCAGAGTTCATCATAATTATAGTAGGGATACATGTTCGAAATAAACAAGTATTTTACGAAATAAAGATTTTAAATTTTGAGTTATATGCTCAATAAATAGAAAATTTTCTACTTAAAGAAGAAACATGATAGATCGATTCCTACTGAACTAAAATGGCATGCTATCTTTTTGTTTTTATTTATTTTTGCAATTGCTAACTACTCGTAAATCATCTATATAGATTCGTAGTTTTCTAATCATAAGCATTTAATTAAATTAGTTGTATTTAATTGAAGACCTACTTGGTAATTACTAATTTTTTAAAAGATTATTAAAAGAATTTATAAATTAACATCGAATTAGATTAACCAATATACAAATTATATTTGATTATCAATCGAAAAATCATCTTTTTCATGTGAATCAAATTGAAAATGTTAAAAAAAACCCAAAAATAGGGGTTCGCTACTTTTTGACTTGTGCAACTATAATTAAGTAAAATTAAAATTTTTATTTTATGTACATGTCATATATAACTTTTTATATAGTGAACTGACAAAATTATTCTTTTGTAATCATTTTTTGACATAATGAAATTGGTGGTCCCAAGTGGCATACGAAAGGGTCTAGAAGGGGGGTTGAATAGATCCTGAAATCTTTTTCGACTTCACAAATTTTCGTATCACTTTAGAAATTTGAACGCTTGGAAAGCTGAGCGCTTAGGTCAGACGCTTCAGAGTAGTTAACTTAGATTTAGTGATTTCAGCAGTTTACCAAAATAGGGCAACGCTTAGATCGCTTAATCAGGGTTAGCACAGCGGAAATAATGTTTAGCGTTCTTTTAGTTAAATTAATCGCTTTGCAATTTTATTTGTCTTTTTCAGAATAATATAATGTGATGAATATAAGACAATAAAATATAAATGACACAATAATTTGTAAGGTTCACTGGGTGATGTAATCCCAGCTACGTCCTTCTTCTCCTTTTTCACTTGGAGGAATTTACTATGATGATTATCAAAGAATCACACAAAAACTTCTACAAAATAGTAATGGATGAAAATGATCTTGGGCTCCTTGATCACACAGACTTCAGCACCAATGAAGATCGTCTTCTTGAAGCTTCTCTCACTCAGAAATACTGCCTGAAAGCTTTCAACAACTTTTCTCACTCAGATGAAAGGTTGAGGTTTGTCACTAGGGTTTGTTTGTTTTGGAAAAGATCAAACAACTTGGAATATCTCAGTTGGAGTTTGAATTTCTTCTTTGGAAGATATTTGAGATATTTGTGACTGTCTGGAATGTAGATAGAAAGCTTGAAAGGTTTTGGCTATGAGGTTTCTAAGCTTTTTCCAGAAAGAATGTACGTAAGATTTTTGGCAATAATTTCTCGTATATTCTCGTTGTTTTTTGGTTTTCTGGAGTAAGGTATTTATAGGCAATTTCTTAGGATTTATCCGTTGGACACATGTAGAAACGTGTCTTTTACGTGGCGCGTGATCATACCTAAAGTCTGACATTCCTGAAAATTCGCTGAATCCGATTGGACGGGAGCAGCTAAAACTCTGAAATTTCTGACAGTCTGGTCAAGAGGTGGCTTATCCACAAGTCACTGTAGCTTATCACATTTTATGCTCTTATCAAGCATTTAATGCAATTTGAATTTATTTCCCGTTGGAAATAAATGTCCGTTGAATGATTGCATTTAAGTCCTTCATGACTTGAGGATTTATTTCAGGTGAATCTTACATCCATTGCTTGAGACAAATTGAGCGCTTGATCCATATATCCTGAAATGGTCTTTTAGCGTTTGACAGGCGCTAAGAAGAAAATCTTTATCTCTGGTTGACTTCAGACGCTGGTCTTCAACTTCTTCTCTAATAGACTTACCTAGAATTCTACTAGCGATTCAGTCACTAAGACTTAGTCTAAAATCTATGAAGATAAAAAATTACAAGCCTAAACAAAATTACAAACTTTCAAACGCTTAAACAATAATCTATGGAAAGCATAAACTTACATTTTATTTGGGGTCTAATATTGAATCCTATCTTGTCATCATCAAAACATCTAACATGAAATTTCCTAACAAAAATAAATATTTTTTAAAGTCACTAAATCAAAATATTAGATATTAAAAATGATCAAAACTAATAGACACCATATATAAGAACATTCATTCTATTGAAAAATTGATTTTTAAAAACAAAATAATTTGTATTGGTATAACTTTTTGTAATAAGCCCGTGATTAAAATAAGGGATAATTTCACTTTTGGTTCCTCAATTTTTTACTTAGAATGACTGTAGTCACTCGCCATTTTCAATGGCGTCGATTGAATCCATTAACTTGAAAATTAGTTTCAGTGTGGTCCTTTCTCTCAATTTTCGATCAATTTTTGCCCAAAAATCAGTCATATGCCACACATGTGACCAATTTTGTGACCAATTTTAAGGGCACAATTGTCAATTCAACTTTTGAGCTCTGGTTAATGTTTGTTTTTTTTTGGTTTTTTTTTTTTGCAAACATTAGCCCATAGCTCAAAAGTTGAATTGTCAATTTTGCCCTAAAAGTAATTAGTCACATGCCACCTTTCCGGTCAAAATTGACTGAAAATTGGGAGAATGGACCACATTGAAATTAATTTTTTAAGTTGAGGGACTCAATCGATGCGGTTGAAAAGTCGAGGGGTCAAAAGTGGCATTACACCTTAAAATAATTTTAATCCATAAAAAAAGACGTACGAACTAACATTTAATAAGATATTATCTTTAAGATACAATTTTTCAAAAAATCTATAACATGATAATATATGTATTTGATAATGCAAATATACTAAAAAATACTAAGATATCAATTTTGAAGTTCAAAATTCAAACAATCTATAACATGATACACTACAAAAGAATAATATGTCAATTAGTAATAATCTATAACATGATATCAGCTACCTCCTTTTCAAAAGATCATATACTGTCCTTTAGACCAAACAATATACATTATATACCCCATATTCAACACATTGAAATGGAAATCTGTGTACACGATCGAGCACGTAGTCATAGAGTAAAGAACGATGAATTTTCCCGAAAAAGAAAAAGTTATTAAAATATATCAACTCTTAGCAATCTATCTTATGTCTGATTATGAACTAATCCATGTTTTGAAAAACTCGCTAATTAAATATTGTGCGACTAATCTCCTTACATATTCCATGCACGCGTGAAATGTGAACCCAGGATCTGGTCGTTGTACACAAAAAATAATATGTAGTCGCTTTTATAATTTTTACCATTTGATTATTTTTATATAATTGTAAACAAAAAACAAATTAAATTACTGCGTATTCGATTGGGAATCATTCGAAAGCTCAATCAATTTAACATGACAAATAAGCTTGACAATATCTTCCTATTCGATAAAGTTTGAAACTCTAGATTTAGCTTGCTCAACTAACAAAATTGTACAATATGTAAAAATATTATGTAACTTAAGAATAACACGTTTTCGATTTAATTAAAGTTAGATTTTAATAATTATCAAACAGAACTTATATACATTTTTTTAGAATTCGATGAAAATTCAAACATGCTTTAAGAATAAATATTACCTGTGTTCAACCACCACATAGTAGTTCAGCGTCCTCAGATGGGCCCCAAAGCATCCGAAAAAATTGAAACTTTAAATTAATTTAAATATATTATAATCTACTATGATATCTTGTGTTTTGACCAAAAAAAGCATTCAAATGTGAAGCTTCTTGACTCAAACTTTTTTGGGTACGAAATGTGAATCATACGCCTACATATAATATAATGTTGCATACATGCCTGCAATTGACTGCTAACAGAATTATTAATCAAAAGGGGATTTCAATTTTCAAGTGTGAAGAATGGGTATATTTGGTTGATTATAAATAAAGATTTTATATTTTCTCGAGAACCGATATATAGGGAAAATTAATGTTAAGGTAGGAAATTTTACAATTTATAAAGACAAAATAATGTTTAACTAATTAGAGGGAAGCTATTGTTAAACTTTACAAATTATTAACTTTGACAAATTTTGGTGAAAAATCATATTTGTGTTACCTATTCTTCAATGACTAAACTTTCATTAATCACTAATTGAATTATTTTAATTTTTTTTAACAAAGCTACATATTAGATTGATAAAAAAAATGCAATTGATGTCTTATTAGATATGTTGGAAACAAATGTCAAACCCTTATAACTACTTCAAGATATGTAAGAATTACATTAAATAAGTTTTTAGTATTATTATTTTCTCTTCTTTTATCATTACAAGAATGACTTCAAATCGAGTTGCAGTCAGGTAACCAAAAATAAGAAATTAAAAAAATACCATATAATATATTTTTTTCTTACAAGACAAAACTATTTAGATGAAAACTGTTAACGAAATAATATTAGTCAGATCAAGACTAAGAATTTTAAATTAAAAAGGATTAAGGGATATGGTGAAAGCCATTAAATTACAAGGCTAAAGATGACGTAATTGTCAACAAACAATTCCTGCTTGTTGCACGATTATAAAGACGTTACTTATAAAGAAATAAAGCTTATATAGTTTTGTTTTCAATTATTTTACAGCTTTTACAAGCATTATACTATTTTTTTCCAAACTAATATTGCATTTCGTATTCAATGTGATAAATCGATTGTTATGAAATTAGGTGAAAAGATATATTGAGTGGAGAATTCATTTGTTAGAAAAGAATTGAAGCAAATTTTGCATTATAATCAGCCTTTGGGTAATTGGCACATTGCACCCTTGAATTATCACCTTTTAGCACAGAGCACTCTTAAATTGCTTTTTCAGCACATTGCACCCTTAAATTATATATTAGCCTGGCATTTTGCACTCTGGAACAATATTAAATTAGTTTTAGAAAGGTAAAAATGGTCTGAAAATTATGAGCTCAATAAATTCATTAGCTATACTAAAACCATAGTATGTATATTAAAATCATGAAAATTCTAGACTTTGCTTAAAAATAGTAAGCTTGGTGTGAGCACTGCACGTCATCATATTGATAGCTGATCTTAATTGGTGTAAATTCAACCAAATAATTTATTCTTCATATATTTTCTTAGTTGATAAGTTTGATATAAGTATTTCGTGTTGACTTTTGGGATCTTAATTTCACATTGGAGAATATATTTTCTTTTTATATAAGTCAATAAGTGTGAAAACCAAAGGTTACAACACCGTATTTTAACAAGATAACGTGATATGGAAACAAATTGTGTTAAAATTCTCTTGCATGGCGCGATAAATCAACATCCATTGTCAACACAATATTTTTTAATGCATGTTACGTTTCAGACCATGCATGTATCATCCCTGAGATGAAAAGCTTTTAGGATACTTCATCACATCTTTCAAGATAGAGTAAGCTTATATATACATACACAAATCAAACTTCTTAGATCATATTAGATTAACGTGATATCTTAACTACCAGTGTGATAACATGGCTCATTGTCAAAGTATTTTAACTAATTTCTTTGATGATTCCTTGAGTGAGAGTAAGAATCATATTATAGCTTATATGTGAGTTTATGCAACCAAATTATTGTGGGGACATAGTCATTGCACATAATTAATCTGTTTTTGCCAAATTCTGCAATATTTTGGACCATTTTGCCCCTCTAAAACTGATTTAAAATCGTGCCCGGTGCAAAATATCAAGCTAAAGGCAATTCCAGAGTGCAATGTACCAAAAACATAATCTAAGGGTGTATTGTGCCAAAAAGTGATAATTCAATAGTGCAATATACCAATTATCCTCAATTTTTTAATAATTTGTAAAGTTTAGCAATCTCTTCTCCTTAATTAATTTTAATACTTTTTATTCCCTTACAATAACTTTCCGAAAAAGAAAAAGGGTACAATATATATTCACTATTGGGCCGAGTTGTGTTAACTTGTAATGGGCTCAATCCCTAGTTATTAGCTGACATTTGTTATGGGGTTGAGATGATTGGGCCAAATTGAACAATGAAAGCCTAGCAAGTTCACGGATTAGGATTTTATTGAGCTTGTTAGCCTAGTGGTATCAGCTTCCACTCTCATGTGGGAGGTTACGGGCTCAACTCAGGCTGTCACAAATTGTGACTTTACTTTCCTTTTAAAATGTCTGTATGACCCATGATTAAAAATTATCAACCCGAGTTTGTTTGGTCAGGGTATCCCCCTTCGTCTAAAAAAAGGGGAAAAAAAGGACTTCATCTTGCTCTAAATTCTAATAATTTAATTGTGAAATAATATCAATTTAGATAAGAGAAGAGAATAAATAACGATCATGATAATCAATATTGTAGGAGCTTTATATTTTTTACGATTTGATATTTATATTTAATTCTACATATACAAATAAACCAAACTATTCGATGTGTTGGAAAATTGTTTGAGTTTGATTTGTTTAACATCACAAATAAGTTTGAAAACATTAATTGTACCACAAGTTTGGCTCAATTAGTTGGAAAATAAAAAAGTATGTGTAGAATTAGCTTATTACTTGACCTCGATTCGTGTTCGATTTTAGTGCCTGTTACAATAGATTTAGGAGAAGTCAGAGTTATCTAGAAGGGACCCAAAAGGGATTCAGGAGTCAAAGTTGCTCAGTAGTGTTAAGACCTATAAAGCACGGTCACTCCAAAAAATCACCACGGGCTGTGTCGGGCGCGTTCGAACACGAACACGGCTCCAACACCCCTCCGACACATGTTGGACACGGCTATCCTATGTCCCTAATAAAAAAATCAATTTTTTTTTTAAAACACAGCTAGGACAATGCCAGGGGCTTGTCCGACACTGTTAGGACACGGGTCACTTTTTATAAGATACTAAAACTTTGGGGGGGGGGGGGTTAAATTGTAAATAAAAATTTATCAATTTTCTAAATCTAATAAAAACTTACCAACTTTTTATAAGACACGAATTTGAACAATGGAGCATTTATTTTTTGTTATATCATATTTTGGATTGCAAACATGTTTATTGTTATATTTAGTTTATGTTTATATTTTTATTTTGCACTTGTTATTGATAAGTAGTTGAATTATTTGCAATATACATAATACAAATTTATATATATAAAAAAATTGGATAACCGTGTCGTGTCCTATATTTTTTTTAAAATGTCGTTCCCCGTGTCCATATCGTACCGTGTCTATGTCGGTGTCGGTGCATCATAGGTTAAGACTTTAACTTCGTTAGTAAAGCTTTATCTCATTGGCTGAAAAATTTGGCTTCTCAATAGCAGAGCCAAACAAGCTCTTAATGAGTAACAAAGGATGACTTGGAGCATATGTGTTACCCTAAATGGAAAAAGCTTTTATGAAAATACTTTTGATATCGAGCGTGCAAACACAAAATAGATTTTTATAAAGTCACACCATTGTTCATTATTAAGTTAGTGACATGGTTTAATCTGTTTCGATCAAACTCCTAACAAATCTTATATAGCTATGTTATTATTCACTATTAATTACTAATGTGGTTTAATTCGGATCATTTCGTGTACTCAAAATCCAATGAATAAAAGCATTTATGAAACAAAAGGGGGCATTTTGATTTGCTATGAGTGTGTTTGCAGACACAACTGTCTATGGACAAGTGCTTTTTAGTGGAAAATAAACAGAATCAGTTAAAAAGAAGAAGTGAGTAGTGTTTACAAATACAAAGAGAAAGCAAGAAAAAGTTGTAGGAGAGTATTTGCAAATAGAAGTGATTATCAATCAACTTTTTTTTCTCAAAAAGTACAGCATTGCCCTTAAAATAAAATAAAAACATATTTTCTTCACATTTATCTTCCTACAATTCCTTCTAATAATTTAACTCAAAAAGCATATATTTATGAAATAATATGGATTTCTAAAGGACATTCAATGTAGTCTAACGGTGTTTGTCACGTGTGCAACTTCATTTTTTTCTTTTATCTTTCATTTTCAGTTTTTTTAGACCTCTTTGTTTTGCAATAAGCATTTGAACAAGTATTATAAACCCAAAAATAATTAAAAGAAAGACAATTATTTTTTAGTAAATGTTTATAAGATAATAGGTATATGATTGCTTAATAATTATAGATGACATACTACAAATCCTAATGATTTATGAAAATATTAATTATTTCTGGACAATTGATTTTATATTTTTTCATAATTATAGATTAAATAATAGTCATATGGGTGAGTTTTTGAAGAGTAAAAGTGAGTACAAATAAGGATAATACTCCATCTTCACAAGTGTCACGCCCCCAAAATTGGGGTCGCGTGATGGCCATGTCCCCAAGCCCGAAAGGACTTAAAGACACGAAACCCAGAGGTTCAAAGCAATACTAAAAATGAAATTTAAAACTTCTCCTTTATTACAATCGCTCAAAAGTTCAGAAATAAAACAGGGTTTTCGTAAAAACGACAAAAATCCCAAAAACATTTATTTAATTCAAAAAATTCTAAAAGTATCGAGCTAATCACCATCTTCACCACCCCAAAATAATAAAATAAATTTAGAATTTTGTTACAAATATTGTATAACGCCTTTACCGGTCTATGTTAAATATTAAAGATGAAAGAAACGAACTATGCTTTTTAATTTTAGTTTTCAATTAATTACATGGGAATATAGAAATACTTTCATGGATAAATTTGTCATAAAGACTTTAAATTATCAATCTATCAAAGAAAATGCAGAACTTCTTAGAACCTAAAACTTGATCAACCCCCGCAACCAGCTTGGAGCTTTTGACTATTAATTGAGAGTTTATATTTTAGAGGCCCGGAATCGAAATTAAAAGCATTCACATTTGCAAACACTAAAACAGCAAATTAGTTTTCACATGGTATTTTTATTTCGATGCTCAAAGACCTATTTTTATATCAAAATAGTTTTTTATAAAACATAAATGTAGTTTTTATTTCACAAACAATAAAAGGGTTTAAAACCACTTACTATTTTGTACTCGATTTAGCTACACTTGGGGTTTTTCGGATCCTACAACATTGGATTTACAAAGTAAGAACCTAATTGTTATCATAAAATCCAACTATAGAGAAAACTATTGGGGTTTTTCAAAATATCTACCTCACCGTCAGCCCGAGCTTGAACAACAACAGCCTCCTCGGATTCTTCTAATGAACTTCCTAAGCCTAGATGAAACTTGAGGGAGAAATATGAATAAGAGGTGCAATTTTCGTATGCATAGGTGGGGGCTATTTATAGGGGTCTGGGGTTCAGTTAGAAGAGTTTAGGTCCCTAGGGGTTGTATGATTAGAGATGGTAGATTTGAGGTGATATGCTCATCTAAATTATGTGTTAATTAATATATCCGAAAATTCATTATTTAATTGAGAAAACAAGTAGAAAGATACATCTATATATAAATATAATTATTACTGATAATGCATTAAAAGAGTTTGGATAAGCTTCAAGTTGTTAGAATTAAATTTTTGTTAGGATTTGATAACAACAACTTAAATGTAGGGTTGTAACCAAGTTATATCCCTAGATTTTAGTTGATTCTAATATATCATTTTAAATAAGTTGGTAATATCTATATATATATATATATATATATATATTCTATTTAATAATAGCTTAATTGATAATTATATAAAATAAAGGGGCGGGGTGTTACAACAAGCTTTGTATTACCACTAGAATTTGAAAAAGTCACTTGTATGGCTATTCTTTAATCTAGAATTATGAAAAAAATATAAAAAAAATTATCGAGAAATAATAAAATAAATATTTTATTACAATATTGTATCTTATTATAAATATTAAAGATGATTAAGAAAAACTATTTTTTTTAGTTTCGATGGAGTTAATTTGGGAATATAGAAATATTTTCATGGTTAAATTTGTCATAAAGATTTTTATTTTAAATGTAGAAACATTTAAAGCACCCCCCAACCAGTTTGGAGCTTTTGACTTCTGAGAGTTTAATTTTAGAGAATCAAAATTAAAAACAACATTTGCAAACACTACAAAACTATTTTTTTTTTCTTCAATTCAAAGCTCAAAAGTGCTTTTATTTAAAGTTTATATTTTTTACTTGGTTTCTCGGCCCACATGATCAAACATCTTAACCCAAATCCAACAGTAGTATTGGGGCCTCATAACGGGCCTCAATGTCCAAATGCAAACATGCAGTGTTTCGACGCCTTGCATCTTCGCCATGCGACCAAGCCAAGTTTATTGCGTTAAACTTTCTTAATGATCTTCATAATTGGGGTAATTATATTAGCTACCGTTATTATTTAGTGTAATTAAAGTCCAACCTGCATATTTGGAGCACATAACAGATATCTCACTTATAATAAAATCTTACAATCTCCTCTTTTAGTTAAAAAACTAAAAGAATTTGTTAATATCATCAAAAAATATTTTTGAGATTTCCTATTTTGCTCCTTTGGGGGTAAATGTAATTTTTCAACTTAAAAAGGATGTAAATATAATTTTAATCTTAAATTAAATTTCGTAAAAAATGTTCAAATTTGGATTTATGTCAATTTGAAGCAATTTAAACGAACTTAACTAAACTAGGGAAATACACTCAGTAAAATCAATCAAATCTGGGTCAAAATAGCACACTGAATATCATGTTGAATAATTTAGTTCGGCTACATTGTTTTACAAAAATTATTTAGATTTTTACTAAGGGGAACCGGTAAACAAGTTTTTTAAGAAAATAATTAAGATAAAGTGTCAAATTTTATTATAATGTAAAAATAGCAGTTAAAATTTGTCATGTTCCCATTTCACCTGCATGATATTATTAATCTTGAAACAAAAATCAATAAATAATATAGTACAGACCTCTACAAATAGGAGTACAAAACGACTAGTAAAAGAGAACATGACTTATATTCTATCGCTCTGATCTATCTACATTTGAAACCCGCTAATCTTCATTTGATCCACTTCGAGTTAACCAGCTCGAGACGTCAAGTTGAGATTGACCTATGATTGTCCTAAAACATTATCCTCGAAATCAGCTGCTGTCCAATCTACTTCATCTTGTCCTAGAGATGGAGAGACACGAGTGATGATCTATTAAGCGTCCAATCGAGGGCGGAGCCAGGATTTTTGTCGGAGGGGGGCGAAATTATATATTGTGATATTGTTATACATTTTTTTTACTAGATAGACGAAGGATTTAAAAGGGGTGCGGGGGCTTGCCCCCTGCGGTACAGTAAATTTATGAGAGAAAATATAATAAGGAACTAGAATTACTCTATTCATAAGCGTAAGATTTCTATTTTCCCCTTTGTTTAAGTTGTAAAAATGTGTGATGAAGGAGGGAGAAATTGAAAATTTGGGAATTGGGAAATGTATTGAAAAAGTCAAATGGTATACTATTTTTGTCAGTTTTTTGACTTTATAGGTAGAAGTGACAATTTTAAAATTTTTTGGGGGAGGGGCAAATTACAAATGTTATAGTTTTATAGATAGAGTGATAATTTTAAAATTTTGAAGGGGGGCGAAATTACAAAATTTACAAATTTTATAAGTAGAAATGAGATTTTTAAAATTTTGAAGGGGGCGGTGGCACCTACCAGCCCCCGTCCCTGCGTCCAATGAGTGTTAGGGGGGGGGGGGGGGGGGGGGGGGTCGTATGGCTGGTGATAATGCCAGAGCAGTCCAGAGCATGTTGCCCCTGATGCTAGAAAAAAGTAGTAAGGGGGCAAGTGCAATTACAAAGGTCTCTGTTCTTAAACTTCCAAAGCTATAATTTTATAGGTAGATTTCAATTTTCAATTTACCAAGGTCTCCCCCCAAGTGTAACCAAATTTTAAATTTCGTTGAGGAGGACCCTTTTGGGGGATTTGGGGCAAATTACGTGATTAGAAAGGATTAAAATGTTATAGCTTTTATGGCACCCGATTGAGTAGAAGTACAAAAGATTATCTTTTAAAACTTAATAATTTGTATTAAATGGTATTAGGAGAAGGGCATTAATGATTGATTTACAAAATCAAGAGTCGAGTCGACATGTCATTCAATCAAATCAAAGACATATACAAACAAGAAACCTTGCAAAGAAAATGCTGATGCCGACATCATTATTAACCCCATGATGACAACCTCTTATCTCTCCGGACAAGGCGCTACCTTGCCATTAAAAGCATATCCCAAAAATACGCCAACGTATGACCTCGTCTGTCATGTAGCACTCCATATTATGAACAAGCTAAGGGGACTTAAATAGTGAACACCATTTGAACTTTTAAAACCAGCAAGCCACTACCTGCTCAGTCGAACACAACCATATTCACCCCCACAATTTTGTTCCACAAGCAAGCACATTACATTCACTTTTACATTGATGCACCAAATTACATATAACACAATTTTACAGAGATATAAAGTAAATCATCACATTTCAAGTATCACGCTATCTTAATCATAAGATAAGGATAGAGTACAACACATATTATTTTACAGTACATAAACATTTTCGAACAATTTACATATACACATTTATGATATGAGACAATCAAATTAAACATTATATAGAATAAAATAAACTAATAAATAAATCATTCATATTACCGGAGGAGATACTAGACCAAATACAATTGATCTTTATGGAAATTTTGTAGCCCAAAGGTCCTAAAGGAAGGCGAAGGTGGCAGCATACCTGTGTGAATACCATGTTACAATTATATTTAGCTAGCACTCCATCTAATTATGTTAATTACAATTTACTTATTTTAATTTGTGTCCTTAAATTTATGCATAGTCAGCTTACCAATGAGTTTTGATAATAAAGAACCATTAAAGCTATTAATTAACATTTAAAGCTTGACAATTTATAGAGATGATCCACTAGACTAGTTATTCGAGATTCGTATTAATGACTAAATAGACAATTCATACAATTGAATCCAATTACTTAACCAATTAAGATTACTTAATAATATAATCAAAGCACAGTTCACCAATTAACTAATTAAATTACCGCTTAAACAATTAAATAGAAACATAGAGCTAAAATAATAAGAGAAGGTAGACAGAGAACTTACCTGTTCTACTTGTATATAAGAAGAAGAAAATGGGTTTCTTCTATTTTGTGTTTATATCCATGTATATTATGCATGTTAACGTATATTATATAGCATATGTATACAAGTATAAAATTGATGGGTGTCACCATACAAAGGGGACGGAGTGGCACGTGTCCCTCTTGAATCTGATCACTCTTCCTTCTTTACAGTTTTGCATGAATTACAATTTAGTCCTTCTACTCTTTAGAGTTTACAACATAATCCAAGGCCTGACAATCTAGTGGTATCAACTTCCACTTTCATGTGGGAGGTTTTGGGTTCAATTCTCGACTGTCACAAGTTATGACTTTTCTCTTCTTATTTGGATCCTTATAAGATTTATGTGGTCCATGATTAAAAAACTATTGGCACGAGATTGTCGCGCAGGGTATCCTATTGGAAGAGAAACTACCCAAAATATTTAGCAAGCTTTCCTGCTAAATCTGGCAAAGCACCTAATCAAGGTATAATGATATCTTGTTTACTTGAAACATGTTTAGTTGGAAGTCCACTGGGTTCCTGGTAGGTGGATTTAGGATCAAGTAATCATAATTGCAATGTTGTAGGGGTTTCACCTGACCAGGCAACTAAGTGATGGTGAGATGTACTGCTGATGAGAGATGGTACAATCGTGCCAGTAGTAGCTATAGGGCTTGTAAGTTTATATTTTGAGAATAGAGTATTACTTTTAAAAAATTGTCTTTATGTGTCTTCCATCCGTAGGAATTTGATTTCTATCAGTTATTTAATGGATAATGGTTTCAGTGTTGTTTTTTTAACAAGGTTTATCTATTAAGCATGATCAATCGTTTATTTGAAAAGGCACTAGGAAATATGGTTTGTTTTTATTATTTCCTGATAAATACTATGTTGGTAGTTCCAAGGCTAAATAAGTAAACAAATCTTACCATTAAAAAAAATCCAATGACTGATGAAGCATATAAGTGGCACTTGTGTTTTGGTCATATTAACTCTAACATGATCCAAAGACTGGTATCTGATGGACTTATAAGTCCATTAGACCTTAAAAATTTACCGGTCTGCTTTCAAAGGTAAAATGACCAAGAGGTCTTTTAAGGGAAAAGGCGATAGAGCCACACATTTGCTTAAATTGATTCACACTGATGTTTGTGGACCAATGAACATTCAGGTAAGAGGAGGTTTTGAGTATTTCATAACTTTTATAGATGATTACTCAAGGTATGGATATGTATAGCTAATGAAGTTCAAAGTGTTTAAGGATGATGTGGAAAATCGATTAGATAAACATACCAAATCACTTAGATCAGATCGAGGTGGTGAATATCTATCTAGAGAGTTCTTGGACTTCTTAACTGCAAATGGGATTAAATCTCAACTTACTGCACCTGGTACACCCCAGCAAAATGGTGTAGCAGAAAGAAGAAATAGAACTTTGATATAAATGGTAAGGTCCATGATGAGTCATGCGTCTCTACCTAGTTCTTTTTGGGGATATGCACTTGAAACAACTGCTTATCTACTGAACTTAGTTCCTTCTAAGTTAATTTCTAAAATAAATGTGGAGTTATAGATTGTTCGAAAGCCTAATAATAACTATCTCCATATTTGGGGATGTCCAGCACATGTGTTAAGGAAAGATCCTGACAAGTTGGAGTCAAGGATTGAAGTATACTTGTCATTAGGATATCCTAAAGAGACCAGGGGTGGTCAATTTCATAGTCCTAATGATCATAAGGTGTTTCTGAGTACAAATGCCAAGTATCTTGAGGATGAATTTCTAAATAACTATAAGAGTCGAAGTAAGCTTGTATTTGAAGAAATGACAGTATCAGATACTGCAGTTGAACAACCTAGTATAATTGAGAACATAGATAGTACATATGATGTACCTAGTGTAACTATTGATGTGGAACCTAGTATACATGAGCCACGTCGTAGTGGGAGGATTATCAGGCCCCCTGCCAGATACCTTTAGGAAACCCTTGTGGTTGAACCTGGACTTGAATCTGATCCTTTTAACTACAATGCTGCTCTATAAGATATAAATGCTGACCTATGGGTCATTGCAATGAAATCTGAGTTGGAGTCAATGTACTCAAACAATGTCTATGAACTTGTAGAGGATTCAGAAAGTATTAAACCCATTGGGTGTAAATGGGTCTACAAGAGAAAAACGGAGTGAATGGAAAGGTAGAGACCTTCAAAGCAACGCTGGTCGCGAGGGTTATACCCAGATAGAAGACATCGATTATGATGAAACCTTCTCGCTAGTAGCCATGTTTAAATCCGTAACGATTCTTTTATCCATTGTAGGTCATTATGACTATGAAATATGTAAAATGGATGTTAAGATAACATTCTTGAATGGACATCTTCAAGAAAAAATCTACATGATACAACCAGATAGATTTGTAGTTGAACACCAGGAGCATATGATATGCAAACTAAAGAAGCCTATTTATGGACTTAAGCAAGCGTCTAGATCATGGAAAATAGTGTTCAATGAAGCTGACAAATCTTTTAGATTTGAACAGTTACTTGATGAACCATGTGTGTATAAGAGACATCATTAAAAGGTTATAATTTGCTTAGTGCTTTACGTGGATGATATCCTACTAATTAGGAATGATGTGGAAACATTGTATGCTGTTAATATTTGGTTGTCCAATCAATTTGATTTAAAAGACCTAGGTGAAGCTAGCTATGTTCTAGGGATCAAACTTTTGCGAGATCGAAAGAACAAGATGATAGGCTTATCACATGTAGCATATATTGATAAGATATTAGCAAGGTATACCATGTGGATTCCAAGAAAGGGTATTGACTTTCAGACATGGAATCTAACTTTCTCGAGAATAGTGTCTTAAAACACCTAAAGAGGAAGAATACATGAGAAGTGTGCCATACACTATGGCTGTGGGTAGTCTCATGTATGCTATACTTTGTAGGCCATACATCTGTTATGCAGTAGGGATGGTCAAGAGATATCAATCGAACCCTGGACCAGAACATTGGATAACAGTGAAACATATTCTAAAGTACTTGAGAAGGAATAGAGATTATACGATTATCTATCATAGTGAGGAGCTGTTACGAATGGGTTACACAAATTCAAATTTCTAATTTGATCGTGATTCTAGATGTTCCACACCTTGGGATATGTTTTTACTCTTGGTAGAAGAGGCATTAGTTGGAGGAGCATAAATTAGTCTTTCTTTGCAGGCTCCACTATGGAAGCTGAATATGCGGAGGCTTCTAAAGCTGCTAAAGAAGCTTATTGGCTAAGAAAGTTTCTTATGGACTAGAGGTTGTTAGAGAAAGGCAAACACCGACCACTCTCCATTGTGATAATTCTGGTGTTGTTGCCAATTCTAAAGAATCAAGAAGCCATAAGCATTCGAAGCACATTGAAAGGAAGTATCACATTAACAGAGAATATGTAGATCGTGGAGAGATTGTGGTTACCAAGATAGCCTCAACTAATAATTTAGCAAATCCCTTCACTAAAACATTGGCAAAAGAGTTTTGATTCTTATTTAGAAGGGGTGAGTATTAGATATATAACTAATTGGAATTGAGGGCAAGTGGGAGATTGTTACGGATTGCGATCTAAAAATCCAACTATATGAAACTTTTGTATTCATTTATGAAATTGATCTTTATTACTTTTGTTGCAAGTTATGAGTATTATAGAAATTGTACTATAAGATAGACGTAGTCCATCATTGTTCCATGAAAGGACTTGGATTATATGTGTCATATGTTATTATAAATGGGTTATAGTTGGTGATAAAAATGGGCATCTTATCTGCTAAAGACTATAATATACTATATTCGATTATTTGTCTTAATCATGGGAATGAGGATTTCATGTATAGTATATTCATATAAATCAGTGAGATTGAAACATTGAACTGGACCAATTAAGTTATTTATTTTTGGCTACTATTGAAAATAAACAATTTAAAACAACAACTCTAAATCCTATGATTGTTGTGGACTAATGCATCTAGTGTATATTACTTTGATGTATTCAGAATTGAGGTCTGCAATGGCCAATATACTTTATACACTGAGTAATTGCAAGAAATGTGATTAGAAATGATATTCATATGGAATCTATAATCTACTTGAGAGATAAGTAATATTCTCTTTAATGGATTTGCAATGTTTAACTATTCTAAAACTCTGGCCAAAGTATTTCATGTGAAATATCACTGAAAGTAAATGAAAAATGAGATTTTTTGTGTGAAAAGTTGATACTGAGCAAGTAGGAAATTTTAGGGTAAGATGTGAAGAATAAAATAATAGTAGCCTTGATTTTATTTCTTCACGGATATTTCAATAAAAGATCTAATTGTAATATTCTTAAGTATGAGAACTCTTGAATAATTTAATTAATTCTAGATTGCAACTATATTTTTATAGTGGAATTGAATTTGTTAAGTGGTAATCAAATATTACCATGTGATGGTAATTCGAATTGACCCACTTCGAGCTAGAATTAATCTTTTCCTAAGGCCCCTTCGTAAGCCTCAAATAGAAAAACTTAGATGAAAGACAAATGTGGGAAATATCTTTAGAGAAAGATATTCAAATAAACAAAATGAAAAAATGAAAAAAGAAAAGGAAAAACTGTCAGGTGTGTGACAGTCACGCGCGCTAACAGCTAGCCAGTTGATGCGTTGACTGGCATCTGGCACATGCATAACACACGTCCGTGTAGGTGAAGTGCACGCGTCCTTGGCAGCCTCCTGCTACTCTAGTGGTTTTTCCTTTAAAGGCAAAATTGGCTTTGTTGCAAGTGTAAAGTTGTTTACACTTTGTTTTTTGTTCCACATTGAAAAAACACTAGTTTTTCATGCCTTGACCTCTCTATAAAGAGGTCATGTGAGGTGAGTTCCAGACACAACAATACAAGCAAAGGAATGCTCTTCTCAACTGTATTTTCACTTGAGACTATATACTAGCTTTTAGTATAAAATTTCATTTTGAGAAATTTTACCTTTAGTATTATTTTGGGAGCCCACACTCCCGGAGATTGGCGAAGCATTGCGAAGAAGGTTTTGCGATGCACGAGCTCAATTTCCTCTGACAAGAAGGAAGTGTTTTCAGTTGCTGTGCATTCCACCGGCTACTTGAGTCCTATTTTGATGAGGATTGTTTCCTTAAGTCCTAGGGTTGATTTAGGATTATTTTTCCTAAATCTATTAGGGTTTTAACTTCACTTTTATCTATTTAAATAATATAGAACTCATCTTGTAAATTGTAATCGAATCACTTCGAGAGAGTTGAAATAAATAGAACTAGTTGGAGGTGGTTTTTTCCCTTGATTGGGTTTCCACTATAAATTCTTTGTCTTCTTTGTTGCTTTTGTTTTCCCCTTGTTTCTTATATTTTTCTGTTGTTGTTTCACTATTGAGAGTCTTGATTTCTAACAACTGGTATCAAGAGCCTAGAGTTTAAGTTTTAGGATACGTCTTAGAACTAGATCTGAGGATGAACACGAGAGCTTAGATTAGCTTTGAGATTTTTGTCGAGTGGGAGCTATGGCTGGTGATGAGGGAAAAATTAAGATAGATAGGTTCGATGGTAGGGATTTTGGGTTATGGAAGATGCAGATAGAGGATTATTTGTATCAGAAAAAGCTACAAAAACTGTTGACGGGAAAGAAGCCGTCGAAGATGCTTGATGAAGATTGGGCGTTGTAAGATCGCCAAGCTTTGGGTGTGGTTCGATTGACGCTGGCGAGGAATGTTGCTTTCAACATCATCAAAGAGAAGACTACAGTGGATCTGATGGAAGCACTATCAAATATGTACGAGAAGACATCCATCTCGAATAATGTATATTTAATGCGTAGATTATTTAATTTGAGGATGGGTGAAGGTGGATCTGTGACGGATCACATCATCGAGTTTAACGTGATTATATCTCAGTTGAGTTCGATAGAAATCACGTTCGATGATGAGATCCAAACTTTGATCCTACTTTCATCCTTGCCTGATAGTTGGAGTGCAACTGTGACTGCTGACTGCAGTAAGTAGTTCTTCCGTGGATAAGACTCTGAAGCTTCAAGAAATCCGGGATATGATTCTGAGCGAGGACATTCGTAGGAAAGAGTCTGGGGAAATTATAGCAGGAGCCTTAAGTGTCGGAGGAAGAAATAGTCAGCGAAAAAAAACCCAGGGAGGAAGTGGAATGCTTTAATTGCGGGAAATATGGGCACTACCAAAACAAGTGCAAGGAGCCGAAGAAAGATAGGAAGAAGAAGCAAGATAAGAGATCCGCGAGTACCGTGACAGAGGATCATGGTGATGCTTTGGTTTGTTATACCGAGAATCCAAGGGGTACTTGGATTTTGGACTCAAGTGCATCCTATCACTCTACATCGGGGGAAAAAATCTTGGCCAACTATGTTTCCGGTGAGTTTGGAAAGGTTTGTCTAGGAGGAGACGAAACCTTGAACACAATAGGTAAGGGTGATGTTGACATCGAGGATGCCAATGGAGTAAGACTCAAGTTGAGTGAGGTGAGACATGTTCCGGGTCTTAGGAGGAATCTTATATCCGTAGGTCAATTAGACCGAGAGGGATATACCACGGTATTCAGTGGTGGATCTTGGGTGATCACCAAAGAGAATAGAATAGTGGCAAGTGGTTCGAGAAAGGGAACATTGTACACGTTGGAAAAGAAGAGAGAGTCCATCAAGTGGGGGCCACTTGAGCCGGACGAATTGATGGGGCATGGAGATGCCTCGATTGATCTCCATTGATTTTGGAGATGTTCCAACTACATCGGGATTTCTTCACTTAGGAGAAGTGAAAAATGGTTGTTTGTTTCGAGTTCGAGTTCGAGCTATTTTTGATCAGTCTCCAAGTGGGAGATTGTTATGCAATTGTGTGGAGTCGGATCAAAATAGGTTGCAAAAGAAGCCAAGATAAAGCCGAGAAGGGTGGGGGTTAACCGGGATCGCAAAAGGATAAAAAGGAGTCGAAAAATTGAAGTTGTGAAGTGCAGGTACGCACAGTTGCGCCCAGGCGCCACTATATGGCGTCTAGGCGCGGGCAACAGCGCTGAAGACGCGTTTTTCGACTGTTTTAGTAGCTTATGTATTTTTGGCATGTTTCTTGAGTTCTATTTTGATGAGGATTGTTTCCTTAAGTCCTAGGGTTGATTTAGGATTGTTTTTCCTAAATCTATTAGGGTTTTAACTTCACTTTTGTCTATTTAAATAACATAGAACTCATCTTGTAAATTGTAATTGAATCACTTTGAGAGAGTTGAAATAAAAAGATCTAGTTGGAGGTGATTTTTTCCCTTGATTGAGTTTCCACCATAAATTCTTTGTCTTCTTTATTGCTTTTGTTTTCCCCTTGTTTCTTATATTTTCCTATTGTTGTTTCACTATTGAGAGCCTTGATTCCTAACAATTTTCTCTCCACCCAGACAAACCAAACAATTAATATCGGAAGGAGAACCCGAATTCTCGTTCGTGAAGTTACTCCCACACCCCAAGCCTGCCACCAATTTGTCAAACTCTCTGTTTTCAGAATCTGAAAGTTGCATAAGTTTGCAAAATATAGACCCACTTTGCTTGCTAATTCACTCTTCATAAACAAATGGTTCACTGATTCTATATTTCCCTCATTGCAACAGTAGCATTTAGAAATCATATTTAATCCCTTCAATTGCATATTAATTTCCACGGGAATCCATCCATATAGTAAACGCAAGGAGAAAACTGACATTGTAGGACGGATACATGTTCCCCAAAGATCAAGGAAAATATTATTTTCTGTTGCCTGGTCTCGAACACTTAACCAAGCCGATTTCACCGTAAATTTCCCGTCCGTTGATAACTGCCAACAAGCTTGTCCTTGTCCATCAAATTAAATAAAACCAGTGTTATTCGTTCCACCATATGAGAATGTAAAACATTGTTAAGCTTGCTAATATCCCAGCTACCATTCGTCCAATAAGTCGAGACTAACTCCATTGTGTTATACGGATCCAAGACAGCTTGGATTAACGGTCCTTCTCCTCCTAGCCAATTATCGAACCAAAAGGAAGCTTTGCCATGTCCTAAATTCCACCCCACGTGTATCTCAGCTCTCTCTCGAATCTTAACCAATATCATGAATATTTAGATTCATTAGTAAAAAAAATAGAGAAATTAAGATGTTCAGTTACCCTTATAGTTAAAATAATTATGGAATAAAAATGAGCTAAAGAGATTAATGAAAGCGATACTTCAAGCACGAGTTTTTAATATTTTAGCATCATACATTAGTTCGGATATTCTATTGCAAACGCTATTGCAATCTCTTATTACACCTCATATATGAATGACATGTGTTTAAAATATTTCCATGAATATACATTTAATATGAATTATATACACTTGTCGGGCTGACATGATATGCAACATGAGATGTAATACATTTTGCAATAGAAGATCTCATGTGATCATCAGTTCATAACATAGTCTAAAGGACAACTACTAAAATAAGGTTACGTTTCTAAGAGCTTTTGTAAATACGACTCAATCAATAAAATGAAGACATGATGCCACACTACCTTAAATAAAGTTTCCTGAAATGACAAATCACAATAGGTTTCATAGTAGAAATTATCACATATTTCTAATACAGAGTTCGCTACGATAGAACGAGGCCAATTAAGATCATAACATAAATCGAGTTGAAGTTTGAAGGATGTATAAATAAGATATTGTTGAGTCATGAGCGAGCGCAAAATTGTAACGAAGAAGTTGACCAAGAACAGTACTATTCATTTGAGATGTTAAGAGTACATGGCTGTCAAAGTATAAACTATAAGTCCAGGTAGGAACCAAATCAAAGTAGTTTCTCTGATATGAATGTCAGAATGGAAGTTCATCACGATTTTAAGATCACTGATCGAGATTGTAAAACGGTGTTAGGAACAAATTTGATGCATTATAGTTAAACATTTATGAGAAGTAATCATAGGAATATTTCGAGAAGTCAAATGCCTTCAAATATTTCATCCAGTGAAAAGGATTATTAGATACAGAACAAGTTACCACATTAATCAATAAAGTCTTAAATATGTTTATAAAATAATTATTCTTCAATGACGAAGGTGTATAGCAATAAGAACAAGAAAAGTTAACTAGTAATTAAAAAATTGCCTAAAATATTAGGTACTTACTTGGATAGCTGCAGAGAAATTCGAGTAATTATTATAAAAAAGATCATGTAAAAATATCTTGAAATAGTTGATGCGTAGCACACCAAAAATACAATTTATATTACCTTGATACCTACTGTGAAAGTGGTAAGTAAGGGTGACCTTGTCACCCCCGTTGAAACCAAAAAAAAAAAAAAAAACGAAAGTGGTAAGTAAGGGTCGAACCAAAGGAGTGTAGATAAATTATAATTGTTTATAATAATTAAGGAAAAGGTTGGGGGGGGGGGGGGGGGTTGCAATATTGCAATAACTAATTGCAAATGAAAATAAAATAAACAATTAAATGAGAGAGATAAACAATAAGGAGAAACCCGGTCAATTGTAATTCTCATCATCTTCTCGGTTTGATCATTGATGCATAAGATTATCTCGAATTGAGTAGCCAACTAAGAGACCCAATGATAGCATATGACCCTAGCTCTTGCTCTTTCCTTATGTGTGATTTACCAACTGATAGCCAATCAATAAATCTTAACTCCTAAAACGCATCAAGAAACTAGGCTTTCAATTAATTCAAGGAGAAGCATTAAGTATTAGAAGAGAGTTGGCATCAAGAGTGTTAAACCTAATGACATTGATTTTTCCCCAAGGACCTAATATCAAACAATCATCAACACTAATCTCTAGTTGCCACTAAGTAAGGTCCTAGCCAGTGGCGGATCTACCCTTTGCCAAGGGGGGGCCAGTGCCTCCACTAAAAATTTCATTTTCCCCCCTAATATAAACATATTTGCGAATTTTAACTTTTTAATTACATTAGTGCCCCCCTCAAATTATTAAGTGCCCCCCTCTTAATTTTGAAAAATTATTTTTTTACCTTACAAAATTTTTTATATTTGAATTTCGCCCCCCTCAAGATCGAAAAATATCACGTTTTCTCCCTTTACTTTGAGTTCACCCCCCAAAACCCAAAATTCTAGCTATAACAAAAGAGGTATAAAAATATAAATTTTGTCAAAAGTTGTAATTGGACCTAATTAGTTATTATATTTGCCCCCATAAATATACCGTACCGTACCGCAGGGGGGCAAGCCCCCCGCATCCCACTCCGTAAAATACCTAGTGCCCCCACTGAGCCTAGGTTCTGGATCTACCACTGGTCCTAGCTGATAGCAATTTTACCTTAGCAAGCAATTGGTTGAAGAAATAAATGATCTAGTTGTACACCCTAGTCAAGCATTTCATCAAACACTAAGCATGTAATCTCACAAATCAAATACCAATAATCTCACAAATCAAGAGGATAATGTTGAATTACATTTGCTTGGATGAGGGAATTAGCCTCGAATACACATCTTCAATGATAGAGTATTTCCCAAGGGATAAAACTCCCAAAGCGCGTAAAAAAGGCTGAGCAAATGTTAACCTAAAATATGTAAACAAGGTATTTATAATACTAGTCCCAAATCCAATCCCCAGCCTCAAGAAATCCAAACTCCAGCCCGAGGAAAGCAATAGCTTCGGGAAACTTTGGGCTCAACGAGCATAAAGCCTCACTGGGGAGCGAGTCTTCTATCACGCTCGAGCACCAACAAGCATAGAGTCGTGTTGGGGCCGCAGGCTGAGGCGCGAGCTGCACCGTGGCCTCGCATCTTAGTTTCTATGAGTGTTTTCATTATAATATTAGAATTTAGAGGTATATGTATATATATAGTAACGAACAGTTTGGTGTAATGTACTTTTGAGTTTTGAAAAGGAAATTATTTACAACATATCTCATAAGAAAGCACTTATTGAAAAAGTACCAAACTGTTGAGCCATAATGGCTAGTATTAATGTGTGTATGATTCATGCAATTACATACAGTCGAAGAAATCAAACCAAGCATTTGTTACAAAATAAAATCAATAAAATGACAATTTTTATCTGTAAACTGTGTTCCCTATAAACTGTTAAGACACGGTGGCACTGGGATGATGATTATTAGACATGTCTTTCCAATTTCTATTTTGTGAATTAAAGATATAGGTGAGGTTGAATCAAACAAACTTCATTACAAAAGAATACTTTATGTGACTTTTGACATATTACAATTGGGAGTTGATATACAAATGGAGAGTGCAGCTCTATTTCTATTCATCTTTGTCCTTGTCTTCGTCGTAATTGAACGCTATAGGCACCGTTTTAAATGCTCGAAATTTACCGACATTGTTAAGATGTTCCTTATAAACTGTTAAGACACGGTGGCACTGGTGATTTAGCTCGATTATCATTGGGCTAATTCGAACCAAACCGACGATCCAAATGGGTCGAACCAGGATAACTATTAAACTAGATTATAGACTGGACTTGACGAAATCAAGCTGCCTAGGATCAAGTCTATACATAGTTCAAAAAGAGAGGTTATAATATACATATTTGCTTCGTACAATACGAGGCCAAATACTCTGATTATATGGGTAAAAGAACAAGAACGAAGTCAATTTGGAGAGTATTGAGAGAGAATTTATTGTTGGCCCCCCCCCCCCCCCCCAATAAATGGATTGGAGTGGGTATATTTATAAGGAATGAGGTGGTCACTATTCATGATGTGACATTTGGGCTAGTTGGGTCTAGACATATGCTGAACGCCTATTGGACCTTTAATATTCAAGTTATTTGGTCGGTGATCTGGGTCGGCAATATCGGTCGGGTCGTAACCCGACCCATATATCAAGATTACGCGGATTCTGATCACTGAATATTTTGTTATTTAATAGTATAATATTGATACTTTGACCATTGAATGAGGAGGCAGATATTTATGCTCATCATTTAGTCCCCCAATTCGTAGGTCACGATGCTTGGCAGTCGTACCTTCGAACTGCAATATTAGATGTAGATGGTAATTAATTCATAGATATCTTAACGACTCATATCCCGAGGTGAATGATGGAACATATCGCAACCCAGATTTATATTTGGCTTATCCTTTGGAGAGTGCTATCACGCACCTGTCAACTTGTACAACGCGTGTTATTACTCTCTTTTATGGCAGATAACTGTAAGTATTTTCATATTAGTTGTTATAGTGTTAGTGGGGTAATTTGAACAATCGTCCCATCTAAGTCGTCCATTTCAAATTGACTTTTAATATTAACCACTTGATTTTATAGGGTTAATTTCTTTAACCCTTGACATTCCCGCCCAGCACATCCTATGTATAGGACAATAATTAGCCATTTATTACTTTTCACTCCTTTTTGCCTTGACAGAGAGAAGTTTCGAGAGAGAGAGAGAGAGAGAGAAAAGATAAGAAATTCTTCAGATTATTGCATTCAAAGAGTGAAATTCTTAAAAGTTTTCACTTTGGTAGTTTTAACAATATTTTACTGAAGATTCAAAGAAGAAGAAAGAGTTCCTCCTGTGGATTTTAGAGAAGGAAGAAGAGAGAGAGCCGTGTAAGGGCAGCAGTGTTGACGTGCACCGATTAGGGCTAATTTTATCCTTTAGCATCTTCCAGCCTCCTCACAAGAACCCCATTTTAGGTACTTCCTGTTCTTTGTGCTTGTCTCTGTTCATCTTTAGAATCTTGTGGTGGTTGACTTTTTTCAGTGGCTTCGTATTTCTATTAGCTTCGTATAGACCTTGTGATTTGATAACTTTTGGGCCATGGTTCGTTCTACGTCTAGAACTAGGTCCGATCAGTCTCTTAGATCTTTGGCCGGAGAGAAAGAAGTAGATAATTTAGATTTGTTATCTAGGACTGTTGATGATGACGAGTTAGAAATAGATGAATACGAGGCCAATAATAACGAAGCCCAAACTAGTGAGGAAAACCCTAATGAAGGGGAAGGTGAGGATATGGGGTCTAATCATGAGGAAGTCCCAATTCGCAAGGGTGATGATGAAGAAGAGTCTGAGGAAGAAGTGGCAAACAGAGTGCCTCGAGTCTATCACTCTTGGAGCAATATGCGATCAACTTTAACTCCTAGAATGATTACTCAAATAAGGGAAAGATATTACATATCCGAGGAGTTTGACATTAAAATTCCTGGACCGGAAGATCGAATAGATACCCCTCCCACAGGATATAGGACCTTCCACCTCACCCATTTATCTTCCTGCGTAGGTTAGGGTTGTGTCCAACTCAATTATTACCTAATTTTTATAAGCACATAAATGCTTTTATTATTTTAATGCATCATTGGGGTGTTGTCGCATCGTTAGCTCACTTCCTAGAAACCTTTAAAGTCAGTAGATAGGGTACTGGGGATGAGGGCTTTTTCCATATTTCCCCTCGTAATCCCCGGGTTCGTATTTTTAAGAAAAACACCTCCTCGTATGGAGCGTGGAAAGATAAATACTTCTATATAGCCCAACCTAAATTAAAAAAATGGAAGATACCTCATGAGTGGAGGTTAGATTTGCCTTGTCCTGAAGGTGTAGGGGATGTGATCTAGGGTCAACATTTTATTGAAGAACATTTTTCGGATTTATATAATGCGGACTTTCTCCTGCTCGAGGGAGTGTTGGTTCGGTGCCGGATCAGTCATGCTCCCATCGAATCTGCTAGAGTGAGTAAGCATTGTACTTAATCCGGTTCATACTTTATGATTATAATTTTGTTCATGATATTTATTTGTATCTTGTTGATATTTCAGGTAAGGCAGAAAAAGCTGCTCGGATGGAAAATAATCTAGCTAAACGAGCCGTCGGCAGAGCCCCACGACCCACACGAGGCGCCGCTTCCGCTACTAAGCCCTCATCTCGCGTTCGGGTCACCACTAGGGATGTTACCGAACCCATCCCCTTCGGTGAGCCCGTGTTGGATGTTCTTCCATTGCACTAGGCAAGGCCCGTTCACCCTACAGTGGAGATAAGTGCGGGTTCGCACACGAACCCATCTTCTCCTACTGGTTCGGTGGCTGATTTTAGGAAGAAAAGAAGGTTCGATCACTCATTGTACAATCCCCAGCCCTGTTCATCTCTATTCAGCTAATTGTATGAGACCTCCGTCACTAGATTAATTGATAAATTTGAGGGTATATGGTTAAAAGATAGAGTCGAGGCTACGAGAGGTCGTGATCGTTCTTATCTGCATCGATCCAAGCCTGTCATCACTCTGTCATAGCGTGTTTATGATGACAGCTCTATCTTCGGAGTTGAGGGATCCTCGGTGGCTTCTAAACTCGTGCAAGGTATTGTCTTGCCGAAAGATAAGGCCACCCTTGCGAGCGTTCCTCATACCCTTATAGAAGGGAAAGGTTTTGAGGCCACTACCAAGGTAAACATAACTTTCCACATAGTTCAATTCCTTTTCTAATTCTCAGTGTCAAATTTGTGTGTAACATTAGCTTCGTGTCTCACTAGATTGCACTATGTTTACACCAACTATCAGTTGGCCTCTCGTATTGGCGTCACGAGAAATTATCATCAGATGTAGAGTCTAGAGAGCATCGGCACAAGCTCAAAAACAAACTAAAGGAGGCTCGAACCGTAGCGGCCGAGATAACATAATTTCTTAATAATGGGAAGGCAAAGATATAGAAGGAGCTAGACTCTAACTACGAGGCCAATACCTTGAGGGAGCAAATGAAGGAGCTCCACTATTCTCTTGAGAAGCTGCAAGTGAATTTGCAAACAGCCAAGGAGAATGAGTTCCAATCTGGTATTCTCGAAGGCCGATCGAGGTTTGTTGCTTCGGAGGAATACCAGGATATCCTCCGAAAAACTCATTTTGAAGGGGCTCGATATTTTAAGAGTTCTGTTGCCTTTGAAAGGCTCGCCGAAAAGAAAGTATTGGATTTTCTCTACGATGGGTTTGTGAAGGCTCTGGATTATTTGAAGAAGGAAAACAAACTTCCTCATGACTTTAACGATGAGGAGTTTACGAAATAATATGTCGAGGCTGCTCCTCTTTGGGATTCTATTGCTGGTCCAAGTCACTTGCGGTTGCTTTTCCAGAGTTCGATGCTCTACGATCTGTTTCTGATGATGATGATAACGAGGCGGCTCAGGCCTCGGTTCCTGAGAATGTTTAATCATACAATTTTATTTTTGAACATTAAGATCGTGTAGTCAATTTGTTTCATTTTTTGAACAATTTTTCTTATTCTTGTTTTGAACCATTGATGCTTGAATGATGGATCTAATCGTAGTTTATTGATTTTGTTAAGAGTGTTTCTTTTTAGAGGTAACATTGATATTTCGATCTGCGTGCTCATGTCTCCACAATGAAGGCAAGGATATCACATGCTAAGATGTATATGTATGCCTTTAGAAGCAAGTGATGAATACACATACACAAAATACAAGTCCCCCAGTACAAAAAGAAGGGTAGACTCTGATTCATTCTATTCGTAGAAACTTCGTAGGTTCTGAATACTCCAAGGACGAGGCAAATCATTTTCTTCTAGATCTTGTATCCTATAAGTACCTTTCTTCATGAGTTTTTTGGCCTTAAAAGGTCCTTCCCAATTCGGGTCAAGTTTTCCAACATGCATCGACACCTCAACCTTTTTTAGTACAAGATCCCCAATATGGAGGCTTTGTGATTTCACCTTTTTGTTATAAGCCCTTGCCATCATATTCTTTTGCATCAGAATTTTGGCATAGGCTCTATCCCTTAATTCTTCAACAACATCCAGTTCGTACACCCTTGCCCCAACGTTCTCCTCAGGATCGTATGTTCGTTCTCGATGAGACATCATTCCAATTTGCGCGGGTATTACTGCTTCTGAGCCATATACGAGGCTAAATAGGGATTCACCCGTCGAAGTTCTTGGCATTGTGCGATATGCCCGTAACGTTCCAGGCAATTCCTCAGCCTAATTGCCTTTCTTCCCATCGATCCTACTCTTAAGGTGTTGAAGAATTATCCTATTTTCACTTTAGTTTGCCCATTTGCTTGAGGATTGCCAACCGCGGTGAAGTTTTGCTGAATTTTTATCTCCTCACACCATTTGACCACATTCGTGCTATTGAACTGTGTCCCATTATCCGAAATTAAGACACGAGGGATCCCAAATCTACAGGTAATATTTTTCCATAGAAATTTCATCACTTCGTGGTCCGTTATATTAGCCACGGCCTCGGCCTCGATCCACTTCGTAAAATACTCTACGACCACAATGATAAATTTTCGTTGCCCTGTGGCAAGTGAAAAAGGACCCAATATATCTATCCCCCACTGATCAAATGGATACACAATTTTAACCGTTTCCATTTCAGTAGCAGGATGATGCAACAGGTTCGAGTACATCTGACACTCATTGCATTTCTTCACGAATTCAAAGAAATTTTTTACCATCGTAGGCCAGTATAATATCCTTGCCTTAATATCTTCTGGGCTAAGGCTCGACCTCCTGAGTGATTTCCACAACTTCCCTCGTGGATCTCTCTCATAACATATTCTGCCTCAAAAGGGGTGAGGCAACGCAACAGTGGGCCAGCTGAGGATCGTTTACATAGCTCCTCGTCAATTACTATGAATCTTGAAGCTCTATATACGATCCTACGGGCCATGTTATGATCCTCAGGCAATTCTCCTTTCAACAAGTACAACTTGATCTCATTCTTCCAACTTGCTTCGTCGACTGCAACCATCACCTCTGAAGCCACATTCGATGAAACTCTTGATTTCTCCATTATTAACAACGTTGCTGTTCTATTTTTTACTCCCGTGACTGAGTTTGAGGATTTTGAGAGGGCATCTGCTCTTTCATTCTCTCCTTGCAGAATTTGATATATATTTATCTTTCCGAATCCATACATTAATTCCTTCACCTTCTGCAAATACAAAACGAGGCTTCTCCCCTTCATTTCGTACAGTTACGCAATCTGGTTCGTTACGAGCTGAGAGTCCGTATAAGGATTCAAAACTTTCAGATTCATGGTTTTTCCATCTCTAATCCCACTACAAGCGCTTCATATTCGGCTTCATTATTGGTTACATCAAAATTCAATTTGATGGCAAATCCATGATCATTGCCTGCATTAATGTTTGTAAATTAATTTAAAGAATATGAAACATTAGAACGAATTGTTCTTGTGTGATATACAAAGCAAATTTGTATTAGCAGCATGTTTGCATATCTTCGATATTGTGTATATATCTCATATACAAACCATCTACATGGAGCATCCATTGGCTAGAAGTAGCATTTTCTGGTTCATGGTTTACTGTCATTTCGACGATGAATCAATGGAAAATTCACCGAGTTCAACAGCCCATTTGTTGAAGCACCCTAAAATATCAGGTTTAGCTAAGATTTGCCGCAATGGCTGATCTGTAAGTACCACAATGTTATGTGATGAAAATAGGGTGGCAATTTACGAGCTGCAGTTATCAGGGCCAATGCCCATTTTTCAATTTTAGTATAGTTTTTCTCAGCTCCCTGCATCGTTCGGCTGATGTAATAAAGAGGTTTTTGATCTCCCTCATGTTCACGAAGTAAAACAGCACTTACTACCTCGTCGGACACAGCCAAATATAACATAAGAGGTTCTCTAACAACTGGCTTCGTTAATAACGGAGCAATGTTAGATACATTTTGAGTTCTTGGAATGCCTTTTCACATTCATCTGTCCATTCAATTTTGTTTACCTTTTTCAGAATATTGAAGAAATGTAAGCCACGATGTGCCGACCTCGATATGAACCTGCTGAGACTGGCTATTCTCCCTGTTAACTTCTGGACATCCTTCACTGATTTTGGAGATTGCATCTCTACCACTACTCTTATCTTTTCCGGATTGGCCTCTATGCCTCGTTCTGTAACCATAAAACTCAGAAATTTTCCACCTCTAATGCCAAAAGTACATTTTTTTGGGTTTAGTTTCATACAATATATACGCATAATCTGGAAAGCAGTTCGTAAATGATCCAGATGATTTTCTTCCTCCACACTCTTGACCAACATATCATCAACATAGACCTCCATGGTCTTCCCTATTTCATCTTTAAACATCGTATTCACCAATCTCTGACACGTTGCTTCTGAATTCCTTAAACCAAAGGGCATCACATTGTAACAATATACTCCCTTAGCAGTGATGAACGAGGTCTTATCCCTATCTTCTGGTGCCATCATAATATGATTGAAACCCTGGTAAGCATCCACCATACTTAAAAGAGCACACCCCGCCGTCGAATCTACGAGGAGATCAATACGAGGCAGGGGGTACGGGTCACGAGGACAAGCTTTGTTTAAGTCAGTGAAGTCCGTACACATACGCCATTGACCTCCTGACTTCGGTACGAGCACAACATTTTCCAACCAATCCATAAACTGAATCTCTTGAATATAATTCACCTCCAACAATTTACTCACCTCTGCCTCTATGATAGCATTCCTTTTCGGCCTAAAATTTCTTCGCTTCTGCTTTTCTGGTTTTGCTTTCAGATCTATATTCAAACGATGCACAATTACTTTGGGGTCGATTCCTTTGAAGTCCGAAGTATGCCAAACAAACATTTCAGCATTCTCCCTGAGAAAATCAATCATCATCATCTCTAATCTCTTCGGCATTTGAGATCCTATTCTCGTGGTTTTATCCGAGTTTCCTGGGAATAATTCAATAGTCTTGTGTTCCATCGGTTCTACTCATTCGGACTCCATTCGGGGTCTCTTCCCTGACTCATGTTCTACTCCTTCAAAAGGTGTAGTATTGTTATCTACCATTTTCATCTTCATGTTTTTCTCACTTATTTCCTTCTTCAAAGATGTGGTATAACATTCTCTAGCAATTTGCTGATCTCATCATACAACTGCAAATCCTCCATTAGTCATAAACTTTATTTGTAAGTATAGCATCAATACCACAGCACCGAATAAGTTTAAACCTAGCTTACTCAAAATCGCATTATATGCAAAAGGTGCGTCTACCACCGTGAACTTCATCATCACTGTTTTTCTCGCGGGTTCGTATCCCAACGAGGTGGGTAGGTTAATTATTCCCAAAGGGACAACTTCTGCTTCCCCAAATCCCATCAAAGGAGTGTTTACTGGCGTAAGCCTCCTTTCATCAAAATTCATCTTTTTTAGTACATGCAGAAACAGAATATCCGCAGAACTACCATTATCCACCAACACTCTATGAACAACGAAATTTGTAACATTCATAGTGATCACCATCGGATCATCGTGGGTTCGTATAACACCCTCATAATCACGATCATCCAAGCTAATGGCTTCGTGGCCCATAGCCACATTCATCACATACAATGACTCTCATCTTTTCTCGTAGGCTCGTACCTCACAAAGGTGTCTTCTTCATGCGCTCTGGGAGTCTCCGCGTGAGGGACCCCCTGCAATTGTATGAATTTCTCCCCAAACATGGGCGTTGGTTTGAACCTCATGGGTTCGTTTACCATCTTATCGAGGCAAGTTTTTTTGGTTATCACGATATCTATTATCATCACATTCACGACCCCTTCCTCTTTCTCATTCTTTTTCTTTTTCTCGGGATCAACTTCTAGACCTATGGTCACATCCTGTCCTTTCCTTTTGTTTCTTTGCTTCGGCTTCATGAGCTTTGTCAATAAATTCATGCAAGTAGCGTTGGTTAATCAACCTTTCGATTTCATCTTTTAACTGTGATAGGAAATTTCATATTAAAATTTTGATGATGACAATTAGGAATCTTGTTAGACCCCAAAGTTATGTACGCTTAAATTTCATAGATACTTGTATAAGCATTTGAACATTAGAAATGTATGGGCTTTATTTTATCTTTTACTTTTGACATTCTTAGATCAAGAAGTCGGTTAGATTAAGCGTTTGATACTTTCTGAGTGAGCTTATCAAGACTGCGAAATCTGAAGACTCCAAACGTCCAAGAAATCAATAGTAAATGAAGTTTGAAGAAGTTCACTCTAAGCGCCTGACATGTTCTGAGTGAGGTGTCAAGTAACAAAGGCTGAAGTCTCAAGCGTCTACTCTTCTAAATAAAGTCGGAAGACTTTTCCAAGCGTCCAAACATTAAATAGTCCTCCAAATTTATTTATCTTTTAGCTCATGAATGAAGCGTCTATCAAATGACAAACATTCTCCTGAAGCGTCAGATCGAAAGGAATTTAATGCAAATATTCTCAGTGCATTAAATGCCAACGGACATTTAATTCAAATGCATTAAATGCTGATAAGAGCATTAAATGTGATAAGCACTTTCAGACGTACGGAGAAGTCACCCTATTGGACTGTCAACAATTCAAAGACTGCAGCACCTACTTTTGTGCAGCAGATTTTCAGGAAAAAGAGGACAAAATTGTTCACTCGCGGAAGTGAGAGACACGCGCCCTTGCATGTGTCAAACAGACACTTTTTCCCAGAATGCCTATAAATAGAACTTCAACAACAAGCCAAACACAGAACAATTATCAAGCAAAATTGTTGTTGCATTGAAGTCTCATTCCTTAAACTTTCAGATAAGCCAGAATACTCAAGAAAATATTCTCTTTGCTTTTCATCAAATCCTGAGACAGTCAACCCAATATCTCAAACATTGTTTTTGAAGAAACTACACTACTACTGAGATATTCCAGTTATTTGAACTTCATCAAAATCAAACAAACCTTTTTTTAAAAAAACCCCTATCCAAGCCTCGCGATCTGTGTGAAGTCGAAGTTGGATACTTGCCATATTTTTGGGTGAAAGAAGCTTGAAGTGATTTGGAGCAGAAATCTGTGTGATCAAGGAGCTCAAGTCATCGACATCCATCTCTCCCTAATTTGTAGAAGATTTTGTGTGATTCTTTGAGAATCATTTTAGTGGATTGCCTCCAAGTGTTCGAGGAGAAGAAGGACGTAGTTGGGATTACACCACCCAACGAACCTTACAAATATTGTGTCATTTACTTTACTGTCAATTCTCTTATTTATCATATCATTGCATAAACTGATTAAGTAAAACACAATCAAACACTAAGCAACTAAGAAACCTCTTGTGACGCTAAAGCTTTCAAGGAGAAGACTCAAAAATTATTCCGCTGTGCTAACACTGATTAAAGAACTGAACGCTTAACCTACTCGGTCAAAGTATTCAAATCTTGAAGTCTGAGTTAACTTCCTAAAAACAGTCTTCATCAGACGCTTCGCCAAAGCGCCTATTTTTTAGTGAACGCTTAAGTCAAGCGTTAGACACTTCAAGCGTCTACCTTTCAAGTGTCCAAAAATCTTTTAGTACGAAACTTTTTGAAGTCGAAAAAGACTTCAGGGTCTATTCAACCCCCTCCCCCCTTCTACACCCTTTCGTATGCCACTTGGGACCAACAAGTAGTATCAGAGCGGTTAAAATTGAAATTTTAAAATTTCCAAGCATAACTGCTTGTTTAGATCCTTTTCTTTCAAAATGTAGTTGCTTTAAAAAAAATTCAATATGGCATTTGCTAAAGTTCCCAAACTGACTGAATCAAATTTTGACACATGGAAAGTCAAAGCATTTACATATCTCTGTTCATGTGATGATGACATGTGTGATATTATTTCAGATGGGCCAATCAAAATATACAAAGTTATCACAAGAGCGTCTGGAGCCACGGAAGAAACTCCCGATGGTTACGTTGAGAAACCAAAACAAGAATGGACTCCAGATGAGCGTCGAAGAGCTAATTTGGACAATGTTGGTCGTAACGTTCTATATACGGCTATCGGTGATAATGACAATTTATTTAACAAGATCAAGTCTTGCAAAACCACTAAAGAAATATGGGATAAGTTGGCTACAATTTGTGGAAGTTCAGCTCAAATCAAGGAAAACAAACTTTCCATTGTCAAGCAAAAGTTTAACGGATTTAAGATGATACCCAATGAAACTTTAGAGCAATTGGATATAAGATTTACAGCTCTAGTTACAGAACTTACATCGTTGGGAATGGATTTACAGAACCGAGAAATGGTGGTTAAAATCTTTAGAAGCTTACCAAGTAAATTCTTGATGAAAACAACCGCTATGAGAGAATTGAGTATGCTGGATCTCCTAACTTCAGAAGTCGCCTTTTCAGAGCTAAAAGCATTTGAGTTTAAGTTGAATTGTGCTAGTGATGTTGTGAGTAATCCAGTGATTGAATCTGGAGCGCTTATAGCATCAATCAAAGGCAAATCGGGGAATAAAGGAAAGAGTTTAGATATTAATGAAGAAAAGGAATTAGCTCTGCTGAATAGATTTAGGAAGTTCTTGAGATATGAAAAGAAAGGAAAAGGTTTCAACAATCAAGGACAAAGTTCATATCAAGCACCTTCTCCGATGCAACAACAGCTTCAAGCACCTCAATATTCTGTTCCTTCACCCCAAGCGCCTGTTCAGTATCAAGCGTCTACTCAAAGTCTCCCAGCTCCAGTGGTCTCAAAACCACACATTGCAAGGTTAACAAATGAACAAAAGATGAAAACTAATCTTTGTTATAATTGCAGAAAACCAGGGCACTACCAGGTAAATTGCCCTTATCCAAACGTATCCAAGCCCTCAAGGCAGGATTACTTGGATAGAAACCAATTCAGGAGCAACCTTCGTCAACAAGGTTTGCTAGCGGAATCAGAACCAGCAACCGCACCTGAAGATTTAGAATCATCAGAAGAAAGTAGTGATGATGATGAGCCATTAGATGACTCAGCGCTCATATGTCTCATGGCCAGAGATGATGAAGCGTCTCCTGAGGTAATCAATGAATTATCAATTCCTCTTTCTTATGATGAATTACTTGACAAAGTCAAAGAATACTACAATGAATGTCAAGAAGCTGCCAAAATATATCAAAATGATCTCGCTATTATCTCATCACTCACAAGAGATAAAGTGACGCTCAGAGCAGAGTTGCGAGTTCAGCAACAGTGCATTGAGAAGAACCAATCGCTTGAGAGTGAAATTATTAAATTAAAAGGCGATCTTGATATAATAGTCAAGAGAGAAGCTGATTTGATCGCTAGACTTACTAAATCAGAGCAGCTCATCTCATCATTATCAAAAGCTTCTAGACAGTTGGATAATGTAACTGAAGTAACCAGATTATTTGGTGAGAAGACCAGTTTAGGATGCGATAAACTCGGTAAACAATCCAATCAATCTAATGTTACGGCAAACAACAAAGGAAAGGGTGTTATCTTTGTTGAAAAAGGTTCACAAGGTCAAACTCAAAATGAACCAAGTGACAATGGTAAGAGGCCAAATGAGAAAGTCAAAGCTAACTCAGGCAAGGGTAAGGCTAAGGCAAATGATTCAAAAAGACGGGTTTATCCAAATGCTCAAAAGGCTAAAGATAAGACTGACCACTGTGAATCAAGCACTAAGCGTCCAGCACCAAAAGTGCAACCCAAGCCAGTGCCAAGGAAATACCAGCGTCAAGATCATATTACCGATACTATGATAATTATGATTATGACTATTATTATAATCGAGGATATTATTATACACCCAAAAAGCACACACAACAAGCTGTGAAACCCAAAAAGGCCAGTATTCCTACAATGAAGACTAGGCAAATATGGGTTCCTAAAGTTCTAATTCAAACTAACAATGTTACTAATGTTGAAGGACCCAAGCAACAATGGGTACCTAAACAGAAATAGAACTTCCCTTTTTGATTGCAAGTACCTAGAGATAGAGCCGATACATCTGTATGGTACTTTGATAGTGGATCGTCAAGGCACATGACTGGTTCTAAAGATCTTCTGATCAACTATCAAGCTGCCAATGGTCCTCAGGTTGTATTTGGTGACAACTCCAAAGGTAAAACCATAGGTATAGGTACTGTGCATAGGGGGGACATCATGATAACCGATGTTTATTTTGTTGAGGGTCTGAAGCACAATTTATTAAGCATAAGTCAATTTTGTGATAAAGGCTTTGAAGTCATATTCTCAAGTGACTGTTGCTATATAAACGACGCTAAGACTAAGTCTACTAAATTGAAAGGAAAAAGAACTAACAACGTATATTTAGTAGATTGGGGTTCAACACTTGATAATAACCCAACATGTTTTGTTGCTAAAAGTGAATCTAAAATGGGTTGGTTATGACATAGAAAAATGAATCACCTCAACTTTAAGACAATCTCTCAGCTAATAAGTCAAAATCTTGTAGAGGGATTACCAAATGGACCATTTCATAAGGATCATCTTTGTGACGCTTGTCAAATGGGTAAACAAGTTAAATCATCGTTCAAGAGAAAACCTCATCTATCTACCTCTAGAATACTTGAACTATTTCACATGGATTTGTTTGGACCTGTTCAAACGATCAGTGTATGCGGTAAAAAGTATACTTTGGTGATAGTAGATAATTTCTCTAGATTTACTTGGGTGGAATTTCTTTCATCCAAAGATGAAACATGTGACAAGTTAACAACACTTATTCGGCTACTTCAAATATTGAAAAATCTTAAGGTTGCAAGAATAAGAAGCGATCACAGTACTGAGTTTACTAACAAGATTATTGAGAAGTTTTGTGCAGAAAATGGAATATATCATGAGTATTCAGCTCCCAGAACTCCCCAACAAAATGGTGTTGCTGAGTGCCGGAACCGAACGCTTAAGGAAGCCTCTAGGACTATGTTAGCAGAATCCAAGCTCGCTCCTAGATTTTGGGCCGAAGCGATCAACACTTCCTGTTACACTCAAAACCGCTGCATGATCAACAAACAGCATGGGAAAACTCCATATGAATTGTGGAAGGGACGTAAACCAAATGTTTCATATATTCACGTCTTTGGTTCTAAATGTTTTATCCATAATAATGGATCCCAAAGCCTAAAGACTTTTGATCCTAAAGCGGATGAGGGAATCTTTCTAGGCTACGTCAAGAATGGAAAGAATTTTTGCATTCTCAATAAGATCAAATCAAAGGTTGAGGAATCTATTCATGTTGTTTTTGATGATGCTAACCAAGAACCGAGTAAGGTTAATTTAAATGATGTAGGAGTTGAAGATCTATGTTATCAAGCGTCTAAGATTACTATTGATGAAGATACTGACGATGATGATGAGATCTCAGTGCCACCTCCTAAGATTACTCATGAGATTACTCTAGATAATCATGTAAGAAATGCTGATGATCATGAAGAGAATGATCATCAAGAGCACACAAGGAATTGTGAACTTGGAGCGCCTACGCAAGAAGGTAGTCAAGCGTATGTTCCTCAAGCGCCTGTTCAACCTCTTAACCCCTTCCAACCAGACAGACTATGGCTGCGTGATCATCCACCTGAGCAGATTATTGGAGATATTGAAGCACCTGTTAGGACTAGAGCTACTACGTTCACTGAGGCTATGTTCGCAAGCTTTCTATCTCAAATGGAACCTAAGAAAGTGGATAAAGCGCTAAACGACCCAAGTTGGATTGAAGCTATGCAAGAAGAGCTTAATCAGTTCGAACAAAATAAGGTTTGGATGCTAGTACCAAGACCAACTCACCAAGGAGTTATTGGAACTAGATGGGTATATAGAAAGAAGATGGATGAGAACGACATTGTTATAAGAAACAAGGCCAGACTCGTAGCTCAAGGATATTGCCAAGAGGAGGGTATTGACTTTGATGAGACATACGCTCCTGTCGCTCGTCTTGAAGCAATCCGCATGTTTCTAGCGTATGCAGCGTTCAACAAGTTCATGGTGTATGAAATGGACGTAAAGAGCGTCTTCTTGAATCGTAAACTCCGAGAAGAAGTGTATGTGGAGCAACCACCAGGATACATCAACAATCATGGTAAGGGTATGGTTTACAAGCTAGAAAAAGCACTTTACGGGCTTAAGCAAGCACCCCGAGCATGGTATGACACTCTCTCTATCTTCATTATTGGTAAAGGCTTTTCAAAAGGCAGCGTTGATACAACGTTATTTAAAATTACCAATAACGAAGACATTCTCTTAGTCCAAATTTACGTTGATGATATTATATTTGGTTCTACTAACAAGCGTCTGTGTGAGAAATTTTCGAAAATGATGCAAGAACAATTTGAAATGAGCATGATGGGTGAATTAACTTTCTTCTTAGGACTACAAGTTAAACAACTCCCTAATGGCATATTTATTAACCAAGCTAAATATACACGAGATATGATTAAGAAATTTGGTATGGAAAATGCATCATATTCAAAAATTCCAATGAGTCAAACGCTTAAGTTAGATAAAAATGAAAGTGGAAAGAAATTTGATATTACTAATTATAGAGGTATCATCGGTTCACTTCTTTATCTTACTGCCAGCAGACCTGATATTATGTTTTCGGTATGCATGTGTGCACGATTTCAAGCTGATCCTAAAGAGTCACACTTAATTGCTGCCAAGAAGATCCTTAAATACCTGAAAGGCACACAGAATGTGGGCTTATGGTATCCTAGGGATTCTCCTTTTGAACTAATTGGTTACTCAGATGCAAATTTTGCAGGTTGCAAAATAGATCGTAAAAGCACTAGTGGTACTTGTCAATTTCTAGGTGATAGGTTAGTTTCATGGCATAGCAAGAAACAACAATCCATAGCTACCTCTACAGCGGAAGCTGAGTATGTAGCTGCAGGAAGTTGTTGTGCACAAGTATTATGGATGAGGCAACAACTTAGAGATTATGGAATAATCCTAGGTCCAACCGCCATTCATTGTGATAACCAAAGCGCTCTAGCCATGACTCAAAACCCTGTTCTTTATTCCAGAACCAAACACATTGACATTAGATACCATTTTCTTCGTGACCACGTTCAAAAGAAAGATATCTCCATGCACTTCATTGGAACTGACAAACAATTGACAGATATCTTCACCAAAGCACTCAACGAACACCGTTTTCTCACTCTGAGAAGTGAATTAGGTATGATTGATCTAAACGCTTAATCATTTTGCATCATATTTTATTAGACATATAATTTAGGGGGAATCCACTTAATTTGTGTCTCAAAGATTTTTTTGGTACAAGTTATCAAATTTAGGGGGAACCTTAAAATTGTACTTAACCATATCTACAAGCGTCAATGATCAAAATTTTCAGATGCATGATCATCAACGCTCAGTATTACCTATGCATAAAATATTGGACGCTCAACATAATAAAAGTCTTTTCAATCCTAAGCGTCTAACTTTCATACATAGAAATCATATACCAGCGAGTGGTATCAGTTAAGCGTTGAATCAAGTCCAATCAACTCTTAATATAAAAATATTTTCTTTACAAGCCATGCATAAAGTTTACAAACTTCTTTCGAAGTAGTGGGTAGACTCAAAAGTCTATTTTGTACTCTACTCGCATGCTTCTATCCCATCAAACTGGCGGGTAATCAAAAGTTTTTTAAAATGACTGTTCAGAGATAGTACGTGTTTGTGTACGTGTCAGTGTACAAACAAGCGCGTGCGTTACACTCTGAAAATGCCAAACGTTTTTTTTTTCTTTTTTTTAAATTTTAACTCGGATGTCAAATCTTTATATATGAGAATTACCAAATGTAACTTCTCTCTATTACACAAAACTCGCGTCCGCAGTTAATGAATTTATGGCTGAGATTCAAAAATCGATACACGTGTCTAAATCCTACAGAGACTAGAGAACACAAGTTTCAAAAATTCTTTATTGTGTCATTTAAAATACAATTTTTGCAGAAAGACAATTCACTTTTACTCAAACATATCTGCAAACTTTTATTCTCTCTCTCTCTCAAAGCAAAAAGAGAATCTCAGTTCATCTCCTTCACAAAAATGGCACCAAAGAAATCTTCGTCTACTTCTGCTGAACTTACCATCAAGGTGACTGAAGGCCTTGTTGTGGATTGGAAATTTCTCTATGAACAACCTCAGATCAACCTAACAGACATGATGGACATGGTCGTCAAAGCTGGGCTCAAACCGTTCTTGACCCAATACTCATATATGTTTCCGACTGAAGTCGATACCTTTTGGAAGACTGCTCAACTTTCAGAGGACAAGAAGTCTATCTCTTGTCTAATTCCTTTATCCAAGAATGAGTCTCCAAAGGAATTTCTCTTATCTGCTTCCACCATTGCCAAGAACTTCAATCTTCCAAATGAGGGTGAGGTATTGGATTGCGTTACATTAAAACAGATCAAGGAAGCCTGGACAACCATGAGTGTGTACGACGATGTGCCTACACTCAATACTTCGAAAAGAAAGACCTGGTATCCAAATACCGGCTGTTGGCTGATTTCTGCAGCAAGATCATAGAATGCCGAGTGGGAACCTTTGATAAGGTAAACCCAGTACAATTTCAGATGATGACTGCTATACTCCTCAACATCAAAATCAACTGGAGTGAGTACATCTTTGGAAGGTTTCGGGACAGTCTAAGCACCTCGAATAAACCTTATGGACTCGTTCTAAGCGACCTGTTGTACAAATCAAAGTGTGTATACTCGTCTGGCCTTCCGTTGAATAAGTCCAAGTTGTTGGGAAAAAGGATTCTGAATAATCTCTTCAATCCTCCCAAAATTGGTGGTGCTGCTAAACTACTGTCTGAGCGTCTGGAAGTACGTCAAGCGTCTGATAAAGAAGCGGAGCGTCCAGTGCCAGAAGAAGCTGTGAAGCGTCCGGCTGCAACAAAGAAGAGAGCTCCCAGAAAGCCCAAGGTTCAATTTTCCCCCTCCTCTCAAAAGGTTGATGAGGAAACCGATGAGGATGCTGAGGACAAGTTACCTCTCAAAAGACGGAAGCTGGAAGGGATCATCAAACAAATAGACTTTGAAGAACCAGCTGTTGATCTTCCCGCTCCACCGCCTAAGCTCGTTGAAGGAGTCAACATAAAGAAAATTTTCAAGCGTTCCAAGACTGGCAAGCATCGAATTGCTCCTGTTCCTGAAGAGCCTGAGACTGTTGAGCCAAGCGCTCAAAGCATTGCTGTTGAGACAAGTTCTCAGGGTAAGTTTATTTCTTCCCACATCTATTTCGTTCCTACATCTGTAGAAGATCCTGCTCTTATAGAGGATGTTTCTCTCTCAGCTCTTATTCCAGTTGCGGCTGAAGCGTCAACTGATGTCCATCTGGATGTCAACTTGACTGACATGGTGGCCATTGCCAAAGATGTTGTCAGAAGCATGCCTATCTCAGAGGAAGCTTCCCCACCACCAACAACATTGATTACAGCAGAGGCAATCTCAAAAGATCAGAGCATTGCTGAAGACGCTACAAAATCAATAGAGCGTTCTCCTGTGCCAAGGCACTTCTTTAGTCTGGACCCCTCCAGAACAATTGATCACTCTGTCAATTTCATGCCTCCAGTCCCTGAAGAAGAATTCATTCCAGCTGGTTATAATGAAGAATGCTACATTGTCGCTGAAAATGATTTAGCCAAGATAATTGATAGAGATCGGGCTCTTGTGGAAATGCTGTTCAACAATGAAGTCTCAAGCGTTGAATTTGCATACAACTTGGCACTCGCAAATGTAGATCCTCTACCTCCTACCCCAGCCTCTATACAGATATTTGAAAAACGGGGTACTGATAAAATTCCACAAGGGAATGTGGACTTAGCTTACTTTCTGGATATGGGACGCAGTAAGCCTTCAGGATTTGCTCCAAGAAACTACAAGATTAGGGCCTATGAGCGTCTACCTGCGGAGTGTTTAAATCCTGTAGAGGAAATTTTAAACAAATAAGGTTATTCCCACTTTCCTTCAGTTGTGCACAGTGCTGCTAATCAGAGTCTTCCAAACCCACTAAGATTGTGGAAAAATAAAAGTCCCTATATCGGTGAGCGTCCTGCCTCTCTAAATGCTCTCATTCAAGAGGAGGCTGATTACTTCTTACAAAGCGTCCTGAATGCAAATTATCAGCCTGATAAGCATCGCTTTGAAGACATCCGAGATATTCATCATGAAGGTTTTTGTGCCATTCTGAATGCAGGCACAACCTTCTGCATGAATGAGGTTACCTGGTGTGAAACCTACGTTGGCCAGCGTTACAAGTTTGAAGACCTGGTCAAGGAACCTCACTTGTTCACAATCGGCATGCTAGATAAAAGAAGACAGTTTGCTCGATATTGCTTACAGCGCCGAGAAGCAAGAGTTGGCCCACTTGCTCTCTTACCCTCTTTCCGTCAACCAATTGAACGCTTTCTGCATGAAGCGTTGGGTAGGATCGCCGATTTGCCAATTAATTCTTGTGGCCAAGCGTCAACAAGCGGAACAAAGCCTACTTCAGATTTGACGCTTACACCTGGCCAGCAGGAAAACAACATCAGACATATGTTGAAGATGCTCCCTCCGTTATGGGATTTCGACAACGTCTTCACTGCAAACCTGAGGAAGCCAAATGGATCCATTATAAGACCTCTTTTCGGGTATCCATTGCTATTCTCTTTCCGACAAGAACTGCCGGAACACTATACCTTTGTACTCTCTTTACTCGAAAGAAATCCGGACATCTCGCGTGTAGCCTTGCCTTACGTTGAAGAATACATAGCAATGTACGTATCCAAGTCTGAGCGTCCATCGGAGATGCCAAAAGATAGAGTATTACATTTCTCATTCACTCCACGTGACGATGCTCTATTCTTTATTAAGGCTTCACGATGCAAGATCTTTGTTAACCACATGCTTCAGATCTTAGGACCAGGATGGGTCATAGCAATGGACACTCCAATCCGCACTCTAAGGGATTTCTCGACCATTCCTATTTCTCGAGTAAATGAGTTAATCAACAGTTCATCAACGGAGTTTGCTGATTCAGATTTTGGAAGGCTCAACTTCAGATTCTGTGACTTTAGTCATCTAACTACTGTCTCTTCTTTACCTTCCACATCTGATGCAGAAGTTACCTTAGCGCCAATAGTGGAACCAGTTCAAGCGTCTCAACCAGAGGCTGTGCCTGACGCTTTAACTTCACATGTTCCTGCGGTGGCTGAGATGGCAATCCATCCGTCTGTCTTCAATCCAGATTTTCAACAACCATCTATAGAGTCACTAAAGCACACTTCAAGATTTAAACAACAAGCCACCTCTTCGAATGTGCATCAAACATTTGTGCCTCTCCTCACTGACGTGTTGGAAGAGATGAACGCTCAAGCGTCCAATCATGCAGAATCTCTCCACTGGATCAAGGAAGACTTAGCTAAGATCGAGAAGGAGAATATGAGCGCTCAAGTTGCTCATATGCGCGGCGCTGCTGATGCTGCCGTAGATACTACTCTTTCTCGTATGCAGACGATGATCGATGGACTTGCAGCAAATCAAATTGCTATGAAAGAATCTCTTGAAGCAAAATTTGATGCGTTGGCTGCATCCATAGCCCAAATGGCCGCTCAAATTGCCATTCTTACTGAAAATACAGTAAAGGTTGATGATGGCAATAAGGGGGAAAAGAGGAAAGCTCATGCAAGTTTAAGAGCTCAATCAAGTTCTAAGCGTCAAGAAGTGAAGCGTCCAGAGCCGAAAAATCCACAAGATTTTGTATTCTTGCCACCTCCTCCTCCTTTGCCCGAATCCAATTATCCTTCATGGGTTGCCGCCACGGGAATTCCTAGTAGAAGAACTGGTTTTCCTCCCATCGCTTTCAGAGCAGATATACCTGTGCCATCTCAAGCGTTACTTGAACAATTCAATATACCGATGGAGCGAGCGCCACTTCCAGAGCCTACTACTCCTCAAGACTTGGCTGTGGAAATGGAGTTCTCAGACTCATCTCAAGCGTTCAGAGCAGTGCTTAGGCATATGGGTATTGATCCATCCGAATGGGATCGACGGCATACAATGTATGAAACAAGGAGAAAAAGGGAAAATCACTTCGTAATTGACAGAGATCATCAGATAATGATCACCCTTCAAGATCTCATCGAAGAAGCCATCAGAACAGAAATGATCAGACGACGAAATCTTACCAGAAGAAAGTAGATCATGATAGGTCTTTGTAATTTAATCCTCTCTTTTGTTTCTACACAGCTTGTAAAATGTATGAATTCTCCGAATATATATAAAGTACATTTTTCAGCTGAAACATCTCGTTGAAGCTTAACTAACTCTAACTTACTAACATAATGCTTATTAACTTTGGCTGTCGTAACCATTGAACTATAAAAGAGTGAGTATTGCCATCATCAAAAAGGGGAAAATTGATAGGAAATTTCATATTAAGATTTTGATGATGACAATTAGGAATCTTGTTAGACCCCAAAGTTATGTACGATTAAATTTCATAGATACTTGTATAAGCATTTGAACATTAGAAATGTATAGGCTTTATTTTATCTTTTAATTTTGACATTCTTAGATCAAGAAGTCGGTTAGATTAAGCGTTTGATACTTTCTGAGTGAGCTTATCAAGACTGCGAAATCTGAAGACTCCAAGCGTCCAAGAAATCAATAGTAAATGAAGTTTGAAGAAGTTCACTCTAAGCGCCTGACATGTTCTGAGTGAGGTGTCAAGTAACAAAGACTGAAGTCTCAAGCGTCTACTCTTCTAAATAAAGTCTGAAGACTTTTCCAAGCGTCCAAACATTAAATAGTCCTCCAGATTAATTGGAACTTTCAGCTCATGAATGAAGCGTCTATCAAATGACAAACATTCTCCTGAAGCGTCAGATCGAAAGGAATTTAATGCAAATATTCTCAGTGCATTAAATGCCAACGGGCATTTAATTCAAATGCATTAAATGCTGATAAGAGCATTAAATGTGATAAGCACTTTCAGACATACGGAGAAGTCACCCTATTGGACTGTCAACAATTCAAAGACTGCAGCACCTACTTTTGTGCAACAAATTTTCAGGAAAAAGAGGACAAAGTTGTTCACTCGCGTAAGTGAGAGACACGCGCCCTTGCATGTGTCAAACGGACACTTTTTCCAAGAATGCCTATAAATAGAACTTCAACAACAAGCCAAACACAGAACAATTATCAAGCAAAATTGCTGTTGCATTGAAGTCTCATTCCTTAAACTTTCAGATAAGCCAGAATACTCAAGAAAATATTCTCTTTGCTTTTCATCAAATCCTGAGACAGTCAACCCAATATCTCAAACATTCTTTTTGAAGAAACTACACTACTACTGAGATATTCCAGTTGTTTGAACTTCATCAAAATCAAACAAACCTTTTTTTAAAAAAACCCCTATCCAAGCCTCGCGATCTGTGTGAAGTCGAAGTTGGATACTTGCCATATTTCTGGGTGAAAGAAGCTTGAAGTGATTTGGAGCAGAAATCTGTGTGATCAAGGAGCTCAAGTCATCGACATCCATCTCTCCCTAATTTGTAGAAGATTTTGTGTGATTCTTTAAGAATCATTTTAGTGGATTGCCTCCAAGTGTTCGAGGAGAAGAAGGACGTAGTTGGGATTACACCACCCAACGAACCTTACAAATATTGTGTCATTTACTTTACTATCAATTCTCTTATTTATCATATCATTGCATAAACTGATTAAGTAAAACACAATCAAACACTAAGCAACTAAGAAACCTCTTGTGACGCTAAAGCTTTCAAGGATAAGATTCAAAAATTATTCCGCTGTGCTAACACTGATTAAAGAACTGAACGCTTAACCTACTCGGTCAAAGTATTCAAATCTTGAAGTCTGAGTTAACTTCCTAAAAACAGTCTTCATCAGACGCTTCGCCAAAGCGCCTATTTTTTAGTGAACGCTTAAGTCAAGCGTTAGACACTTCAAGCGTCTAACTTTCAAGAGTCCAAAAGTCTTTTAGTACGAAACTTTTTGAAGTCGAAAAAGACTTCAGGGTCTATTTAACCCCCCCCCCCTCCTAGACCCTTTCGTATGCCACTTGGGACCAACAAACTGGAAGCAATCCTCAGTATCATGACCATTGTCCTTATGGAAGCAAAAATATTTGTGGTTATTTTTTCTCTTCGAATCGTATTTCATCTTTTTTGGCCAAACAACCAATTTTGAATTTTCATTGGCCATCAAGGCCTTCACTTGTGTAGTCTTTAGGGGAGTATAGCTTTCGTAGTTGGCGTATCACGATTGCCGTTCTTGATCCTTATCGGATCTAGGCGCTCCGCGTCGATCTTGCTGTTCTTTCTCCTTGTTCTGATTCCACGCCTTCCTCTCTGCTCTCTTAATTCGATAGATCTACTCCTCATGGATATACTGCCTCGCCATAATCATCATCCCTTCTTGATCTACTGGAGGATTTCGTATCAACGCTGCAGCCAATGGTCTTTCTTTTAGACCATTGATGAACAATTGGTGAATTACTTCATGCTGCACACCCTGGACATCCAAAGCTTCGTCGTTGAACCTATGCACAAACTCCTTCAACGTCTCATCGTCTCGCTGCTTTATACCCACGAGAGTAGAAACCGATTTCACAGTTCGTGCTTTACTTGCAAAGTGATTCTCAAATTTACAAACAAACTACTCATACGAGGTAAATGTGCCTGGAGGTTGACTGATAAACCAATCCAGTGTACGACCCACAAAGGTTGTTGGAAATATCTTTCCATTCACAGCATCACTCAAGTTATGCAACACCATCATTGTTTCAAAAGTAATAACATACTCTGTAGGATCCCTAGTTCCATCATACTTGGGCACATCTGGCACTTTAAAGTTTAATGGCATACTTTCCGATAGAATGTTCATATGGAAACATGAATTACAACGCTGCAAAGCCGAGACTGGGACAATTCGTCTCTGTGGCACCTCGTCCTGCCTTATCTCCCCAGGCTCCCAACTAGAACTCTGGTACGCTGTCCCAAATTTGCATCGCTTCGTGCTTCGTGTGGGCTCCATTCTCTGTCCTCCCTTCTATCCCTTTCACCTCGGCTTGTTTTGCCCTATTTTTTTAGAGGTCAGGTTCATGAAATAGCCATCGGCGTGCCCCCGTATTGCGGCCATCTTCTTCTCGTTCCCTTTTCGGGTCGAGTTCCTGAAATTTCCGTTCTTGAGTGGCTGGGGTAGGATGGGCAGTCCCCACATTTGGTGTTGCTGGCAACTTAGCCAACTGTTCTTGGAGAAACTTCTGCCTCCATTCCTGCATTCTCCTGTTAAATTCAGCCTCGGTCATCATGATCATCTTATCTTGGGGTGTCTCCACTTCGGGATTCAGTGGGGGTTCCCTCGCTGGTGACCCTTGAGATTCTACCTTCACAGATTTTCCTTGTCTTTGACTCATTTCCTCCATAACATCAACAATACCAACGAACCCAGAAAAGGTTTCCCATAGACGGCGCCAAATGATTTAGCTCGATTATCGTTGGGGTAATTCGAACCAAATCGACGACCCAAATGGGTCGAACCAAGATAACTATTAAACTAGATTATAGACTGGACTTGATGAAGTCAAACTGCCTACGTACCTAATTGAATAGGATCAAGTCTATACGTAGTTCAAAAAGAGGGGTTATAATATACGTATTTGCTTCGTACAATACGAGGCCAAATACTCTGACTATATGGGTAAAAGAACAAGAATGAAGTTAATCTGGAGAGTATTGAGAGAGAATTTATTGTTGTCCCCCCCATAAATGGATTGGACTGGGTATTTATAAGGAATGAGGTGGTCACTATTCATGATGTGACATTTGGGCTAGTTGGGCCTAGACATATGCTGAACGCTTATTGGACCTTTAATATTCAAGTTATTTGGTCGGTGATCTGGGTCGGCAATACGGGTCGGGTCATAACCCAACCCATATATCAAGATTACGCAGATCCTGTTCACTGGATATTTTGTTATTAAATAGTATAATATTGGTACTTTGACCATTGACTGAGGGGGGCGGATATTTATGCTCATCAACTGGGATGATGATTATTAGACATGTCTTTCCAATTTCTATTTTGTGAATCTATCTATCTATTCTATTATAAAATTACGAGTTGATTTTTTGACATTTTTGATGTACCTCTACAATAAGATGTATAATTATATTAGGACTCTATAATAAAAATACATATCGATGTAGAAGTACATTAGATCACTCCTATTTATTTACTCATTAAATTAAAATATAAAAAAACAGTTTTACACGGTCCCAATAATTACATATATATGAATGGCTGAGTATACATATTACATATGTACAACAAAATTTGTAGGACAAATTATCAAATGGGAATACATGCAAAAAAAAAAAAAAAAAGATATCAAAGAAAAGTAATTATTTCTTATCTCAATTTCACTTGGTTTCAAAAACATGAGTGATATTTAACTTGATTGTTTCCCAACAAAAGAAAAGAAGAATAAAGAAAACTAAATTTGGTTTTTTTTCCTTCAAATTCCTTTGTAAGTGAACGACAATGGTGCATAGGCGAAATTCAAAACAAAAAATGTGAACTATATCATTAACCATTAGGCATCACGCTCAAATATCTAACTGTTGGAAGTGAAGAAAATATAACTTAGTAGGTATTTGCAATATATAAAGCTTTTGGATTTGATGTTTATGATTAGAAGATTAGCACTAAAATCATTATACATAGATAAATTATGAGTACTTAACTAATATAAGCGAAAGTAAAATAACGTGCTTATTTAGTAATTAGTAACAAGGGTTTGTGATATTTGTTAATTGTTAGTACACTCGCAATTTGAAATGCATACGATATTTTTTTTACACAAAAAAATGATTATTATCTTACGAATTATTTGAAAATTTTGCCTTCAAAGTTGATACATCACTTTAACAGCATTCATCCTATTGAAAACTAATTATTAATCAAAACTTTTTGTATTGATATAATATTTTGTAAAAATTGCCAAGTCAATAACTAAATACATTTAATTCATAATGAAAGTGTACTATTGTTAACGAAAGATCATCCCTGAAATATAAATATCAAAATAACCCATAACGTGAGATAATATATGTATTCCATAATAAAAGTTGACTAACAATTATGATTTCATGAAAAATGTAATTAAGGTCTAAAAAGAGACTCATCGAATACTTTTACAAAAAAAAACATGTTAAGGTTGCTTAAGAAAATAGAGAAAGCAAAAAAAAAAAAAAGAAGAAGAAGAAATAAGAAGACTACACTTATATCCAATTTATGAATCATAATAATCAAGGGACAACTGCAAGTACGTAAAGAACTCAAATAAAGGAAAAAAGGAGAGAGTATTCAACCCGTAAAAAGTAAACAAGAGAATGAACAAATAAAGCTTGCATTTGCATAAGAATTTATTTATGGGCAAAGTTCATTTTGCCCCCCTCTACTATAGACACCCCATGAAATACCTCCCTCTACATCTAAAACCTTCAAATACCCCCCTCTACTGTATTAAAATACATCAAACACCACCTTGACACATTGATAGACAAAAATACCTTTGATTATGTAAAATCATAAATTCATTTTCCACACATCTATAAATTCCTATAGTACTTTGCCCCCTCACAATTATAGTTCAATATAATTTGACTCCAGAATTGATTTAATGCTAAATTCACTAATTAGATTAAGCTTCATTATATATGAAATAAATAGTAAAATTTGATAGTAGTATTATGAATAAGATATATTAAACTTAAAAAAATCTCACATAAATGTTTATGATCACTATTAATATATTATATTCTTTTATATATAATACTTTAATTTTATTTTAATGATAAACCATGTGAATCATTGTTAGCTTTATAAAACTAATGATTTATGTTTTTAAGTATTATAATTAATTCAAATTATATTTTTATTTATTTAGTTTATAATTAATTCAAAGATTGTATATTTAATAAAAAAAGGATAGTGTCACTAATAGTCCCTGAAGTATTAAAGTTGTATCACTTTGGTCCCTAAAGTATTGCTTGTTAAGCTACTGACCCTAATGTTATAATTTCGTCTCACTTTGGTCCTTAAAGTATTTTTCTGTCTCACTTTGATCCCTTTTTCGATTTTTATTCGATACTTGATCAAATTACAAATAATTAAATTTATCATGTAATTAGTTGAGTTTAACTGGAAAAAAAATTATTATGTAGTTAGTTGAGTTCCATTAAAATTAAAAAAAAAACTCTATCTAAAAGATATGGAAATTATATTTAAAAAATATATATATTATATCAATGGCTAACTGCACCACTTTATAACCGAGTTTTAATAGAATAAATTAAATAATTATGATAAATATTTGTTACTTAAATCTAATCAATTGCATTTAATGTATTAATTTATTCTATAAAAATCAAAGGACAAGTAGCACCAATAAAATCACAAAAAAATAATACACTAAACGCAATTAATTAGATTTAAGAAATAAATATTTATCATAAAAAAGTATTAAATTTATTTTATCAAAATTCAGTTATGAAACGGTGCAGTTACCCATTGATATAATATATTTTTAAATATATATTCCATACATTTTAGATAGAGATTTTTTAAAAAAAAATTAGTTGAACTCAACTAATTACATGATAAATTTAATTATATGTAATTTGATCAAGTAGCAATTAAATTTGAATTGTCTTGAAGTTACATTGGAAATAATAAAAGTGTTTGGGGGGACAAAAATGTAAAAAACCAAAAAAAGGACCAAAGTGAGACGTAAAAATAGAAAAAGGGACCAAAGTGAGACAGAAAAGTACTTTAAGGACCAAAGTGAGACGAAATTATAACATGAGGGATGGTAGTGTAACAAAAAATACTTTAAGGACTAAAGTGATACAAATTTAATACTTCAGAGACTATTAGTGACATTATCCCTTAATAAAATTAAATTTGAGATCAAGTTAATTAAATTTTAGTATAGAGGGGACAAAGTACTAGATAGATTGTACTTGATGGGTTCTTAGTGACTTATTATATATTAAATCAAGGGTATTTTTGTCTATCAATGTGTCCAAGTGGGTGTTTGATGTATTTTAATGTAGTAAAGGGGGTGTTTAAAGGTTTTAGGGTAGAGGGCGTATTTGATTGTTTGTCTATAGTGGGGGGGGGGGGAATGAATTTTGCCTATTATTTATTTACATCATTGTATCGAGGTTTCAAATTCAATAAACTTAGTTATTTTAATTGATTCACTCTTCCATGTCAATTAATATTTAATTATTCAAATAATTATAGTTTATTAAACAATATTTCACTTAGCTAAATTATTATTGATGCGTGTCGTAGCACACTAAAAATACTATTTATATTACCTTGATACCCAATGCGAAAGCGTTAAGCAAGGAGTGAACCCAAAGGAGTGTAGATCAATCACAATTGTTAACTACTTATGAAACTTAAGTAAAAAAGAAGGGGAAGAGGGGGGGGGGGGGGGGGGGGGGTTGCAATTAGATGATAACTAAACAAACAAAAATGTAAAGTAAACAATTAAATGATAAAGATAAACAATAATGGAGAAACACGGTTAATTGTAATCACCCTTCATCTTCTCGATTTGATCATGGATACATGAGATTACTTCTTATCCAGTAGCCAACTTAAGAGAATCAATGATAGCATGCGAACCTTTTACTCTTTCCTTAAGTGTAACTTACCAACGGATAGCCAATCAATAAATTCTTTTTCCTAAACCACATATAGAGACTAGGCTTTTGATTAATTAGAGGAGAAACCTTAATTACTAGAAGAGAGTTGGAATCAAAAACTAATCCACCTAGCATGAATTGAGTCTATAATGACATTTATTTTTCCCTAAAAATCTAATAGCCCCTAGTTGCTACGAAATAAGGCCCTAATTAATAGAAATTTAACCATAACTAGCAATGGAACAATGAAATACAATAACAAAGTGTACATCTAACTTAAGCATTTCATCAACACTTGCCATTAAATTAAAAGATTAAAAAAGTTTTATTATTATTATTATTATTATTATTATGATTAAATATATATGCACGGCCATAATTACAAATATATGAATGGCTGAGTATACATAATTACATATGTACAACACAATTTGTAGGATAAGTTATAGAATGGGAATACATGCAAGAAAAAAAAAGATACTAAATATAAGTAATTCTTTTTTTTTTTATCTTAATTTCACTTGGTTTCAGAACATGAGTTATATTTAAATTGTTTGTTTCTCATCTATTTTATTTTAAAAGTACGAGTTATTTATTATTATTTATTTGTACTTTTGACATACATGAAATATATCCTTACGTAGTTAAAAAATTCATAATAGAAAAAGAGTCGAAATAATAATAAAAAGTAAATTACATTTATTTATAACAATAAGATGTATATTTACATTAGGACTCTAAAATTAAACCACATATAAACAATAATCAAATTTAAAAGTAAGTAAAGACGCTATAATTTGTTCATCAAAAGAAAAAAAGAATATGAAATGAATTTGCTTTTCTTCTTCAAATTCCTCTGTAAGTGAAACGACAATGGTGCATAGGTGAAATTCAAAATGAAAAATGTGGACTATATCATTAACCATTAGGCATCACATCAAAGTGCAAAATATCTAACTGCTGGAAGTAAAGTGTAAAGATCTGATATAAAACAAAGATAGGAATGATGATCAATAAATTAGCTAAAACTAACAAGAATGTAAATTCGAGCACAGGTTAGGTAGCCAATCATTCTAAGAGTATTTGAATCACATACTTGTAAATCCTATCGTTCTTCGTCTGACCAAAATAGAAGGTTTACATCATTCTTAAGCAAACAAATAAAATCATTATCCACGCAATTTATTTTGATTTTCTAAAAAATGTAATTAAGGTTTAAAATGAGACAGATCAAATGATTTTGAAAACATGCTACGATTGTTTTAGAAAATAAAGAAAGCAAAAACAAGAATAAAAATGGAATAAGACGACTACACTAATATCCAATTTAGGAATCACAATGATCAATGAACAACTACAAGTACACAAAGAATTCAATGAGAGGAAAAAATAAGAGTGTCTGACCTCCTAAAGGTAAACAGGAGCATGAACAAATACAACATGCATTTACTAATTAGTTTATTTACATTGTTCTCTCTAGGTTTCAATTTTCAGTAAACTTAGTTCTTTTAATTGTTTCAATAATAATAGTTCACTTAGCTAAACTATTGTTTAAGTTTTTAATATAGATGGAGAATTTATATTGGCACTCTGAGAATGCCCTCAACATAAATTAAGTATCTTTTATACAAATCAGTTGCCAAATTAAGTATTTCAGATCACTTGAAATTCGGCGCATTTTAAAGACTTTCTCTCCAATATATCAATTATGATATCCGTACTTATAGTATGATTTATACCATGACAATGCAATATCAAATAGGTATAAGTACACAATTTTCTTTATTTAAAAAATTATTGTATAATGTGGTTAGATTTATATTTGTCCTTATACCTTATGGGTTGATTAGAAAGTTTGACACGTCAAAATAATTCACAAAAAATCAAGTTTGATTACTAAGAAAATGCGTCAAACTAGACATGAATAATTGTAGGAAACTGATTATTATGAATCGCTAGTTTATTTCCTCTGAATATAAGTAAGGGGCCATGCTTTGTTACAATATTAATTTTAATCTGTTCCAGTCGATTTGAAATTATTTTATTTTAACTTAAAAAATAAAAGAAAAGGAAAATGATGTTTTAGAAAAGATGAAAACTATTTAAAATGAACATATTCATCTTGAAAAGGGATAAGAAATCTTAATTGATATTGATGGCCATTTTTGTCCATTTAATATAATAAAAAAGCAAGTTGAGTGTCATTATAGGGACTAATATAAACTCCCTATATATATATATATAACATTTTTAAGTTAAATATTATTTATATACGTAATTATATCAACGAGAGCATACAATTTACGTGCAACGCACGTGTCATTTACTAGTTAAAAAAATAGGTGAGGTTGAATCAAAAAAACTTCATTACGGAGTTGATATACAAATGGAGAATGCATCTCTATTTCTATTCATCTTTGTCCTCGTCTTCGTCGTAATTGAACGGCATAGGCACCGTTTTAAATGCACGAAATTTGCCGACATTGTTAAGATGTTCATTCTCCAATCTGCACATTCAGGAAACATATAAACATTACATAATCCATATTCAGGATTGTAAATGAACCGAGCTTGAGTCGAGCTTATTCTACCTATAAATTAGATCAGAACCATATTTACAACTTAGTTGCATGTGTTACGATGATTACCTGAAAAAAGTCCAAATACCACGACGAATGATCTCTAGAGATGCCACAAGTGTAGTCATTGCCTGCCTATGCAAAGAAAACACTGTGACATTCATGACAGTTTGCATCCAAGCTAACCTTAACAACACATTCAAACCCTGCCATAGAAGAATAAACCATGTCAATTCAAAAAAATCGCTTGGCATGATAACAACAACCGTACAATCTAAAAGAAAAACAAAACAAGAAGAACCATAAAATCTTATACTTAAAACTCACAATGGCTACAAAGTAAGCGCTTTTGTGTGGGATAAGTAGCTTATCTCTCAACCATTGGTTCTTCGATTTACGTTGGAGAAGCCCCCAATCCACAACGATATCCCAGTACGTGCTAATGATTGTAGCAAATACCGAGGTTATTAAGGCTATAATCCGCCAAGTAGCTCCTTTATCAAGTGTATAGGCTGTTCTTGCACAAACCGCCACTATTGTTAAGAAATATTTCACCCCATTGTATCCTTGCATAGCGTCTTTCTCATCGTAAAGGCGTCTCAAACACTAAAGCAATCAAGAAGTACTATGGTCAGCACAATGCAGTCCCTACTGCTGAGGTTTTTACACAAAATGGTGAGGATCACGACACGTCAGTACAGTGTGGACTCCAGTACTGAAGTGGCATTATCCTTCACTGTTGGATATGAAGACATAATGGGTTTATTTATTATTGTAGGTCATCTCATACACTAAGCAATCAAAAAACTCTATGATCAGCACAATGTGGGTCCTGCTATTTTGTAAGAATAACATTGAGGATATGTGCATCCTGGACCCCCACATATGACGTGGTATCATCCTTCACGATTGGTAAAAGGATAACGGGTTCATTTTATATGGTTGTATTTATTATGAACCTGAAGAAGGCGCCACCAATACGGCACTCCAGCTATGATGAAAGAGAATGTGTTGAAAACGTCGCTATCTCCACAACTGTTTTGTCTGTGTTTGTAGTCTCCCCAACCAAAGTAACAAATGTAAAACTCGACACTCCTAAGAGCTTGAACCTGCATGAAAAATATAGTTAGGTTATTTTCAGAAATGTACGCCAATCCAAAACCCGTAGCTCTATGCTATCTTCGAAGTAAATATATTACCTGGCTTGTAAGATGATCTGCTAAAAAGAAGTCTGGTAATGTAACCTGCATGGAGTAAACATAAAAACATATGAATTTTTTTTCAAAAATAGAAAAAAAGTTACCTAAATCCATCATGGGGTTAATGATTCCATGTTTACCTTATAGAGAGGAGCTAAGATAGAATGAAATAGGCAGACAAGGAGGAAATAACGACTTGAACGGTAGATGATGTTTAATGGGCACACCATAATGACAACTACAAGCTGGAAAAAAGGGTTGAATTTTCAATTCTAAGTATATGTATAAGAATAAATACTATATACCACTGTCAATTCATACCACCTACTCTTATTTTGATAAGAAATTATTGTTCTTAATTGATTTTGATGAATTTAATGTGTTCAATACTTACCAAATCAAGAGAATGTGGTATAATGGTGGTATATATACTAAAGAAACTCGATGCAAGTTTTTTTGCTTTTTTACCACTACTAATCCGAGAGGAAGAAGTTCGGTTATGGCTTTATAGTCTAGAGTCACCGGATCCATTTCCATGTCGAGATTGGCGAGTACACTGGCTAGAGCTAGCACACTCAAACTGAAACCGAAAAGTAGAACCTCTCTATATCCCAGTTCAGTTCCTGGTTTGAAACCAAATATGAACGAATAATTGACCCGATATCGCCTCCAGAAGTATATATTTCCAGCATACATCAACATGTGTAGAACAATGAACCCGAATAAACTGTAACAAATAAATTAAATTTTATTATAATTGGGGACTGTACACACATCCACTCACTTTTTGGGTAATTACATACTGGCCATTTGAAATTTTGCAAATTACTAAGACATCCCTGTCAGATCTGACAACTCGAAAAATAGAAGGAAAATTCAACCTGATTTTACAGATAAAGGGATATAAAATAATTTTTTACTGACAAGGGAAGTTATTGTAATTTTCTAAATTTGGAGTGTCTTATATGTAATTCAGTATTATAGTTTGGGCATCAAGAACACAAAAACATTGGGACTTATTACCTGTAAAGAGGGAACATAGTTTCCATGTATAATATTGGGCCTTGTTCGTCTAGGATTTTACGTGCCCGAACTATTAAAATTAAGGCCAATATAAGAGACACTGTACACCCAACGAGAAACCCTGCAAATATATATAGATTTTAAGTGATAATAATAGAAATTTTCGCTTCTTAAACAATAAAGTTTAGTATAACGTACCTGTTGAAAATGTTACTCTATGTAGTTCCTTTTTCTTCTTCGGCCTTAACATATTCATCCCTTTACTGCGATTCGAGTTCGAGAAATGCTTGATGAATGTCACTTCTACCCTTTCCATCAATTTGTTGACCTTTAATTACATATAAATACAGCTTATATCAATATTACATATTTTTCGACGTAACAAAATTTATTGCAGTTATTCTCCTCGAAGCATAAAGCTCACCTCATCTGAGCTGCCAAGGTAGGAATTATCAACCATTTTCATATAAGATTTTGATGCACTTCTTGAAGAGATCTGGAATAAGCTAGATATGTAAGTGATAATGTTCGTTAAATAAGACCTTTTTTCGCGTGTTTCCTAGTGAAAAATTAGGCTGAAACGACACGTATTTGAAAATAATTGCATTTTATAAAATTTTAGAACAATATACCTTATCATATTTCTTCATGATCTTTGAGAACGCCATAATATTGAGAAAGCTGTTGCATTCATCGACAGTACGTGAATATATCATCGAAAAATAAGAACAAGAAGATCAATAAACTATCATGAATTAGAATTGCCAAATTACCTATAGCCTTTTAGAAGCCTTAATTTGTGGTAAAACTCAACAAACGCCTTGATAAGTCGTTCTTCTGCTTTCTTCAAGTTCTCCTTAGTAAACTTCAAATCTGTTTGGATTGCAAGATTGAGAAAACCTTTGATCGTCAACCGGGGAGTTACTTGAACCGTGTTGAACCTTATATTTTGGAGTATTTCTAAAGGCGCTGGTCTTTTGGCCCGAAATTCATTTTGGTTTAACTCTTGAATCTCTTGGTTAGATTCGTCTGACTCCCGAATATTGATTGAACTTTCTTCATCGATCACGTCCACTGGAGCTCTTCCTGCACCGATATGTGAAAATTTTCTTATTATTTGAATTTTCATACAATTTTAATCGAAGTAAAATTTTCATAAAATTTATCTTTTGTTTCAGCTTTTGACACCATTGGAACTCAAATCTTTATTACCGTACAACATCACAAACACCACATTTCACTGTGGGACCTACCCAGAGTAAACAACACCAATATATTATATATATATATGTACATACATACACATGCACATATATATATACTAGTCGTAAGGCATGAGATACTAGCTGTGTAGAGAAAGAGAAGAATAATCAAAAGTATAAATGTAATATTGCATAATTATCGTTTATAATATGCAAAATTAAAGACTTTAGTTTAAATTAGATGATTATCCTTGAAAAAGATCTTTATATAAATATTAAATTATATTAATTTAATTTTTTAAAATAATAACACATGAGTAGTAAACTTAATAGATCAATTATTAAAAAGTAAGAATGATCGTTACTAGGAAAATCATTACAACAAGCAATCTTTTTATATGAATTTAATTTTATCGGTAACTATCTTATCTTGAATTTTAGAATTTAATTATATATAGATAAAGATTGATAATTATATTGTCCATATTTAAAATATGTATATATATATATATAGTATTTAATAACCTATGTAATACAATTTCAATTAGGCTAGCCAATTGAATTTAATTACCTAGGTTAAATACACATAAACATTGTTATTGCAAAAGTAATACACTAAAGGACCATGCACCTTTTTTTATCCAAAAAAGTGGTACGTTGTCAGTTTGGGTTCACTCTAGCATGAAATTGGCTATTTCAATACTATTTCGCTAGAAAATTCAAGTCAATTTTCCTGCCAAATAACATTTTCCGATAAATTATCAATTTTTCGGCAAATTTTGTACTAAAATTGCCAGATTTCTACCGGAGTGTAACCAAATTGACAACGTGCCACTTTTTTCGTTGAAAAACATGTGCAAGGTCCTTTAGTGTACCAATTTTGCAATTTTCCCTCTTCTAACTAAAATAGTTTATTCAATAGTTTCCATCTACAAAAAGAATTTCAAAATCAAGTAATGATATAATAGTTTTTCAACATAAAACAAACAAATGAGTTATTCAAAGCCTAAAACATAATAGATATTACCGACCTGGTGTTATTTGTACTTTTGTGTCTGTCTATTTCTTATAAATGTGTGTAGTATCAACATACGGGAGAATCTTATTTTTGGTCTCGTAAGTGGTCAAAGTACATATTTAGCCCATCGCTTTATGAGAACATCACATTTAGTCTCATAAGTTATAAAAAGTCTCGATGTTGGTCCCAAAGCCAATTTTCGTCAGAAATTTAATGGTCAACTCCGTTCGTCAATATTTTGACTGACTTTTTTGGGAGATTCTGTGTTTGAATGACGCGTAATATTCAATAAACATATTGTGATATTGAATATAATTCATATGTGAGTGTATTTACGTGTCAATTCTCCCCGAAAAAGTCGGTCAAAATGTTGACTAACGGAGTTGACCGTTAAGTTTTGGACAAAATATTCAATTGGGACAAAAAAGGTGAGACTTTTTAGAACTTATGAAACTCAAATGTGAGACTTTTATAAAGCGGGGGATTAAATGTGTACTCGTACCCAATTACGAGACCAAAAATGAGATTTGCCCATCAACATACAGACAGATGTACCATAGTATTATCGGTTAACTTACTGCTGCGCTGAGCCGCCAACCGAGTAGCATCCAACAACTCAGCTCTAGCCGTCGCCTTAACATCCGTAGCAAGCGTTTTCCTCTCCTCCAAACTACTAATCCAACCATTTGGATGCTCAACTTTCACTCTGAACGCAATCAGAGCTTCCATTTGCTTGTTCAGAACCTCAGCCTCCTTCATTACCTCCTCAACTTTCGATCTGTAAAACGTTATAACCTTATTAAACTCATCGTCCAATCGCCTGAAATAAACCATCTCGTACTCTCCGCCTTCGTCTCCCGCCATTAGAAACATCGTCTCCGAACCGTCGACGCCATTACGATTCACGTTGTTCACAAGAATCACCTGATTTTCAACATCCGATGGAGTTTTTGGAGAATGACGCGCGAAATGTGTTAGGCCGCTGAAAGCTCTGAAAAGGGTTTGATTTCGTTTAAGGTTTTCGGGTATGGCGGTCGAGGGTTTGTTTGTTCTTTGTTTGAAGAGATGGATATCATTTATGAGGGTTTTTAAGAAATTGTAATTCATGTAGGCTTCTTGCCATTCTGGCACCATTTGTGATGCAAATTCTTTACCGAACTTCATTTTTTTTTTTTTATGAATCAGAAAAAATTTGTTCAGTGTGACTAGGACTTGATTAATGAAGTATATATAGTGGTGTGAAATGAGAGGTGTAGGGTAGAATATGAAGATATTTTCAATTTTTAGGTGGTGATTAGACACTTTCCTACTGGTGGATTGGTGAAATGTAAAATGAACAACAGTTAGATTCCACTTGGTCCACGTTTTCCAAAATATTATAATTAGTCCCAGTAACTAACTCAACGCGGTACTTGATTCTTTAAAAGTTATAAATTAAAACAATTAATTAATTTATTATTTTATTATGTGAAAATGTTCAATATCACATGTGTTGCTTACAATTAAAAAGTGATGCACAGCATAAACCATTGAACTATTACCACTTACAACAATGTAAAGATTTGCAAAATTGGAGAAATATATATATATATATATATATATATATAGGGTCAAAATTGAATACATACCCTCTCTTAAATAAGATCTAAAACCCAATATATCATTGGATACATTAAATCCAACAATCCAAAAAAATAAGGAAGAAACAGGTAGGAAAAAATGGAAAATAGGAATTAGGGGTATAATGGACAAAATGACAAAATTATACATCACCCATTTACCAAAAATGACTGCATATCATCTCCTACAATTTCTCAAACTGATACCCACGAAAATCTCCAATTCAAGTTTTATCTAGATATTGAATGAAAATCTCATTTGAAAATCAAAGTAGTCGAAATATAAAATGATGATTCCAATTACTTCAAATCTTTAATATTTTTAATACGCCCTAATTAATTTATTTGATATCTCAACTCCTATATCATGATTCAGTTGTACTTTACGATATATATACATACATCCATGAATCACGTCTACAACGTAACTTCAAGCCATATAAATTCTGTAGTTAAAAAATGGCATATTATATTGGTCCTTGAATCCATTAATCATGATTTTATTGTAGGATTTGCTAATGTGCGCAACCCATCGTACATGGCAACACATTATACAGCCTATTATATTACATTATACAATTCATACAATAGGGATATACAACATGTGATTGTCTGCTTTCCAACAGTCAGTTGAATATATTATACAACATTTTGTATTACATTATACAGTATATTATAACCATTATACAGTATCATATAAGCCATTATACAGTGAATACAATAGCTAATTAATTCATTATATAATAGTTAAAAATTAAATATACAGTAAATATAAACAAAGTAAAGTACAAAAATAATGGAAATAAATAAAAATAAAAATAAAAATCCAACTGAAAATATAAAAACGCGAAAAAACCTATTAAAACGATGGAATTTGGGCCCGAGAGGGTGGTGCTCAGCATACTTATGATAAATATCTGAGTTGTTTTTAAAACGACGTTTCCTACAAGATTGAAGTAGAGCTTGGTACCAAATTCCAAAAACAGTTTTTGCCTTTCGAAAATTTAAAAAATATTTTTATTTTTATTTTTTTTAAAGCAATTAGTGACTGAAAATTGTAGTGTATAATAATGAATCTAATGTATAATTTGTTATACCATTCTATATAGTTGTGTATAAAATTCACAGTGTATAATGGTTTGTATTGCAGTGTATAATAATGAATCTAATTTATAATCTGTTATACCATTCTATATAGTTGTGTATAAAATTCACAGTGTATAATAGTTTGTATTGTAGTGTGTAATGGTTTGTATTGTAGTGTATAATGGTTTGTTATTGTAGTGTATAATGGTCCGTTACAGAGAAATAAAGAGAAACCCATTTGTTATTTTCTTACTATGATTATTTGAAGATCTGAGTGCAATTAATGAGTTGGGATTGAATCAAATTGGGTGTTGAAGTTAACTCTCTCTGATTTGTTACTTTTTACCAGAAAAGGAAGAGATTGTTGAAGGCCTGCTGCATGATCAATTGACGATGATGATGAATCGAGCTTGATGATTAATTGAGTTTGATAATGAATAATGTAAATAAGGGGGATTTGATTTCTGTATATGGAGTTTGATGATGATTAATTGAGTTTTGTGAACTGATCGGATTGTAATTGGAAAGAAACAATTAATTGGAGAAAAAAAATTTGTTAATGGGCGAAATAAGGGGGATAAACTGATCCTGCATGATATTTTCATCTGTTTGTTAGACCTATTGACTAAAATGCCCCTATCATCATTAAATTAAAGATAAAACTGAAATAATGGCTTTAAATATGGACCTTGAGATCAAATGGTTAAGATTGGGTCTTAGATCTTACCTAATGCCAATATATGTATTTGATTCATACCCTATATATATATATATATATATATATATATATATATATATCACATGCATTTCGTATATATGTAGGGAAAATTGCACTTTTGGTCCCATAACTTTGGTCTTTTCGATTTTGGTCCCATTCGTTACGGATTCTCACATTACATCACATAACTTTCAATTTTCCTCACATTTCAATTTCGTCCAATATTTAACGGTCAACTCCGTTAGTCAATATTTTGACCGAAGTTTTTGGGCCCAATTCGTGCAGGAATGCATGTGATATTAAATAAAAATATCGCGATATTGAATATAATTTGTGTGTGATCAGTGCATTCATGCACGAATTGTTCCCGAAATCTTTGGTCAAAATGTTGACTAACGAAGTTGACCGTTAAATTGGATGGAATCCTTCAATGAGACTAAATATGAGGAACATTGAAGTTATGAGATATAATGTGAGAATCCGTATCGAATGGGACCAAAATCAAAAAAGACCAAAGTTATGAGACCAAAAGTGCGATTTTCCCTATATACGTATGAAAGATGCCATTTCTGTGACAAATTTGAGTAAAATGCTTGTTGAAACTTTCTATTGTTCCATCCTCACAAAGATATGATATTCCAGTATTTTTTTGGAAAATGTGAGATTGAGAAATTTTTGGATCTAAGTGCTACAACGTGATCATTTTGTTGTGTCATTGAGGACGCTCCGGTGCTTTACGTTAAAAATGATGGGAGCCACCTCTAAAGTCCATACAAGTATTCTTCTACCTATCTTGATATTTGTCCAGTATCTGTCGTTATATTTGTATGCATGTGATTTTAAAAGCATTCAAATTGTTCCGATTGTTAGAATTGTTTGAAAAATTGTTCTGATTGTTATGATATTGGTTCTTAGGCCCATGGCTGGACGGTTTGCGGGATCTGCTTAGTATTATCAGGCTTCCAGTAGATTGACTTCATCGTCCAGTGCCAAATTTAGGTGTCCTTCACAGGAGGGATGGAGGTTTCTTGCGATTGTGATAAGCGCCGCCATGTACCTAGGCATGCCCAATTCATTTGTTCGGTGAGGTCGCTCCCCAAATGGATGATAAGGTAATAAATGTTCAGTTGGGAGCCACAAGATGGTTTATCTTATATGATTCTGGTTTTTGCATGATCTGGTATTGACCAAATTGATCGTTATCTCACTTGCACTCAACATATGGTCTCACTAAACTTTTTCTTATTTAGTTTCTATATGTTTTGTCTATTCCAGAGATGAGTATCAACTAGAGCTTAATGGAGATTTAGATTCAACAAGCTGGAATGTTCATGACAAAAGTAAATAAATATATGTTAAACAAAAATTAGCAATTCCTCTGAGAAGAGAGCCAATTCTATGAAATGAACAATAAGCTATGAGTTTTCATATGGGGTGAGTTATAGAAATGAAATTTCTTTAGAACTGTTTGTTTGGGTTACACCACGAGTATGGGGCCAACGATAGGGTCCATTCTTGGGGCGTGACAAAGGTGCAGCATAATTTTTACCTATGATTTTATGTCAAATATTATAAGCAGTTATAAATTAATGTAATAGAAAAGAGAAAAAAATAATAACAAAAAAAAGAAAAAAATAAAAATAATTTGGGGGGTGGGGGGGGGGGGGAGGTGAGCAAGATAAGTAGAGAAGAGAGGGGTGAAGATACTATTTTGACACTTGTCAAAGTTTTAAACGATGCAAGATGGCATGTCAAAAAAATGGTAGACCAAAAGTAGTTATTCTAAGGTCTCCTCCCTTTATATATAGTATAGATAATAAGGAAAAATTGCAGAATTAATCACGTAGATAGGTCCCTTTAGAATTTTGGACCCTAAACTTGTAGGATTGGTCTTATAGGATTTGTGTTTTTACATTTTCAGTTTTAGTTGTTAAAAATTTTACAAAAATCATTAGCACTATTACTTAATTTGCATGAATTTTATTAGTAAAAACTACATTACGTAAAACTCAGCAAAAAAGAAAAACTCAATTTTTTTATTAATATTAAGGCCCGGATCGGATGAGATACTATTTCTCATTTTTAATTTTTCTTACAAAAAAAAAAGAAAATTTATTTTTAAGAGAGTAGATATAAGATGAAGGAAGTGTGGCTGGATGAGTTTTTTTTATAGAAAAAAGTGTAATAATTAGGTGTGATGTGATATGCCGTTTTTTGTAAAAAAAAGTTGTTCTTTTTTTTTTAAAGAAATTAGTATATGCATGAGTTTTCGATTTTATAAAAAATTTAAACATATTAAGTTAAACTAATGAATTAAAGTATTCAAAAATATGCAAAGTAGATCTTATTTCATACCTTGCGTCATTTCGAATCAAAATATATGATTATTTTGATAACTATGCCATTTTAGTTGTTGAGTAAACTGTCCAATCATTAATAGGTAAAAAAAATTAATTTTCCTAAGAAAAGTCTGAGAGAAATGCCACTAAAATTTATTTTTCAAGAAAATTAAAGACTTTTCGGGAAATTGAGACTAACATTTTCTTGAAATATTTTTAAAAAATGTCAAACAAATTCATTTTTAATAAAAAGATCTTAGAAAAATCAAGAAATGGAAAATAGCATGATATCCAATCGGGCCTAAGCGTGTAGACTACGTCATGTAGTGTTGTAAAAGTGATTATTATTTATCCCACACAATTAAAGTCGTATATCTACTACTTGTCAAATTTCATGTGTTTTGTTAATGGATGAGACCAATTAAATTGTCAAAGAAAAAAAATCTTTATAATACTATTTTTACAACTTTGATTATGGGACCAATTTTGCCTTTATAATTATAATGAAAAAAGAACTTTAACATATAAAAGAAGAAAGATACGAGAAAAAGTGCATATAATTAGTCAACAAAGCAGTCGCCCGTTTGAAAACAAGAATTTGTTTTTGTTTTGTTTATTTTATGTATGTTGTTTTTTTCCGTCTCCATTCCGTAATTTCAACATTTTTTTCGTCTGTACATGACCACTACAGTTGCGATTCTAACAAACTTGGTCCATCTAGAAATTTATATTTAGAAAATTTCTTTTGTTAGTGAAGTACAGTGGTCAAGAGTAATTATTAAATACTCAAGTAAAGATTAGGTCCCCTAATGATGCACTAATAGTGGTTTGAAAAGCATAAACTATATTGTTGGTTTCCGACGTGGGTCTTTTCAAACTAGATCGTTGGTTTCCGACGTGGGTTTTTGTAATTCACTTGTTCAATGTTGAATCTTAATTATTTTAACCTTTGTTGACTGACCATATATAACATATCTAAAGTTGAAAATTAAAACAACTTATTCAATACTCAACTCACAAAATTGATGGTTAATTAAAAGTCAATTTGAGTTCGGTTAATTTGACATAAATTACACAACAGACATGCTTACAGTTTTTTAGTCGATAAGGTGCGACGTTCAGCTCGATGCCGACGAGATTTGTTAAGAAATATCCAGTTACTTGAGATCAACTCATGTTCTACTCAAACATAGTCTTTTAAGATTGACAAACAGTCAAACAATCTTGAGCAACATTAATTTAGGTCGATTTTGAGGATCGAACTATCTAGGCTAGGCTACTTCATATGATATATGAACATGATAATATAATGCTGGAAGTGTACTTGGACGATAATCGATCTACATACGTTCCTACTTGAGAATCGAGTGTTACATATTTCAATTAATTAATGTGTTCCTGTTATAATGCTCATGTCTATGCGATGTCACGTAACCTAAATTTGTATTGGGAACGTATTTTCAGTCTATAGTCAAGGTAAACAAGGAATAAGATGCTTCCTAAGAGGATTTAGGAATAAAGATCGTAACACAATTTGTTCTGGGATGAGGTATTTATATATTCTCTCACATTATATGAATCATAATCTTACATGTGACTGGTATGAAAAGGCCACGGGGACGTAATCGTCGGTCCTAGAGATGGGTTGATGGGTCTGGTCAAATAGGTGATCCAACCAAGCGTATCTTTAACATGCAAATCTTGTGATAATTTGCAAATATCAAAGTCGTGAGGACTCTCGTATAAATACAAAATTGTCATTTTGTAATTGATATAAATTCCCAAAATGGGGTAATATCAAATACCTTATTTGTCACCACGTAATTTACTTGCACTCCTCCATCTAACAACGTGTGTAATTCTTTCATGTTTCGAGAAGGAATAAGAGAAAAAGAAAACGTGGAACCGGGAGAGAGGGAGAGAGAGAAGGAGAAGGAACAAATGAATAATGAATTTTTGTTGGGAGCCAAACAAGAGAAAAGTTTCATAAAGAAAAAAACAAGAGAAAAGGGTAAAGCTATATTGACATTATATTGTACCTTTTGACTTTTTCACTTCTTCTAATATTTTTCTAAGTTTAAATAATAAGTAATAACGCTAATATTGTACCTTTTGACTTTTTCACTTGTTCTGATATTTTCTAAGTTTAAATAATAAGCAATAAATTATGAAAATTTGTTCAAACATTGGATTTTTTTTTTTTATCATTAGGTTATTCAAAGTGTTATATATATATATATATATATATATAATATTTGTCTGAAAAGTAGGATGAGTAATTTGTATATAAACAAGTATTACAAAAAATGACATGTTGTGATTGTTTGTTTATTAAAAATTGTGAACTAAAATATGCAAAAGGATATTGTAAAGTATATTATAAGGTTATAAAATAATAGGTAATCTAACGCAACATTGCTATTACATATAATTGTGATAGTTAAAAAGAACAAATGTCATAAATATAATCTATAATACTTTTTTTCATCAAAACTCTTCAAATGTCTATTATATTAAAAAATATATATAACACTAAAACATCATAAATATTATCACTTTAAAAGTCCGAAGCACAAATATTGATTGAACATTTTATCAATCATGTAAAAGATATAACCATATCAATTTAATAACAAATATTAAATAAAACTACAAATAGGAATAGTATTCCGAGTAAAACCTAGTAAAAATTCAAATTAACAAAGAATAATAAGAAATATATATATATATATATATATATATATATATATATATATACAGGTGGTGTGGTTCGATTTTTTTAACACTAATTTTGAAACCAAACCGCATAGGGCGGTGCGATTTTCGTTTGAATTTTAAACCATGGTTTGCTTAGAAAATTGACAAAAACGGTGTGGTGCGGTCGGTTCAGTGCGGTTTTTCAAAACCAATGCTAACCCCTAGGCAAATCCATGTTTTGAAAAACGTGCAATGAGAATTACTTTGTTAAGTATGTAAATTTTAGTAATTGGAAACTCGCTAAATGAGTATATTTTGCCGTATATTTGAATAGGGTAATATGCATTTCGGCCCCAATCTATGTCGGTCGGAGCACTTTGGTACTTAATATATTAGTTTTTACATTCGAGTACCTAACCTTTGTAAATTGTGACACTTAAGTCCATCGAATGAATAGTTTGACTTAGATTGTGCGCTTAACTACCTATATATTGGATGATATGTACACTTTGGACCCTATCTTATGATATTTTGTGCACCCGACTACCTATATATTGCATAATATGTGCACTTTGGTACACAATTTAAGTCATGCATAGGGCACGTGACAGATTTTTCGGAATGAATATTGTTGTGAATCCTGTATTCATGCACAGCGAAAATGATAAAAACATATCCAGATTCACAATTGGAGCACTTTTGGGTTTTAATAATTTTTCCATGTAAATTTTGAAAATAACATATGAAGATGAAATCTAATTTCATCTTTTTACTAACCTTTTGATTTCAATGAAAGTCTTGATCTTTCGGATAGCAGCAATTCAAAACTCCTACCTCTAGATATCACGCAGGAACGAGCTTCGAAGAAAAATCCTCCACTTTTAAACCACTATGGCCGACGGCTTCACTAAGGGGAGGAGAGAATATTTTTCTCTTGTTTTTTTGCTGTCAAGTCTAATTGTAAGAGTTAGGTTTTGACTAAACCAGTGATAGGTATTTATAAGGATTGATGGGCATGGAATTAACTAATTCCTTGAGCCCATCCAACTCCTCCAAAATTCGCCTACCACACACCTCACCCTATTATTATTGGGCTAAGTTGACTTTCAACTTAGTCCAATTATTAATTAGCTCCAATATATTTTAATCCAGTTAAAATATAATACTAATTAATATTCCTTCATATTAAATAATCTAATTATTTAATAAAAAGGTGAGTATAATAAATAAGTCTATTTACTTATTATAATTAATTTATTTCCATTAATCAAATAAATTAATGTGTTCATAATAAATACATCTAATTATTTAAAATTAATTTATTTCCATTAATCCAATTAATCAAATAAATTAATTTGCTCAGCAAATAGCAAATTACCTATTTTATGTTTATTGACAACGAAAGAATTCTCTTTGCTCAATTCCTATTAAGCGCGACTCTCTAAGTCCGTTTCAATTGGCATTGGGAGGAAACCAATGATGTGAGTGTCACTAAGCCACACGTGGACTCACATCGAAACCCAATTGAAATGAATGGATCAATATGAACCTTTAGGTCACAGATACCATGTGAGTATAAACCCTTCACTATACCATCCTGATCGAGTGAGAGTCATGAAATATGTCAAACTCACAGGACTCGATGTTGTGCTTTAGGGAATCATAGTAAGATGAAATTACTGAACTACCCTTATGTACTATACATAAGTTAGTTCTTCTGCTTTGGCCAAAAATTTATAATTTCATTTACCTATGATCTCACAGGACGTTAAGTCGTTACTACCTGAGACAGTGAATTCCCTATTGGCAATCACCGAACAATTGCCACTTGTCCTTCTGAACCACACTTCGAGGTTGATCGCACCAAAGGGTGAAATGGATCTAACTACTCTAATAACTCGTTCAGTGTCACAAGTCCAATCTTCGTGAATCCTCAGGTCTAAGGCTCACACACACTACCGCGACCAGTAATTCAATCATTGACTATCCAAGAGTAAATGCCCATATGATTGAATTACGGTGAGCCGTGTTCGAATATGTCAATTCCATTGATATATCTATGACCAAGCTCCCACCATCCAAAGTGACCAGCTTGACACTCCTTGTCAAAGCTTGCATCACACAAGTCTGGTCTTAATGTCCAATTAAGACTCATCGACTCGCGAACTCTGGTTTAAGTAAACAAGGAGCCGATACTTCTAGTGTCCATCTCCTCAGATCATTGAGGAGTAGAAGCTCCCTTTTGATTACCTTGGACTTATTTGTTCAATACTTATATTAATGTCATCAAGATTGATATGAACAAAAAACTATGCCTTTATTAATGAATAAGAGTTTGTACAACATAAATGTAATGCCTAATAATCTAATTCCTCTATGGCATGGAGGGCATAATCCTAACAAATATTCCAAATTATTCCTCCAGTGTACTAAAGTATCACAATTTACAAAGGTTGGGTACTCGAGTGTAAAAATTAATAGATTAGGTCAAAGTGCTCCGACCGATATAGGTTGGGGTTGAAAATGCATTTTACCCATTTGAATGTGATTAATCTCCTAACTAATTCCATTCACGTGTGAAACTGTGAACTCTGATCGTGGTACAGAAAAATAATATGTAGTCGCTTTTATATTTTTACCATTTGATATTTACTAGTAAACAACACGTGCATCGCACGAGAATCATATGAACTTATTGAAACAATTCAACTATACAGATATTTATTCAAGTTAAAAATTGTTAAGCCCGCCGCCAGTAACTAGTCCCACATGGGAAAATTTGCAAAGAAATAAACTGTTTATAATGGTTGTCAAAGGATTCAAGTATAACAATGGATATCTATTTTGGGCCGTAGTTTAAATGCCCAACTCAAGGTTACGCTCAATGGTTCGGAGGCACGCTTCGCGTCCAATGGGCCCAGGGCTCGGGGCGTGACAAAAATGCTTCCTATTCAAAATTTAATTAATATTAATGTAACTAAGTGAAATTATTATTCAATAAATTATAAGTATTTAAAGAACTAAATATGTACCAAAAAAAACTATATATTGATTGAAATGAAAAACTCAATCAATACATTAAATAAATATGTATAAAAATTGAAATCTTGATAATAATGTAAATAAATAAATTCTTATACAATTTTGTCTTCTTTTTATTTATGGACCAAACGTTCTTTTTTTTTCTCCTTGAGTTCGTTGTAAATTTGTAACCGTCTCTTTATTATGACTCAATAATTTGATACCATGTAATTAATCTTGTTTTTTTTTATTCACTTTTTTATGTTTTGTTTATTCTATTTTTGAAAACACCCATAGAATGTTTCTTATCGAGAATGATCAATGTTTTCGGCCCAAATTTAACCTCAAATATATTTTGCAAAATCACTATAGATTGACGTAGATAATGTTTTTCATTTTTTATACTTCTCTATATTGAACAATTATAAGTTGTTAAATTGTTATGAATCTTTTGAATTTGTCATTTTTTCAATGTTGAATTGTTGTATTTAATGGAAAACCTATTTGGTTTAGATCATTCTTTTTGAAAATATTATTAACAATAAATTTATCAAGCATCAAATTGGATTAATCAATATCTATAAACTATATTACGATATCAGTTGAAAATTTATTTTACTTTGTGGACAAAATCGAAAATGTAAAAAAGATAAAAAGAATAGAAATCTAGCATTCTTTAACTTATGCAACTATGCTTAAATAAAATTTAAAGTTTTTATTTTCTATATTTTTAACGTATAACATTTTAAATAGTGAAGTATCAAAAATATTTTTTATGATCATTGTTGAACGACATAATCAAATATACATCCTTAAGGAAGTAACATAGTCAATATATTAGCTATTAAAAAGGAAGAAAATTAATAGACAAAATAAAATAATCCTTCTTTTGAATATTACTTATTTAAAATAAAATTATTTCTATATTAATTTTTTATTAAAATGACTAAGTCAATAATTAAATATGTCAAATCCAAAATGAAAGAGTATTAGATGTTAAATAAATATTTTTGAAGTACAAAATTTCAGGCAGTCTTTAACATGATAATATATGTAATCCATAATGCAAGTGTACTAACAAATGAAAACAATGTTAAATTTGAAGTTCGGATTCTCAAACAATTTGTTATATGATATTGTAGTAAAATAATTCAATATAAATATTATGCACTTATACCATTTAAAATTATACGAAATCAAGGATTATGAAATAATTATGTGGTTAATAGCCTTAGTCCTAGAACCATTGTTCTTGGCATGTATACCACTATATTTCTCTTAGAATTAGATTTAAAAATAGATTTAAGTATGCTTAAAATTTGAATAATTTGCTTATTACCTCATTTGATTAATTGCGCATAATGTGTTTTTTATCTCATGGTGCTAATCCTATACGACTATCATAGTGAAGCAAACTATTAGTGATGTAATATGGATGCAGGTGATTAAACATGGCCCCTGTGGGTAACACATGCTAGAAGTTGCCTTATGTTTTCTCAATTTTATCTTTTTTTAATAAATTAATAAGTAGAAGTAACCTCATGTGGTTCTAGATTTTTTTTTTATTATTATTATTATTATTATTATTACTATTATTATTATTATTATTATCATCATCATCATCTATATGTAATTTTATATAAAGTCCTAATATGATTATACATCTTGATAGTGTAGATACTTCAAAAAAAATTAATTTTTTTTTCTCTTTTGCCATTAAATATTGAATTACATAAGTATAATTTAATTTAATAAATAAATAAAGAGGAGTGACCTTATGTACTTCCACAACTATATGTACTTCCATTATAGAGTCTTAATATAATTATACATTTTATTATTGTAGATATAAATAATTTATTTTATTAAAAAGTAAATTATTGGGTTATATTAGGTACATCAAAACTTTTAAAACATACCTCATACTTTTATAATAGAATGAATAGATACATAATTGTAAATTAAAAACAAATTAGATTACGGCATACTCGATTGGGAATCATTCGAAAGCTCAATTAAATTAGCATGCCAAATAAACTTGATAACATGTTCATATTCGATAAAGTGAGAAATTTCAAGTCGACCTTGGCTCTACTATAAGAAAAATTATAATATGCAAAAATGTAATTATGTGATTTAAGATCACTTGTGTTTGATTTAATTAAAAATAGATTCTCATAGCTATCAAACAAAACTTAAATACGATATTTAAAACTCGATGAAAATTCAAACATACTTTATGGATAAATATTATTCAACCACCACAAAGTTAAAAATAAGTATGCCCTCAGATGGGTCCCACAGCATTCAAAATAATTGAAACTTTAAATTCAAATATATAAAATATCTTGTGTTTTGACCTAAAACGCATTCAAAAGTAAATTTTCTCAACTTTTTTGGGTAATGTAAATCATAGTCGTTGCATATATGCCTGCAATTGAGTGCTAATAGAATTATTCTTCAATAGGGGATTTCAATTTTCAATTTTCAGGGATTAGGATTTGGTCAAGCTCTAAATTCTAATAGTTGGATTGTGAAATAAGATCAATTTAGATAAGAAAAGAATAAATAATGATCGTTACGTCTCAATATTGTAAGCGCTTTATAATTTTTACAGTTTGAAATTTTTATAATTGTATCTAGAAAAATAAATCAAACTATTTGCTACATTGGAAATTTGTTTGAGTTTGACTTGTTTAACATGACAAATAAACTTGAACACATTTGTCTGTACAACAAGTTTGGCCCAATTAGTTGCAAAAAAAAAAAAAGTATGTGTAAAATTATTATATTATTTGACCTCGACTCGTGTTCGACTTTTTTGAGTTCGATTTTAGAGCCTGGTATAATAGATATAGGAGAAGTTAAAGAGGTATCAAGAAGGGAACCAAAAGGGACTTAGGAGTCAAGGTCGCACTCAGTAGTGTTAGGACTTTAGCTTCACTAGTAGATCTAGATCCCATTGGCTAAAAAATTTGGCTTCTCAATAACAATAGCCAAACAAGCGATCTTAGTGAGTAACAAAGGAACACATAGGGCATATTTGTTACCCTATATGAAAAAAGCTTTTATGAAAATATTTCTGATATCGAACATGCAAACACTATATGGATTTTTATAAAGTCACACCATTGTTCGTTATTAAGTTAGTGAAATGGTTTAATCTGTTTCGTGTAATCAAAACTGACGAAGATGTAATGCGGAATTCATAATATTACGTTTCAAGAATCACTTACTTGAACTCGGAAATTTGAGGACCTTCTTTGGTTGAATCGCAAACTTATTTACACCTTTTGAATGCTCCAATTCGTCCACTAATCACAAAGTGGAGAGGACTTGTATCCACAACCCAAATGCTCCAAAAGATGAGTAAAAATGACTATTCTCAAGATGATACCATCACTCCATTTTTAGCCTAGTATATGGACGAAAAGAAATTTGCCCATCTTCACTTATTTGTGTGATAGAATACATTTGAAATTGTTGGAGAATTATAGGAGTTTATATTCTTGGTTTTGGTTAACTTCCATTTCAAATTCAAATGGAGTAAAACCACTTCCTCCATTTCATGTTCAAAATCTTGGTCGGGTCAACCCTCATGGGCGACCCATACCCAATTTCTAACATCTCCCACTCGCACATGAGGGCTATACACAAGTATGCATCATCGTAGTCGTATACTCACAATCTTCATACAAGAAAATGGGTTGTGTGACCGGCGAGCACGTACATAAGGAGCTTTAACGTCATACACCAGTTAAGGATATATAACAGTTCACTTTCTCAAAGTACTAGGACGTAATATCTCGTTATACCCCAGACTTCATTTACTACACTAACAAGAGTACCTCTGATCCCTCATATGATATAAGAGCATACTCATTCACAATAACTTTATGTATTCACAATTATGCCCCAAACTTCTAAACTTGACATAATTGTCCGCACGGTGAATATAAGTGTGGTGCTAGTCAGAGATAGTCTTCATTTCCCACTTGAATCTCTCAACTTTAAAATGACTGCTTTCCTAGACATGTCCCGTATTGCCGAATCATCCATGACTATTGGAAACATGCTAAAGTAGCAACACCAAATTAAAGTTTCGACAATCAGTTGAAAGTCATAAGCGTACTTAATCAGGTTATTTAAACCTCTGAGTCTCACACAATGATGAAACAGGGATCCATTCACTCATTACCCAATGGCCACTAGGCACACATTGTATGAAACATGTGCTATGGCGCATTTCTTCATCCTAGGAAGCGTATGTCATTCATTAATAATACTACACCATACAGATCTTCGTCCAAGTGCACCCCGACACTTAACCTGAGTTTTTCTTTCTTCTTGATTGTTTTCTACTAATTATCAAATTCAAGAAAAACTCACATCTGGCCATAAGATAAGTCAATGGATGGTGGGAATCCATTTCGATTACTTAAATTCATAATAGTAATCTCATCTTGATTATTTATCAAGGCGACATCATCTCCACGTATGATTTCGTGTATCACAAAATCAATAAATGTCTCATCTCTTCACATTAATTACTTAATGTCAGAGACGATTGCTCGTATGAGAGAGCCAATCTCAACTTATCTGACATACTTTTAGACATTGAATGCAAATCATCACAAACATCCTTAGATAGCATATCATTCAAATGTCAAACATTTATGGGCATATATCTCTACGAACATTCACAAGTTCAAAAGACATCACATTCTACCCAATCCTAGAGGTCCGATTTGACCAACAAATACATCTCTAGATTAAGGCTAAGCAATAATTTTAGCCACTTCTAAATGCGTAGATACTTATTGTAAAACCACTCATTGGTTTACTATGATATCTCTCACAAAATTACATTTTGTGTATACGTTTGATTTTACAGTAATAGGTTAATAGAAAGAGCTATTGGGTAAGCTTTAGCTAGCTGTTTATCATAATATATATATATATATACATAATCATAGCTCCCACATGACTGTTTACAACTCCCATATGCTATAACACAAGTTCAATCAAACATTTTTCACAGCACAGATATATGCGCCACAAATTATATTTCATATATGCACAATGTTACACATATTTGTTTCTTGCTACTTCTAGAATAACCATTTTAATAGAAGCAAATTCAGAGACAGACTCACACTTATCCAAATCCCCTCCTTAAATCCATATATGTGTATTCTTTCAACAGTTTTCCTCCAAGCCAAGGAAATTATCAACAGTGTTTGTTAACTATTGTCCAATACCTCATGCTAGAATTGGACAATACCTTACGACCCATGGCATAGTAAATATTGGAGCGAGTACAAATCACATTGTACTTCAAGATCCAAATATCAACTACTGGAATATGGTGGTCTAGACATTTCTATATGGAATCTTTGGATACATTTCAAGGTTACAGCTTTATGCTATAGGAGTGGTGATGAGCTAGTAACTATCCATTATAAAATCATAGGACATAAAACTCTAACATGGATCTTGACACTGAGAAAGATTCATCTTTAACAATTTACATGGATTTTGACATCAAATCAAATACATTACTCATCATGTCCTCTACTTTATAAGTTAAAGAAAAATCATTCTCAATGGCTTTACGTACTTATTCACATCCCGACTATTACGACATTACCAATAAAGAGATAGAATTCTGAGCATCTTAATGGACTTACACATAAAAAATGATGGTCTACATCTGTGAAGATGAAAACACACGTATAAGAGCACATTTTCGTAAGATCTCATACACCATTATTTTGAAGACTGATTCTTGCCACAAATGTTTTAAGTTTACAAACTTTACCTTTTGACCTTTGTCTATGGAATCCTCAAGACATTCCCCATGTAGATCTTTTCAATTACATCTCTATTAAGAAATGCAGTCTCGTGTCCATTTAGATATAATTCTAAATCTCAAATGTCCATAATAACCAAGAAAAAATAATAAAGGCATATACCACCACTAGAAAATAAGTTTTGTCTCAAGATATATATATATATATATATATATATTCCCATGTATATATACATATAAATCATTTTTCACTAGGTGATCTTTATACCTCAAAATCGAATACCAACATTTTAGTAGATTTCGAGAACATATACAGAAGTTCTCAATATCCCCACGTCGAATGTTGAACCAGAATCCAAACTTGGTTTGATTGTATACAACCGGCCATATGTAACATGCTAATCATACTATAGCTAATAGAGATTGTGCAACTCAAATCTTTAAACAATGTGAAAGTCGAAATGCCACATGTTGGTTGCGACTTCACCACGAGGGTAATGTGAAAGTCGAAATGCCACATGTTGGTTGCGACTTCACCACGAGGGCGATTGCTGCCACAAAGACAATTATCCCCTCCTCAGCAATTGGCACAAGAGTTATTAATGGTGCCACACATGTTTACAGATTTTGTAAGTTCTATCAATACTCTTTCATTGCATTAATTCAATTTTATTCAGTAAGACAAGATGGAGTCTCACTATATTGGACTCTATCTAATCTTTTGGAGAATAATTTGTGTTTGCACAAAGTTATGATTCAACTTGTAACTTGATCATTTTGGTAAACTTGCTCCCACTTAAACTCGAGAACAGAATTTTCTTAAGTGATCTATAAGGCACGTCGCCACTATTTGAATCATTAAACCTAAGCAAATGTTTAGCAATTTCAACATTTTCATCTGAAAAATTATTCTCCGGACATTTTGTGATTTACTAATTTTCCATCTCATCATGTTCACTTAGAACACATACCCTTAGATTATTCGTACATAGTCGAGACACAAATGCATTGTCTCTTTAATTTGATTTATCAAACTTGTTTGAAAAATCCGACAATTTGATTTCTCCATAATGTCCAAGAAACATTCTAACATTTCATATCATGAGAAATCAAACAGATAAGATCAGGGTATATGAAAAAAGTAATGGAATATGAGGTTCATTTCCCAACCTTCACATTAACTAAATCACAAAAGTCTAATAGAATTAACTACCATGAAAGATCAACTGACTAATCTTTGAATAGTCACATGTGATTTACCACAAGTTGGCAATCAACTACGGAAGATGTATTCAGAGAGTTTCTCTTATTAGCTTGGTGTCTCGATTCATTGTGACTAAACTAAGCATGCGTAAGTGCATGCAAAGGTGCTCACATTACTCAATGAACGCATCATTGATTATCAAGGAAGATATCCGAGCCTCGAATTTTCCCTCGAGTGGTGATCAACTTGGATGATAGTGTTGACGAGAGGGATCCTGAAGGTGATGTGGCTGATCTTATTGTTGCCCCCACATCTCAACGCTCTCCTTTTTCCGAGACAAGCAGGGCAAAGCGTCGTAGGAGACTACCATTTCAGAGGAAGATCGCGTGCTTCCCGGTACTCGTCCGACATCTGTTCAACTGATCGAGAAGTTGGAAGCCCTCAATTTGAAGGACTTTAAAGAGTACAATGTACCTCATCATTGTGAAGAGGATCCAAGCGGTGAGCCAATAGTGCCGGATTGGAAAATCTATCCTCAGAGCTCAACCTTGGCTAGCCCCCAGGGTACGAGTATACCCTTTGAGATGTACCAAAACATGTTGTTGCCCCGTGATAAAGCCATTCTAATCGAACAGTCCTACGCTGCTGTAGAGAGGATGGGGGCCTCTCATTTAATGAAGGTACTATTCATTTTATGGTTTAAACTGATATTTAATTGATTAATTAATTTTTTGATTTATCCCTTTAACAAAATATTTTGTGTAGGCCTCCGCTTGTATGCACGACCTTGCCCTCAGCTGTGCGGGCCTTAAGGAAGATCTCCGAGTTGAGAGATCAAAACTGATAAGGTACAAAGCCGATACAGCCTCTGAGAGGAGCTCGTTTTTCTCTGTGAAAAATGAGCTTCTGGAGTCGAGTCGGCGATTGAAAGCAGAGAGAGAGGATCATCAGAAGGCAATGAAGGCCATGGAAGAAGAAAATGCTTGTTTGAAGGCCGAGTATGAAGAAGCACGGGCTCGTATCGAGCAACTAAATAAGGAAAAATCGGAGGCATACGAGGTGGGTAAGTTAGGAGACAATAACGAGTTCCTTTCATCTCAAGAGTATGCCGACAAGCTTGTCAACAGTCGGTTAGGCGGAGCTCGTGACTTTATGACGTTCACAATTTTCGATCGTATGCTCCTCTCCACAGCCCTAAAAGATGAAAATGATGGGTTCTATAAATGCATAGATTATGGAACTCGTCTAACTGCTTTAAGGACAGATTTTGACATGCGTTGTCTGGAAGAGTGTGACAAGTGCAAGTTGCTTAGGGATTCGTTTTCAGCCGAGGATCCCGATACTGATCCCATCGAGTTCCCCGAATTTACCCCGTTAGATCCCTGGTACAAGCCTCCTGCCAATCCAGCTCAGTCTTCAACTCAGAGAAACAAGGACACTATTGCAGACGAGCCTTGATTTAAGTTTGGTTTTTTTTTTTTGGTAGCCATGTGTGGCTTTTCAGACAATTTAAATTTAAGTTTGGTTTTTTGGTAGCCATGTGTGGCTTTTCAGACAGTTAAAACTTTTGTTTGGTGTTTTGTGATACAATGTTCATTTTGATTTTGTCGTCCCTGAATTTAGATGTTTTAAGTCTGAGCTTGTTTATTTGATTCTATCATCTTGTTATGTGTTTTCTTAGGAATCACATGTTTATACCTCGTGTATTTTTAACATTGAACTCGTTTCTGAGTAGGCTTTCATATTCAGACATTCAAAACAAGTGTATTCATCATTTTAACATTAACCTCATTTTATACGAGTAGATTCTCATACATTATTCTAATAGATACACATTAGCGTCGTCTCAACGAGTAGTGTTGACCGTAATTACGCATAAAACTTTCTTAAATTGTCTATATGTCATGGCCGAGGTAAATCTTTCCCTTGCAGATCCTGTAGTCTCTATGTCATTCCCATCGTTATTTTTGTGACCTTATAAGGATCATCCCAATTAGCTTCCAATTTTTTTACACGCTTTGAAACTTCGACTCTTTTCAACACCAAATCTCCTAATTGAAAGCACCTTACTTTCATGCGTTTGTTGTACGCTTTTGCCATGGTGCTCTTTAGTCTCAGTATATTTGCATAGGCTCGTTCTCTTTTCTCCTCTATCACCTCAAGCTCAAACTCGCGATTTTGCTGATTGTCTTTTGGGTCATTTTTTCCGGATTACCCGAGACAAGTTCAATTGATTTGTGGACCATAGGTTCAACTTGTGTATTGACCCATTTCTGTTTTTTGTCCAAACTTTCCATCAGAGTCTTCGCCTCTTCGTCTAACACCTCGACTCTACTGGCTCCATGTTTCCTCTTCTTCAACAAGTTGACTTTTAGTGAGGTCGTGTAACACTGACGAGCCTCCAGTTGATTTTCGCGCACCTCACCAATACCATTGCTTGTTTTGAATTTCATCTTAACGTGCGGGGTTGAGATGATGATGTGTGGGGTTGAGATGACGTGTGAGGTCGTCCCACAATCATATTGTATGTGAAGGGAACATCCACAACCAAAAAGGTAACTCGGCTCATTTTTTACTTCGACCCGGCCCCCAAAGATTTGTCTAAATCAATTGACCCCTTGGGCATGACTTGTGATCCCGTAAAACCCACCAAAGGAGTGCTTACAGATCGCAACCGCGTGCTATCAAGCTCCATTTTCTTCAAAACCTCCCAAAAGATAATATCTGCCGAACTCCCTATATCCACCAAAACCTTGTGTACCACAAAGTTGGCTACATCTATCGAAATTACCATAGGATCGTTGTGAGGGTCATTCCTCCCCTCATGATCACTGTCGTCAAAACTGAATGTTTCGTCCCTTGAATTCGACCCTCTTGTAAGTGAAAGCACCCGAATTGGTTCATCACGACAATAACTCGAACGACCCTTTCTTGCATGCCTCTGTCTTACATTCGAGGAATCCCCATCAGTGGGTCCCCCGCTATTATATGAATTTCATGGTGGATGTTATCTTTGGGTGTTTCATGCACTTCTCTTCTTTGCTCATTATTACGAGGGTCGTCATGATGGCGATAATCATTGCCTCGCTCGTTATTTCAAGGGTCGTCATTACGGTGATAATCATTGCCTCGCTCATTATTACAAGGGCCATCATTACGGCGATAATCATTGCCTCTTGAGCGTTCATAGTCACGATGATAATTATCGTTTCTGTGATATTCATTTCCGGGCAGCTCGTCATTACGAGTTTGACAATCCCTTTCATTCGATCGTTCGTGGGATCGTTCATGGGGTCGACTGCATGATCGTTTAACCTCTGATTTGTGGTTGGCCTCGGGGGCTCTTACTTCCGCCAGAGTGTGATCAATAAAATCATTCAGTACACCCGACTTGATAAGTCGTTCAATCTCGTCTTTCAATTGAAAGCAATCTTCCATGTCATGCCCATGATCTTTGTGGAATTCACAATATTTGTGCATGTTCTTTTTTAGACCGCTTCGTAGCGAACTGGGTCTTTGGACTTGGTTCGTCCATAGAGCCGCTACCAGAATTCTGATACGAGTCGAATTCAAGGGTGTATAATGTTCAAATTTGGGTCTATAGGGTCGATCATGATCTCTTCGTGACCCCGTTCCCTCGTATCGATCAGTTTCAGATTTTTCTTTACGACCTCTTTGGTCGTTCATGGTTTGCAAGTTTTCTTAGTCTTTTAACTCATTCATTTCTTCTTCATTAATGTACTTTCTCACCAGCTCTATCAATTCCTCGTGGGATCGTGGAGGGCGACAAGAGAGTGTGTCATTAAAATTGTCTTTCTTTAAGCCTCTCATTAGGAAAATGAGCATCAACTCGTTATTAAGTTCAAGGAAGTCCATGGCTTCTTGATTGAACCGATGTATAAATTCACGTAAAGACTCGGTTGAGCTTTGCTTTAGTCTCATTATCACAGATATAGACTTCTTTGTCTTCTTATTACTAGCAAAGTGGTTTTCAAATTTATGTTTCAACTGACGGTACGACCCTATGGAGCTAGGTGCAAAACTCATAAACCAGTCATGCGCCCGACTCACGAGGGTAGTAGTGAAAATCCTGGCATTAATTGCATCCATCTGTCCTTGCAAAGACATTAATAGCTCGTAAGATGTAATGTGGGGTCTCGGGTCACCCGTCCCATCAAATTTGATAAAGTCCGACATCCTAAAGAGGCTATTTGGAACTTCTTTCATGATCTCCATGACAAAAGGAGAGTTGCAAGTCATCAGTGTGGTGGTTGGCCTTTGCTGTACAGGATTCGTAACTCGATCCGCTCTCGCGTATCTATTTTCTTTATAGTGCACCGCATGTCGTGCATCAGGCGTTGAATCGAACATATGAGCCTTACCTCCCTCATCACCGTGCCCTTGATGGACACTGACTACTTCGTCATCTTCCAACGATTCTCCTTGCTGCTCTCCACCTCGGTCTCCATATTTTCGTCTTGCAGGAGGATTCGTACGTGGATCTCCCAAGTTAGGTATTGTTGGAGTACGAGTAAGATGTTTCTACATCTCCTCCTTTGCATACTCCTTCATCCTCCTGTCCAACTCTTCCTTCGTCATCGTTATAACTGCACTTGTTCCTCCTTCGATATGCGAATCACCAACACCTTGATTTACCAATCCCTCCTCCACGTGAACCAAACGAGTCTTCAGATTGCCATCCTCCATTTCTAATAACAAGTCTCAGCAACTTCAAAGTAGTTTCCCATAGACGGCGCCAACTAATCTATAACTCGAATCCAGGGACCCTAACCTATCAGTCTGGAAGGACTCGAATCCTACCACCAGTATGGTGATAACGATTTAAGACTGCACTTAGTAATAATCAAGCTACCTACGTACCTAATCAGGATCAAGTCAACGTAGTTCTATATTAAAGTGTATAACCAGAGTCGTACTCGGTGGGCGAATCTAACTTCCAAATTTATATATATAGGAACGTACTTCTCAGTCTATAGGCACGTTACTTCTGGAGATACGAGGCTAAAGCTAGAGAGAATATTCTCAAGATTCCAACCTCCAATAAATGTTCTGAGGGAGTATTTATAGCACACACCCTGTGCAAGTGGTTGGTGGACATCTGTAGGATGTCAACAGGTGGCACCATTGGATGGTAGATGACTCGGACTGTGGGGTCGGGTCAAGGAACGACGCGACCCGACACTGTTACTTAACTCGGATCTTCAGCCCAATGTCGGATTTTGGGCTTGTATTGGGCCTAGGATCTTTGTTTTAATATTAATGGGCTTAGATACCATATTTTGGTATATCAAAGGGGGATGCAATGTAGTGTTTGTGTGTGTGTATACATATATATATATAGTGGTCTGAACTGTGAAACGAGAGGGAGGAAGAAGTTTTCAATTTTTCAAGTGATGATTAGGAACTTTCCGATGAGAGGTTTGGTGAGATGGAAAGTGAAGAAAGGCGATTTAATATATTCCTTTAGTCATTAGTCAGTCCACTTTTTCATAATAAATCGATCACTATTAGATTTTCAATTTCCAAGGTAGTCAGTCCAGGTTTTTCATAATGACTAGAAAGTATCACGTGCTTCGCACGTGGTGATTCAACGAGAAGTTAAATTGAAGTAAATATGTATAGTTTATTGGCAAATTAATAAATGATTAAGAATTGATTATTTGGTAGTGTCTATCTTACACTTTTAGCCTTATATACCACCAATAGTTCCTCAACTCTATCATTTGTCTCATTTTAGTTCCTTATCTCTCAAATTCACTCAAATAGTCCCTCAAACCTAATCGGTGTACTTTAGTCCCTCGTCACTCAAATATGCTCAAATAGTCCAAATCTCAGATTCATCCCATTATAATCCCTCGAGTCAATTATACGTTAAAAACTGACAGGACCTTCAGCCACGTGACTTACACCATGTTAGGACAGGACATTGTTTACTTTTGTAAGAAATTTTCTTCCAAAACTCCCTACTTTTATCTATTTTATTTTATATATGTCTAATTATTATAGATTTAATTTTTTTTCCTATTATTTCCCGAAACCCTAACCTTAACCCACTCTTTTCCTCATCCCATTTTTCTAGCTCAATCCTCTCCATCTTTCATCACCCGTCTGTGTTGCCACCACTGACACCCTTCTCAAATTGTGCAGCTGTCCCTCACCCTCTGAAAATCAAATGACGTTTCCCCACCTTTGAAAAATCAAACACTTTTACCCCCCACCTTTTGAAAATCCAACGATGTCGACCCATCCTCTGCAAATCCAACATTGGCGCCTCATCCACAACACCTCCTCTACCATCTGCCAAATCGCCCTCCTCTTCCTCCTCCACCATCTGCAAATCCTGTTACCCACTTTTAATTATTGCAGATGGTTAATGGGTAGTTTTGGAGGAATTTGTTTTTGCAAAAGTAAAAAAAAAAAAAAAAAAAACTCTAGGGACTTTAATGGCATTATTTGAGAGATGTGGGACTAAAGTGAGACAAATGATATACTTGAGGGACTATTTGAATGGATTTGAGAGATGAGGGACTAAAGTGATACAAATTATAAAGTTTAGGAACTATTAGTGGTATTTAGCTTATAAATTTTATTTATTTATTTTGTAATGATATATCACCACCATGTGTCTTTAACTAAATCTATTTCACGAAATTAAATTGATAAAATAATATTAGTATTATTTTTTAGCATATTTATGCATAGATCATTAGTTCATGTATCTTTCATGATTTATATGGAGGGACATTATTATCCATTTAACAAATTTAAAAGTAAGTTCAGTGCCGTTATAAGAATATGGAGTGTTATTATCAGTTTTCTAAAATAATTGTAAACATCATACATATTACATAAAACCACTCGGATTTGTAAGTTCTTTGAATTAAGTACAAAATATATCATATTTTCATACTAAAAGTACTTACATGATTTTATTCTTAAATATGTTTTTTTTTATACTTGATATCATGCTAATGACAACCATTACGTTGATTGTTGGTGTAAAAAATTCTTTCTTCTTTGTTGGTGGTTGTGGATAAAATCCTATTTTATTTTATTGGTTAGTATCTTAGAAAATGTAGGAATCTATTTATTTATTTATTTTAATAGTGTCCTACTACTAACATATTTTATTTTATTTTTTTTGTCAATAATTAAAAGAATTTCCAACTACTAAAACAATTTCAGATACTACTAAATGGTTTCTTACTCCTTAATGGATTCTTTTACTTAATAATTGAGAGTAGGTATGAAATATTTTCACAATGGAACAAACAAGTGAGTTAATTCACACATTTATATAGGGGTTATATATATATATATATATATATATAAGGGTAAAATACACTTTGCCCCCCAAGCTATATCCCTCGTAACAAATACCCCCTAAACTGTTAAAAAATACACTTAACGCCTCATATATTATAGAATTGTTTTAAATACCCTTAACCATTATTATTCTTCTTATCTTTTCATTTTTCCACCCTTGTTTTGTTTTTTTTTTCATAAGTTCTTTTATTACATACATTAGTTAAAATTTACACAATATAATAATTGGTAACATTTTTAGAACTAGTATTAAACTAATTTAGTGGCAACATATTATATTATTGTTTGACAACATTTAATTCATGCATTGTCATAAGATTGAATTATCCTAATAAATTTATCTTTTCTGTATATCTTGGCCAAGGATTAAAATTTTGTTTTGATGATAAGTTTCGAGTTCTTAAATATAAGAAACGTATCGGAAATGTTTCGGAAACATCATGAAAAACTTGAAAAATGTTAGAAATAAGGTAAAAACGGTGAAAAAAGAAGTAAAGAAGGGTTGCTTCCTCTTTTCACTAGCAAAAATCAATAGTTGTGTAAAATATTTATACATCTACAGCAATAATAGATCAAATTACACTAATAAGTGGTAATATTTGATTCAAGTTTAACATTCACATAACATATAATCGATAAAATTTTAGTAACTTAAATTGTGAAATAAAAATTTCTAAAAGTGTTGTCGTGAAAAAAATGAAAAGTGGTAATGCTTGATTCAAGTTTAGCATTCACTGACCATATAAGTGATAAAATTTTAGTATCTTAAATTGTGAAATAAAAATTTTAAAAGTGTTGTCGTGAAAAAAATAAACAGTTAATATGGATGATTCCAAGGTTTCAAACTCATCTGCAAATTATATGAAAAAATTACATTAATCGACAATACAATAATCTTCATCTTGAATCACATGATAAAAAGTCGCTCCTCGGTAAAATAAATATTCGTTTGATTGTTAAATTTATTACTCTTCATTTCTTCTTCTTCTTCTTATTTTTTTTTTCTTTTTACCTTTTTTCCTACATTGAGAGATTTGAGAGCTCTATTGTCTTTGCGATAGAGCAAAATTTTTTTAAAAGGAATTACGAAACTATCAATGTTTCCATGGAAACCATGGAAACATTGGAAACATTAAGAGTTTCCTATGACACAATGTAATTTCAAAATTACATGGTGATTTCTTTTTCGTAAGTTAAAAAATAGAAATTTTTTGGACGTTTCGGTGGTAAAGAAAAGAAACTTTGAACTATGATATTGGCAACTATATATATATATATATATATATATGCACTTTTAATATCCTAATTTACTATAATAGTGGGTGATTGTTTTCTTTTTGTTTAGTTTATGTCGTTTTCCAGTCTCCATTCCCGTTCTTTCAAGGTTTTTCAACTGTGACGACTACAGTGGGTGATTGTACGTAAGAGACTTGCTCGTCCAAAATTTATAATTTAATTAGAAAATTCCTTTTGTTAGTGAAGTTCAGTAGTGGTCAAGATTAATTAGTTAAATACTTAGGTAGTAAAGATTAGGTACACTAATGATCCACTAATGATGGATTAAAAAGCAATATTATTTCGTTTCAGACATGGGATTTTTGCTGTTTAATGTTGAAACTAACTTGGTTATTAACTCCACTTTTGATTTTAATGGACCGTTTTCAACTCCACGTCAAAAAATTTGATATTCCTGAAGAGTCGTGGTCACAAATGGGTATATTGTACCAAGAAAAGTAATCGCAATGTCCGACATCTTTCAATAGTTATTGATGTAGGTCAAATACGTCTATTAGACTGAGTTGAATACTTGGACCAGTGGCATACATGATTACGTACTTAAAACTCGTCTTCTTGAATCGGACCGAGCAATGAATGAAATTAGAATATTTGAGTCACTTTGTGCCTTTTATCAATTGAAGTATTATAAATTTATAATCTTGGATAGATTAAAACTATGGCCCAGGCCCAAAAAACTTATGGCAAATAGGATTTTTGTGTCTTATGATAGACAACTATAAATAATGTTCTTTATATTAATATTTTAGAGGAGGCGAATAGATTCCTGAACGTAGTGTATTGATTTAGTTGGATTATTTTCAAATTTGAGCATCGGAGGGCCAATTCCGAGGAATCTCTCAGCGCGCCCTCTAAGTACTCTATATTCTTTTGCAGGTCTAAAGAATTCATTAGAACAAGATGGAGGATATCCTAAAGACCTATGGTGCAAATTCATCCACATCAGTTATGAAAATTGAATCAAATTACAAGATAAAGAAGTGACAGGAGAAAATGAGACAAGCACATCCATTGTTGAGCTTTGAAAGCTCAATAATGGCAATTGGGTAGGAATGTACAGTACATTTCCCCTCAAAGGACGAAAGTTAAAAACTTTGTGAAGTTAAGGGACCAAATTGACAAATATTGTAAAGTTAATGGATTAAAAATGGAATTTAAAGTTGAATTAGCAATTTTATCCTTAAATTTGGTCACGTGCTCAAAATTGACAAGAAATTGGCCAGAGGGACCATATTGAAACTAATATTTAAGTTGAGGGACTTAATCAACACGATTGAAAGTAGAGGAATAAAAAGTGACATTGCCTCTTTATTTTATATGCGGTAAGAATCCTAGCGTAAATGAAGTATGCCAAATATTAATGCACTCAAGCTCTCTTCTTTGTCGAGTCCTTTTTTTCTTTTTTTGGGACTTTCTATTTTCTTGCGTTTGTTTAGGGGTGGGGACTGATAGTTTTAACTTCTTCATGGGAGTATGAGGAGTGTTCACTTGACCTTGGAATTACTTCGGGGGAAAAAAATTGACCTTGGAATTTTTTTTTATTTAAATTTCTCTTATATAAATATATATATATATATATATACATGTATGTATAACATATTATACAAAGATACTGATATAGGGATACATACGCGATAAGATACAGGTATTGAATACAACAAATTTCAAAAGTCTAGAATACGATACGTTGACGATATGAATATATATATTTATATAAGAATTGAATGCTAGAGTTTATATTTGTTTAGGATTCTCTTTATTTATTTCCTTTATTATTTCCTTTAGTATTATTCTCTTGTAATCTATATAAACTCTTATGCTTAATACAATTTCAAGTGGACCTTAAAATGGTATTAGGCTAAACCCTACATCCCTCCTTGCTCCCCTGCTGCCGGCGCTGTTTTACGGCCATCTTTTTCTCCCTTCCCTCTAAATAGTTGATCCCCTCAATGCATTATTTTTTATACATATAAGCCTCCAACAGCACATAAACGCAATATATCTAGTAAATTGGTGCATTCGGTTTGTACATCCACATGTATGCCGCTCGGTTGCTTGTTTCCGACGGTCTCCTCTCCTTCATTATGGTACAATTCTTGTCGTCATCTCTGCCCCTTTTTCTTTTTGATTAATTTTATTTTACGTGTTTTGATTTTTCCCTCTACCATAATATCCATTCACTATGCCTCATCATCTACCATCGAAACAGATCCACCCGCTACCAAACCTCCTGCCATACACCCTTCCCTTGTTGGCGGTAATGTCCAAACTTCCTTTGGTCTTAAATTATCAGATGTTGACTCAAACTATAAACTTTGGCGCGGTATGTTCATAGATTTATGCCGGAGTTATTCTGTTTACAATCACATATCCTGTTGCAATTCTGTTTTTGGTGTGGTTTGAACACAACCTGGGAGAGCCTTTTTATAGGCAACAAAACCAGATTGAAAACCAAAATAGAAAGCCAAAAAGAATCAGCTGATGAATGTCAAAAGTTTCGGCTCCAAAAGAAACAAAACACTTCAACTTTCGGCTGGCAATTTCGGCTGGAGACAGGTAAGGAAACGTCTGAAATCTTCTGCATGAGAAAGGAACAGGAGACATGCCTTGCTGGTTTCTAGAAGAAGAAACTAGAAAAAACTGGAAATGGGCCAAAATTAACTATTAATTTTGGCCCAAAAGAGAACTGGGCCCAATTAATCAAATTAATTAAACTTTGGCTCAAAAAGATAAGAAGAGGTCCAAAGCCCAACAACCACACATCTCAGCCAAAGCCCAAAGCCCAAGGCCCAACGACCCGCGACCCGCGACCCGATCCCGGCCCCGGCCCGAGCCCGAGCCCGAGCCCGAGTCCGTGGTCCGTGGGCCGAGATCCGAGGTCCTGTCCGGTCCACCGGACCGCCCGAGTGAGGAGCTAAGAAATTGGGTCAAGACACAATTACATAGCTCTTCCCCCCTTCACACAAAGGACCAAAGTGGATGACCCAAAGGACCAACCCTTTACCTTTAGGCAAATGTATATAAACTCATACAACTTATGGTTTATATCCAATGTGGGATATACACATTCAAACACCCAACATTAGCAATTAATTTATCATTCGTTTCAACTCCGAATTGAGAAATTCGAAATGCTAAACTAATCTACTCTCGGAGTAGAATAAAAATATCCAATACAACTTAGTATCCCCGATACTTATGGTGTTCGAATTTCATACGCAAAAGTGGTGTTCACACACTTTTTCATATACCCACAAATGCCAACAATCCCCCACACGAATGAAATTAATGCAATGCATGAAACTGAGAGTTCAAACGACTTTTTATCACATCAGAAGAGGTAGCTTTTGGCTTTGAACCTTTGTTAGTGAGATATCATCGGATTTACTAGGCTACCCAATGAACATGATGCCTTGAATTGTTCAGCCGTTCGTGTAAAACCAGACAATGATATTCACATGATAAATTTTCTAAGCAAATTTTTAGTTCTCACTGTTGGACCCATTTGGCCATGGCGCCCTCTCTTGGTTTCATAAATGTTTACATTTTACCCAATGTTGAGGCGGCCTACACCTCACACTTACATAGGTGATCTCCTATTTAAGAGTATCCTACCATACTCCACTTCATTTTCATGACAGTATAGGAATCATTAAAAGTTCAGACTTACCCTTTGCTACACTTGTAGGATGCACTTCTTTATCCTAGGCAATGGGTTTAGAGTTTATTAAACTCTTAAGTGCTCTGCAGAATTTTCACAACTTCGTTGTCCCATTGAACCATGATCTTGGGATCTCCAGTCAATATGGTTGGGTTACCGCTGTGTCAATTTTTAATTTGTAGACTTTAACCCCATTCCTCTTGATAGGTAGCATATTTGATCTCTAGGCAATCCTTTCGTCAAAGGATCTGCAATATTCTCTTTTGATTTCACATAATCAATGGAAATAATCCCGTTAGAGATCAACTGCTTAATGGTATTATGCCTACGACGAATATGTCTAGACTTACCATTATACATACTACTCTGAGCCCTCCCAATTGCCGACATACAGTCGCAATGAATCAAAATCGGAGGCACAGATTTTTCCCAACAGGGAACATCTTCTAAGAAATTTCTTAGCCACTCAGCTTCTTCACCAGCCTTATCTAAAGCGATGAATTCTGATTCCATTGTGGAACGGGCTATGCAAGTTTGCTTAGAAGATTTCCACGACAGCGCTCCTCCACCAACGGTAAATACATACCCACTTGTGGACTTGGAGTCGTTCGTGTCTGATATCCAATTAGTATCACTGTATCCCTCAATTACAGCTGGATATTTGGAGTAGTGTAATCCATATTCTTTAGTATACTTTAAATACTTAAGAACTCTAGTTAAAGCATTCCAATGCTCTACACTTGGATTACTCGTGAACCTACTCAACTTGCTCATAGAATAAGCTAGATCAGGACGAGTACAGTTCATGATATACATCACACTCCCAATTATCCTAGTATATTCTAACTGCGATACGGGTTCGCCATGGTTCTTGCGTAGATGAACGCTCAAGTCCACTGGCGTCTTGACTGGTGCACTATCACTAGGAAGGAATTTTTCCAAAATCGTCTCAACGTAATGAGATTGCGATAAGACTAGTCCTTCAGAAGTCCTCAGGATTTTAATCCCTAAGATGACGTCTGCAAGTCCCATATCCTTCATGTCAAAGTTCTTCTTTAACATGCCTTTAGTATTCATGATGATTTCATGATTACCACCCATTATCAACATGTCATCTACATATAGACACACGATGACATATGCGTTATGTGTTTGTCTAACATACACGCATTTATCACATTAGTTGATCTTGAAACCATTTAACAACATCGTGCTATCAAACTTTTCATGCCACTGTTTTGGCGCTTGTTTAAGTCCGTAAAGTGACTTTACAAGTTTACACACTTTCTTCTCCTTTCCAGGAGCAACATACCCCTCGGGTTGTTCCATGTATATTTCTTCATCTAATTCTCCGTTCAGAAACGCAGTCTTAACATCCATTTGATGTATCTCAAGGTTTTGCAATGCGGCAATAGCGATGAATAATCTTATGGATGTTATTCTGGTTACCGGAGAATAAGTATCGAAGAAATCAAGGCCTTCCGTTTGTCGGTATCCTTTGACTACCAAACGGGCCTTATACTTATCAATAGTTTCATCAGTCTTATACTTTATTTTCAGAATCCATTTACAGCCTAAAGGCTTACTTCCCTTTGGAAGATCAACCAACTCCCAGGTATGGTTGTGTAAAATAGACTCGATTTCACTATTGATAGCCTCTTTCCAGAGTTGAGCATCTGGACCGGACATAGCTTCCTTAATCGTATTTGGCTCCCCTTCTAATGTATATGAAACAAAATCGGGACCAAATGATTTAGGCACTCTTGCCCTTTTGCTACGACGTGGTTCTTCATCCCCAGGATTAGAACTACTCGTAGACTCATCAAATGTTCTTTTAAGAGGAACTTGCTCATTTCTTTCCTTACTTGGAAAGACATCCTCAAAAAACGAAGAATTTCTAGATTCCATGATAGTACCTTCATGAATCTCAGATATTTCTGATTTATGAACCAGAAATCGATAGGCGCTACTATTAAGTGCATAACCTATGAATATGCAATCAATAGTCTTAGGCCCTATCTTAACTTGTTTGGGTTTGGGTATTTCTACCTTAGCCAAACACCCCCACACTTTGAGGTACTTGTAAGAAGGCTTTTGACCTTTCCAAAGTTCGTACGGAGTCTCACTCCTACTTTTGTGGGGAATCTTGTTAAGGATATAGTTGGCGGAGAGGATCGCCTCCCCCCACAAATTCTGCGGTAATCCAGAATTTAACAACATCGCATTCATCATTTCTTTGAGAGTGCGATTCTTGCGTTCAGCAATGCCATTGGATTGAGGTGAGTATGGTGCCGTTGTTTGATGAATAATTCCAGAGTCGGTACAGAATTCATCAAACGGCGCTCCGTATTCTCCACCTCTATCACTTCGGATAGATTTTATTCTTTTCTCAAGTTGATTTTCAACTTCAGTTTTGTAATGTGTAAACGCTCCAAGCGCTTCGTCTTTACTTCTTAGTAAATACACATAACAATACTTTGTGCAGTCATCTATGAATGTAATGAAATACTTTTTCCCACCTCTAGTTTGCACAAACTTCAAATCACAGATATCACTGTGAATAAGTTCTAGAGGTGCGGTGTTTCTTTCCACTGAAGGAAATGGTTGTTTGACTAGCTTTGCCTCAACACAAATTTCACATTTATGTTCATTTTCAACTTTAAAAGTTGGTAATAAATTCAAGTTGACCAATCTTCGAATAGTATTATAATTGACATGTACTAGTCTAACATGCCACAAATTAGAATACTCAAGCAAATAAACAGAATTCTCAATCCTTTTATTTCCACCGTTTTCAATTACAAGAGGGCGAATTACATTCATTACATTCATTTTGAAAAGGCCCTGCTCAAGGTAACCTTTTCCTACGTAAATTCCTCTCTTAGTCAAAGAAAACCTATCAGCTTCGAAGATAATCTTGAACCCATTCTTGACCAAAGCTGAACCGGATACCAAATTCTTTCGAATCTCCGGAACATGAAGAACTTCAGTCAATGTCAGTTCTTTGCCTGAAGTCATCTTCAGCACAACTTTCCCCATTCCAACCACTGGTGAAGTGGCTGAATTTCCCATAAACAATCTTCGTCCTTCAGTTGGGGAATAGGACGAGAAAGCATCTCTGTCGGAACAGATGTGGCGAGTAGCCCCAGTGTCTATGAACCACTCCCTCGAGTTGTCCACCATATTGGCTTCGAACACGACGGCAGTCAGATCAAGATTAGTTAGATCGATTGGCACCTGTTTATTTGACAGGTCGTCAATTAACTCGTTGATGCCCTGGACATCATCAACAGCTAAGTGCACATGATTTTGCACCTGGTTCAGAACGTTGTTCTGAACTTGATTCTTGCCTTTATACTTGCCAGAACCTTTCTTTCGTGACTGATAATTATTTTTCTTGGGCTGTCTACAGTCTTTAGCCCAATGACCAGTACGGCCGCAATTAAAGCAACCACCGTCAGAGCCGTCACCATGTTTCGGCTTTCCTTTCCCAGTTTGATTTTTTTGGGACTGAAAATTCCCTTGGAACTTTCTTTTCCGGTTAGAACTTTCCGGAACTTCAACGACGTTAGCCATTGGTGGAACAGGAGCCCTTCTGATAGAAGCCCGGTTGTCTTCCTCAATTCTGAGCCTGACAACCAACTCTTCTAAGCTCATCTCCTTTCGTTTATGCCTTAGGTAGTTCTTGAATTCATTCCATGAGGGCGGTAATTTTTCAATCACAGACCCCACTTGAAAATTCTCACTCAAAGCCATTCCCTCGGCATGAACTTCATGTATTATAATCTGAAGCTCTTGGACCTGGCTTACGACGGACTTAGAGTCCATCATTTTGAAGTCTAAGAACTTTGCGACCATGAACTTTTTCAGTCCAGCGTCCTCAGTTCTATACTTCTTATGTAATGCCTCCCAGAGGTCTTTTGACGATTTCATGGAGTGATAAACACTATAAAGTGAATCATCCAAACCATTGAGCACGTAATTCCTGCAAAGGAAATCACAGTGTTGCCAGGCATCATATGCCGTTCTCATTTGAACATCGTCAGAATCTTTAGGGACAGACGGGGCGTCTTCCCGTAAGAACCTTGCCAGGTTCAAAGTAGTTAGATAAAAAAGCATCTTTTGTTGCCAACGTTTGAAGTCAACCCCGCTGAACTTCGTTGGCCTTTCAGCCTGCGCCAGGATACTTGTATTCACCGGTGGTACAATCGGAGTTAGCCTTTCAGTCCGAGCCTGAATTACCGGAATAACTGGAGTTACAACCGGTGTATTCGGACCAGAGCCTGAACCGGACCTAACCCCTGAACCCGAGGCAAAACCAGAAGGAAGACCAAGACCGAGACCAGCTCCAGGTCCAAGTCCAAAGTCGAGAGCAGCAGCAGCATTTTCATTAGAATCGAAATGAGCCATTTCCAAAATGTTCGAACAAGCACAAAAATTAACAACAAAATAGATATAGCTTTAAGCTTGTTGCAATTCTATTTTTGGTGTGGTTTGAACACAACCTGGGAGAGCCTTTTTATAGGCAACAAAACCAGGTTGAAAATCAAAATAGATCAGCAGATGAATGTCAAAAGTTTCGGCTCCAAAAGAAACAAAACACTTCAACTTTCGGCTGGCAATTTCGCCTGGAGACAGGTAAGGAAACGTCTGAAATCTTCTGCATGAGAAAGGAACAGGAGACATGCCTTGCTGGTTTCTAGAAGAAGAAACTGGAAATGGGCCTAAATTAATTAGTTAATTTTGGCCCAAAAGAGAACTGGGCCCAATTAATCAAATTAATTAAACTTTGGCTCAAAAAGATAAGAACAGGTCCAAAGCCCAACAACCACACATCTCAGCCAAAGCCCAAAGCCCAAAGCCCAAGGCCCAAGGCCCAAGGCCCAACGACCCGCGACCCGCGACCCGATCCCGGCCCCGGCCCGAGCCCGAGCCCGAGCCCGAGTCCGTGGTCCGTGGTCCGAGGTTCGAGGTCCGGTCCGGTCCACCGGACCGCCCGAGTGAAGAGCTAAGAAATTGGGTCAAGACACAATTACATAGCTCTTCCCCCCTTCACACAAAGGACCAAAGTGGATGACCCAAAGGGCCAACCCTTTACCTTTAGGCAAATGTATATAAACTCATACAACTTATGGTTTATATCCAATGTGGGATATACACATTCAAACACCCAACATTAGCAATTAATTTCTCATTCGTTTCAACTCCGAATTGAGAAATTCGAAATGCTAAACTAATCTACTCTCGGAGTAGAATAAAAATATCCAATACAACTTAGTATCCCCGATACTTATGGTGTTCGAATTTCATACGCAAAAGTGGTGTTCACACACTTTTTCATATACCCACAAATGCCAACATATCCGGTCAATCAAAACCTTTTAATGATCAAGATGATGAATGGTTTGCAATCGACTCTACTATAAAAATATGATTCATTCCACTGTTGATCTCAAACTTCTCAAAAATATTGATTTAGAGTATGCAACCTCGCATGACCTATGGTTTACTACTGAAGAAAATTTTCGAAATAACAAACCATCTCGATCCCTTCTAATTAATGAACGATTTTGCAACCTTCAAAAAGGATCTCTTTCAATTTCCCAATACTGTCAAGAGATAAAATTTTTAGCTGATAACTTGGTTGATCTCAACAGTCCTGTCAAAGAAAAAGACTTCATATTATTACTCTTACAAGGCCTCCCTGATTCTTATCTTCCTCTCGTCATTGTCATCAGCACAAAATCTCCCATTCCCTCATTTTCTAAAATCCATAATCTTCTTTTACTGCACGAATCTCGTAAGTCTTGTTTCCATTCCACAAAACCATCTTTGAATTCGGCTACTGCTCTCCTTTCTTAGTCCCCTGCTCTACCCAACAATCAAAACACGTATTGGTCAAAATCGTGGTAGAGATAATGGCCGATATCAAGGCCGTGGTGGTGGACCTACCCATGGACAGCAACTAGGTCAAAAATTCAATCCAGCATCCAATAACGGGCTCCCCAGTGGTTACTCTTTTCAGGTCATTCAAAACATACCACAAGGCCCACGAGTTTTGGGCCCAATATCACCGTCCTTTTCTTCCTTATCTAGTGGCACAGGTCCTCAACAATTTCAGCATGCCCCTCTACTTCCATCAGTGAACTTTTCTCGGTATCTCTGTCTCTCGCTCCTCCTCCAGCCTGTTCCTCTCTCAAGAAAAGTTCGCCCGTGAAATTCTTGCTCGTGCCAACATGACCTCGTGTAATCTGTCTTCTACGCCCGCTGACACTCAATCCAAACTTTCTTCTTCCTCTTCATTCCTTTTTCTAATCTCACTCTCTATCTTAGTCTTGTTGGTGCTCTTCAATAGCTTACTTGTACAAGGCTTGACATCTCCTTTGCTGTCCAGCAGCTCCGTCTTTTCATGCATGACCCACGAGTCCATCATATGAATGCCCTCAAACGAGTCCTTCACTATGTTCAGGGTACCATAACTCAGGGCTTTCTCTTCGTCCCTCCTCCACCACGCAACTCATTGCATATTCTGATGCCAACTAGTCCAGATGCCCAGACACTCGTCGCTCGACTTCGTGAGACTGTGTCTCTCATTTCTTGGTCTTCTAAATGTCAACAAGTCGTTTCTCGGTTTAGTGCCGAAGCTGAGAACCGTGGTGTCACTAATGCAGTGGTTGAAACCTCTTGGCTTCGCAACTTTCTTCTCGAGCTTCATTGGCATCTTCTCAAAGCAACTATCATCTATTATGATAATATTAGAGTTGTCTATCTTTCTTCTAACCTAGTACAACACCAACGAACCAAACATGTGGAATTAGATTTACATTTTGTACGTGAAAGGTTGGTTTAGGTGATGTTCATGTGCTGCATGTTCCATCCTTGCGCCAATTTGCTGATATTCTCACTAAAGGGTTGGCCTTGACGCTTTTCCTCGAGTTTTGCTTCAGTCTCAACTTTCATGAATTTGTCGTTTCGACTGCGGGGAGTGTTAAGATTTTTATTTGTTTAGGATTCTCTTTATTTATTTCCTTTAGTATTATTCTCTTGTAATTTATATAAACTCTCTTATGCTTAATGCAATCTCAACGGAATTTATACCTTAACATTGAAAATAGTATAAATTTTGTCATGTCACACTAAAACTACTAGCCAAACCAAAAAGCTCATATTCAATTATACATAGTATAAACTAGTTCTAACCCCGTGTCAACGCATGGGATACTATATAGGTGGAAACTAATTCATAAATAAAATATATATACCATTACATAATTTATTTAATTATAATTTGCAAAATTAAAAGATTTTATTCAATTTTGATTATGCATCGAAAATAATTTTATATTTTTTACTCCAACCATGTCGGCCAGGCAGTATTTTGGTACACAATCTATTACCTTTTGCACTTGAATACCCAACATTTTTAAATTATGACAAGTAAGTCAATCGGAGGAATAATTTGATGTAGATTGTACACCTGACTACTTATACATTACATGAAATATGCACTTTGCACCCTATCCTATGACATTTTGTGCACTCGACTATTGCATGATATGTGCACTTTGGTACATAATCTAAGTCATGTCTAAGGCACATGATGGACTTTTCGGAGGGAATATTCCAAATTATTTCTCCGATAAACTTACTTGTCACAATTTATAAAGGTTGTGTACTCGGATGTAAAAGTTAATAAATTATGTATCAAAGTGCTCCGACCAACATAGATCGGGGTCGAAAATGTGTTTTATCCTAGTATTAAATCACATAAATTTAACTTTAAAAACAAATGCATGATTGATTAACTTAGTAAAACAAATATTTAAAAATAAATGGTTGGCAACTATCATTAATAAGAGAAAAGGATTGAGAAAAATTAGTTTTTTTATATTTAAATTTAAATTAATTTGGTAACTCTCTTATTTAGAATTTTTTTTAGTTTAACTATTTTAGATACAGATGGATAACTACATCTTTCCATATTCAATAAAAATATATATATAATGTTTATTTATATAGCAAAATTAAGTTCAATTAAATTATCACAAGTGCACTTACTTGGATAATTTTCAAATTTGTATTTTATTATATATAGATTATTACCTTCATCATGAATATTAACTATAAAATATTTACTCTAATAATTGTGAATAGTCAACAATCAACAAATCAAACTGCTTGAAAAATAGAGAAAAGTAGACAACGATTGACAAATTTCATGAAAGTTTTTTATATCTCAATTATATGAAAGTTAAACTCATATTTTTATAGACTTAATTTCGTCACTTGACATACCAACAAGATGCCTCTACAAACGAAAAAAAAATTCGTGCATGTTCTACATTGTAAGACACGGAACCATAACATCTAACTCGCTCAAACTCTCTATCGAAATGACTTGCTCGTTTCTGGCTAAAATGTTGCAACACAAGCCCACAATTGGAGTTTTGAACCATAAAAAGGGTGAATTTCAATTTGCCCCCTCAATTACATCTTGATGTTGCTTTAACCCCACAAATTGTAACAGTATACATTTTGCCCCCTCCAAGGAAGTCACATATTTTGTCTCAATATAATATACCTGGAAAATATTGAACTTTAAACTTTTATCTTGATAATATGAAACGACTACTTAATTTGTGGTCAGTTGCTTTAGATTATGTAATTTAGTGACTTTTTAATCCTTTTACTTTTCCTTCTCATTTTTCTCATTAAAATCGTTTATCTAAGAATATTAAAAAAAATAGTGATATATACTTTGTATAATGAAATAAATTAAAATGAACCATATGTATAGTCCTTGTCTTTATTATTATCTTAAGATGGTTGTGGTTTACGGGTTTATGTGGATACGACCTTGATAATCATGATTATTATTTATTAATTCTCTTTCCTTATCTAATCCAAATGAGATTTTTTATTGCAAATTTTTATTGCATTTAAGGTATTAATAAGTACCACATGTGTGACAATTGCAAGAAAAGATGACACTACTTTATATCTGAACACTAATTATTTTTAATTTTTATTTTAAAGGGTAAGATTGTTAGTCTTACTTTACACTTTCTATCAAACTTGACTAACGATCGTTAGTCAGAGGGGTCAATGTAAGGTTTTATTATAATAGAGATATCTATTATGTACTCAAAATAAGTGGGTTGGGCTGTATTTATACTAAATAGGAGGGGTAGTTAATGTAATTAAGCCTTCATAATTTAGTAGATTTTTGTCAAATGAAAAGCAACAAAACTAAGTTGCAACACATTTTTTTGAAGCTTGATAAAAATTCACACATATTTTCTTTAGTACAATTCGATCTCCTCGCACCTTCAAATTTCTGTCTTTAAATTTATATGAAGGTTAGTATTGAAAATCTTATGCAGGGTTTCCTCCTTTTACTCTGTTGGTGTAATGTACTTTTGAGTTTTGAAAAGGAAATTATTCACAACAAATCACATAATAAAACATTTATTGAAAAATTACCCAAACTGTTGAGTCATAATGGCTAAGTATTAATGTGTGTATAATTCATGAAATTACATAAAATCTAAGAATCGCTGTTAGTCGAGAAGAAATCAAACCATGAATTTATTACAAAAGAATCAATAAAATGACAATTTTTATATGTAAACTAAAGACATAGGTGAGGTTGAATCAACCAAACTTTCATAACAAAAGGAATTACATTATGTGATTTTTGACAGTTTACAATTAGGACTTGATATACAATCCAAGAGAGAGCAGCTCTACTTCTATTCATCCTTGTCCTCCTCTTCCTCGTAATTGAACGGCATAGGCACCGTTTTGAATGCACGAAATTTACCTACATTGTTAAGATGTTCATTCTCCAACCTACACATCCAAGACAAGTGTAAGCATTACATAAATTCATATTCAGGATTGTAAACTAGTCGAGCTTGAGTCGAGTTATTCAACCTATAAAATTAGATTAGAAACCAGATTTACAACTCAGTTGCACGTATTATGATAATTACCTGAAAAAATTCCAAATACCACGACGAATGATCTCTAGAGATGCCACAAGTGTAGTCATTGTCTGCCTATGTAAAGAAAAAACTGTGACATTCATGACAGTTTGCATCCAAGCTAACCTTAACAACACATTCAAGCCCTGCAATAGAAGAATAAACCACATCAACTCAAGAAAGTCACTTGGCACGAAAACAAGAATCATAAAACCTCGTACTTAAAATTTGAAACTCACTATGGCTACAAAGTAGATGCTTTTGTGTGGGACAAGCAGCTTATCTCTCAACCATCGGTTCTTTGATTTACGTTGAAGAAGCCCCCAGTCCAAAACGATATCCCAATAAGTGCAAAGGATTGTCGCAGCAATCGAGGTTATTAGAGCTATATACCACCAACTATTTCCTTTCTGAAGTGTATAGGCTGTTCTTGCACAAACTGCCACTATTGTTAAGAAATATTTCACGCCATTGTATCCTTGCATAGCGTCTTTCTCGTCGTACAGGCGTCTAAGACACTAGAGCAATCAATGAAAAAAACTATGATCAGCACAGTGCAGGCCCTAATGTCAATGTTTTCACATAAAATGGTGAGAATCTCGACATGTCAGCACGTGTGGGCTCCATAGCTGACGAGGCATCATCCTTCACATGTTTGGTGTGAAGACACCCCGTCTATCGTAATGCATGTGAGCCCAGCTACGGTGTTTTTATGTAAAATAGTGAGGATCATGACACGTCAGTGGAGTAAAGGCCACTGATGTGGTCTAGCGTGTATCATGATGCATGTAATTGCAATAAGGGTTTGTTTTTAAAATGGTTGTATTTACGCACCTGAAGGAAGCGCCACCAGTACGGTACTCCAGCTATGATGAAAGAGAATGTGTTGAAAACATCACTTTCTCCGCAACTGTTTTGTCTGTGTTTGTAGTCTCCCCAACCGTAGTAGCAAATGTAAAATTCGACACTCCTAAGAGCTTGAACCTGCATGAAAAATAGCCCATTTATTTCATAAATATACGCCAATCCTGAAAACCGATGCTTTATGCCAAATTCGAAGTGAGTGTAAAACCTGGCTTGTAAGCTGATCTGCTAACAAGAAGTCTGGTAAAGTAACCTGCACGGAGTGAGTATACATAAGAATATAAGAAAAAAATTTAAAGATTACCTAAATCTATCACGGGGCTAATGATTCTATGTTTACCTTATAGAGAGGAGCTAAGATAGAATGAAATAGGCAGACAAGGAGGAAATAACGACTCGAACGGTAGATGATGTTTAACGGGCACAACATAATGACAACTACAAGCTGCAAAAAAAGGGTAAATTTTCAATTCTAAGTATATCTGAAAAGAGTAATGCTATATACCACTATCAATTCATACCACCTACTCTAATTTTGGCAAGAAATTGTAATTATTAATTGATTTTGATGGATTTAGTACACTCAATGCTTACCAAATCAAGAGGATGTGGTATAATTGTGGTATATCTACTAAAGAAACTCAATGCAGAATTTTTTCTTTTTTTTTTTTACCGCTACTAATACGAGAGGAAGAAGTTCGGTTATGGCTTGATAGTCTAGAGTCACCGGATCCATTTCCATGTCGAGATTGGCGAGTACACAGGCTAGAGCTAGCACACTTAAACAGAAAGCAACAAGTGAAACCTCTTTATATCCCAGTTCCGTTCCTGGTTTGAAACCAAATATGAACGAATAATTGACCCGATATCGCCTCCAGAAGTATACGGTACCAGCATACATCAACATATGTAGAACAATGAACCCGAATAAACTGTAACAAACAAATTAAATTTCATTATAATGAGGGATAATTACACACACATCCACGCACTTATTAGGCAATTACATACAGCTATTTGAAAATATGCCATAAGACATCCCCTCTCAATTCTGAAGACTTGAAAATAGGAGTGACATTATATAACCTGATTCTAGGGATGAGATTTTAATCTGTTTTTGCTAACCAGAGAAGTTATGGGGATTTCTCAACGCAGGGGTGTATATTTTGGACATCAAGAACACAAAAACAGATGGATTAATTACCTGTAAAGAGGAAACATAGTATCCATGTATAATACTTGTCCTTGTTCGTCCAGGATTTTACGTGCACGAACTATTAAAATTAGGGCCAATATAAGCGACACTGTGCACCCAACGAGAAATCCTGCAAAAATATATAGATTCTAAGTGATAATAAGAGAATTAAACTTTGATTATTTTCACTTCTTAAACAATGATGTTTAGTATAACGTACCTGTTGAAAATGTTACTCTATGTCGTTCCCTTTTCTTCTTCGGCCTTAAGATATTCATCCCTTTACTACGATTCGAGTTCGAAAAATGTTTGATGAATGTCACTTCTACCCTTTCCATCAATTTGCTGACCTTTATTTACATACAAATACAACTTATATCAATGTTACATATTTTTCTACATAACAGAACTTATTGCAGTTATTCTCCCTGAAACGTAAAGCTCACCTCATCTGAGCTGCCGAGGTAGGAATTGTCAACCATTTTCATATAAGATTTTGACGCACTTCTTGAAGTGATCTGGAATAATTTAGATATGTAAGTTATAATGTTCATCATAAGCTACTTTTTTACGTGTTTCCTAGTGAAACATTAGGCTAAAACAACATATATTTGAAAATAATCACATTTTAAAAAATTTAGGAATAATATACCTTATCATATTTCTTCATGATTTTTGAGAACGCCATAATGTTTAGAAAGCTGTCATGTTCATAGACGGCACGTAAATAAATCATCAAAAAAAACAATATATCAAGAAGAATAAACTATCATGAATGATTGCCAAACCTATAGCTTTTTAGAAGCCTTAATTTGTGGTAGAACTCGACAAACGCCTTCATAAGTTGTCCTTCTGCTTTCTTCAAGTTCTCCTTAGTGAACCTCAAGTCTGTTTGGTTTGGAAGATTGAGAAAACCTTTGATCGTCGACCGGGGAGTTGCTTGAACCGTGTTGAACCTCACCTTATGGAGTATCTCTATAGGCGCGGGTCTTTTGACCCGAGATTTGTTTTTGTTCAACTCTTGAATCTCTTGGTTTATTGGTTTCATCTCAGTGCCATCTTTGATATCATCACTTGATTCCTCTGACTCCCGAATATTGACTGAATTTTCTTCATCAATTACATCCACTGGAGCTTTTCCTGCATCTCTTTCTGCATCAATATATACATTTTTTCTTGTTACTTGAATTTTCACGAAATTTTAATCGAAGTAAATGATGGTACCAATAGTTTAACTTATGACAACATTGGAATGCAAATCTTTAAACCGTACAGCATCACAAACGCCACATTTTGATTGTGGGACCCGCCGAGAGTGCCATTGCAAACAACACCAATATATACAAACATACATACACACACACATATATATACTAGACGTAAGTTGTTACCCCTTGTCAAGGCATGAGATACTAGTAATATAGAGAAGAACAATCAAAACTATAGATTTATCATTGCATAATTATTGTTTATAATCTGCAAACCTAAAGATTTTAATTTAATTTTGATGATTAGCATCGAAAAAAGATCTTTATTTGCGTATTAAATTAGATTAGTTTAGTTTAAGAAATAATAACACATGACTACTAAACTTAATAAATCAAATATTGAAAAGTAAGAGTATTGATGATCATTACTAAGATAACCCGCTATAAAAGCTATTTTTTTACTTGAATTGAATTTTGTGGGTAACTATCTTACCTTAAATTTCAGAAATTAACTATATTTAGATAAATATTGATAATTATAGTTATTCATGTTTAATATATATATATATATATATATATAAAATATTTAATTACTTATGTAATACAATTGAATTTGATTAAGCTATTCACATGTATGCATATTTTATTGGCCTCAATAGAATGTATTATTATACATAAATAGTGTTCTACTGCCGGAGAAAATTGCAAAATTGTTACACTAAAGGATCTGCACGTTTTTCTCAACCAAAAAAGTGACACTTATGGGAATTTGGATACACTCTGGGGAGAAATTTGGCAATTTCAGTTCAATTTTCGTCGAGAAATTCAAAATTGGTCGGAAAATGTCACCAAATTTGGGAATTTTAGTATGTGAGGGAAATTGCCCACGCAGCAGCAAAAAATATAAATTTACGAAGAAATTTAACAGCGGGGGTGCACAATTTCATCCTATTTCAATGTTTAAAACCAATTTAAGTACACACTTTGGCGAGAAATCTGGCGATTTCGGTACCAAATTCGCCAGAATAATTCAAGTCAGTTTTCCTGCCAATTTCGAATTTTCCGGCGAAATTCATACTGGAAAATCCCCGCAGCATGCATATTTTTGCACTTTTAGTCCTAACCATTAAAAAACGGACAGATACCATAGGTTCAAACACGTGACAACTTTATCAAATTTTAACGGATGAGACCAAAATCGCAACGAAACCCAAATCACACGACACAATAATTTTGCAAGTTTATAAACAACGAGACTTACTGCTACGCCTCGCGGCAGACGGAGTAGCAGCCAACAACTCAGCCCGAGCCGCCTTAACATCCGTAGCAAGCGTCTTCGTCTCCTCCAAACTATTAACCCACCCATTTGGATGCTCAACTTTCACTCGAAACGCAATCAAAGCTTCCATTTGCTTGTTCAAAACCCCAGCCTCCTTCATTACCTCCTCAACTTTCGATCTGTAAAACGTTACAACCTTATTAAACTCATCGTCCAATCGCCGGAAGTAAACCAGCTCGTACTCTCCGCCTTCCTCCGCCGCCATCAGAAACCTCGTCTTCGACCCTTCGACGCCGTCTCGATCCACGCTGTTCACCAGAATGACCTGATTTTCGACGTCCGAGGATGTTTGCGGCGGATGTCGGCCGAAATGTGTTAGGCCGCTGAAAGCCCTGTAAAGGGTGTGGTTTCGTTTAAGGCTGTCGGGTACGGCGGCTGACGTGGAGGGTTTGTTTGTTCTTTGTTTGAAGAGATGGATTTCTTTTAATAGGGTTTTTAAGAAGTTGTAATCCATGTATTTTTCTTGCCATTCCGGCACCATTTGTGATGTAAATTCTTTGCCGAACTTCATGTTTTTGAATCAGAATAAATTTGTTGGATGGTGCTGAAATTGAGCTTGGATGATGAAGGGGGGTGCAATGCAGTGTGTATATATATATATATATATATATATATAGTGTGTATACACAGTGGTGTGAAATGAGGGGGATGAAGAAATGTTCAATTTTTCAGGTGGTAAGTAGGAACTTTCCGATGAGTGGTTTAGTGAAAGGGAAAGTAGGTATGACCTCATGGGTAGCAGGGGTCAAATATTAGTACGGGAATAACAATAAATTAAGTTGGATTCGAGTTATATTTTATTAAAAGTTTGTTTAAATCAAATAGGATTAGGGTTTAATAATTAAAAATTTGTTTGAATATATTTTTATGTTATACTTTTACATCACGCTTGAAAATTCGTCTCAAACTTGATCTAAACGATAGAATATGTATAAAAGTAGGCCGTTGTTAAAGGTAATCCCACATTTGTTATATGCACTCCAACTCCGTTTTTATTTCTATCAAAAGGATAAAATTAAACTTAATGCCAAAAATTATAAAAACTTGCAACAAACAATTACCTCTTGATGCACTCTCCTGTATAAGTTTTTCACTATACCGAAAAGAATTCAATCTTTGTTCCAAAAAAAAGTTAGGCGAAATAAATTTCTTTAATTTTTTCAAATTTTATAAAAAGAACCATCAAGTTGGTTCAATTGTTGTTCTTGGTGCTAGGGGTGTTCACAAATTGACCCAACCGACCGAGCGATTTTGAGGTTCGGTTCGTTCGGTTAACCGAAAAATCGAAAAAAAAAATTATTATTTTTTATATAGTATAATATAGACCAAAAAGTATAAAAAAATGTGTTTCCTAGTGACAACTTATAGGAAAATAAAGAAAATGGATTAAAATTAGTCATAATTAAATTTCAATTAGTTATTTATATCTAATTTATTTATACTGAAAATCAAACCGAACCGGTTCACTTTTTAATTTCATTATGTCAATTTTAATTGGTCGTGCTAAACATAATTATAAATATATAAATATATACATTCCAAAGAAAAAGTGAACAACAATAGCCAAAAAAAAAATCGATTTTAACTGAACCGGACAAAAAACAACGGAACCGGTCGATTTTTTAGCCGAACCGAACCGACACTGTTCAGTTTGGTTAAAAAACCGACAGATGAACACCCCTACTTGGTGCCTTCTGAAAATAATAAAAGAAACAACTAACATGATTTTGTGAAGTTTGATGAAATATTAAAGTTTGTAAATATTAAAAATTTTTAGAAAATTTCAGAGTATTATCAATCACTCAATCGACCTATTGATTAAAGGTGTAAATGATCTGAGTTGAGTTGAATTTGGATAAAATTTACTGGTTCGAACTCGAGCTCAAATATATCATGTCGAGCTCAACGAGGCTAGTTTTAAGGGTTCAAGCTCAATCTATATAAAACAACATAATTATTATATATTAATATAAACACGTAATATAATTTAAATCTAAAATATTTTAAAATTTATTAAATTCCACACCCATCTCGTGACATCTCAAACAGATAAGAAAGCTCAAACTAGAGCTCAAGGGCGATCGACTTGAAATGCAATTGATTTTATTTCTTCATATTTCTTAACTCTTTTCCTCTTTGCGCTTGTATTTTTGTTGACTCTAAAAATAAAAGTTAGGGTTTTGTTCAATGTGTTGATTGATATGTTATTTAGTTCTAAAATAGTTTAAAATATCGTCAAAATTTGATCATATTGATAATGTTGTTAGTTGATTATATATTCTTTATCATTGCATTTTATGTTTATCATCTACGAAGGTCCAATCAAAAAGAAAAAACCCTCCACCCCCCTCCCAACAAAAAAGGGAAGATACTACAATAATGTCTCGTTAAATCCTTAATAGAAAAGATATATTTATCTTCAAAAATCTTGTATTCCACAGTGATGGGCGTTTTGGTCTACTTGATAAAATAAAAAAAGAGTTGGAGTTCTATTAACAACTCTCAAAAATTAAGTTGAAGTGCCTTTAACAATTCCCGAAAATCAAGTTACTTGAGAATAACTCGATTAAGAGGGTGTTTGGCTAAGCTAATTTTAAAGAGTTTATAAACTCTTAATGCTTATAAAATATTTTTGGAGTTTATAATCTCTCATAAAAATAAGTTGAGGTCACCTTAATTATTTTTTAGGAGCTTATAAGATATTTTTGGAATTTATAATATTTCTATAAAAATAAGTTGTGATCACTTCTTTTTTAGGAGTTTATAAACTCCTAACAACTTATTCTAACAGTTTATAAATTATTATACCACAAAACTTATCAAACACTTTGTAATAACTTAGAATCTCTTAAATATTTTATAAGTTGTTTTAAGGAGTTTATAAGTTTAGTCAAACACCCACTAAAGCTCGTTTGAGTTTGATTCTATTATTAGCATCAAATCAATTCTAAATATAATTTTTAACAAGTGATAAAAAATGAAAAAAAAAATATATATCATACTGAGTTTGACTCGATTTCTAAGTTGTTTTTGAAGATGTTAATAAGCTCTTCACTTTTAATTGTGTTAATTACAATATTGTCGTTAAAAGTAATATTTTACAAGGTACACTACCAAAAAAAAATTATTATTCATGTCAATATATCATGGTGAAAAGTCTTTTTATCATGATTAAAATTAATTTACCACGGCTTTTCCACGGCTTTGACCGTGGTATTTGCAAATATGGCCAAAACAATTATCATGGCTTATAGCCATGGTCAATATTTTATTTATTGTAAAAATCATGACTTTTAACCATTGTAAAAAAGTGTTAGGTTAATATTTCTTCCATCACGGTAAATAAGCTTCAAAACATTTTATAAAATATTGCAAATTAAATAAGATTAGCAGCCACCCTCTTGCTTAAATTGAGATAATAATATATAAAATGGAGAATCTTCCAAGGAGGGGATTATTGAAATGGAAAGTGGAAACCAGCTAGTGACTTGGTCCACGTTTTCCATACCAATAATCATATCATGAGTGACAAACTTTACAGAAGAAGAAAAGGGTGACGCAACTTTTGGTCAGTCATTGGTAAAATCATTTTATCCTCTCTTATTTAAATCATCATTTTGGAATCCTTTAGGCTTTGTTTGTACGTGTTTTTATTTATTTCCAATCGTCATTTTCTAAAATGTATGGTGAAATGAATTTTTTAATTTTACGTAAAAAAAGTGAAAAAAAATAAATGTTTTTGGTTGTGTTTTTAAAATGTTTGAAATTGATGATTGTGATGTGTGAAGTGATTGAAAAGTAATGATTAGATGAATAATGTTGGATTTAAAAATTTAAAGGAAGGAGAGAAAGATTTAAAAAATTGAAAAGAGATGAGAGAGAAAAATGATAAAAAAAAATTGTGAGATGAGTGATGTGAAATGTAATTTTAAAGAAATGATTGAATTTTATTAGGAATGTAAAAATGAGAATGAGAATATTTTCAGTTAAAAATAATATAAATTGTGTATTTTCATTATCAGATGAAGATGAAAATGAAAATGAAAAAAGTGTTTTCAAAACACAAACAAACAAAGCCTTAACATTCTAACTTGGCTTCAATTAAGTCTTTTAAGACATATTTAACCTAATTTTACTTTAGTCTCTTTATATGTTCAATTCATGCTCACAACAAAGAGGAAAAGTGTTCAAAAGAATTTAAGTGAAACCAAATCAAAACAACAAGAATACTAAAACTAAATCACAATTGAAATACGAGGGATAAAATCGATTTTAGCATGAGACGATCACTTCATACTTGCATTTAACAGTAAAAATGTCCAAAATGAGTTAAATAAGACCAAATCGAAGCAATAAAGATGCTAAAATCATGATTTCAATACGAGATACTAAAGTAATTTTAGCATGAGAACAATTCATGCTCACAATCAACGATAAAATTATAGTCAAAAAAACTAAAAGTGAAACCAAATCAAAACAACATGAATGTTTGCAAGTACGATTTTAAAGTAAAAGATAAAGCGATTTTAATAGGATGTACAAAAAAGCGGCATTATCCCGAAAAGACAAAGACAAGAAAAAGTACATAGAGATTAACAACGCTGTCACAGCTTGACCCTTTGTGTGTTTCGAGAAGATCAACCAACCACTCCTTGAGAAAATATAGGTCTTCCCTTTTGTTTATTTTACGCCTTTTGTTTTTCCTGTCTTGGTCTACTCAAAGATTTTTCAACCATGTGAAGGGATAATTGCGAAAAATTCACGGGTGTTAATGCGAAATTGAAAAAAAAATATTTATATTTATTAGATTAGAAAAAGTCTCGTAAAAAATTTGTATTATTAAGTAATATATTTATAGAGTTACAAAAGAGAGAATACAAGAAAATCATAAACTATAAAGAAGGTAATAAGAATATTAATCTAATTAGGAAAGCAATAATAATACTAATCTAATTAGTAGAGCAATAATAATATCTAACAATATTAACAAAATAGGATAAATACCACCATATATTATTCAAAAATTTACAAAAAGTCACTTTTTGTTAAAAAGATAGAAAAAAATATGTATTTTTTGGGTAAAACAACACTATTTTACCTTTTATTTTGTTTCGAGAGTGTATAAATGACAAAAAAACATGTCATTAAAGGTGAAAAATATAAAAAATATGCTCGTTTTTTTTCAAAAAATGACTTTTTGTAAATTTTTGAATAACACATAGTGGTATTTAGCCTATTTTATTAATATAGGTGTTTTTTTGCAATTCCGCATTAACACAGAGGAATTTTTTGCAATCATGTAACAAACTTGGTCCACTAAAAGACCATCCAAAATTCATAGTCATAGAAAATTTCTTTGGTACGCAAATTAAATTAATAAAATACTTAAACAAAGATTAAGTCTACTAATGATGGATTATTGAAAAGCAAGATAGTTTATCGTCTCATATAATTACATGGGTTTTTGTAATTCAATTGTTTAACTTTGAAGCTTACTTGGTCTTTAACCTTTGTTGACTCATTCAAGTAAGAAAGATATTAAATTTAATAGTAAGAATAAAGTAATTAACAATGAGAAAAGTGTGATATGAACGATATAATGATGAAGGTTTGTATAAGAATATATGTATTAAAAAATGATAATGAGTGATTAAAAAAAATGGGTTTAGTCTGTAATTTTATTTTTTAGTGATTCAAAAGATAAAAAATATGGTCAAACATAACCTTAATATTTGACTTGAGATCGATCGTTAAAAACTCATGTGGACTCAATTCATGTTACATAACTAACAGCTTAAACATAGTTTCTTGTTCGATAAGATTCAATATTGACTGAGCTTGATTAACTAACATTAATAAAAATATCAACATACTCGAACTCAACTCATGTTCAGCTTAATTATTCCGAGACTTAAAATCTCAACTACAGATTTGCTTGCCAAATGGGCATTTCATAGGGCTTGGAGTGGAATCATTCCTCACAATAGTATTCCTCTTGATATCTTTTGTGGGAAATCTTCGGTTCCATCTTTCGTAACTTTGGACGGTTTTATTTATGAATGAATTACATTTTCTTACCAAAAAAAATAATAATTAAAACTTGCTTAGGCTCGTTGAAACAACAACTTAACTAAGCTCAAAAATAATTTTCGCAAACAGTATGAAAAAACTTGAGCAATACCGAAGGTTAAATTGGATGACATATTCATTTTAAAGAATATTTTTCATAAAAAAGTGGAGAAAAATATTTTTAGGGATAAGAAAAGTGTTGTTCAAAGTGTGTTTGAGTGAGTTATTTTTTAAAGAAAAACATGTAATCATTGGGGTTAATGTGATATATTTTTTTATAAGAAATTTGTTTGGATCGGTGTTTAGATATGATTTTTCATATGCAAATTTTAGTCAAATTCGTAGATATATAAATAAAAAAATAAGCACCATGGATCTTATTTTGCACCGTGTGTTATGTGCATTAGAATATGTGATTACTGTATCTCTCAGTGTTGAATAACCGGATAAAACTATTTTAATTGATGGGTGAAGTATCAAATCATGAATAATAAATTCTACTTTTTCTCTCTTTTTTTGTAATAATTCTAAACTAGGCAGTTTTTCCAAATTTTGCAAGATCAAAATAAAAGCTTTGACTCTTTTTTTTATGAAGAAATCTTGAAAGAATATCATATAAATGCATTTTTCAAAAAAAATTCTTTGAAAAATTAATTTTCAAAAAGTGATATACCAATCAATTAAGTCATTAATAACAACTTGATTAGAAACAAAAAAATTGTAAGTGAATCAAGTTGTCATCAATTACAACGATTCACTTACAATGTGATCTAAATCACATAATTCTTCATATAGGGCTAACGCTCTAGCTCTTCGAGCTTGAGAGTTTCGCTCTATGACGCTTTTAAAATTCTTAATTCTCGAACTAAAATTTAAGAACCGTACTTGACGAAATAAAAATGATTTTTCACTAATAGTTAATATTTAATATTCATTCAATGAAAATTGTTTTAGTAGTCAAAATAAGTAAAAGATTTACCCTTAAAACAAAAAAGATTGAAACAAATAGGTTTTGTAAAAAATCAATACCTATAACTTCTAATGTTGAATTTGAATTTATGGTGTTCTTTCCGGTCAAGAGTTAGGACCTAAAACTAATATTATTTTAATAATTTTAATCATTTTTCATCTTATATTATATTTTTTAAACTTGTTAAAAAAGACAATCACATCATCTTATTTTTAAAATTCAAGTTAACAAATACTTACTTTAATGTAAGATAATCTTATCAAAATAATATCTAAAGATAATTTGGCTGAACAATTTATAATAACATGTAAGATATAAGATAAGATAAACTTTAAAATATATTTATATTACAGACCTTCTAAGGCGCTCCCGCTTCCAATTTTTTTCAAATTTTATCGCTCTACGCTATTGCTCTCGCTCCCGCTCTATGTGACTTAGAATGTGACATTTAATGAACCATACCACTTTCCCAAAAGTGATTAGAAGTTGTCCTTTATACAATCAATATATATATATATAAATGAGGAAAAATTCTAGCCCAACACTTAGAGAAACAACGATAAATTTTCGCAATAAAAAGTAGTTAAAAACTTAAAAAGATATAATTGTTTTAATCCAGCAAATGTCCTATTATAATTTTTAATTGTTGAAAAGGCGCAATTATTGTAGATAAATAATTTATATCTGTCGCCAACCAAGACTAATTGAATGCACATACGTCGTATATTTTGAAAGGGACTAATTTCATGTACACGTCCGACCGTGGTCGTGGTCCACACAACTACTATGTCGGCGCTTTATAAAATTTTGCCATTTGATATTTTTATTTTTATATAGTTGTTACGTCAAACAATAAATCAAAAATAATATGTACCATTTGATATCTTTTTTTAATAATTGTATGAAGAAAAATAAATCAAACCATTCTATACGTTTTTAACTTGTTTGAATTTAGTTTATTTAACGTAACAAACAAGTTTATTGATATTTTTCTGCTCGATAAATTTGAATTCGACTCAATTAGTTAAAATATAATAAAAATATGTAAGAATTTTAATTTACTCGAATTCTACTCGTTGTATTCAGTTAAACAAATTTTGGACACAATTTTTGAAGGTATAATAAGTCAAACGAACTTTTTGTTTTTTCTTTGACTCAATTCTATTAGTCCATACCTTCTTTGTTTCTTCTTATCTTTTTTAACATGGAAACGGTAAAACATGGTTCTTTACGTCTAACTTGTTAGAGTAGAGAAAATTCCGTAGGTAACTTGTATTATTGAGTAACATATTTATAGAGTTACAAAAGAGAGAGAATACAAGAAAACCCTAAACTATAAAAAAAGTAAAAGATAAATAAGGTAATAAGAATACTAGTCTAACTAGGAAAATAATAATAATACTAATCTATTTAGGAGAACAATCATAATATCTAACACTCTCCCGCAGTCGAAACGTGAAAGTTTTTAACATTGAGACTGAACTAAAAATCGAGAAAAGATGTTACGACAGTCCATGCATAAAGAATGCTTAGTAGAGAGATTTTGACGAATACGTTTCTCAAAGTGGAACAGTTTCTTCTGGAAATCATTAAATAAGGCGGCGGTTCGACGAAGACGCTTCTCAATGTGGAGCAGTTTCGTCTGAAAACCATTAAATAAGGCGGCGACTCCAAGTCCTTATTTTTTCAAGGGTGAGCGGCGACAACATAAACAATGATAAAGAAAAAAAAAACTACCCTAAACTAAACTAAACTAGAGAAGGTGCGCCGGACGCCGTCGGCGACTTGAGAATGGCGGAAGCGAGAGATCGAGATACCATGACTCGAAGCCATGACTCTGATACCATGTTAGATTAGAGAAAATCCCGTAAGGAACTTGTATTATTGAGTAACATATTTATAGAGTTACAAGAGAGAGAGAATACAAGAAAACCATAAACTATAAAAAAGGTAAAAAATAAAGAAAGGTAATAAGAATACTAGTATAACTAGAAAAACAATAATAATACTAATCTAATTAAGAAAACAATAATAATATCTAACATAACTAACCACCCTTCTTCAAAGACATGACATATTCCCCTCCATACCAACCAATATTATATATCTATATATATATAGTGGGAATCACTGTCAGCACGTGTTTTCGTGATAAAAAAAAGAGAAAATATTAGTTCGCTTGTAGTTTACAAAATGAGTGAGCAATCATAAAATAATTATATTCAACAATTTTATAAAATACACTTAAATTCAGCTAAATCGAGAATGAACTAGAATTTTCAAAAACGGAAAATACTAGCCTGTCCCCCTAGACTCATATAACAATAAGAAAAAGGATAAAGTAGTTAAAATGAGATAAAGTTTTCTCAATCCAGCTAATGCCCTATTATGATCTAATCCACAATTTTGAAAAACGAGCAACTAGAAACTATTTTAAGTACATAAAATATTAATTAAAAATGACGCTAATTTAGTTTATTCAGCCGTATATTTTAAAGAGATTAATCTATCCTTTTTTTTTTTTAATAATTAGATTAATCTATCCTTACTAATTTCGTCCACGTACGAGCCCATGTCGCGTTGCACAAAAGTATGTGTGGGCTTTATAACTTTTATTATTTTATAATTTTATATAACTGTAAAATAAAAGAAATTGATATTCTAAGATCGATCGATTAATCCTCTTTTGAGCTTAGTTTGTTTGACATATTGTGAATAAACTTAAACATATATTTTTGTTTGATAAGTTTTATATTGGGATCAAGCTTCGTTCAACTAATGAAAGAATAATATGGTAATAAATGTCAAGCAACTTGAGTGCGATGTGTTCGAGTCAACTAAAGCTTGATTCGAATAACAATTAAATCAAATTCACACATATTTTTTGAAGTTCAATGAAAATTAAAAAAGACTTGCATGCTATCTTATTTGGTTAGTCTGAACTCAATTTATTTACACCACCAAGTGTTGGTCTTTAATTTTACATGAAGTTTCCAAGGAAAATCTTGTGCAAGTTTTCCTCTTCTTCTTTTTTTGTTTGATTGTTTTCATTTTAACTTTAGAAGTATATGTGTATGATCCAACTCAAATCCGGGGGACTTGAACCTTGTCAGTTTGGAAGAACTCGAACCGTGTTACAAGTATAATGATATTGATTATAGACTGCACTCAATGATAACTGAGTTACCTATGTGCCTAATCAGGATTAAGTTAACGTAATTCTATAGTAAAGAGTGTTGTCAGGATCAAGCCAACGTGATTCTATAAATAGGACCTCTGTCAAAATATTTTTTACTTTCTCTTTCACATTTTAGAGAGAGAATTTTCGTTGGTTTATAAGGAGATAGTTTTTCTCTTCATCAAAGAAAGGGCATTTAGAATTTGCAGTTCGTCCCAAGATCTTTTACTCTCGCCGCTCGTTGAGCTCTTCTCATATGAGTATATTCTATAGGTATTTCTAGTTTTTGTTTTTTTCGCCTTTTTATATTTTTTCATATTATGGCTCGTACTAGGTCTCAATCATCAGTAAATAACAATGAAATAGCAGACCCGTCTGATTCTACGAGTAATAGGCCCGTCAGATCAGACGAGTTGGAACGTCTGGTAGAGGAAACTAGTATTTGTAACAAACCAATAGAGTCGCCTGAAAGAGTCGAGGGTGCTGTAGATTTAGAAGGTCCAATCAATGTTAACCCCAACATCACTTGGTTAGAAGATATCTCTACAGTGAGGTCGTCTAGGGAAAACGAGTTGAGAGTGACCCGAGACTATGAAATCCGATTTCCTACTTCAACAGATCGTATGTATAGGCCCCTTGTAGGATTTCGTACTTTTCATCTTGCTCACTGATATATGTTATTTTTACACTTGTTTTCCCCCGTTTATCGACTTAGTTTTGATTGTTTCTTTGATAATTTGATCACATATGATGCTTTGATCCTTGTCTTCTCATATTTTATAGAATAACATAACATTTGGAGGAAAAGAACAAGGATTGAAGGTAAATCATGCATAAAGATACAAACTGTCTGCGCAGTGCTAGAGTTTATGGAATAGATTTCTCTATCCATGTCCAAATTACACACTTCTTATACCAATGGAAATATAAGAGGCAAAGGTACATTTTTTATGTTGAAGACAAAGATCAGATATGTAGGGAAGGAGGTGAAAACATCATCGGAAGAGACGTCTTACGATGGAGTTTTCTCATTCAGTGACTTGTGAGACAATTTTGTCATATTTAACATTTGATTTAGGCCCCAGTGTCTTCTTGAGAGTTGTAGAGCTTTGTTTTAGGATTCTACAGCAACTTGAATCAGTGAATTCCGACATCGGTAGAGAAAGTTATGCGAAGTTTACCAAAACTGGCTGGAGCAGCAGGGGATGAACGCCGCCACGAACGCCGCGGCGTTCACATGCAGTAGCCAACGCCGAGGCGTTCAACAAGCGAACGCCGCGGCGTTCGCGGCAGCGGGTTGGCCTATAAATACCCATTTTAGCCATTTTTTACCAAAAAAACTCACCATAGATAGCAGCAGCCACGCCAAAAGAGAGGGAGAGGGAGCTTGGGAGAGTGATTTTGAAGGTCAAAACGTCTACTTGAAGGCCCGGATTCGTGAGAAGACGGAGAATTCAACGAGGAATCCACATCTCTACAAGAATTAGGGAGTTTTTACATATTTATTTCTTGAATTTGTTCAAACCTCTTATGACTTGTATGATTTATATTTGCACTTTTGACATGAATATGAGCTAAACTTGTTTGATTGAGGCCATGGATAGGCCATTTATGTTATTTTGATTGTTGATTTGTTGGTGTTTATTGGATTAATTTTGGTTTTAGCTATGTATTCAATAGTTGAGCTCAATGCTTCGCTTGTTTGATCACCAAGTGTTCGATAAAATGCCTAGGTTAGAGATCGAGAGATAATAATCTAGGGAAGATATAAACATTGAATACCCTATAGTTAAACCGACTAGAGATAGACTCGGTTTCTTTAGGTGGCTTTCCATTCACGTGGGGAATTCCTAGACCTTAAATGCATCTTTGTTAAGACGGGTTTTCATATAGAGATATATAGGAAATCGTTAACTAAGGTAGAGTTGCTATGCCAAGAGATTGGGTAGTACGTATGTTAGGGAATTTCGCCTTGGCTAAATCCATCTAATAATCCAATAGAACCTTAATCAAAATCGAAATACATAAATGGTTGAACCATGTGCCTTAATCGCTTCTCTTCTATCGTTTCTTCCACTTATTTGGTTATAAACTATTTTAGTAATTAACTTAAGTAATTAGTGAATCAACCTTTTATCGACCGATTTAACTTAGAATTGAGTAATATAGTAGTCTTGGTACTTAGATTATAGTTGTCCCTGCGGATACGATAACCCCGGACTTAACCATCCACTTTACTACTTACGTGACCTAGTTCTCTTGCTAGGATTTTGTCGTGTCACTCACCTAATCTCTGGGGTTAGGTTTTCTTTGCATGAATTTATTAATAATCTCCTTCTTTCCTATGGTTTGTGTCCGACTCAACTATTGCCCAACTCGTATAGGCATATAGTCATTTTTATCATTTTAATGACCGCTTTGGCAAAGATGCCAGTTTAAACAATTTTCATAGGATGTTTTTCCTTAATAAGCGCCGAGTGGCCAATTCCAGGGTTTTTTCTTCTTTTCCCCCAAACAAGAAGCGAAGTTTCAAGAAGATACTCGCGACTCGTTCGGGGTTTGGAAAGACAAATACATTTTTATTTCCCCCAAAAAGACGAGAGTTGATTAGTGCCTAGGCCATGGCGTATGAAACCCCTCGATGTAGAGATAGGAAATTCAAGTTGGGGACAGGGGTATTTAGAGGAGCTAGTCGAATACCCTTATCAAGTCTCCAAATTTATGGACGAGTCAATACTCATATCTTGTGGGTTAAGCTCTGCCCCGATCCCAAGTGTTCCAAATTTGGGTAAGCTTATTATCCCTATAGTGTTGACTCGTTTATTATTTTCTAAATGTAAAGTTTTATTTCCTTTTCTTTGCCGAAATGACTACACGTCGTGCTCGTCTCGATGCCCTCCGAGCAGAAGAGGAAGGTGAGGCCCCTGCTCCTACGACTTCGCGGGGCAAACAACCCATGGATGAGCCGTCTCTTCCTCCGTCCGAGAAATGATCGAGGGGTCAGGCTCTGGTTTCCGCGGCGTGAGGATCACTACAACCATTACTAGGCCATTCGACCAACCTACCGCTCCTCATTCACAGAGAACGACTCCCTAATATAGAATTATAGCTCTGTGCCTGTATATAACCATATATAATTAGGGCTAAAAAAGAACTAAATCGCTTAGGTTATGTTTAATTTAGTTGTATTTTCAAGTATGTTCTTAGGATTTTGTAATGGAAATGTGAAGTACCATATCTGTGTGAGAATATTGAATTTGGTGATATGTTTGAATGTATTTTTAAAAAGTGATTGAAAGTAGTGTTGATTTAATATAAATATGATAATTATTTGAATTTGATGTACGAATTGATTGAATTAGTTATAAAGTAAGAAAGATAGTAAATTTAAATTTGGTAGTAAGGATAAAGTAATTATGGATGAGAAATAGTGTGATATGATTTAAAGATGTAATGATGAATGTTTGAGTAAAAGTATATGTACTAGAAAATGATAATGTGTGTTTTTTGAAATAAAAAAGGGCTTGGTCTGTATTTTCATTTTACGGTGATCCAAAAAATGAAAATATGGTCAAACTTAACCTTAATATTTGACTTGAGATCGATCGTTAAAAACTCATATGAACTCGATTCATTTTACATAAGCATATAACTAATAGCTTAAACACAATTTTCTGTTCGATATGATTCAATATTGACTGAGCTTGATTAGTTAAAATATAATAAAAATATTAATGTACTCAAACTCAACTCATGTTCGCTTATTTAGAACTCCGTTCAAGACCGTTGAAATAGCAATTTAACTAAGCTCAAAAGTAATTTTCACGAATCAATATAAAAAATCAAACAAACTTGAATTCCTAAGGGTTTAATTGGATGACATATTCATCTCAAAGAATTTTTTTCATAAAAAGTGGAGAAAATAGTTTTTAGGGATAAAAAAAATATGGTGTTAAAAGTTTGTTTAAATGAGTTATTTTTTAGAGAAAAGCATGTAATGATTAGGGTTGATGTAATATGCCTTTTTTATGAGAAATTTATTTGGATCGCTGTTTAGATATAATTTTTCATATGCAAATTTTAGTCAAATTCTTAGATATAGAAATAAAAAATAAGCAAAATGGATCATCTTTGCACCTTGTGTTATTTTACATTAGAATATGTGATTCATGTGTCTCTCGGTCTTGCGAATAATAGGATAAAAAAATTTTAACTATCAAATTATGAATAGTAAAAATTTACTTTTTCACTCTTTTTTTGTAAATTTTTTTCTAAAACTTAGTAGTTTTTCTAAATTTTGCACGATAAAAATAAAAGCTTTGAGAATTTTTTTAATGATAAAATCTTGATAAAATGTCTTTTTCAAAGAAATTTCTTTAAAAAATTAGTTTTCAAAAGTGATATGCCAATCAATTAAGGCATTCGTCACCCCTTGATTCATTTACAATGTTACATTTCATAAATCATGCTCTATCAACCACCCTTTTCCAAAAATGATTAAATGTTGTCCTTTATGCAATCAAATATATATATATGTATTCAACAAAATTAAATTGAAGTTACGTCAGCCAACACGTAGAGTAACAACGATGAAGTTTCGCCATAAAAAGTAGTTAAAATGATATAATTTTTTTAATCCAGCCAATGTCCTATTTGATCTATAATTGTTAAAAAAAGGCGCAATTATATTAGATAATCAATTTTATAAATGTCGTCAACCAAGACAAATTGAGTGCACTACGTTGTGTATATATATATGAGAAAATAGCAGATACCCCCAAATTATAAGGTGATGTGCGCTTTGCTCCCCAAACTATTAAAAGTTGCACTCAACACCCTAAACTATCATATATGTGCACTTTGCCCCCTTGGTCAGCTTCGGGCAGCACACAGGGGGCAAAATGCTACAAACCGCATAGGTGAGGGGGCAAAGCGCACATCACCTCATAGGTTGGGGGATATCTGCTATTTTTTTTTTAAATTCAAATATTCTTAATATTAACTTAACACCCCTCAGTCAACTTCGGGAAATTTTTTACCCATTTATCATTCAATTTAAATCACGCATATTGGGATTTATTTGGATTTTTCTTGAAATATTATTTTTAGGTTTGAAATAAATAATTATCAAATATGAAAATAAGAAAAATAAACATGAAAATAAATAAAAAAACAATGAAAAGAAATATAAATTCAAATATTCATAATTTTGTAAAAACAAAAAAGACAATTCAAAAATCTGAAAACATGAAAACAAATAAATAAAATGAAAAAAAGTATAAAAATAAAAAATTTTAAAAATAAAAAAATTAGTAAAAAATTTTAAAAATAAAAAAACCTGGTGATGTGCGCTTTGCCCCCTCACCTATGCGGTTTGTAGCACTTTGCCCCTGTGTGCTGCTCGAAGTTGATCGAGGGGGCAAAGTGCACATATATGATAGTTTAGGGTGTTAACTGCAATTTTTAATAATTTGGGGGCAAAGTACATATCACCTAATAGTTTGGGGGTATCTACTATTTTCTCTCTATAGATATATATATATATATATATATATTTTGAACAGGACTACGTTGTATATTTGAAAGGATTAATTCATGCACACGTCCGACCGTGGTCGTGGTCCACACAAATAATATGTAGGCGCTTTTTAAATTTAGCCATTTGATATTTTTATATAGTTATTACGTCAAACAATAAATCAAAATAAATATGTACCATTTGATATCTTTTTTTATAATTGTATGAAGAAAAATAAATCAACCACTCAACACGTGGTAAGCTTGTTTGAATTTTGTTTATTTAACATAACAAATAAGTTTAATGACATTTTTCTCGTCGATGAATTCGAATTCGACTTAATTAGTTAAAATATAATAAAACATTTATCAATTTACTTGAATTTTACTCGTGTTCGACAAATTTTAGACACAATTTTTTAAGGAATAATAAGTCAAATGAACTTTTTTTTCTTTTGACTCAATTTATTTAATTCCTACATTCTTTCTTTCTTTTTATTTTTGACGGAAACGGTAAAACATGGTTCTTACTATTTACGTCTAACAACCCTTTTTTCAAAAAGATGACATATTCCAATATATATATATATATATATATATATGAGAAAATGTTATTTTTGATACCATATAGGACACACCATATCCAATTTTGGTACCACGCTTTTGAAAAGTAACACTTTTGATATCAAATCAAGTTTTTAATCTCAATTTTGGTACTGCCGTTAGTTACTAACGGTCAACACTAATAAATCCGTTAGTTTTCTAATTTGGGGAGGAAAATAGAATTTGGGGCGAAAATGGAGGGAAAAAAAATGATTTAATTGGAGGGAAATCGATTTTGGGGGTGTTTTTGAAGCAATTTTTGTGGGTTTTTGATCATTTGAGCTCTTCTGCTTTTTCTTCTTCTTCAACTTTCACTTTCTCTAATTTCTTCTTTCACGTGCGACGTGCTGCACAAAAGTATATGTGGGCTTCATAACTTTTAATATTTTATATTTTTTTACAACCTTAAGTAAAAAAAATAAATCAAAACTATGTGATACTCAATGTAAGCTCGATGATTTACCAAAAAAAAAAATTAAAATCTGTAAATTAATCCAGTTTTGAGCATAGTTTGTTTAACAATGTAAATAAGCTTGAACATATATTTCTGTTTGATAAGGTTTAAAATTGGGATTGATCTTGGTTCAACTAATGAAAGAATAATATGGTAATAAATGTCTAGGCATCTAGCAACATGAGCCCCATGTATTCGAGTCAAATTAAGTGCAGTTCGAATAGCAATCAAATCACGCTAAAAAAAAATTTGAAGCTCGATGAAAGCTGAAAAAGACTTGAATACTATCTTATATGGTTAGTCTCGACTCAATTTTTTACAACTAAAAGTGTTAGGCTTTAATTTTACATGAAGTTTCAAAATGAAAATCTTGTGCAAGTTTTCCTCTTCTTCTTCCTCCTTTTTTTTGGTTCGAGTATTTTCATTAACTTTAGAATTATACGTATACGCCATGTTTGCAAAAACTGGAAAAAAGGAAGAAGGTGTTTTTAAGTTTTTTTTTTGTACTTAATTTTGTTATATGCTTTTAATGATTATGCTTCTAATTCTTTAAAAAAAAATTGAAAAACAAGTTATTTTCTGCTAAATCAACTGAAAATAAGCTAAAATTAAAAATGTTTATGGCTGCTTCCACCAGCTTCTTCTATTTCTTATGCTAATCTACAACTTTTGCAAATAAATTGTACTTTAACTTTGTTGACACCTTTACAATTTTTTCTAAGATTTAAGGCTATTTTAGAAGTACAAATTTTACAGACAAGCTTGAAGTTGCAACTTGTGAAAAATTGCATCAACCTCACTTGAACTATGGACATTTGACATCCACAGTCCCTCATGTTTTGTGTAGTAGCATAAACCTCCCATTTTTCAACTTTTTTACTAAATTTACTAATGAAAGACTAAAAAGCCTTTCAAATTTGGGCTAAGAAAAAGATTAAATTAAATAATTAGTTGAAGCATGGAAAAGTACTACTAAATTACATGGTAATTAAAAAGCATATAATAAAGCATCTTAAATTAATTAGTTTTTGTTGTCAAAAAGAAAAATTAACTAGTTTCTAGAAATATAGCTATAAATTCCTAAATTTTAAATGAATAAAAAAAAAATTAATCGTGAATCCTTTTATGATCCAAAAGATATTACTTAAAAATATTAATTTTAACTCTCTCCTAATTCGACTATTGCAAAAATTCATAAAAAAATATGTTACTATTCTGATTATTATACCAATGACTATATGACATTTAAGCTTCCCCACGTAATTCTAAGTCCGAAATACAGAAACAAGTCTCACTGATTTGGAGATTTGCAGATAAGAGAGAAGGAAAAGTTACAGAAATCTTTGATAAATGGGAAAGGCTGCTATGCATGAAGTGTTTAGCACTTCAATTTCGAAGAGGAGCTGTTTTATGCATCTTTTGTTCTTCAAGCAGTGCATATGGGCCGACGTAATTTGTTACATCATTTCTCTTATTGTTCTATATGACAATCTTCAAAAGAAAAAAATAGTACTTCTTTTTTTTTATTATTTTGAAAGGGGATACCCAACAATTCATAAAGTAACCCGACAAATTCAAATTAATAGTCACAAAACGAGGTCAAGTAATGCCTGCTCTATCATTGTCTAGGAGGTGATAGATTTGTGAGTGTGGTACATTCGTGTGGTGCATATGGGTGTGAATTCCCATTTTAGCTAGAGCGTCAGCTACTTGATTTGCTTCCCGCCAAACTATTTGAAATGAGACATCCCAGTCTCTATCTTGCACACTACGAATGTGAGAGATCACATCAAAGTGGTGATGCTCCATGGAGGCTTCCACAATGCTATTAAGTGTAGCTCGACAGTTTGTTTCAACGATTAGTTTCTTTGCCCCTGTGGCCCACGCAATCTCTAAGCCCAATAGAATGACATGCATCTCAGCCTCCAACGACGAACACGGGTCAATGCGACCACTGAACCCCCTTAACCATGTTCCATGTTCGTCCCGAAGAGTACCCCCGACCCCTGATTGGCCGGCTGCTGTTACCGCCACATCCACATTCAGTTTAGTATAACCAAATGTAGGTTTTTTCCAGCCCGTGTGTACCTGTAGGTGCACCACGTCCGGATCAAAGTTAAGGGCATGAATGGTACCATCAATTCTTTTGTGTAACACATCTAGTTCCCCTATAGGAACTGTAGGTCGGACTCCATGCGTCACCTCATTCCGAACCTGCCAAATATAAGACAAAGTCTCAGTGAAGACTATATCCCATTTTTCACACCAATCATACCTGTTCATCTTGTGTGCTAAATTCCTGTCGTCCACTGAACCTGAAAAGAAAACATTATAACAATCAGGATGAACAAGCTGTAACCAAATATTTTTTGCCCACTGCCAATCACGAATAGCATGTAAGGGAGTATCCGAGGCGATCCCACAAATAGGGCAGCCATTCGAAGACACAATGCCACGCGTCTTTATTTTTCAATTAAATTCACATTCATTTCTAGGAAGTTATGGTGATAATATGAGTGTCTTTATTTTTCAATTAAGACAAACTTCAAGAAAGAAAGAACAAATATTATTTTGTCCTACTTTTAAGTTTTAAAGTTTTACTAAATTATCGCATTGTTTTTATGAAATAGTCGTAAAAATTATATTTTTTTATAAATATTACTACATCTATTTAAGAACACAAACATGGTGGTATATAAGACGGTTTATTACTTTTTTTTATAATATTATTTTTTTAAGAGAATATACTACCAAAATTAGCACCTTTTCGAAAGAAATTGTTGGATTTTATTATGAAGAAACATATTCGAATAAATAGGATTTAAAGTATATAAAGATTTGTTAGATTCTTACTTTTTTACTTATTGTTATTTACAACAAATTTTAATTATTCGGGTTCATTGGAAAAGGTTTAAATCATATTAACATATTCAACAATAAAACTTTTAGATCACAAAAAGAATTCATGATTAATCAAGAGAATTTTTTTTAACGAGTTTAGAGTTATATTTCTAGAATTTTAAATTGTGAATGTCACATTATTATTCTGTCATTTGATGATATTTTGATAATTTTTCATTCTCCAACATATTATAAGTGAAGGTTAACTTTGCTTAATGCAAAGGTGAATGGTACTTTAGTTTTTAACTAAAAAGTGTACTGAAAAAAGTGAAGGAAAAGATGTTCTTGCCTATTTATCAAAAATGTGGAAGATGTGGTTGCTAAATGTCTATGGGAGGTCAATGCAATTATCTCGTGCAACTTATCACGTAATTAAACATTATTGAAAAAGTACACATACTATATTTAGTCATAAAGGCTAGTACGTGAGAGTGGGGGTGATTCACTTAATCACTTCTATCCGCCAGATTATAGATTTCACTTCACTCATCATGATCCAACCAGAGATCGACCATAATATATAGATAAAGAATTATTACATCTAATTCATCAAAGAGTCGAAGAACACTTCAAATACGATTTAAATATTTTAAGGGGATTAATTATCTAATTCCTTTTTCGAGACTCAAACTCGCAATTTGCCTATTCACAAATATCAGTACCAACAAAGGAACAGATAGTTTTTTGTCAAAAGGTTTGTGGATTCGATTTCTATTACGATTAAGAACTGTATTAGTGGACGATTTGTAAATAACTCTATAAACGACATTTGTAAACAACATTTGGTCTGGAGGCATACCTTAGCCGATTAACACGTGGTAGGTGACCGCATGGTCTTAAATTTCCTCGAAACCTCGAAATTTAGACCGAAATTTTGGGTTTGCGAGGGCCTCGAAACAAAATCTCATTTTGGATCCATTTTTGTAAAATATCTTCCGAAACACAAAATTTCCCAAATTTTTTGCTGGAACACGAAATTTCCCGAAACTTAAAAATAATATTAAAAAACTTTTGTTAAATATCCATGAAAATTAATTTAGGTCAAAACCCAAAATTTTGAATAATATTTATTTTTTATACATTTTAAAAATTTATTATTTCAAATTGGTCCACACCTACCACCCATTCATCCCAACCACACACATGGATTTTACTAAGCTTGTGGTACAATATATTTTAATAAAGTTCTTATGACTTTATTATTATTCTACTTTCAAGTCATATTTATTTTATATTTTTTGTAACAAGTTTTGTATTATTTGACAAGATTCATTATACATATATTATTTATAGAATATTATTAGTGGAAAAGATGCATACACATGATAATCATAGTTATCGAAAGTTTGATTGTAAAATTTTTACATATTTTTATAAATTTTTATGATTTTTTTTAAATTGAAATATAAATTTTGAATATTTTTAAAAAATTTGTCGAAATTTTGTAAAATTACTATCCCAATATTTATATCGAAATCAAAATTTAAGATCTTGGGTGGTCCCGATCTTTACTAGCAATTTACCTCGTCCCCATTAAGTATACATAGACACTTTGCTTTCGAGAAGGGCCCATACAATGCATCAAAATTCAAAATCATTGATACTTTTTTTTTTTGGATAATAATAAATGAATCTTTCTCTGACAATTCTCAGGCTCGCCTATGTTGAATAAATGCTTTAGGGATAATGTATTAATCAACCACCTACCTCGTTCATATATACAGGTATACTTCAGAATAATTGTGCCCTCAGATGGGTCCCAAAGCATCAAAAAAGGTATGAAAGTTTAAATAAATTTTAAATATATTATAATTTACTATGATATCTCGCGTTGTTGACCTAAAAAAGAGATTCAACGTGAATTTTCTTGACTCAACTTTTTGGGTAATGTAAATCATACATTAAGATATAGTATAATGTCGCATATATGCTTCCAATTGAGAATAATGCTAATATAATTATTCCTCAAATTAAAAGGGGATTTCAAGTGTATAATGAGTGATTTGTTTAATTGCAAATAAAGATTTTATTAGTATTTGAGAAAAAAATATGTGTACGATGCAGGCTATGATTGGATGAGTCTTCATATTTCATTTTCCTTTATTTATAAGAGAGTTCAAATTTAATGCAAAAAGTGTGTTTGAACGAATTTCTTTAATGAAAAAAATATTTTTTGTGAGAACTTGGTATAGATGAGTTTTTATTTTCTAATGTTTTTTAATATATTTAAGTTAAACTTATCGATTAAGTTATCCAAAAATATTCAAAGTGAATCTTATTTTGAACTTTGTGTCATTTCGAATCAAGACATGTGATTATTTTGATAGCTATGTTAAGATATTAGCGGAAAAATATTTTTTAGTTGTTGTCGGAGTTGTCTAATTGATGGATTTGTGGAGACTGATTGATACAAAAGATTGTAAAAAGTCAATAAAGTAAAGAAATAAGCCAAAAAAGGGGTCTCGGGGTGTTCAAAGGCAGTTTGACCGCGGTCAAAGCGGGTTTGACAGAGTCAACCGCATGGTCAACACGGGCTTGAACACGTGAATAGTGACTTGGAGCAAGGAATTGTTATTTCCTAAGTGGTTTTTGGCTTGGATTTTGGTAATTGACTTGTATTCGGAGTGTTTTCCTAATTACCTAGTAATATGATTGTATTTCCTATTTAAATTAGGTTTTAATTTTTTTATGTGTCAAGACTCTTCACTTATAAATAGGGGTTTGTAACCATTGTATTTGGTTTATCCACTCTTGAGAAATAAAGATGTAGTCTAGGTTGGCTCGTGGATGTAGGCAAATTATGCTGAACCACGTTAAAATTCTCGTGTCATTATTTTCATATTTAGGCTTGGTTTATTCTTGTTTCTTGATTATTTTTCATGTTCTGATACCTGTTGTTAGGGATGGATCAGTGACCCTAGTTGGCTATTGAAAAACCGAGTAGGCGGATGGATCAGCTTGTGTAGGGGCATGGAGCAGATATGTGAGAGCTCCGAGATTGCTGTTGAAAAAGTCCTTGATGGACAGATGTCAGTGAACGCGTTGATCGAGGCAGTTTGGGTTGTGACATGTTCCGTGTTTTGGAGTAACCTATATCTGAGGGTCAGTTGGACCGAGAAGGATATGACACGATATTCAGGAGTTGGCTGATCACTAAAAGAATAGGGTAGTGACGAGGGTTCAAAGAGAGAGAACGATGTTTGCAAAGAGAGTTCGTCAAGTGGGTGACCCTAGAGGACGGATGAATTGATAGAAGCCCATGGAGGAGCACACGATAGATAGTATTTCGGGACTATTTGGGATTAGTCTCTAAGTGGGAGATTGATGGGTTTGTGGAGACTGATTGATACAAAGGATCGTGAAAAGTCAATAAAGTAGATAAATAAGCCAAAAAAGGGATCTCGGGGTGGTCAAAGGCAATTTGACTGAGTCAATCGCGTGGTCAATGCGGGTTTGACAGCGTGAATAGTGACTTGGAGCAAGGAATTATTATTTCCTAAGTGTATTTGGCTTGGATTTGGTAATTGACTTGTATTAGGAGTGTTTTCCTAATTACCTAGTAATAGGATTGTATTTCCTATTTAAATTAGGTTTTAATTTCCTTGTTTGTCAAGACTTTTCACTTATAAATAGGGGCTTGTAAGCATTGTATTTGGTTGATTCACTCTTGAGAATAAAGATGTAGTCTAGGTTGACTCGTGGATGTAGGCAAGTTATGCCGAAACACATTAAAATTCTCGTGTCGTTATTTTCATGTTTAAGCTTGATTTATTCTTGTTTCTTGATTATTTTTCGTGCTCTGATGCTACCATCCCTAACACTAACCATAAATAATAAAAAAGCCAGACTTTCTTGAGAAAAAGTTGAGAGAAATGCAACTAATCCATTTTTCAAGGAAATTTGAATTGTTTTTAGGAAAGTTGAGTGTAGCATTTCATTTATTTATTTTCAAAAAATGTCAAATGAATTTTTTATGGAAAAATTCTCTAAAAAATCGAGAAATGAAAAATGGCGTGCCATCCAATCATGGTCGTAGATTCATTATTGGACGGAGTTGTGTTCATGGGCTCAATTATTTGTTATTAGATGGCCTTTATTAAGGGTGAGATTATTGGACCAAACTGAATAATGAAGGCCTAGCAAGTTCGTGGATTAATATTTCATCCAACTCTAATGATTTGATCGTGAAATAAGGGTGATTCTATGGTGGATTGAGATCATTGATCCCGGTCTACTTTTTATTATAGGATCTGGGGTAATTTACACTCTAATGATTTGATCGTGAAATAAGGGTGATTCTATGGTGAACCGAAACCATTGGTCCCGGTCCACTTTTCACCATAGGATCCCCCAATAGGAGGGGGGGAGATAATTTACTAAATTACCGCAGATCCTATGGTGAAAAGTGGACCGGGATCAATGGTCTCAGTCCACCATAGAATTACATGTGAAATAATGTCAATTTAGATAAGAATAAGATTTAAGAGGTGAATAAATAACGACCATGACATCGATGTTGTATCTACATTAATCACAAGTTCACGACCATCTTAGGATATGAATCAGGACAAGAAGGATTATACATAAGGTTCTTGACATTTTACTAAAAGAGTATACATAACAATTGTTTACACCATAAAATAATTGGGCTTTCGAAATACAGAGCCCAAATAGCCCAAATTGTAGAAATTCGAAAAGAAGGGGCTGAGTTAATAAAACCCAATAATCGAATCTGAAAAATAAAATATAGTCCAAATAGCCAATCATCTGCAGAAGCGCGCTAATTCGAAAATATTTGAAAGAACGGTTGAAAACGGTTGAAAGCGATTTCCGAAGAAAAGGAACGTGGGTTTCTTCAAAGACCAATATATATACAAGCTACAGACAGAGACAAGAGGAACATCGCAAGATCATCAGACTTCTACATTTTCTTTCTCTTAGCGTAAATTAGGAGTAGTTCATAGCATAATGTAGGAGTAGCTCTTAGCGTAATTTAGGAGTAACCATAGTGTAATTTACTATTCGACTCGATGAGATTTGCCTTCAAGGCTTGTCTTTGCATTCGCGCATTCGATTGCTTGTAATGTTTCAGAATTGAAAACTTTCATGGAGATATAAATTATCTTTTATTCAGATTTAAGTATCGGATAGGTAATTTGTATCTTGACTTGAGTCTTTCGATTCAGTGTTTTTCATATTCGAAATGAACAACTAACACTTCAATTAATGCGACTCGAGCGCAGGGGTTAAAAAATAATACATTCGATCGAGAGATTCTCACGTAGGTATAAGACTATCTTGTGTCAGATTTAAGTATCAGAGAGATAGTTTTTATCTAGACTTGAATCTTTCATTCACTGTATTATTGTGTCATTCGAAGACGATAAATATTTCAGTCAATTGTGGTCCGAATAATTATTTTAAACAACACATCGAAGTGTTAAAGTCTGAACCACCGTCTAGCGTATCGAATTCGAGCGCGGGGGTTGAAAGATAATTCTAAGATAAGAATTATCGCGGGGCTCGGAACACGCAGTTGGATCCACCCTAATCGAGTTTGTTTTTATTTTCGAAACAAATAAATGGCGACCACAGTGGGAGTTAGTCGAACGCTCCTTTTATTACGGGAAACAATGGCTTCTCGAATGTACCGATAAGTTAAGGAAGTCTTACGTTCCCAAATAATATCCGAGTACCATATGCAGGGGGCAAGTTGTGCCCGATGCCCATATGGGATGAAGTATTGGGGGAAATTCTTTGACCCCTAAGTCAGATCGAAATGATTATTGAGAGGATGTACGGGATTGGTTTTCGAAAAAAAACAATAGCTAAATGCCAGGAAAATTGAAGACTCATCATCTGAAAGAGTTATGAAGAAATTCTGGCAAATCAAAATGGGTCAATCTTAATGTTTCGAATTATGTTTTTAAATTTGTATTTATGGATAGTTTCAAACATTCGGTAAAATACTTCGAATCGATTCTTAATCGAAGGGGTAACTCGAAAAAATGAAAGAAATAATTTTTCTACGATTTTCTCAGAAAAAAGTTCGAACTAATTGCTCTAACAAACAGCTCGAGCAAAGTTGCTCGAATAAGCAGCTCGAGCAAGAGCCTGTTCGAGCAACCCGCCAACCTGCATTTAAATTGTATTTTGGACAAAGTCCACTTAAGGTGGAACCCACTAATAATTGTAATTATATTAATTACTAACCAATCATGCATTTTCTCCATAAAGAAACTACCCACACACGCACGACTATGTCAAACTTTGTGGCTGGATGGTGCTCTCTACATGTGTGTGTATATATATATATATAAAGGAGAAGTAAAAGTTTACAACCCACAGTGACTTCTAGCTTATTTCTTTTTCGAGAAAAAATGATTCTCGAACACCTTAAGATTTCAAATTCCGCAAATTCGAACACCTTGATATTTCGAATTCAGCAATTTCGAATACCTTGATATTTCGAATTCAATCGAGCACATTGATATTTAGAATTCAATAATTTCGAAATATTTTGCGAATCAACAAAATACTGGGGGGCAAGAAGTCTCACCGATAATTTTATGCTTATTTTTTATCTGAGTCAAAACGATGAACAATCTCGAAATCAAAATAAGCCTTTTTTTCGAACCTTCAATTTAGAGTATTCGAGTTAAAGAAATCATTGAACCCATGGATAAACTCCAGAAGCTCAGGCCCTTCGAATAAAGCTGCAACTCTCGAGTTATCCTTAGCTGAGTCAAAATCTCTTGAGGTCGAAATGGTGAACACCCTTGAAATTGGGTCGAAATGGTGAACATCCTTGAAATTGGGCCCCGTTTCAACTCGAAATATCAAGGTGCTCGAAATTACTGAATTCGAAATATCAAAGTATTCAAAATGGCTAAACTCAAAATGTCACGTACTCGAAATCAGACATGTTCAAAAAATCATTTTTACTCGAAAAAGGACATGTTCGAAATATCATGTACTCGAAATTAAACATACTCGAAATAGTGGAGGTCTTGCCATTCTCGAGATTAAACATGCTCGAAATTAAATAAAGTGGTGGGCCATGTCAAACCTCTTTTCTTTTTATGCATTATTGCTTGGACTTGAGCTAGGAATGCTCGAGAGGTTTGCTGTCTTATTTTATTATACATATAAAAATTATTATAATGGCATAAAGTGGTGGGCCATGTCAAACCTTTTGAGCATTATTGCTTGGACTTGAGCTAGGGATGCTCGAGCAGGTTTGTTGTCTTCTTTTATGTCATTCATTGCTCATTTCGAACTAAAAAATGATTGCTCATTTCGAACTGAAAGACGTGTCTTTTAATATACATGAACTCGAAACGTTCATGTATATTAGGGGGGCATTTGTTTACACCATAAAATAATTGGGCTTTCGAAATACAGAGCCCAAATAGCCCAAATTGTAGAAATTCGAAAAGAAGGGGCTGAGTTAATAAAACCCAATAATCGAATCTGAAAAATAAAATATAGTCCAAATAGCCAATCATCTGCAGAAGCGCGCTAATTCGAAAATATTTGAAAGAACGGTTGAAGACGGTTGAAAGCGGTTTCCGAAGAAAAGGAACGTGGGTTTCTTCAAAGACCAATATATATACAAGCCACAGACAGAGACAAGAAGAACATCGCAAGATCATCAGACTTCTACATTTTCTTTCTCTTAGCGTAAATTAGGAGTAGTTCATAGCATAATGTAGGAGTAGCTCTTAGCGTAATTTAGGAGTAGCCATAGTGTAATTTACTATTCGACTCGATGAGATTTGCCTTCAAGGCTTGTCTTTGCATTCGCGCATTCGATTACTTGTAATGTTTCAGAATTGAAACTTTCATGGAGATATAAATTATCTTTTATTCAGATTTAAGTATCGGATAGGTAATTTGTATCTTGACTTGAGTCTTTCGATTCAGTGTTTTTCATATTCGAAATGAACAACTAACACTTCAATTAATGCGACTCGAGCGCAGGGGTTAAAAAATAATACATTCGATCGAGAGATTCTCACGTAGGTATAAGACTATCTTGTGTCAGATTTAAGTATCAGAGAGATAGTTTTTATCTGGACTTGAATCTTTCCTTCACTGTATTATTGTGTCATTCGAAGACGATAAATATTTCAGTCAATTGCGGTCCGAATAATTATTTTAAACAACACATCGAAGTGTTAAAGTCTAAACCACCGTCTAGCGTATCGAATTCGAGCGCGGGGGTTGAAAGATAATTCTAAGATAAGAATTATCGCGGGGCTCGGAATACACAGTTGGATCCACCCTAATCGAGTTTGTTTTTATTTTCGAAACACATAACAATTTCTTTTATGTTTTATTTAGATAAACGATTTCAACGAAAAAATGAGAAGGAAAAGTAAAAGGTCAACAAAGCACAAAATTACATATTCTAAAGCATGAACAACATTTTCGTCATGTTTTCCTCACTACATTCATATTTCAAAATTCAAACATGGTCTTAGTATATTTCCTACCCTTGAAGCTAAATTTTACTTTTTTTTTTCCAAGTAAGCTAAATTATGGTAGTGTTATCTGCTCAAAATACACATAAATTAGTACATATATGAATATTATATAATATAGCTTATATTATCAATTATAAATAAATAAATATATATATGATACTATAACGTATATATTTTTTTTAAGGAAAAACGGTCATTTTATTTAATTAATAAAAAGTTTACAACGTCAAGAACAACACAACTTAGACTGTTTCTAATGATATATGTAGTTAATAGCAATTGAAGCACCAAATATTAAGATTTTTCAAGATAACAAATCTAAGGAATAACAAACGAGCACGAGAAAACTCATGTGCAAAAGACCACAATACTCTTATTCTAGAGAGACGAAATTCTCATCCCAGAGAGAAAAAAAAATATTAAACTAAAAAGCTAAATTAAATCTAATGTATCATTTGTCTTCATCTCGACAGGTCCATCGATACCTCGTTAGTTCCATCTCCGTCTCGTCAGATTTAAAGTTGAGATACACAACTTGAAGGAAGGTGCTCCAGCCCAACTCGTTGACTATAGTGGTGAATGGTGATGAAGGTAACTGTTTCACTAAACCATCGTCGACTGAGAAGAACAGTTGAAAAGATGGATAGGGTTTTTGAGAGAGAATAAAAAATATAATGTATATATAAACTTTTACATGTTTTTTTTTTTTTGTGGGAAATTTCAATTTTTATTTAAAATTAAAAGGTCAAAATAATAATACATTTTACAAAGGTAGTCCTTTGAAGAGCCAAAACAAGCGACAAAAGCACTACCTACACGCCTAGACCAAAAAAACCAAGAAGATGAACAAATTCATTAATCGAATCCCCAACCTTACGATCTATGCCCGTGGGCGTGGGCACTCAAGACCAAATATAAACCACTTTGCCACGGGCTCATTTAACCACCTCATCAAGGGATGCTTCACTTATAGGGCCCTGCAAATTTTCATCAGCTTCAAGTATTTTATCAACCAAATTCGCAAAAGTGTTCGATAAATGTAATAATTCCTTCTCGTCCATGTCTTCTACTTGGAGATAAGTATCCTTTCTTCCATGAAAATCATTTGGCTGCTTCTTTTCATGCATTGATATATTCTTGCTCTTTGCAGACTGCCACTCGGAATTTTCCTCATTATTCTTCTTAGGCACCTGTGCAAACTTCCTCTTAGATAAGTAGATGTTAACATGTTGCTTAATTTCTTTCTTCTCATTCGGACAGTTCTTCAGACCATGACCAAATGAATTACATGTTGGCATTTGTGGGTATATGAAAAAGTGTGTGAACACCACTTTTGCGTATGAAATTCGAACACCATAAGTATCGCGGATACTAAGTTGTATTGGATATTTTTATTCTATTCCGAGAGTAGATTAGTTTAGCATTTCGAATTTCTCAATTCGGAGTTGAAACGAATGAGAAATTAATTGCTAATGTTGGGTGTTTGAATGTGTATATCCCACATTGGATATAAACCATAAGTTGTATGAGTTTATATACATTTGCCTAAAGGTAAAGGGTTGGCCCTTTGGGTCGTCCACTTTGGTCCTTTGTGTGAAGGGGGAAGAGTTATGTAATTGTGTCTTGGCCCAATTTCTTAGCTCCTCACTCGGGCGGTCCGGTGGACCGGACCTCGAACCACGGACTCGGGCTCGGGCTCGGGCCGGGGCCGGGGCCGGGGCCGGGATCGGGTCGCGGGTCGTTGGGCGCCCTTTGGGTCATCCACTTTGGTCCTTTGTGTGAAGGGGGGAAGAGCTATGTAATTGTGTCTTGGCCCAATTTCTTAGCTCCTCACTCGGGCGGTCCGGTGGACCGGACCTCGAACCACGAACCATGGACTCGGGCTCGGGCTCGGGCTCGGGCCGGACCCGGGATCGGGTCGCGGGTTGTTGGGCCTTGGGCTTTGGGCTGAGATGTGTGGTTGTTGGGCTTTGGACCTCTTCTTATCTTTTTGAGCCAAAGTTTAATTAATTTGATTAATTGGGCCCAGTTCTCTTTTGGGCCAAAATTAACTAATTAATTTAGGCCCATTTCCAGTTTCTTCTTCTAGAAACCAGCAAGGCATGTCTCCTGTTCCTTTCTCATGCAGAAGATTTCAGACGTTTCCTTACCTGTCTCCAGCCGAAAGTTGAAGTGTTTTGTTTCTTTTGGAGCCGAAACTTTTGACATTTATCAGCTGATTCTTTTTGGCTTTCTACTTTGGTTTTCAATCTGGTTTTGTTGCCTATAAAAAGGCTCTCCCAGGTTGTGTTCAAACCACACCAAAAACAGAAAATAATTCTGCATTGTCTCAAAGCATTCTACATACATAAAAATTCTGAGAGTTCTTGGGCAAATATAGTTCGTGGGTTTTGTTCTTGAAGTGGTTCAATTACAAATATATAATCGTTGTATCTTGGGAAGTTAATTGCACGATCTCGTACCACCGTAGGCGGGGCAATATAGCTTTAAGGATAGAGAGTTCATCTCTCGCCTCGATTGTCATATTGTTCGTCGCATTACTATTTTCAGAAATTTTTCTTACAAAGTGCACAGATTTGCAACAAGCTTAAAGCTATATCTATTTTGTTGTTAATTTTTGTGCTTGTTCGAACATTCTGGAAATGGCTCATTTCGATTCTAATGAAAATGCTGCTGCTGCTCTCGACTTTGGACTTGGACCTGGAGCTGGTCTCGGTCTTGGTCTTCCTTCTGGTTTTGCCTCGGGTTCAGGGGTTAGGTCCGGTTCAGGCTCTGGTCCGAATACACCGGTTGAAACTCCAGTTATTCCGGTAATTCAGGCTCGGACTGAAAGGCTAACTCCGATTGTACCACCGGTGAATACAAGTATCCCGGCGCAGGCTGAAAGGCCAACGAAGTTCAGCGGGGTTGACTTCAAACGTTGGCAACAAAAGATGCTTTTTTATCTAACTACTTTGAACCTGGCAAGGTTCTTACGGGAAGACGCCCCGTCTGTCCCTGAAGATTCTAACGATGTTCAAATGAGAACGGCATATGATGCCTGGCAACACTGTGATTTCCTTTGCAGGAATTACGTGCTCAATGGTTTGGATGATTCACTTTATAGTGTTTATCACTCCATGAAATCGTCAAAAGACCTCTGGGAGGCATTACATAAGAAGTATAGAACTGAGGATGCTGGACTGAAAAAGTTCATGGTCGCAAAGTTCTTAGACTTCAAAATGATGGACTCTAAGTCCGTCGTAAGCCAGGTCCAAGAGCTTCAGATTATAATACATGAAGTTCATGCCGAGGGAATGGCTTTGAGTGAGAATTTTCAAGTGGGGTCTGTGATTGAAAAATTACCGCCCTCATGGAATGAATTCAAGAACTACCTAAGGCATAAACGAAAAGAGATGAGCTTAGAAGAGTTGGTTGTCAGGCTCAGAATTGAGGAAGACAACCGGGCTTCTATCAGAAGGGCTCCTGTTCCACCAATGGCTAACGTCGTTGAAGTTCCGGAAAGTTCTAACCGGAAAAGAAAATTCCAAGGGAATTTTCAGTCCCAGAAAAATCAAGCTGGGAAAGGAAAGCCGAAACATGGTGACGGCTCTGACGGTGGTTGCTTTAATTGCGGCCGTACTGGTCATTGGGCTAAAGACTGTAGACAGCCCAAGAAAAATAATTATCAGTCACGAAAGAAAGGTTCTGGCAAGTATAAAGGCAAGAATCAGGTTCAGAACAGGGTTCCGAACCAGGTGCAAAATCATGTGCACTTAGCTGTTGATGATGTCCAGGGCATCAACGAGTTAATTGACGACCTATCAAATAAACAGGTGCCAATCGATCTAACTAATCTTGATCTGATTGCCGTCGTGTTCGAAGCCAATATGGTGGACAACTCGAGGGAGTGGTTCATAGACACTGGGGCTACTCGCCACATCTGTTCTGACAGAGATGCTTTCTTGTCCTATTCCCCAACTGAAGGACGAAGATTGTTTATGGGAAATTCAGCCACTTCACCAGTGGTTGGAATGGGGAAAGTTGTGCTGAAGATGACTTCAGGCAAAGAACTGACATTGACTGAAGTTCTTCATGTTCCGGAGATTCGAAAGAATTTGGTATCCGATTCAGCTTTGGTCAAGAATGGGTTCAAGATTATCTTCAAAGCTGATAGGTTTTCTTTGACTAAGAGATGAATTTATGTAGGAAAAGGTTACCTTGAGCAGGGCCTTTTCAAAATGAATGTAATGAATGTAATTCGCTCTCTTGTAATTGAAACGGTGGAAATAAAAGGATTGAGAATTCTGTTTATTTGCTTGAGTATTCTAATTTGTGGCATGTTAGACTAGGACATGTCAATTATAATACTATTCGAAGATTGGTCAACTTGAATTTATTACCAACTTTTAAAGTTGAAAATGAACATAAATGTGAAATTTGTGTTGAGGCAAAGCTAGTCAAACAACCATTTCCTTCAGTGGAAAGAAACACCGCACCTCTAGAACTTATTCACAGTGATATCTGTGATTTGAAGTTTGTGCAAACTAGAGGTGGGAAAAAGTATTTCATTACATTCATAGATGACTGCACAAAGTATTGTTATGTGAATTTACTAAGAAGTAAAGACGAAGCGCTTGGAGCGTTTACACATTACAAAACTGAAGTTGAAAATCAACTTGAGAAAAGAATAAAATCTATCCGAAGTGATAGAGGTGGAGAATACGGAGCGCCGTTTGATGAATTTTGTACCGACTCTGGAATTATTCATCAAACAACGGCACCATACTCACCTCAATCCAATGGCATTGCTGAACGCAAGAATCGCACTCTCAAAGAAATGATGAATGCGATGTTGTTAAATTCTGGATTACCGCAGAATTTGTGGGGGGAGGCGATCCTCTCTGCCAACTATATCCTTAACAAGATTCCCCACAAAAGTAGGAGTGAGACTCCGTACGAACTTTGGAAAGGTCAAAAGCCTTCTTACAAGTACCTCAAAGTGTGGGGGTGTTTGGCTAAGGTAGAAATACCCAAACCCAAACAAGTTAAGATAGGGCCTAAGACTATTGATTGCATATTCATAGGTTATGCACTTAATAGTAGCGCCTATCGATTTCTGGTTCATAAATCAGAAATATCTGAGATTCATGAAGGTACTATCATGGAATCTAGAAATGCTTCGTTTTTTGAGGATGTCTTTTCAAGTAAGGAAAGAAATGAGCAAGTTCCTCTTAAAAGAACATTTGATGAGTCTACGAGTAGTTCTAATCCTGGGGATGAAGAACCACGTCGTAGCAAAAGGGCAAGAGTGCCTAAATCATTTGGTCCCGATTTTGTTTCATATACATTAGAAGGGGAGCCAAATACGATTAAGGAAGCTATGTCCGGTCCAGATGCTCAACTCTGGAAAGAGGCTATCAATAGTGAAATCGAGTCTATTTTACACAACCATACCTGGGAGTTGGTTGATCTTCCAAAGGGAAGTAAGCCTTTAGGCTGTAAATGGATTCTGAAAAGAAAGTATAAGACTGATGGAACTATTGATAAGTATAAGGCCCGTTTGGTAGTCAAAGGATACCGACAAACAGAAGGTCTTGATTTCTTTGATACTTATTCTCCGGTAACCAGAATAACATCCATAAGATTATTCATCGCTATTGCCGCATTGCAAAACCTTGAGATACATCAAATGGATGTTAAGACTACGTTTCTGAACGGAGAATTAGATGAAGAAATATACATAGAACAACCCAAGGGGTATGTTGCTCCTGGAAAGGAGAAGAAAGTGTGTAAACTTGTAAAGTCACTTTACGGACTTAAACAAACGCCAAAACAGTGGCATGAAAAGTTTGATAGCACGATGTTGTTAAATGGTTTCAAGATCAACGAATGTGATAAATGCGTGTATGTTAGACAAACACATAACGCATATGTCATCGTGTGTCTATATGTAGATGACATGTTGATAATGGGTAGTAATCATGAAATCATCATGAATACTAAAGGCATGTTAAAGAAGAACTTTGACATGAAGGATATGGGACTTGCAGACGTCATCTTAGGGATTAAAATCCTGAGCACTTCTGAAGGACTAGTCTTATCGCAATCTCATTACGTTGAGACGATTTTGGAAAAATTCCTTCCTAGCGATAGTGCACCAGTCAAGACGCCAGTGGACTTGAGCGTTCATCTACGCAAGAACCATGGCGAACCCGTATCGCAGTTAGAATATGCTAGGATAATTGGGAGTGTGATGTATATCATGAACTGTATTCGCCCTGATCTAGCTTATTCTATGAGCAAGTTGAGTAGGTTCACGAGTAATCCAAGTGTAGAGCATTGGAATGCTTTAACTAGAGTTCTTAAGTATTTAAAGTATACTAAAGAATATGGATTACACTACTCCAAATATCCAGCTGTAATTGAGGGATACAGTGATGCTAATTGGATATCAGACACGAACGACTCCAAGTCCACAAGTGGGTATGTATTTACCGTTGGTGGAGGAGCGCTGTCGTGGAAATCTTCTAAGCAAACTTGCATAGCCCCTTCCACAATGGAATCAGAATTCATAGCTTTAGATAAGGCTGGTGAAGAAGCTGAGTGGCTAAGAAATTTCTTAGAAGATGTTCCCTGTTGGGAAAAACCTGTGCCTCCGATTTTGGTTCATTGCGACTGTATGTCGGCAATTGGGAGGGCTCAGAGTAGTATGTATAATGGTAAGTCTAGACATATTCGTCGTAGGCATAATACCATTAAGCAGTTGATCTCTAACGGGATTATTTCCATTGATTATGTGAAATCAAAAGAGAATATTGCAGATCCTTTGACGAAAGGATTGCCTAGAGATCAAATATGCTACCTATCAAAAGGAATGGGGTTAAAGTCTACAAATTAAAAATTGACACAGCGGTAACCCAACCATATTGACTGGAGATCCCAAGATCATGGTTCAATGGGACAACGGAGTTGTGAAAATTCTGGAGAGCACTTAAGAGTTTAATAAACTCTAAACCCATTGCCTAGGATAAAGAAGTGCATCCTACAAGTGTAGCAAATGGTAAGTCTGAACTTTTAATGATTCCTATACTGTCATGAAAATGAAGTGGAGTATGGTAGGATACTCCTAAATAGGAGATCACCTATGTAAGTGTGAGATGTAGGCCGCCTCAACATTGGGAAAAATGTAAACATTTATGAAACCAAGAGAGGGCGCCATGGCCAAAATGGGTCCAACAGTGAGAACTAAAAATTTGCTTAGAAAATTTATCATGTGAATATCATTGTCTGGTTTTACACGAACGGCTGAACAATTCAAGGCATCATGTTCATTGGGTAGCCTAGTAAAACCGATGATATCTCACTAAGAAAGGTTCAAAGCCAAAAGCTACCTCTTCTGATGTGATAAAAAGTCGTTTGAACTCTCAGTTTCATGCATTGCATTAATTTCATTCGTGTGGGGGATTGTTGGCATTTGTGGGTATATGAAAAAGTGTGTGAACACCACTTTTGCGTATGAAATTCGAACACTATAAGTATCGCGGATACTAAGTTGTATTGGATATTTTTATTCTACTCCGAGAGTAGATTAGTTTAGCATTTCGAATTTCTCAATTCGGAGTTAAAACGAATGAGAAATTAATTGCTAATGTTGGGTGTTTGAATGTGTATATCCCACATTGGATATAAACCATAAGTTGTATGAGTTTATATGCATTTGCCTAAAGGTAAAGGGTTGGCCCTTTGGGTCATCCACTTTGGTTCTTTGTGTGAAGGGGGGAAGAGCTATGTAATTGTGTCTTGGCCCAATTTCTTAGCTCCTCACTCGGGCGGTCCGGTGGACCGGACCGTACCTCGGACCTCGGACCACGAACCACGGACTCGGGCTCGGGCTCGGGCCGGGGCCGGGATCGGGTCGCGGGTCGCGGGTCGTTGGGCCTTGGGCTTTGGCTGAGATGTGTGGTTGTTGGGCTTTGGACCTCTTCTTATCTTTTTGAGCCAAAGTTTAATTAATTTGATTAATTGGGCCCAGTTCTCTTTTGGGCCAAAATTAACTAATTAATTTAGGCCCATTTCCAGTTTCTTCTTCTAGAAACCAGCAAGGCATGTCTCCTGTTCCTTTCTCATGCAGAAGATTTCAGACATTTCCTTACCTGTCTCCAGCCGAAATTGCCAGCCGAAAGTTGAAGTGTTTTGTTTCTTTTGGAGCCGAAACTTTTGACATTCATCAGCTGATTCTTTTTGGCTTTCTATTTTGGTTTTCAATCTGGTTTTGTTGCCTATAAAAAGGCTCTCCCAGGTTGTGTTCAAACCACACCAAAAACAGAAAATAATTCTGCATTATCTCAAAGCATTCTACATACATAAAAATTCTGAGAGTTCTTGGGCAAATATAGTTCGTGGGTTTTGTTCTTGAAGTGGTTCAATTACAAATATATAATCGTTGTATCTTGGGAAGTTAATTGCACGATCCCGTACCACCGTAGGCGGGGCAATATAGCTTTAAGGATAGAGAGTTCATCTCTCGCCTCGATTGTCATATTGTTCGTCGCATTACTATTTTCAGAAATTTTTCTTACAAAGTGCACAGATTTGCAACATTACATGCCTTACATATTGGCGGCTTCCACTCATATTCTATATCGATTCGACAACTGTCATTGTACATCCCAGTAAGTAATGGCAAAAATATCATAATTTCATTTGGAAACAAAGCATTAACATTCATAAGAACACATACCCGTGCATAATTAATCCGTTCCATGGATAAAGTAAAGGCGTCCGGATAGAGGGGCTTACCCACCGCGCTCACCACCATACTCAATCCATCCAATATCTAGTATTCAACTGGCAAATGATGACCCAAACTGGAACTTCTTTATGAATCTTCTTTTCGAAGGTCATACCACGCCACTTTTCGAGAAATAAGGCCCGACCATCAAATAGTACTCATCGTCCTCCTTCGAGCATTTCACACATCATTCCATTCGACTCAAACTTAAAGAAAAAGAAGCCATTTATTTGTAGCTTTGACATCTATTAGACCCTTCCATATCGACAATATGTAATTTTAACTCCCATGAAGTACAATTTCTTACCAATGAAGTACCCGAAAATTGTATTTGCCCAACGATGCATACCATCGTGTACATGTTCCCATTTCGGTCTAACAAATATTTTCCCATTGATTACTTCCGGCAGCACGTAATGTAGTGTAGTTCGTTTGGAAGCTATGTGCGTGTCATCAACTGTAGATTTCGGCTTAACACATATGTTTCGCACCATGAAAGTTTGTGAAGATGACAAATCAGAATTTGCCATCAAATTCGCTACATCCGACTTACTCAGATTATGTTTGAGTAACCCTTGTTGCACCACCTTTTGATTAGCTGGAGATTCGAAATTGCAGCAACCTCAACTCAAGTGACGCCTCAGCAGGAGTAATCTTGTCAACCGCCACCATAGACACGATATATATATATATATATACACACACACACACACAGAATTGCAAGTTTGATAACCTCGAAGTAATTTGCGGAGAGGCAGAATCCAGAGGAGGAGAAACCACAGCCGAAATCTTCTTATAGCTAATAATCCTTACAAACTTTTATAGTTTAACCAATTACGAGAAATTACTAACTTTCAATCATTTAATTTGTGTGTGTATAAATATTTAATATTACAAAATTGAAATATAATCGAAAAGTATATTTTAATGGGATAATAGCATACACCCCCCTCAGTTATGGGATGATATGCACTTTGCCCCCTCACTTATCATAAAATGTGCACTTCACCTCCTTGGGCAGTTCGAGCAGATTCGGGCACCACACTTATCATAAAAATTGCCCCCTCACTTATGTGTTTTGTAGCACTTTGCCCCTGCCCGAACTGCTCGAAGGGGTGAAGTGCACATTTTATGATAAGTGAGGGGGCAAAGTGCACATTTCAATAAGTTAAGGGGCAAAGTGCACATCACCTTATAACTGAGGAGGGGTGTCTGCCATTATCCCTATTTTAATCATGAAAATGATAAAAATACTAATGATATGTTACTATGTACCTATGTTGCACGGATGCGGATACAGGTTCGCTACGTGTCAAACACAACGTCCTATTTCTTCTTCTTTTTTCTGTTTTTTTTTCTTGGGCAAGTTCAAAATCTATATTGTTCGACACATGTCGGAGGCGTGTCGGGGACAAGTTCAAAACCTATATTGTTCGACACATATCGAAGGAGTGTCGGGCGCGTGTCCCTATCCAACACGTGTTGGACACTACACAGGCTATTTCACAGCATGTCAGTGTAATATAGTTTACTACCATTTGTTGTAAAATTTAGGGTGTATTTCGCTTTGCCCCTCTCAAATATCCCTTTAGCCACTTCAAACTATGGCAATACACATTTTGCTCATTCAAGCCACGAAAGTAGAAGGAAACATTACTAAAAACCTCTTCTTCAGATAAATTTTAAAAAGACATGATAATATTTTTCAATTCAATTTACCAATTTTCATTCAAAGCAAAACCAACAGTTAGATTAATAAATTTATAAACTCAATTGCTCACCTTTTATATCAAGAATTAACCAATTAAACTTTTTGGGAAAAATTGCACTTTTGATCCCATAACTTTGGTCTTTTTCGATTTTGGTCCTATTTTCGTTATGGATTCTCACATTATACCCCATAACTTTTAATTTTTCTCATATTTGGTCCCATTGAAGAATTTCGTCCAATATCTAACAGTTAACTCCGTTAGTCAACATTTTGACCGAAGTTTTCGGGCACAGTTCGTGCATGAATGCACGTGATATTGAATAAAAATATCATGCTATTAAATATAATTCGTGTGTGAGTGCATTCATGCACGAATTGTGCCCGAAAATTTCGGTCAAAATGTTGATAAACGGAGTTGACTGTTAAATATTGGACGGAATCCTTCAATGGGACCAAATGTGAGAAAATTGAAAGTTATGGAATATAATGTGAGAATCCGTGACGAATGAGACCAAAATTGAAAAGATCAAAGTTATGGGACCAAAAGTGCGATTTTCCCGACTTTTTGTATAAAAGTTTTATTTGCAATTTTTAAATTGATAACTGGTATTATTTAAGAATTTAGTTCTAATTATAAAAAAAAAACATGATTGACAATTTTAGTTTAAACTTCTAACTTCTAAGAAATTAAAAAAAAAAAAATTTGAATTTAAATTTATAGTAATTAAGATTGAAATTATTAAAAAAAAGAAAAATATATATTATTTTACATAATAAAGTAAGTATATATTTTAACTAGGTCTACTTAAACAATTCTTCTCATATTATCAAGTTCAAATAAAAATGTAAAGTTGCAATATATTCCAAGTATATTGAGACAAAATTTGTGTTCTTAGTTGGAGGGGACAAAATGTATATTTTTATAATTTTAGGGGTAAAACAACATCAAGATATAATTGTGGGGGCAAATTGAAATTTAATGGTTACAATTGTGGGCTTGTGTTGCAAACATTTTGACGAGAAACAAGCAAGCAGGGGCATCCCGTTGGTATGTCAAGTGACCAAATTAAAATTGTGAGGTCAAGAATTTAAATTTCATTAAAGTTGTCCGTTGTTATCTATTTTTAAAGCAATTTGATTTCTTGATCGTTAATCATTGATAGATTAAGGTTTATACTTAGAATTACCATTCACATATTATTACTGTCAAACGCTACAATTATGCTCAAAATTTTGGGACGGACCTAAGAATTAGGGTTCGGGGCGAAAACAAAATCGAAAAAAAAAGGATCAAAATTTGATATTTTTAGATTTTGGGCTAGGATGCACGGATATTCCTAAAAATGACCCGGTGCAGTATCGTATTCGTACCGGATACGGATACGGGTAGGATACGGGGTGGATACATATCGGATACGGTTTTGAAGTATCCGAAAATTAAAAAAAAAAAAAAAAATCGGATACGGTATCCGATACGGCAATTGGAAGTATCCGGGAAGTATCTGGGAAGTATCCGCGAAGTATCCGGGAAGTATCCGATACGGCAAGGGCATTTTTTGATATTTTGAAATACTTTTTGGGTCCAAACTCAAAATTCAAAGGTAAAAACTTATTACTATAATAATTTAACAAAAAAATCCACGATTAATTGGAAAAAAATAGAAACGAGAATGGAGAAAAAAACCTCCATCTGTCTTCTGCTCTGCAATTGCAATACCCAATATGCGATAGAAATCCGTCTTCGTCTTATAACTGAAGTATTCTGTCTTCTAGACTCTTTTCGAATTCCACCCTTCAGTTCTTCGAGAACTCTTCAAATAAGTTAATTAGGATTTTGAGATTTGTTTATAGTTTTCAATTTTGTTAAATATTTTGTTGTTGTACTGAGTATAAACAATAAACACTCTTCTACTTTTACTCTTTTAGTAATATGCAATAATATAGATTGAGGTTTGTATTTTTGTCTTGTAATGTTGTTCGAGAAAAAGGTTGATAAAGTTTTAAATCCACTTAATTGGTGTGTAGAATAAAGTTTCAATAATTATGACTATCGATTATAGAAATTTTATACGTTCAATAATTAACTAATTATTATAATAGCATCTTCATCTATAAGTATGAATGATCATGTGATTTCATTTAGTGGATTGTAAAAAATTCAAGTTTATATATATATATATATAGTCGTATCCCAAGCGTATCGCATCCTAAAATTTTGGAAAATCGCGTATTCCGTACCCGTATCGTATCGTACCCGTATTCGTGCATCATAGATTTTGGGAGATCAAATCTTCAAATTTCAAAAGCTTATAGGGCAAAAAAAAAAAATCTCAAAATTATGGGATGCTCCCACCAGCCCGTGGCTCTTTTTCTATCAAAATTAAAGTTGTTAGTAAAACCACAAGCTTATTTATAGATTTGGCAGCCAAAACACCATTTTAGACGACAATCGACTACTTTATTTTTTTTTATAAATTTGGCAGCACCAGAACACAGTCTTAGGTGACTGCGATCTTACAAGCGCTCGGGTTAAACCTTTACCAGTAGATGGAAAAATTATAAATGCTAGCAGAAGCAACTTCATTTTCTTGTACATCGGCAGCGCAAAGCAATGTATCAGGCGATAGTTGGTGTAAAATGGCTACGTCACCCTTAGGGTCATGGATCAGAAAGTTAATCCTCAATCAATTGCGTTTTTCAAAGTTGATAAAAATAATGATGTCGATAATAGTTTACTCGGGTAATACTTTGTAAGTATGTGGCTTCCAAAACTTAGGCTGTGTTTGGTTTTGTTTTCAAATCCATTTTGGCCAAAAATTTTGGCCAAAACTTGTTTGTTTTGTGTTTTTTTGACCAAAAATGATTTTTTTGGTCAAAAAAATTGTCAGCTATTGTTTCCCTATTTGTCTCTACTTTAGGGTACCTACTAATTACATCAACTACAATATAATCATTTAAAACTTATATTATATTATATTTTTCAATCATTAACTAATTATAAACACAACTTTTCAGACAAAAACTTACATGATTTGACTGCTACAGTAACTTTTGTCTCTTCTAAAAATAAAATCAAACACTAAACCAAACACATTTTCATCAAAATACACAACTTCCAATTACCTTTTCACCAAAATTTTCACCAAAAAAAAACCTCAAAATAAAACCAAACTCAGGCTTAGAATCTCGAGTGACGACGGAGATCATCTCGGGACCCTATTCCCCCCTAAGCCCCAAGTATGACCCTAGCTATGATGCATGGATACTCCTAAAATTCACGAAATGCAGTGTCGGACACTTGGGGGACACGGATACGCCTCGGACACGGCTCGGATATGTGTCCGACACGCCACATGGCGTGTCCGGCAATTAAATTCGAAAAAATAAAGGGACACGGGTGTCGGACACGGCTATACCCGTGTCCGACACGTTTAGGACACGGCGGTGTCTTTTTTAACATTTCCAAATCATTGAGGGGCTGAAATTGTAAATTCTTCCTAATTAAAACAAAAGGGGCAGATGATGATGCCATTTAGAAAGGCAAAAAGAAAGGTAAAAGTAGGAAGATGATGCTCATAAGAAATTGTAATGATGATGATGTCCCATTTGATTTAGATAAAGTAGGCAATTAGGCATGTATTAATTTATTATGTTGTATTTAAAGGACTTGAATTTAGAAACTTGAATTAGTATATTGAGCGTTTAATTATTATGTTGTTTAAATTTTGTTTAAAAATTGAAGGTGTGTCTGAAGCTTGTATTTGTGGAACTTTTAAAAAAATTTAAGTTATTATTTTGTTTCACTTGGTGCATTATTAATATTTAAATGTTTATGTATGTATTATATAATAATATATGCATTATAATATATATTATTAATTATTATACATAGCCGTATCCTTGTCGTGTCGTATCCTAAAATTTTTGAAAATCCGTATCACCGTGTCCGTATCCCCGTGTCTCCGTGTCCCGTGTCCGTATCCGTGCAACCTAGGACCCTAGTCTACCCTCTATTAACAAATCCAGCAAAGAAAAAAGAAAAAGAAAAAAGGTTTATCCAAAACCAGAAGCTATATATACAGTATCTTCAACCTCATCCCCTCAATGACCCCCCCACCACACACAACACAAAAATGGCTCCTCTGTTCACCATAAACCCTTCAATTTCATCTTCTTCAATCCTCAAAACCCCAACAAAAACCCACTTCCCTCTCTCCAAAACACACCATTTCAAGAAAAAATCACTCTCTCTAAACTCAGTTCTCTCAACACAAACCGACCAAAAAATCCCACAAACAGTTCAGAAATTCTGGCAATGGCTGAAAGATGAAGGGGTGGTCTCGGCCAAGACGCCGGTCAAGCCAGGGGTCGTTCCTGAAGGCCTCGGCCTCGTCGCGACGCGGGACGTTTCGAGAAACGACGTCGTTTTGGAGGTCCCGAAGAAGTTCTGGATCAACCCGGATGCTGTTGCTGCCTCGGAGATTGGCAGTGTGTGCTCTGGTCTGAAGCCTTGGCTTTCTGTTGCTCTGTTTTTGCTGTGGGAGAAGTTTAAGGGGGAGGAGTCTAAGTGGAGATATTATATGGATGTTCTTCCGGAGTCCACTAATTCTACTATATATTGGTGGGTTTTGCTCAAATTTGTTGTTTTTTGTTTTTGTTTTAGTGTTTATTCATCTTTTTTTATCTTACTATGTTTTATCCGGGGTGTATTGCAATATTAGTCTCATAAGATTAGAGCTGAACGATGAATCAAATTAATCAATATTTGACTCGAGATTAGTCAGTAGAAGCTCGTTTGAGCTCAGGTCGATAACATATCAAACTAAGTTTGAACAACTTTTCGTTTACGTATTCGATAAGTTTTGAAGCTCGACTCGAGGACTACTCAATTCGTAAAAAAAAATGACAAAATATTTTGCAAAAATATCAAACTACTCGAGTTTGATTTGGGTTCGGCTCGATTAAATCTCATTTGAGCTCGGCTCGATTAACAACTAAATCAAGCTCAAATATAAAAATTATTTTAGATAATTATATTAAATAAAGCTCGATTAAGAGCTAAATCAAGCTCAAATATAAATTTTGAAGCTCGATAATTATTCAAACAAGCTTGAACAACAGTTTGTTCGGCTCGACTCGACTCATACAGCCCTATATAAGATATGACCTGTTGCAATTTTAGTCTCAATCCGTTAAAAATTGGATAGAACTTTGTGCATGTAATGTACGCCCCGTTAAGTTTATTACTGATCATGCGCAGAACGGGTGACCAAACTAACGGTTCCTGTTCGGTTTTTAACCTTTGAGACTTGCATCATGTGGAATTAATTTTACAAGTTTGCAAACAATAGGTCTAAAAATACAACAATGCCCTATTATGAGACTACTGCTGCAAATTTTTCCTTTTATCTTTTTCTTGTTTTTTGTTGATGAGTGCTGTTTTTATATTCTACTCCAGTGCAGGTCAGAAGAGGAGCTTGTTGAGATTCAAGGTCAGCATCTTATTTATTTTATTTTTTTTATAAAAACTCAATCTTTGTGGAAATTCATCTGTTTTCCTAATTTTTAACTCTTCTGTCCCACATGAATTTGACATACAAAATAATTTACATCTTTGTCTTGGGCTGTTTGTGTTTAGAATCCCAGGTGATTGGAATAATATATATATATACACACACACACACACACAAATTAATCATATGTTTTTTGCATTATATATTCTGAAATCAAAGTTACTTTCCTGATTTCAGTTTGTATTCTGAGTTCTAATTTTGTTGGGTTGGGGGGAAAGAGAGGGGTGAGGGCTTAAGAATGAGAATAATTGATGTTGCATACTTTATTAATCTACATTCGTGTTGAAAATACTAGGTCTTGCTTGGTTTTGCTTTAGGAGTGTATTTTCGTGAGATTATTTGGCGAGAAATATTTTGCGTTTTTTGTTTTTTTTGTGAGAGTGTGTTTGATTTTTTTATTTATTTTTGAGAAACTAGTACATTTTATTCTTTTTTTGCGAAAATGTGTTTGGTTAACCTATTTTGAATTTTGGCAGGAACTCAACTATTGAGCACTACATTGGGTGTAAAAGAGTATGTCCAGAGTGAGTTTCTTAAAGTAGAAGAAGAAATCATACTTCCAAACAAGAAGCTTTTCCCTTTCCCTATAACATTGGATGATTTCTTCTGGGCATTCGGGATACTCAGATCAAGGGCATTTTCACGTCTTCGTAATCAAAATCTTGTCATTATTCCCTTTGCTGACTTGGTAAAATCTCAAATCCTCATACTTAAATAGAATTTTTTATTTATAATCTATACTGTCATGTAGAATCGCGAAAAAAGTTATTTCGTTAACTTGATATATGTTATTTCTTGATCAAAATCATGTTGTCGGAACAATTGTATCCGTTAGATCAACCACAGTGCTAAAGTTACAACCGAAGATCATGCTCAGGAGGTTAGAGGAGCAGCAGGGCTTTTCTCATGGGATTATCTATTTCAATTAAGGAGTCCATTATCACTCAAGGCTGGTGAGCAGGTAAGCTTCATTACATACGGTTTTACTGACGGGGTGAAATTGTAATATGTTTTTATTGATTGGGGACTTTGTGGTAATTTCTTAAACCTCGGGATAGTTTTGCGTAATTACTGTATTATGCAGGAGGTGCATATGTAATTTATCCTAAATGTACGTCACATATTGTTTTGGCAGGTTTTCATACAATATGATTTGAACAAAAGTAATGCTGATATGGCTCTGGATTACGGGTTCATTGAGTCGAATCCAGACCGTGATGCATTCACATTGACATTAGAAATATCGGAGTCTGATGAATTTTATGCCGATAAATTGGATATAGCAGAGTTAAACGGTGTAGGAGAAACTGCTTACTTTGACATTAAATATGGCCAACCTCTTCCAACGGCTATGCTTCTATATCTACGATTGGTAGCACTTGGAGGAAGTGATGCGTTTCTTCTGGAGTCGATTTTCAGAAACAAAATTTGGAGCTTCCTTGAGTTGCCGATTAGCCGTGCCAATGAGGGTCTCATATGTCAAGTTGTTAGAACTGCATGCAAATCTGCACTTTCTAGCTATCATACGACCATTGAAGAGGTAATCGTCGTATTAGTTTATGTTGTTGGATTATTGCGTTTGGATCTGGTTCCATTTTCCTAAATTTTCTTAATCTTTTAGTTTGTTTTGGCATTAATCTCCTAATTTGGCATTCAGAGCATAGAGACCTAGTAGGGGTTGGACCGGCATTGCAGCATTGTCTATGGTCTCAAGTATTATATGAAATTCAAAATTTGCAATCCCCTTCCCCTGTCACGCCCTCGGCCTGCAAGCCCGTTGGACGCTTCCTGCAGGTAGGGGTGTTCGTGGGGAGGTTTCGATTTTTTTTTTCTGGCTAATTTGAAACTCAAGTGCCAAGTGCGTTTTTTCGGTAGAGAATCTCAAATTGCCAATTTGAAAAATAAAACAAAGGGTGCGGGTTTGGTGCGGTTTGCGAAAAAACGAGTCAAACAAAACTAAAAATACATATTTGAGGATATTAGCATAAATGTCTCTCTCGCCCCAAGACTATGAACTATGACTCCATCAGTACCCTGGCGTAGAAAAAACTTGTTAAGCTTGCATTTCTTTTTGTGAACCAGGAAAGAACGATTTTTACGATTGAGTTTGCTGTATTCTTTAAACAGTGGTCCTACAAACACTACATAACAAATCAACTTGCAGGATGAAAAGCTGAAGGAGGAAGGAAATCTCAGTGCAAGGCTCGAAATGGCAATTGGGGTCAGAATGGGAGAAAAAAGGGTATTGCAGCAAATCGATGATATCTTCAAAGAGAGAGAGTCGGAATTAGACTTACTAGAATATTACCAAGAAAGAAGGCTGAAAGATCTTGGTCTAGTTGGGGAGCAAGGTGATATCATCTTCTGGGAGCCTAAATAGAATCTTAATGAATATGATGGTTCTTGAGACATCATCATCGTATCTTCCCACGAGGTATAACTTGACAAGGACTTTGATAATGATTTCTTCAAGTGTTACAAAAGATAACATTTTAAGACACTTCCCTTAGAACGCGTTGAAGAGATGGGAAATTGACCACTCCATGCTGCAAAATTTCTTGTTTGCTTGCATCAGCTCGACATATTTACGTGTTGGGCTACAGTTCGTGTTGAGCTTTCTTCTTGTATGGAAATTGTAGTTTCACAGGCAGTTTTCGATTATTTCAGGTTCAAGTTTAGTTGTAACAGGTACAAAAATTGAGGTTATGTTTGGTTATGTTCTGAGTTGTGTTTTGGTAAGATTATTTGATGAGAAATATATTGTGAAGTGTGCATGTTTGGTGAGAGTGGTTGATTTTATTTCGAGAAATTAGTATATTTTTTTTCAATGAGAATGCATTTGATTTAGCCATTTTCAAATACTTTTTTGGGTGATTTTTGGTAAGATACTGTTTTGTTTTATTTCCTTGGGAAACAAAAATTGATGTAACAATCAAATTATGTAAATTTTCGTCAGATATTTTGCTTAATATTTCCGGCCAAAAAGCATGTTTTCCAAATACGTTTTCTCAAGATTGTTTGGCCAGAACACAGCCAGACATTCCCAGAGTTTTTCTGTTGTTTAAGTGTAGAAAAGTGCGGTACTATTTTATGTCTGTACTGGTAGAAATGGAGTTGTGAGCAAAATATCTGTTTTGCTCACAAAATAAGTGATGTTTGCAGAAGTAAGAAACCGAACAGCAACGAGCGAAAAAACAACAATAGCTTTTCCATACATAAAAACAATTTCCAAATGAATATTGTTAGTTCTGCACATTACCTCTAATGATACAAACACCGTGGCAACTTCTTTATAAATATCTCGTGTATCCTTCGAAGCACCGGGCACTACTTCTGCAGCAGCATAAGAAAAAACTAATACATATGAACAAAAATGAATGAAGGCATTTTAATATTCATCTCATTTTCTTGTAATCTCTTTTCTCTTCTTGCAGATTTGTTCGTGTTCCGTCAACTTCAAGCCTTAGCTTATTAAAGTGGCATTGTTTCTTTCGCTCCACCACTATACCCCGAAATATCTCACTGCAATGCAGTTGCATTGCCGGGGCCCGTTAAGGGATCACAGCTCGAGCCCTCACAGAGGCATTCTTGAGGATTTGAATAGAAATAATCTTCTTCTTTAGGCTTGTCAGCAATTACCCTACGTTCGATTGGCTGTGCCATTCTTCTCTCATGGGCCTGCCTCACAGACAACGAAAACTCATCCCAAGGGAGAGTTCCATTTTGATGTAAATCTAATAATTCTACGAGCCTTCTACGGTCCAGTTGGAAGGTCTTTTTGAACCCAAGATATCTGCAGAAAAGTCGGGTCAGAATTATATTGAAATATTACATGGTATATTGAAATAGATAAATTATTATTATTTCAAGAATTTATTATGGTACCTACGATGACCTTCTACAACCCTCGCCATGTTTCCATCGTAAGTGGGAACGAAAATATTGCTGGCAACAGAAACCATAAAATCTAGTGCTGCCATTTGAGATGAGTGGTTCTGGAATTGCTTTAAATCTTCGGGATCTAGCAGCATTTCCTTTTTTACCTGAATTTACAATGATCGTAAAATTATAATAATAATGTAGCAACAAAGAAAAAGCTTATATATTCGAGAGATTTACGCAGTGAAGAAACCTAATGCAAAATAGGATCTCTAGCAAAAAAGGACTATTTTCTTTAAAATTATAGTTCTCTCATTTCAGAAAATACTGTTAAACACTGTCTAGCTAGATATTGATAATATTCAGGAAAATTGCAAAACTGGTCCTAGGCCAGGTCCCTTGCATTTTAGTCTCAATATTTACAAATTAGACTCAAACAAAACTTTTGGTTTTTAGTCCCAACCATTTAAAGACGGAGGAAACCCTTTAGTTTGATCACGTGTCTTCCACGTGACCAGTACTTAAATTTAACAAGCATTCATTACACACGTGAATTCCATCCCTTTTTTAACGGATAGGGACGAAAATTGCAAGAAAATACATCTCGGCTGTCGGACTAATTTTGCAAGTTTATAAACAAGTAGACTAAAATTGCAATATACCCTATCCCGAGCGACCAAAATTGCAATTTTCCTGATAATATTCTCTAGTTCCCACAGAGCCCTATAATGCACGGTCATCTATTTACAATAACTAGGAACATGAAGGACAATGAGTGATTCTTAGGGTGACCCAGGACTTGGAGTCCCGGTACGATCACTACCATACGCGTATACTGTACACCACATGGATCCCGCCATATGGATGAATGTGATTGTCAAAAACCCCAAATCTCATAAGCTCCTAAGAAAGAATCGAGAGGAATGACTCAAGGATAACAAGGTAATAACATTTACCACTAGAATTTTTTTTTTCTATAAGACTCGTCTCGGCTCACATTGTAGATAGATAGATGCTGACATACGGATGGACAGAAAAGATAAAGTCAGAGACGTGACTCACAATCCTTGGAAAGGCAGCTCTTAGTGCTGCAAGTCTCCTTTCACTGCCATAAATCTCACCAGATGCAATATAGATTTGTGTCTCCTTCTCAAAGCCCAATGCTTGCAAAATCAAAGCCGTTTCTTCTGGGGTAAGAGGACATAAGCCATGAGACCTCTTCTCTTCGGATATTATTTCTTTCTCCCTCCACCAAGGGAATGCATACCTTAACCATAAAATGAAGCCGATAAATGAAAGAAAAGGAGATGGAGAGTTTAAAAAAACCATTGTTTAGGAAGTTCGACTGAGTTATAGAATCACTCTACTAAAAACACAAAAAGGTTTTTGAGTATAAATTCTCCGGTGCTTTCATGGGTCCCAAGCATTCTCAAAAAAAATTCACGTATAATTTAAGAGTAAATTACATAGATGCCCCTTGCATGAGAGCCTAATTATGAAAATCACCTCTAGGTTTGAGAAATTATCATCATTTCCCCGTCTGTAAAAGCAAATTACAATTTCACCCCTACTTTTAGAATTGTCAGGATCTGACACGGTGTCTTGGTAATTAACAAAACCTCATAGGCTCGTGGTAATTACCAATAAGTGAGGGGGGAGGGGGCAATATAATCATCCCAGAAACTAATTGTATTTTAAGCATCACCACCAATGTGTCAGCACAATATTATCATCATTCCATCTCATTGAGTAGTTAATAAGCCGATGGAAAATTGAAAAAAGATCAGTATTCTCACTTGAGAACATCCATATAATTAATGAGTGAATTTCTCCAAGTAAATTACCTCAGCCGTCTCAGCTCCACGGCTTCCTCTGTAGTGCAGCCATGAGTGCAACCTGAGAAAGCCAACATGTCCATCTCGTATCTCAAATGCAAAGCTAAATAAGGTCCCTTGTTTTGAATAATGCGAATCAACTTGTTTCCCAGTGCCTCAATCTCAGGTGTGAACTTTAGTGCCTGGAAATTGACACGGCATCTCAGCCTTTGAAGCTCCAAAGAGATCCCATTGTTTGCCAGCCTTGTATCCGTTCGGTTGAAGTGTATCACCTTGTGCTTATCAAAGAGTGGCAAAATCTGCATGGACAACTTTAATATAAATAGAACGTCCAATTATATTGAAATTTTTGCATTTTTTTTTAGTTAAATCTCATCGTACATTCCACAATCTTCGCATTATCTTCAGAAGTTTAGGCCAAGTTTGGATACGTTTTCAAAAACAGTTCTCTGTTTTCTAAATCACAATTTTCTGAAATCTACACTACAAGTCATTTTCATCATAAAACACCCATTTTCAAATTTACTTTTACATTTTCCTATATAACTACCTATCACTTCAACACATCTATCACTTCACACTGTCCCTCATCAGTAATAATCTACCCCGACAATTCTCTCTAATCTTTCTTACTTTACAATTTTTTAATCACATAATCATTATCAAAATAACTAATCCAATCATTCTACACATCATACATCAACGAACCTTACTTGATTTTGCATATTTCACAAAGTCCAACCATTTTCTAAAAACATAACCAAACTAAATGGACGACCCACCATTTTCACACGAGCAACCCTACTACACAATTCTCGATAAATTTTCTAAAAACGAACTCAAAACATATCCAAAGATAGCCTTAAATTTATGCAAACACTAAGTAAAAAGTTTGCTGTGCACTATATTATTTATGGTGTTCCTATGAAGACCAATTGGTGAAAATACAAAATATACAGACCTGTTGCAAATAGTATTGCTCATTCGACCAGCTCACAGGAGGCATTACGAGTGGTTGATATCCATATCGCATGCCAAATCTCTTCGGTAACCTCTTGATAATTCGGACTTCATCTCTTAATGAATTGATGAAATGTCTCACATCAAAAATATCCTCAAAATTGCTGTGTGTTAAAACCACTTAGTTTCAAAAAAATGCATAAATGAAAAAGATATAAAACAAATACATTGTTGCATGATAAATACCTAGGATCAGACCAAAATGATGTCTTATCAAGCTCAGGAACAACCAATGTAAGGTTTAAAAGCCGAGCAATCGTCACCATGTCACAAATCTGAAATCGCAAGCTGCTAAATTAGCCAAAAGCGAAACATAATTACTTAGAGAAGGAGAAATATAGATATTTATTCGAACCGCGGAGCGCATTTGATTCAGGCCACCGTTGCAAGAGACTTTTAGAAAACCATTACTTGTGTAATTCCCTGAAAAATGTTATAAAGTGTATAGTCAAGTGTAGCTTCTTTATTTCCAGGATATCTCAAGAACACCTAGTAAAATTTCACACACAATATCATAATGCTTCTATTAGATTGCAAGGAAGAACATAAAGAGTCGAGAGATTTAGATAGATGAAGAAATCAGTTTTTCAACATTAACTTGCTAGTGGTAATCATAGCAAAATAAATAAATAAATAGAAAATAGGTTTAATATTCATTTTTTAGATGCAACTATCGAGGATTTTTCTTCTTCTGTTTCACATAAAGCGTAAAAGAATTCAAAAGGCTTAGTTCTTTTATTTTTCCTCTCTCACATATCTCTTTCCTCACCAAAAAATCCAAAACACATACATAACTATATTTTTTAATAATATCAAGATACTAAACCAAGCCACATTCGATACAAATAAAGCCACTTCACTATAAGGTCTAGATGGATACAAGAACGAGACAGCAACTACACAATAAACTTCCAGTTATTCAGAAGAGTAGTATAAAATCCAACTAAAACATTTTTACTGGATCAACTTCTTTTTGACTTGCACCAACTACTCTATTATACAGTGTATTCTCAAACAATTTAAATCAACAGGATTGCCTAAAAGCACAAACACCACAACAGAGAAGAGACGATTCACAACATTGCATCAAGTAATCAACAATGCACCTCCTCAGAAAACCATCCCAACTCAATTCAGTGATTCCAAATAGAAATATTTCATCGTAATGAAATACTTGACATTACACACTTTCATTTCTTTACTAATTCCAATTTAATCACTCTACATAAGTCTATATTTTAATTTTCTTGTTCATATCATATCAAAGCAATCAGATTCATCAAAAACATCAATAAATCAACAAAGTACCATCTCAAATACTTTTGACATCACAAACTTTCATTTCTTTGCTAATTCCACTTCTATCGCTCTACATAAGTCGATATTTACAATTTTCTTGTTCATCCCATATCAAAGCAAATCAGATTCATCAAAAACATCAACAAATCAACAAAATACCATCCCAAAAGCGACTGCTACATAAATTACAGCTACAAGAGGCGCTCCACGTAAGTCGATAGTTTAATTTTCGTGTTCATACCATATCAAAGCAAATCAGATTCATCAAAAAAATCAACAAATCAACAAATGTACCATATCAAAAGTAACTGCAACATAAATTACAGCTAAATTACGCTACTCACGAGCCGGAACCAGAGGCGGAGGCGACGAAGGCAATAATCCTTCGCGATGAACCGACATTTTCGTGAAACCCGGAAATCCTGTCAGCAATCGAGGGTGCCATAGCTCCCCAACTGCCACAAGTTGAACCAAACATGTCCATATTAGTATGCTAGAACAAACCCTAATAAACCACACTTGTAATCTCGTTCTCTGTATCACCACCCCCTGTAATGGCGGTAATTTTTCGACACTTCTCTCTGATCTAACGGCCTCCATTTAACCTTCATTTCCACCGATTCCAAAAATTCATCTTCAAATCACACCATTAGTGTAACCCATATACCTAATTCAAAAAAGCTTTTATTTTTATACATGAAAATATGTATACTGTAAGTATATCTGTGATTTGGAATGTGGGTTGTGCTAAAGATTCAATCTTTAGTGGTTTGATGGGAAACCCAATTGATAAAAATTAGGGGAAAAAATTAATTTAATTATTTTTTATTTTTTTGTTTGAAATGGACAGAAGATTGGATTGCAGTAACAAGATTGAAGAAAATGAGATCCCTAGGAGGGAGAGAGAGAGAGAGAGAGAACAAATTTTGAGGAATCTAGAGAGAGAGAGGTGGAATTCACGAGGGAAAACTCAAAGAAATTAAATGAAGAGTAATTTTCACGGAATGAACAGTTAATAGTTTTTTGGAAGGGAAAATGATTGCAACTTGCAGAGTATCAAATGAACTGCAGAAATTTCTATATTATTTTCATCCAAAGGGATATATATATATGTGTGTGTTGTGTGTGTGTGTGTGTGTTTTATGTTTTTTTCTGCCCCTTTTCTTATCTTCCTCACTTTCGTCAGCTGATCTCTTGAAAGTTTGTTGTTTGGTGGCCTAATGATGATACAAAACTTTGTGTTAGAGAGAGAAATGTATATATAATTTTATTTGTGTTAGAGAAAGAAGTGTATATATAATTTTATACATATATATATATATATATATGTAGAGAGAGAGAGAGAGAGTATGGGAGGAGTGGAATTGTTATTTATTATTTATATTTTATTGATTATTTCAACATAATTTTGTAAATTAGTTGTAAAATTCTTTTGTCTATTAATGATAAGTGGTTTGATTTGGATGAGATGATACCTAAGAAGGTCTGCATTTGAGAATGATTTGGGATCTGGTAGCGACACGTGAGATGTTAATTTTTGAGGTGGCAGTGGGTAATTAGGGAATAAAAATGGATGTGATTTGAATAAATAGTAGTGTGAATTAATGGATATAGGTATTTTATTATTGTGTTTTTATTAATTTCAACTAATTAATGCAACTCATATATGTAGGCACCGTTAGTAAAATACGGGATGGGTATTAAATGTTATATTATACGTACGGGTAGTATTCGATTTTTTAAACAAAAATACAGTGAAAAGTTCGGCCAAAAAAAAATATAGACGAAAATAATTTGTACTGTCATATGTGCGTGTATATTACGTATAACAAACAACAGTACGAAATGTAAAAAAGGGCAAATTGTATTATTCTTTTTGAGATAATTATATGACTTGCTCAATCCAATTGTATATATATAAAAAAAAAATCACATTCGAACTCTAACTATATTATATTTAAAGTTAGAAAACAACTTTAAATCAATCTCTAAATTATGTAAAAATTACACATGAAACATACTTTAAAGGATAAAACACATATATTTCCGTCCAATTGATTCAGATACGTTGAACAAGAGTATTTTTAAAAGATACAGTGGAACGCGAATAATACGCGTATTTACCAACAGAGTATGTAGGTATCTAATTATCAAAAAAAAGAAAAAATATATATATATACTATGTAGGTATCTCAACCTACACTATTAAAAAGTTATATTTTCCCTTTTTTTTTGTCTTTAATTACAAAAGATAATTGAGTTTAAATACAATGGAGATGTAGGCTCAACTATTCATATTAGTCCAGAAAAATCTATGTTACATCAATTCCAATTGTTCGTGTTTATTTTTTTCACACAGTAAGGTATATTATGTGTGTTCTTTACACACAATTATGTTAAACAAATAGATACAGAATAAACACTCGAAAGTCGGACCCGATCTGACATTGTCTAGTTGCTCTAGTTCACTACTTCTTATTGTCAAGTAAATCAATTATATCAAAAATCAAACATAGCAAAAACACAAAGGCCCAAACAATTAAGGTTGCCTGGTTTCGACGAAATAGAATCAGCACAACTCAAAATCAACACAAATACACAACAAACAAAGTTAGAATGAAAAGTCATTTATCAAAAAAAAAAAAAAATGTTAGAATGAAAAGTCCAATATTTGAGTGCATGAGCCAGAGAGTTAGTTTGGCGCCGGATATGATGAATCCTCCAACTCGCCCAGAGGAATGGTTTGACTTGCTCGACAAAGCTAACTGAGTGTCACATTGACGATTCAAGAGGACCCATAATCAATCAATTTTTTTTTCTTTAAAGGCGCTTATATTAGTAGAGTGTATTGCAATAGCCTTACACTCTGTTTTAGTTCAATGAAATTGTTATGGAAAGAAAAGAAAATACAAGGGAAACTATTGTTTCATTGTTTGGTTATTAAAGAAAATAAAAAGAAAAAAATATATGGGAGCAAATCTAATTCTAATTTAATACAATACATTTTCCTCACTATTTGGTGAGAAAAATATAGAAAAAGGAAAATGATTTTTTTGTGTTTTCTTTTTCGTTTCTTAGCAATTTCCTTAAAGTGATAGTTTAGAAAAATGTGTACAATTAATTCCATAACATTAAAACCTTGCTAACTATCATAACTTTAAAGCCTTGACAACAACAGTACAACACCTATAATGTCATAAGTTGTAAACATCTAACACTAAAATATATTGATCACAAGTTGTGTGTTTATCAAAGACCGAGCTTTGCCAGAGCAATTTATAGGGATTATATGGGGATTCTAAATTTTCCTATAATTATAAATTATTTATATACAACGTATTAAAGATGAGTCTCACTATATTATTATTTCGGAAAATTACATAGACCCCTCATTTATTGTACAATTATAAGAAATTCTCCCTCACTTATTTGAAATTACGAACACACCCCCTCATGTTAAAAATTTTTTACAATTGCACCCCCTGTGTGTAACAATTTTTACAATTTTACACCTGCAAATATTACAAATAGACCCCCTGAGAAGGTGTGTTGGTAATTTCCAGTAAGCGAGAAATTTTTGTAATTATATAATAAGTGAGGAGTCTCTGTGTAATTTTCCCTTATTATTTTCCTGGGACTCAATAACTCAAAACTTAAAAGTTACCCACTTTGCCATATATGATAGAGATAATATATTAGTATACTATAAATGAGATGTTGCATATTTATCAAAAAGCTTGGCTTGCGAATAGGTAAAATCTAAGCTACAAGTCATTGAACATGGAAATTTTCTTATTTGCAAGTCTCAAGTAACTGTCATTTTAACTATAACGTGAGAAGTGGAACTTAACTAAACGACATTTTTAGGAGTTTTCAGATCTCAATTTTGCTTTATTTGAAAAATAAAAAATGACTAGTATTGCAATGCTTGTTTGCTAACGATAAAATGTAATAAAAAACATTTTATCATTCTCTATTTTTGTAGAGTTATTTGAAGGGGCAAAAATATTGAGGAATTTGAGTTAACAATAATGGTGAGAGAATAAAAATATTAGATTAATTTATTGCAAATGTAATTCGATATTTTTTATTTTTTATAATCAATTAACTAACCAATTTGAAATGGAAGAAGATAAGATTAAAATATGGGTTGGAGTAATAAGGGAAAATGGAAGATCATTACTTTAAAACTTGAGAATGAACAAATTATTTGAATCCAAAAAGGTCTTTCCTCAAAACATGTAAAATTAATATTGTCCCAAAATTCCTAAACACATCGGTTTTGCATGGTTTAAATTTACTTTTGAGTTGAATGAACTCATTTGACTCAAGAAAGTAAAATTACTTAAAATTCATCAAAAGATATCTTAGTATAGATTGATGTCTGAAAAATAACTAATTTCGACCTAACAATGTCTTTTAGTAGTGGTGCTACCCGCTCTAATTTGACTCAACAAAGTAAAATCACTTAAAATTCATCAAAAGATATCTAAAATAAATTGGTCTCTAAAAAATAACTAATTTCGAACAAACAATATCTTCTAATAGTGGTGCTATTGATTCTAACTGAAAGAGAAATCCACAAAATTTTATATAATTTGTTGTCTAATATTCATATTGACCTACATTCTACATTATCGCCTATATTCTACATTATATGAGAAAATATAGCAAAATAGGAGTCTAGTGTTTTATGTAATTAGCAAATATCCCACCATTTTGTTATTCCTTTTTGTCTTGGTCCATATTATCTAAATCAACAAATAGCTATAAGAGATTCTCAAAGTCAAATGAACCAAGAATATAGATAGGTCACAAGTCACAAGTCATTAAAGCTTTACTTTCAAGAAATAGCTAGTTTAAGTTTTTCACCACTATATCTAAACTCAAATGTCATAACTACTTTGAATTCTACCACTTGTCCTTTTTCATTTTACATTATGACATAATTTAGAGAAAAGATACATTATTTTTATCACGTCAAGCATATATTGTCAATATATCTTAAACTTATAAGTTCAAAGTTTGTGAACCTTTTTCTTAAAGCAATAAAGTAAAAATTCGAGAAATTGTTTGAACGTTCAAATTTAACATACGTGATATTTTTGGACAAGGTTTGAACTGGCTTTGAGTTCTAATATGAATTATATAGTTTGGTATTCGTGAAAAAAAGTTATATTTGCCATTGCTTAATTAGCCATTTTTTCTATTTTTAAAGTGCTTTATATGATAATTACCTGTTACATTACTCAAAAACAAACCACCTAACATAAAATTTTAGCAAAATTTTCTTCTATCCTTAAGTTTGAGTTTGAAGTAAAACTTAGTATTTTTGTGGAAAAAGAGTCTTGAGTTTATTTCGCAAACTTAATTTTTCTTGACCAATATGAAGGATAAAATGCAAGTTCTTTTCGGCTCTTTTTATTGTTTTTTTTTATACACGAAAAGTTTAGGTGGGGTCGGTTTCGGTCATCTATTTGTGTCAAAGCATGATTTTAAATTTCCTTCGATATCCCAAAATTTTGGATTTTTGGGGGTCCCGAAGTAAAATTGCACTTTTCATCACCGAAATTTCAACCTAAACGTGAAATTTCCTGAAATCTTTATCGAAACTCGAAATTTTTCTAAATTTGAAAATAATATTAAATTATTTTGCAGTATATCCACCAAATATTGCCCGAAACCAGAAATTTTTATCGATACCTGAAATTTTCGAACTTTAATATAATATCTAATTTTTTTCAAAATTTTAAATATATTAGATTTAAAAATAAAATTTAAAATTGATCCACACTTGCCAACCCTTTACCTCACCACGTCACTTTTTATCTAAATTCCCAAAAAGAAAATGTTGCATTATTTAAATACCAAATCATAATTATTTCATATGTTTCTTAACAGGTTTTAATCATACTATTTAACAAAACTAACTATACATATATCATATTTAAAATGTTATTAAGGTAAAAGATTAAAATGTTATTAAGGTAAAAGATGCACAATTATGATAATTAAAGTTATCCCAAATTTTATTGTAAATTCCCAAAATTTTCTACAAATTTTCATGATTTATTTCAAATTAAAATCGAAATTTTTGATATCCCCGAAATTTATTTGAAATTTCTGTAAATTTACTACTCCGATATCTACACCAATACCGAGATTTTAGACCTTGGGTCAGGGCATGCCTCCGAGACCATAGGTCACTTATAGAGGTACTTACAGACCGTCCACCAACATAACCCTCAAGTCGGCAGAGGTAATCCAAACAAAACCTTACGAGAGAAAGTGACCCATTTTTATTAACTGAGCCAACTTGTATTGGCACTTTTATCGGTTGATTTTAATCATTTTAGTTTGTAAAGAAAATTACCATTTTACTAAATCACAATAGAGCAAAAGTAAGCAAATATTAAACATAGCAACAAATTTTGATATTTGCAACATTTTTCCATTTTATTACATTAAATGATAGTTTTATCAAAAAAATGTTTTTTTACACCAAATATCACAAAGTAGAATTAATCTACACCGATTAATTTTTGTTAAAACTTCAAAACACATAAAGTTTTTAACAATAATAATCATAATGATTATTGCATTATTTATATTATTACTATTGTCATTAGTTGGTATCATAAAATGTCAAATAGCCTCCACCTCGCCCCCCTCAGTCCCACGTGTAACAATCTAATTGGGTACAATATTATTTTTTACACCAATTATGACCCTTTTTGTTTTATTTTCAAAATACAATTATGACCCAATTAAGAACCCAAAACATAAAAGAAGAACAAAAAGGACCAATATTACATACAAAACCAAAATACAAACAAATAATTCCATCAAATGCAACCCCTTTTGACTCTTTAACATTTTCTGATTCATCACACGAATAATTCTAAATTTAGATATAAAAACCATCTTTATTTCCAAGCTCTTAACCCAAAAACCATAGCCAAAAAAAGCCCATTTTTAATTACTTATTTATTGTTTTTTTTTTCAATCGTTGATATGAAAATCCAAAGCCAAACCCTTGTTTTAATTTCGATTTTGTTGTTATGGGTACGGGTTGAATCGATCCGATTCGATCTGGAGTCGGGTCAAACCAAATGCATATCGGAGGACATCAAGAGCAACTCAATGACTGTTGGAAATTACCATATTGTAAACCCTAATGAGGGGAACCCTTTACCTGAATCTCACAAAATCACTGTTCGGGTAATTATTTATTTTAAAGTTTCAATTTTTATTTGTGGGTTTTCATTTTATTTGTGTGTTTTATTATGTTCTTGGTCAAATTGGTGAATGATTTAGAGGATTTTGTGAGTTATGATTTTAGGGTTAGTGTTTAGCTGCAAAGATTGAATCTTTTTATCTATTTGAAGTTTGCATATCCCATTTTAAATTTCTTTTTTGATTTGGGTTTATTTTTGTGCTTAGGACTGTAAATGAGTAGAGTCGAGTTGAACAAGTTGATGTTGAAGTTTGTTTGAATAATTTTTGACCTTTAGAATTTGTGTTTGAACTTGTTTTGAACGTGAACTGAGTCGCTCTCAAGCGAACTGTAATTGAGCGGAACACGAGTCGAGCTAGAGCTGAGCTTCAAACTTATCGAATGCATAAAAGGTTGTTCAAGCTTGGTTTGATATGTTAATCAACCAAGCTCAAACGAGCTTTTATCGACCGATCTTGAGTAGTTTGGTCCATTTTTTAGGCCTAATTGTGCTGTATGGATTTTGTTAACCTGTCTGCTTTATGGATTTTGTTAACCTGTAAGGATTGTAAAAAGGTTTTTATTAGATTAAAACCCAAATCTTTCATGTTTTTAAGACTTAGGCGTTCAGCTATTTTAATACTGAATTGTACTTGACAAGATGTTATTTATGTTTATGTTTCTCTTTACATTTTTTTCTTCACTTGCTATATGCTTTTTTGCTTTCCATAATTGATGATGTAGATCTTCTGAAAATTTTGTATAATAAATATAGGTGACATCAGCATATGGTAATAGCTATCACTATTCAGACCATGTCACCGAGGGCCATTTTGCGTTTCAAGCATCGGAGGCAGGCGATTATATGGCATGCTTTTTTGCGGCTGATCACAAACCTTCAATTACTATAACCATTGACTTTGATTGGAAGTCTGGTGTTGCTGCTAAGGATTGGACCAATGTTGCCAAGAAAGGTTCTGTTGAAGTAAGTGGTCTTCTTTTTCACACCCTCGTTCTTTATCCCTTTTATGCATATGCTTTGATTTTGTTTTACGTTTTTTTGGTGAAATATCCGAACATAAAAGTTAGATCGAGTATGGTCTTGCGCCAATTCATGTTATTGTGGTAGTCTCTATATATGTTGTTTGCCTTATGGATTTCACTTTGTGGGGTTGGTTTTCGAGATTTCAGTTATTGGGTCGTTTGCTTGTATCTTAAAAGCTAGACTCATTTTATTTTCCAACTTCAATCCATTATACTATGTTTAGATATTGGATTTAGTGAGGCAAATAGGAAGAAAAATATTTTTTTCATTTCAAGCAATGGAATTTTGTGCTTTGTTTATCAGACCTTTTTCCTTAACATTCCCTTTTCCTTGCTAAAATTCTCCAAACATAGCATAAGTTTATCTACTTATAGGAAAACTGAAAAGGCTACGCAATGAGTTGATTTGATATGTATTTTTCGTACTCCTCATTTTGTTTGATGGATAGGCATAAGATAATTGTCATCAAAGAAAACTGATATATGCTTAAATAACACAGTACAAACTTTAAATAGCTTGAGTAATATGATCAATTTTTTCATGACTGGCAATAGCCGTAGAAACTTACCTCTATGTTTGCAAAACACAATGGAAAACATTTTCCTTTATTTGGTTATTTAAGCGAAACACATAGAACGCTTATCAGCACTAAACGACAAATGGGAGTTATCCTTCACAATTTTCTTCTATTTTGTTAGTTGACAATAAACGATGTTTCCTTCTAGTTTCCTCAGCAGTTCAGTCTTCCTTTTAATTTCAGCAAAGCTTTTCGATGTGACTTAATATGCGGATCCAGTTCACTTACCAATGTTATAAACTTTTGCTTCACTGAATCATGCTTTTAATGCACAGTTAATTCATGTTTTCTTTTTCTTTAGTTGTGATTTGAACTGCTTCTGCTTGAAGTTCTGGCAGAATGCCGTATGTTCTTTCATAGTTCAGCAATAATCAAGGTTCAATGTTTTTGTGAGAAATTTGTCTCTTTTACTGAGAAAAATTGCTGTATTAGTCTCATATAATAGGTCCCCTTGCAATTTTAGCCCAATCCTTTACATATTTGCAAAATTAGTCATATGGGACATACTTTTTTGCATTTTTTGTTCATAGAATAGGTCCCTTTGCAATTTTAGCCCCATTCTTTACATATTTGCAAAATTAGTCATATAGGACATAAGTTTTTGCATTTTTAGTCTCAGTGGTTAAAAAAGGGCGAAAACAATTAATTTGGTCACATGCCTTGCACGTGACCATTACTTGATTCGTGTAAACCCTTAATTGTGCGACCATGCCACTCATGAAATCCAATCCGTTTTTTAACAAATAAAATTGCAAAAAGAAAGAAGAATCCATTGATTAAAATTGCAAACAATAGGATTAAAATTGCAAAATGCCATGTTCTATGCGACCAATAGTGCAATTTCATCCTTTCCCTTTTTACAACCTTTTTTTTCCTTTTATCATATCCTAAGTTGATAGTGCTTGGCGAATATGCAGATAAGATGATTCCTTCTTTTCTCGTCATTTTAACTTTTTGTTTTCCCCATTGTCACCAGTTAATGGAATTAGAATTGAAGAAAATGTTTGACACCGTACAATCGATTCATGACGAGATGTTCTATCTACGTGAAAGGTATAAGCTAATTCTTCTCTGAAGAGGATTTACAATGTTTTTATTTTACTTGGAAAAGTGATGTAACATTAAGGTTGATGCCTATTGCAGGGAAGAAGAGATGCAAGAACTAAACAGATCAACGAACTCGAAAATGTTCTGGTTTAGTTTTCTTTCGATTCTTGTTTGCTTATCTGTTGCAGGAATGCAGCTATGGCATTTGAAGTCTTTCTTTGAAAAGAAGAAGCTTATTTAAATGTAGTTTTGTTCTGTGCTTTGTACAATTTTCCCATTCAGCATAGGTAAGAGGCAAAAAGTACAATTTTGATTCAATGTGGGAAATGAAATTGTAATAAAACTTAAGGGTAGTGTTTGTGTTATAGGGAGTTTTTTTCATTGAATGGAGAATTTGCTCTTCTTTAACAGGCCATGGTCATACATGGAAGATCATAGAATTGTGCATTATTTCAAATGGCTTTATCTTGCAAGATTTAATAGGGTTATGCTTAGAAGTTCTCAAACTTCGGATCTTTGTATAATTATAATTGTTAATGTGGTGGGATTGGGCACATAATACATTAACGATGTGTTTGGATGAATGATTTGAAATCAACGGGAACATAATACACTAAAGATGTGTTTGAATTGAAGGATTTGAAAGTCGTGGACTTTAAATTGACAAACAAATTCATTAATATTGATTGGATGATTTCAAGTTCCAATGATTTTGACATTTTGAGTTATTTTTTCAATCATCATGGTGTATTTAAAAGGGCAATTTTTTTTTTGCCTCTTTCTACTATAGAAATTCCATCAAATACCCCCCTCTACCCCTAAAACCTTTAAATACCCCCCTCTACAACATTAAAATACATCAAACACCCCCTTGGACACATTGATGAATATAAATACCCTTGATTTATATAAAATTATAAATTCATTTTCCACCCATCTATTGTAATCTATAGCACTTTGCCCCCTTACGATTACATTTCAGTATAATCTAACTCCAAAATTGATTTACTCTAAATCTATTAAATAAGTAATCTTTAATATATGAAATAAATAGTAAAATATGATTGTAGTATTATGAATAAGACATATCAAACTTAAAAATATCTCACATAAATGTTTATGATCACTATTGATATTTTTTTTAATATATGCTAATACTTTAATTTTATTTTAAATAATTATTGATAATCCATGTTATTCACTGTTAGTTTTTAATAAAACTAATTACCTATGTTTTAAGTATTATATTTCTTATTAAGATAAAGTAATAATCCTATTCCTATCATCTTTTTATTACATAACATGTACACATTTATTTATGAGCACAACATTTTTTTTTATGTTAATTAGTGATAAATGTTTCTCTTTTTTAATCTTTCTTTAATTGATATAATTACTACTACTATGTGAATACGACGTGCATACATAGTTTAAATAGAATATTACATTATTTAGTTATTTACTTTTATGAAAAATGCAACTAAAGTTAGAAGCACAAAATAACTAGAATTTTTGTAATATCTATTAGTGCAACTAAATTATATAAAAAAAAGGAGTAAATTTATTACATTCTTTGTAAATAAAAAACATATAATAAATTAGTTATATAAATTTATATGAAATAATTTTAAATTTTTTTATTCTTTTTATATTATAGCAACCATATCTTTTTATTTATTTAATTTATAATTAATTCAAGAGTTATGTATTTAATTAAATTATCCTTAAATAAAATTTGAGATTAAATTAATTAAAATATAATCATAGAGGGTACAAAGTGTTAGATAGATTGTATTAGATGTGTTCTAAGTGATTTTTATCATTTTAAATCAAGGGTATATATGTCCATGGGAATGTTTGATGTATTTTAATATAGTAGAGGGGGGGAGGGGGGGTGTTTAAAGATTTTAGGAGTAGAGAGGGGTATTTGATGGGGTGTTTTTGCCCCATTTAAGATGACTCTAATTTGGAGTAATTTGAGATCAGTCCTCCAAATCCATGCTCAAATCCTAATCCATTCTCAGAGTAAACGAAATTGCTCAATGTAAAACAAAGTATATAATTGCAATTCACTTACCACAAAGTGTAAAGGCTTCGGGTAATTCTATGTCACACCCATACCATTGGTCCTGGTATACTTAACACCACACATTTGAACTGGGATGGATGGTTTTTACATGATTGATGGGTGGTAACAATCACCCACCTCAACACAAATGTGTGGTGTGTACCAGGACCATTGGTCTAGGATTAGCATAGAATTTTGCAACGGCTTCAGCCTTCGGCTGCTTTATTCTAAAAATATCAAACACTGTTTACAATTTTGCTTTCCTGAAATCACTATAAGTTTTAACTCATTTCCAGCAACGTCAGATTATACAACCTTAGAGAAAAAAGCTAACAACAAATCAAGATTGGAAAATGATACATTAGTAATCAACACTAGCAATCACATTTGAAATCACTAAACGGGACAATAGAAAACTTAACCATGCACATCCAAGAACTTAAATCCCAACCTCACGATCAATGAAATTGGTCACGGTGTGAAACGAGAGGTCAGCGCGCAAGATCTTGTAAGGGGTTTCTGATTATGATGTAAAGATGTTCCAGTGATGCTCAGATGGGGGCGTTTCCTTGATTTTCTCAAGCCTTTTCAAAGGGTGTAACAAATAACGAGGCGTAAGACCAACCCAGGAATCAGAAACTGGAATGCAAGTTATGCACTAATCAAATCAAGCATCTAATATCGCACAACGAAGAGGAAGAAATGGGAAGTTGGGCATTGTAAGAATGCCGTTACAATTCCACAAAGTTGAGAAACATACATCACTGATCAATCATCTGAAAGGTATTCAAGGAAGTTGAGAAACACACATCACTGATCAATCATCTGAAAGGTATTCAAGGAAGTTGAGAACATACATCACTAATCTATCGTCTGAAAGGTTAGGAAGGATGCGTTTGACAGCTACTGGTGTTCCCCGCCAACCAGCCTTTACTATCTCACCGAAGGAACCCTATCAATATCAGCTGTCGTCAGCCACAATGAGCTTTGTAGATAAAAGTTCAAACATTGCATGTAGCTGAAGTTGTAAGAGCAACAATGAACAACTTTTGATTCATGTACAAGAAAAGGCGAGTTAGAGAAAATAAAAATAAGCACACAACAACATGAAATGGTTCAGCAACTCAGTGTCATATTACGCCCTCTGTTTCTACCTCACTCACTCCTGCCCTAAATCTCCCGTAAGATGCCTTTCGAGTTAAAGATAATATCTAGAATAACTAAACCCTGCAAATGCTAGTTGGATTGATATGCTTGTCAACAGTAAAATGTTTTACTAGATATATTCTACTCGGTGAAAACTGAGAAAAGACTATTTTCATATTCATGTAAATGAGAAACTATAAAGTAACTAAATTCTAATTGAGTTGATACGAACTCAATAGTAATATGTTATACAAATGTTGTGCTTGTGAAAATTGAAAACACTACCATCTTCAATTAGATTGCGGTTGGTAATAACGAGTTGAAACTATATTTCAGCAGATTGTAAACACATCGATCTCTTGAGTGTTTGAAAAAATATTATCAGAGCATCATATTAGGTTGTAAAAGAAACTCAGTTATATACAAGTGATCCAGACCCTTCCCTACGAGAACGAGAGTCGAGCTCGAGAAGTTCAGCTCATTAGGTAGACGGGGTAGAACAAGTCTCGATTCGAAATGACTTCCATTCAGGCCCTGCAATATGCACAATAATACTTAAGCAAATGACAATCAAGCGAAGAAATAATAAAATGAATCTAACAAAAACAAGATTAGATATTGTTTCATATTTTATTATTTAACTAACTTGACCATCTCATAGATCACATTAACATCTTCCAAGGGTTGCAACATGTCAATTTGTTTTTTAACCAAAGGTAGGAAATGTCAGTTCGTTGCAATAAGTACTATCAAGACTGAAGTATAAGTTTATTGTCAAAGGTAGGAAATTGTCAACGGAGTATTAAAATATGTGTAGGGTGTTGCAAAATATAATATATATATATATATTTTATCATGTCTTAATATTTTTGTGTGATGGATATTCACCGAGAGTTGAACTCCGGTACCCACCAAGTATCATTCGAGGATAACATATTATTATCATTCTGAATCAACCATCTCATGAATCTTAAAACCTTAAAAACCATAATAGAATTTCGAACTTCCTGCCCAAAATACAAAACCCTAACACACTCAATTGGATACGCAGGTAGTATAATTAGCTGTTAAGCTCAAGCAGCCAATTTGAGCTTAAATTGACTCAACAATGGAGATTACATAAATGGGGAAAAAGTTAGAGAGAGAGAAAGAGAGAAAAAGATGAATTGCAAAATTGATTAAAAATATCTCAAAAACTGATTACAATCTATGCCTTTTCCGTTTTTTTATACAAGTTTGACCACAATTTCCAAAAGAGCTCAGTCAACCGGCCTAACTAACTAACTGTTTGAGTTGTTAATTCTCCAAAGTTGTTAGTTCACTTACAAAAGCGTGAAACCCATCAAAGGTCTTCTTGTTATTTTGTATGATATTTCTTTTATTTAGTGGCTTTTTTTGGTGATTATTTCCTTGATTTAGTTTTTTTTGATGCAATCCTTTATTTAGTTAAGATATGTATTTTTCTTTTTCTTTGTTATATTGTGTGATATCATTCAGAGAAAATTGCATTTTTGGTCTCATATTTTGGTCTTTTTCAATTTTGACCTCATTCATTATGTGATTCTCACATTGTGTCATGTAACTATTAAAAATTATCACATTTGGTCACATCTGAATTTTCCATCCAAAATTTATCAGTCAACTCTGTTAGTTAACATTTTGACCAAGTTTTTTTGGGAGAACTCGTGCATGAATGCACTCACACACTGATTTTATTCAATATCACGATGTTTCTATTCAATATCACGTGCTACTCATGCACAAAATTTCTCCAAAAAACCCGTCAAAATTTTGACTAGCGGAATTGACCATTAGATTTTGAATGGTAAATTTGATTGGGTCCAAATGAGAGAATTTTTAAAATTTACAAGACACAATGTGAAAATCTCGTAACGAATGAGACCAAAATTTAAAAAAAATGCCAAACATATGGGACCAAAATACGATTTTCCCTATCACTAAATTTTCATTTGATTATGTTGTGTTTGATATTAACTTGAATAGAGTTGTGGATATTAATCGTAATGTGAGACGAAATAGTATTTTGTCTCCGAAACTAAATTAGAACTAGAAGTATGCCAGTATGGTTGTAAACTATTCAGCTTGAATTGAATAAGTTTTGTTTAAGCTTTGCACAAATTACTGTTGAGGCTCCAAGTTTGTGTTTGATATGATTGTTAATCAAAATGAACTTGAATAATAATCCAAGTCAAACACGGGCCGAGCTCGAATAATAATCATCGAACTAAAGAAAAGACTCTTCAAATTTGTATCTTAAATTTATATCTTATTGAACTGAGATCAATCTCGAATTGAATATCAAATAACTTAATTCATTTTTTAACCTAATTATAAGGGTATTTAGCTCAATATTTGTCTCAAATATCTTATGAGTTTCTAATTTTTTTTACAAGAATTCTGCAAGAGTATAACATCTCATTTCAGTAGCTTATTTATGAGCATTACAGTGAGGTAGAGCCAAGGCGGCTGGTGGTGCTCCTCAATTTTGAAAAATTAAATTTTTAATTCTATAATTTTGTGATATTTAAAATTGTTCCCCACAAAATATAAAATTATAAAATTTCACCCCCTTCTTTTGTAATCGCCCTCAGTCCAATATTTTTGGCTCCGTCCCTGATTATAGTTTAAGATGTTTATCAACTTAACCAAACACTTTTCTTTCATAAAATGTTACCTATGCAATGCATTTTGCTAACAATTGAATGCTAATTAGAATACATGATCACCTCAGATTCGAAGTATAAAGAAATCGCTTAGTGTAAAACATTCATTTGCCACAAAGTGCAACGGTTCATCCTTCAGCTGCTCTAGACTAAAAGTTAGGGGTGTACGCGGTTAAGTTCGGGCGGTTTTATGCAACAAAACCAATCCGACATAATATGTTCGGGTTGACAAAATATCAAACTAAAACCGCATATTTATCTTTTCAAATCGAGCGGTTCTGGTTGGTCGGGTTAAAGGTATTTAGCGGTCGGGTTGGCGGATGTTTGAATTATAATAGTTAATATTTCGACTTATTTGTAGTTACAACTAGTAGGTAAGAAATTAAAGAACATATATGTTGTTGATGTAATTAGAAAAATATGAACAGGTGGGACATTTAAGAATAAGTGATCTTAATAAAAATCATATTGTCATAATTTGTAACGAGTGAAAACTCTCGAATATTTTTTTTTAGGTGAACAGTTAAATGTATACCCACTGAATCTCAATATCAAACAAGTTAAAGGCACAACCTGGTTACCCTGCTTTAGGTAATCAGATTGCCCTAAAAAAAACCCGACTATACATCATGAAGCATCAGCTAGCCTACTGACTAACACTTTCTAAATAGCTAGTATCTCTATTTGTTAACTTCCTATGCAAACATCCCAAAATTCTCATTTTCAAATCCTTCTTGAGGCTGATAATATTTTTGTCAACAGTAGATTCCACTTGGTTAAATATCCAATTATTCCTCTGCCTCCAAATACTATAGACCAAACCTGCTACTCCTGCCATTATAATCTATTGTTTAAACCTCCAAGTTCTGAATGCAAACTTCATCCAGCTTTGCCATCTATTGTATGTACACTCCCAGTGCTGGATTTGTAACCACTCCATCAACCTTTGTAAGATAGCTTTTGACCACTCACAAGCAAAGAACAAGTGATGCACACTTTCATTTTTGGTATTATCGCCACATAACACACAACTACAGTCATCAATTTTCATGTACTGGCTCAATCTCACCTTGGTTTGTAACGATTTATGCACCACTAACCATAAAGTGAAAGCATGTTTAGGTATGTTTAAAGAGTTCCAAACAATACCTGCATTCCTGTACGACATCTGGTCACCTTGAAGCCACTCATACCCACTCTGAATAGAGTATACACCTGTAGGAATAGAGGTCCACCTATTTTGTTGAAAACCATTTCTTAATTTGCATTTCAACTTTTCCAATTTTTTCCAGGACCAGCTGCTATCAATTGGTGGAGTATAGTCCCAATAGTCTACTGCTTTTATGTACACCGAGTTAACCCATTTTACCCATAAAGTATCTTTCTTATGGGCAATATCCCACACATGCTTGCCCACAACTGCTGTATTCCACACACCACACCTTTTAATGTTCAAACCCCTTGCTTTCTTCTTTCTACATACCTTATCCCAGCTTATCAAAGCCATTTTCCTCCCCTGATCAGTGGACCCCCATAAAAAATCTCTACACTTCTTTTCCACTAACTTGACAATTGATTGGGGTAAAATGAACATAGTAGACCAGTAGACATAGAGTGAAAACAATACTACATTAATAAGTTGGACCCTGCCAGCATAAGATAAATGCCTTGTTGCCCAACACTGTAATCTCGATGTTATTTTCTCCACCAACGTAAAACAGTCCATTTTGGACCATTTTGTAGGAGACATAGGAACTCCAAGATATCTCAATGGGAAAGTCCCTTCACAGAATCCCGTAATTTGGAGGATACTCTGCTTTGTCTTCAGTGATGTCCCCCTCACAAAAATACTGGATTTAGACTGGTTGGCATATAATCCAGTAGCCTCAGAAAACCCAGTGAAAGTTTGCCATATTAACTGCACAGGATCTGTTGTAGCTTTGCAGAAGATTAACAGGTCATCTGCAAAACACATGCTTGTGATTTTCAGCTGTTTACATGTAGGATGGAATCTGAAAAAAGGCTGAAGAGCAGCTATCTTCAAACTCCGAGTCAAGTACTCCATGACTAGAACAAAGAGCAGGGGGGAAATTAGGTCCCCATGTCTTAGTCCTCTTCCCCCCTTAAAAAATCCATGAGATTCACCATTAAAGACTAAGGAGAAAGAAGCAGCGGAGACACACACCATTATCCAATTAGTAAATTTTTGTGGGAAGTTAAGACCTTCTAACAGTTCTTTCAAGAAACACCATTCCACTGAGTCATAAGCCTTCCTAATGTCTATTTTCATTAGACATCTAGGTGATGCACTTTTCCTGTTATACTATCTAATAAGCTCCTGACTGAGCATCACGTTATCACACACATATCGCCCTTTTATGAAAGCCCCTGGTTTTCATTAACCAAGTAAGGTAGGACTGTGGCTACCCTCTTGGTTAAGAGTTTAGATATGCATTTATAAATTGTTGTGCAGCAGGCAATGGGCCTAAATTCACTTGCCAATTGTGGGTGGTCCACTTTTAGAATTAAGGAGAGTAAGGTACAATTCAACTGAGAAAGCAACTTACCATGTTGAAAGAATTCCATCACTGCTTCTGTGATCTCATTCCCAACTATGGGCCAGGCAACTTTAAAGAATCCACTGCCATACCCATCTGGGCCAGGGCTTTTGTTACTACAGATTGAGAACATGGCCTTTTTCACTTCCCCTCTGGTAAAAGGTTTTATCAGCTCCATCTGCTGCTCCACTCCCAGTTTAGGCCCCATGTCAAATACTCTAGGGGTAATTGGCTTAGTTTGTGTACTTGAACCAAGGAGCTGCTTGTAATAATCAACAAAATGTTTAGCAACTTGCTCATAATCAGTGATTAGCTCTCCAGTTCCATCTCCTATAGTCACAATGCGGTTTCTATAGTGTTTCTTTTTAAGCACAAGATGAAAACATCTTGTGTTTAGATCCCCCAACTGCAACCAGGTGGCTTTGGATTCTTGGTGCAGAAACTTCTCCAAAACTTTATGCTTCTCATGCAAAATCTGTGCTGCTCTTCTTTCTTGTTGTTGCAGCTCAATATTCAGAGGGTCTTGATGAAGAAGGTCCTGTGTTTTTTCCAACTCTTCTTTTGCTTTAACTGTCTGCACTTCCACTTCGTTAAATTGTGCATGATTCAACTGCTTCAAAATCCTTTGTAACCTTTTGAGCTTCTGAGTACTCTGTACATAGCAGTCCCCTGGACCTCTTCACCCCAGCTATCAGTCACCATTTGCATAAACTGTGGAGACTCACTCCACATATTATAATACTTAAAAGGTTTACTAAACTTTGCAGTCCTCGTATGCATATAGACCACCAGTGGACAATGGTCAGATGTGCCCTCCGGTAAGATTACTACCTCTGCTAGTGGATAATATGTACACCAGCTTTCACTCACCAACACTCTATCTATTTTTGAGAAAATTCTGTGTCCCTCTTCCCCTTTATTATTCCAGGTAAAATTGCATCCCCTCCATCTCATCTCTTCTAACTCAGTTTGCTCAATCCAAGTCCTGAAATCATACACCTCACTCACTGTAACAGGAGCACCCTCTATTCTGTCCGTCATATTGAGTACGGTGTTAAAATCTCCCATAATTAACCAGGGACAGGTTATAGTGTTAGCAACCCCAGTTAAACCATTCCACAGATCCATCCTTTCTATACTCTGATTATAAGCATAGACAAATGTAACCTCGAATTCATTCTTAGCTTGAATCTGTACTACTAAACAGTGTATAAATTGTGCATGAGACTTTTTACCCTAACATCAAAGTACTCAGGCTTCCACATTACCCAAATTCAACCCCTTGGATTCGCAGCAAGGTTTGTGACTGATCTCCACCCAACACACATTGCTTGACACACTTTATTATACTGATTCTGTTTTATCTTATGCTCCAACACACCACATAAACCAATCATATACTTATTACAGAGAGCAGTAACTTCTCTCTGTTTCCCAAGGCCATTTAGCCCTCTAATGTTCCAAGTTGCTATCTGATCCATGGTCTGCAACTGTGACAGTGACATGACCAGGAGTGACCCCATATTGTGTGACACTTGTGATCGTTGTTGGATCTCCATCTATTAGATTGACCAGGCTTACTGGAGTTTTCCCACGACTTGTAATTTGTACCCATTGGTTCTCTGTATTTTGTAATTGTTTGTCACCTGAGCCTCCCTTCTGTCCTACCCCATCCTCCGTCTGCTTCTGTTGTGGCTCCGCTGCTGGAATGGGCATGGTGGATTGTTTTGGTACCCATTGCTGCTTCCCTTTCAGTCTCCTACAGTCTTTTACCTCATGCCCAAAATTTTGACAGTGTGAGCATTTGGATGGCTTCCACTCATATTTAACAGGTTGATCAGCCACTACCCCTTTTTCATTCACAAAATGCACCTCATCAGGCATCTCCTTAATATCCACTTCTATGAGCATTCTAGCAAACTGAATTCGTTCCTTGTTAACCGTCATTTGGTCAGCTAAAATTGGCGTTCCTATGAGACTACCAATTTTACTCAAAGCACTATTACTCCAAAATTTAAGATCAAGTCCCTCCAACCTTACCCATATGGGAACCTTGTCAATACTATTCTTTGTGTAAGTCATATTTACCGACCAGGGGGAGATGATAACTGGTTTGTTATCAAAGTGGTACACTCCCATATGTAGCACTGCATCCCTTGCATCTAGAGTCTGGAACCGCACTAGGAACATCCCGTTTGCCATGAGAAGCACTTTATCGAGCCCCTGTTTCCCCCGCATCCTTCTGAAGAAGCCATTCATTATCGGGAACGGGGGATTAGCCCCCAGTACATAACATACCAGAGACGGCTCCCAATACTCCACTTCCGATTGCACATCGGCAATATCAATTTTGCTCAAGGTATGCCTAGTTGTTGTGTCAGGTTGAATAAATTGCAATTTAGTTCCAGCACTCCTAATTTTTGATATATCAAATGAATCCCAGACGTTACCTGCTTTCGCCCCTGGCTCCTCTAGCGATTTGGGGCTTTCGGTATTTTGAGGGTTTGTGGAACCCCTGTCAATTTTCCCCAACCACTCCCTCATTAATTCCCGAATCGCCATCTCATCCTGCGATTCTGCCATAGCCTGTGCGTGTTTCAGAAAAGCCCTTGTGTCAATTGCTGTTTCCCCTTCTCGATTCTTGTTGCCTTGCGAATTGCGTTCATTAAGTATTGATCTGCTCACACTTGCAGAGCGAACCCTTCCACTGACTAAGTCTTGTTGTGAATCAATTGGAGAGGTGATCGGTGTTACCACCTTCTCCCCACCCCCCGTGGTCTTCCTCTCTTCCGTCTGGTCATGGCCGCGGCGTAGGATGGCTATCATACGCCGAGAGAAAAAACTAGAAAGAGAAAAAACTAAAAAAATGTAATTATTATTTTTCTGAAATTTAAAACTCTCGAATATTACTAAAACTAAATTGTTATATAAATTCATCAAAAATATATATAATATATATTTCCTTAGAGAAATAAAACTTTCCTCAAATCAAATAAGAACAAATGTCCAAACAACGTACTGAATTTGCTTGCCCAAATAGTAATTAAGCGTCGCATGAATATAAATAAAATCACTCTTGTTGGTGAGTCTATATGTATATATTCTTTTCAAAATTTGGTGTTAATTTTTAGCTATATATAGATATATGTGGTACATATATAACTAACGGTCGGGTTGCAATTATTAAACCCACCACCCGATTCGAAAGTGGCGAATTACAACATTTTCAAATTACCACTATTTCTTAAAAAAGTTAAATCAGCAGTTTTTGGGTGGATCAGGTTGGTTTGTGGAATTACGTACACCCCTCCTAAAAATATTAACAGTGTTTACAATTTTGCTTTCCTGAAATCACTACAAGTTGTAGCTTATTTCCGTGCTACGACAGATTACAACCAAGAATAAAAAGCAAACACAAATCAAGAAGGAAAGATGGTACATTAGTTATCAACACTAGTAATCACATTTGAAATCACCAATAGCGACAATAGAAAACGTAACCACATCCAAGAACTTAAATCGCAATCTCAACGAAATTGGTCCGTGTGAATTGAAACGTCAGCTGATATGAAGCGCAAGATCTTGATACATTCTAAAGGGTTTCTGATTATGATGTAAAGATGTGCCAGTGATGGTCAGATGGCAGCGTTTCCTTGATTTTCTCAAGCCTCTTCAAAATATCCAAGAAAGAAGGTCTCTTGTTCATGTCTGCATCCCAGCACTGCTCGGTTAACCTAAACAAATTTTCAGTTATACAACAGATATTATTAGGATGTATAAAACTACTTGCAGTTTTCGCACATACCCGAAAGAAAATATACCTATAGGAGCAAAAGGAACATTTGTAAAACACAAATACAGTACCTAAAAGATTTCATAAGATCCGATACCACCACTTGGAATTCAGTAAAAGAAAATATTATAAGAATACTATTCAATTTTTGATGTCTTAAAGTTGCAATGGATATTATTGTGCAAGTGAAGTATCTTTGTAAATATAGTCATAAAAATCTGTTATAATTATTTCCTAATACATCCATCTTAATTCTTAACCTCGTAATGCAAACAGACGAGTCTTCAGCGTTCAGTTTGAATGAATAATATACGGAACTGTGGAGGAAACTTACTCCCCATCACTGATGCCATTGTGTCAGAAGTCTCATCTACGCATTTTGATGATGGTGACTTAAAAGTGAAAACTGTTGTGGGTTCATTGTTTTACGGACAATTAAACAACAAAAGGAGAATTTTAATGATGTTGTTTTCACTTGCATACTTTTTAAGTAATCACATCAAAATTTCAATAACAGACTTGTTAGTGCATGACATATGACCACTTAATAGTTATTCCATGAGCCATTAATCTGATATCTGTAAATGGTACAAGATTTACGTAGCTACTTACTCTCTCAATTCAGGAATAGAACCTTTTGATCTAAACATTGGTCTGTGTCCTTCTGCCACATATTTAGCTGCTTCAAATGGTTGATAATGCGACATCGGAGGGTCTCCTTCAAGCATCTGCAGCAGTTCATTCACTAGAAGTTATATTTCAATTAGGGGTGTTCACGAGCCGAGCTCGAGCCGAGCTTGGTCATTTTTCCAGGCTCGAGCTCGAGCTCGATTATTTGTGTTCGGGCTCGAGCTCGAGCTCGAGCTCGATTATTTGCACTGAGCTCGAGCTCGAGCTAAACATATATATTTTTATTTTTAATAAATTATATTATTATATAAATATTATATTATATATATATATATATATATTAAAATATATTAATTAAAAATATATATATATAAAGGGAGGCTCGCGAGCTCCCGAACACCTATAAAAAAGCTCGAGCTCGGCTCGATCGCCGGCTCGAGCTCGTGAGGCTCGGCTCGAGCTCGAAAAATCTCGAGCTCGAACCGAGTTTTTTTCGAGCCGGCTCTCCAAGCTCGCGAGCCGGCTCGGCTCGGTGAACACCCCTAATTTCAATGAATTTCAGTTTGTTCTATGTTATGAAAAAGTTAAATAAACAGATAAACCAATTTACCTCGTATAATATCATTGCAAAAGAGAAAACATCGACCTTCTTATCATATTTTCGGTGCTTGAAGACTTCAGGTGCCATGTAACGGTCTACCAAATCACATAAAAGGTACAACATAAGCATCAATTAGAACTCCCAACTATGTGTAAAAATGATCCTAAAATATACTCACAGCTTCCAGTCTCGCCAGTCATTTTGTACACATCATGAGAATGTTGCGCTTTTATGAGCTTGCTCAACCCAAAATCTCCTACTTTTAAATGGTCTGCATTTGTATTGACAAGAAGAACATTCCTGGAAATACACGATATTTTTAGCCTTGATCAGTGGAAAACAAAAGTACACGGAAAAGATTAGTCTCCCAAAAGTGCATCATATGGAGTTGTCGACAACGATATCCAAGTATTTCAACAAAGTGTTTGTCAAGGGACACAATGACAGGCAATTGCATTAATTATAAAACTGAATTACATGCCGCAGCACAAAGGCAACTTACCTTGGCTTAAGATCTCTGTGTACTATGACATTTGGTTCACTGTGGAGATAAGCCATGCCTCTGCCAAAACAAAGTTATAAGAATCAGATTGGCATTCAAAAGATTTTATATGGTGCATAAGAAAATAAATTGATATATGCTCCAAAATTTTTCGATTGATTAGATGTAAAAACCACACAAGTTTGAGTTTTCTTGCTGATGCAATTTCAGCAATGTAGCTCAAAATAAACTGGAAATCCTGTAACCCCACCACCCACACCCACATATATTGAAAAGAAAGCAAAAAAAGTTCAATCTCATCGATGCGTATGTAATTGGAAATAAGTATTCTCTCTCCCATGCAACAAAACTGAAGCATGAGCATCTAATAGAAGGCTCTCATTAGTAATAGTTCAATTGATGATTAACAAATGACATGATATAAAGGACTGGAGTTTTTCACTGAATAAGACACAAATACAACAAACTAATTCAACTTTACCTGGCAATATCTAGTGCAAAATTAATTGCAGTTGACGGATTGAGCGCCCCTTTTTCAGTCAGATGCTGATGTAGATCACCCTATAGAAGAATACAAAAAGGGAACCCAAGGTCAAATAGTTCTGCAAAGTTAAAAAGATATACTTCCAAGGAGGATAAAAAACACTTCCACTCACCCCTCTCAAGTACTCTGTGATTAACATTAAGGGCTTCTTTTCAGTAACTGCTCCTAGAAATTGGACAATATTTGGATGGCGAAGCTTCACGAGCAAATTGACCTCATGCCTGAAGTCCTGACTGTATTATGAGCAAGAAATAAAGAAGTTAACGTAAAGTCGGGAGAAAAATGCAGAAGTAAATAGCTATGCTAGATTCTATATTAGAAACTTAGGAAGCTTTAAACTAATAAAACTTTCATATCAGGCTAAAAGAAAAATGTGATTTTTTCCCCTTAAGAGGTACATGTATACATTACGACATGCCAAAGGCATCTGATTTCAATATTTTATATTTGGCGTAAGACCAATCCAGGGATCAGAAACTGAAATGCAAGATATGCACTAATCAAATCAAGCATCTAATCTCCCACAATCAAGAGGAAGAAATGGGAAGTTGGGCATGGTAAGAATGCCATTACGATTCAACAAAGTTGAGAAACATACATCACTGATCAATCATCTGAAAGGTATTCATGGAAGTTGAGAAACATACATCACTAATCTATCATCTGAAAGGTTAGGAAGGATGCGTTTGACAGCTACTGGTGTTCCCCGCCAACCAGCCTTTACTATCTCACCGAAAGAACCCTACCAATATCAGCTGTCGTCAGCCACAATGAGCTTTGTAGATAAAAGTTCAAACATTGCATGTAGCAGAAGTTATAAGAGCAACAATGAACAACTTTTGATTCATGTACACGAAAAGGCGAGTAAGAGAGAGTGAAAATAACATGAAATGGTTCAGCAACTCAGTGTCATATTACACCCTTTGTTTATACCTCACTCACTCCTGCCCTAAATCTCCACCTCCAGAAGAAAGGAGAAAAGGCATAGGGTAGGGGGAACTAGGTGAGAAGATTTGGGTGGGGGGAAGCTAGGTCCTCAACAGCCGTAAGATGCCTTTTGAGTTAAAGATAATATCACATAATAGAATGGGGGAAAATGCTCCCATGTTATAAGAGGAACTGGGTGAGAGGATGTGCGTGGGGGAAGCTAGGTACTCAAGAACCGTAAGATGCCTTTCGAGTTAAAGCTAATATCACATAACAGAATGGGGAAAAATGCTTTCATGTTATAAACTGATGAAATAGTATAGCAATCAACACTATATACAAGAAGACGAAAATTTGTATTCCAGGAAATCAATCGTGATACATATGACGTTAAATGACAAACTATTAAAATAACTAAACCCTCAAATGCTAGTTGGATTGATATGCTTGTCAACGGTAAAATATTTTACTAGATATATTCTACTCGGTGAAATTGAGAAAAGACTATTTTCATATTGATCATGGTTAGTAATTAGTAGTTGATTCTATATGTAAGCAGATTGTAAGTGTCAATCTCTTGAATGTTTGTATAAAGATTAGAATCGTATTAGGTTTTAGAAAAGATAATCTATAGGTTTGGTATTTAAGGTAGGAAACAGTCAATAATATTCAAAACATGAACCCAGACCTTCCCGATGAGAGTCGAGCTTGAGAAGTCCAGCTCAGGAGGGTCGATCTCCCAGTCGCACTTATTTGGTAGAGGGGGTGGAACGGGTCTTGGTTCAAAATGACTTCCATTGTGGCCCTGCAATATGCCAAATAATACATAATCAAATACAATTCAAGTAAAGAACTTGTACAATGAATTTCACAAAAGAAGATGAGAGATGATGAAATATTTTTATTATTCAACTAACTCAACAATTTCATGAATTACATTACCATCTTCCAAGGTTGCAGAATGTCAATATGTTATATACACCTTTTCTACACATAATAAATTACATCGTATTTATATCTTTACAAGACATATTTATTTACTTCCTATTGAAAGCAGGATAATCGGCTGATGCACTGGCAGATAGAGGTTAGCTCATGATTTCAATGCTTCACTCACAAATCATTGTTGGCTTATACAATGCAATGTTTTCAAAATGGCTAATAATCATAATATAGCCTCAACTAAACAATGACTAATAAAATCTTTAAGAGTCCAGAAATAAATCCTAGAGAACCAACTATATCAAAATCTTCAAGAATTCAGGCATAAGCTTCAATTAACAAACTGGAGAAAGGGGAAGGTGGGGAAGATAGGACCATTATGGCAAATATTCCAGTATCTAAATGGCCCCAAATGCACATAAGGAAGAATGCAGCAACAGAAAGAAACTTACATTAGACATCCCGCCATATGACTTTAATAATTCAATCATGTGAGATGTTTTTGCTCCTTCAGCATCAGCTAACGGCTGTTATCACAATTGCAAACATTATAACAGAGATTTGACATAGCACCCAGTATCAGCACTAAAGTAAAATTTGAAAATATGAATCATGTCAAAAAAACAAATGTTGGCAGAAAACTATCAGGAATCTATATTATATTTATTCAAGAAAGAAAACAAGCACTACCTTAATAGTTCTAAAAAACCTTGTGTTCACAAAATACAGTCTCAATTATTTTCAGTCATTTGATTTGAGAAAGCTCATTGTATTTTTATAGATATTGAAAACTATCTTGAAAATGAACTTAAACTCTTCAAATTCCTGTTTATATGTTCGATATCTGATTATTCCTAATTATAATTTCAATTCAGGTCAAATTTGAAGAGGATCGAACTACAAATAAAAACAGATAAAACTCACAAAATCACCACCTACACCGATTCACGAATGAGCTCAACAGTTATTCACACACATATACAATCCATCAATGCCATAAGAACACATAATCGTGAAAATCATGATAAAACTCACTGTGAGTTTTCATCTATCTGATTATTTCTAATTATTTCTACTCAGGTGTCAAATTTATATGTATCGGTACTTCCCAATCAGCATGAGGATCGAACTACAAATAAAAACAGAGCAATTGACAAAAGCATCACCCACATCGATTCACAGATGAGCTCAACAATAATTCACACGCATACAAGCACAAAAACGCCATAAGTACACCAAAGCATGAAAATCATGATAAAAACTTAGTGTGATTTTTCATCTATCTGATTATTTCAAATTATTCTACTCAGATTTATGTAAGTACTTCACAATCAGCATAAGGATCGAACTAGAAAATAAAAACAGCATAGATGAGCTCAACAATTGTTCATACATATACATACAGTCCATCAATTCTATACGAAAACTATATAATCACGATTACAAAAAACTTACGGTGTTTTTCCACCGATCTGGAGCGTTGACGTCAGCTTTGTACTCGAGAAGACACTTCGCGACGTCGATCCAGCCGTGGATGGCGGCGACGTGGAGCGGCGTCCGATTATCGTAGTCTCTAGCATTCACCAGCGACGGCTCCTCCTCCAGGAGCTTCCGCACCGCCGCGATGTCGTTTTGGTGCGCGTGCCACAGAATTAGGGACGTGCGGCTCACGCGCGCCTTCTCCTTCTTCTTGTCCCTCCCCGCCGCCGAAGGCGCTGTCTGTGCTTCTCCGACGGCGGAGTGGCCGGAGCTGCCCTCGCTGCCGCTCATTCGGATCCGAATTGCGAAATGGATATTCGTTTATCTTTTTGGTAGTTTATTATTTTCTTACTCCCGCGCGTCGGTTGAATGCGCAACTGATAACTGATTTTGCTTTGGGGTGCACAAAACCAAAATAAACCTTTAAATAGAAAAGAAGAAGGGAAAAAGCAATAAACAAGTCGACCAGATAAGCCACGTGCCTTAGGGGATTGTTCAATCCCCTCGACGATTGTTTACACCGGAGTGGGATTTACTCAATACGCAACTCAAGAGTAATGGTCACGAGTTTCTCTCGTTATAAAAATGAAAAAGCAATGAATAAGAGATATAAATATAAAAATCAATTTTACTTTAAAACTTAAATTCAAAAAATTCTCTTCAGAAAGTTGTACACCTAGTGATAATTAAAAGATAAATAAAATGTGTATATATATATAATATATAGTTTTGATACGCAATTTTGCATACAGAAAAGCATTATGCTTGTAATTTTGTGCATAGTACGGGATTTTATACTAGTATAACGATTGTATATTTGACATTTTCAAGTCATTGTATTCTTCAATTTGGTTTCCTAAAGATAAGCTGATGGTACTATTAAAAAAGTTTAAAGATAAGCAAGGTTGACATTTGAAAGTCAAAGGGATCCATTCAAGGGCAAAAAAAATTATACGTGTTTTGACGGTATTTCGAGGGATTAATTTTAAACAATCGAGCTCGAGGACACTTTGAGGAGGAAAAAAGCAAAACATTCTACATTTTTTTGTAACTTAATATTACAATGAATTTTTACCTTCGAGATTTCAATAAATTGCAGATCTCACTCAGAAACTCCATATGTTATAATTCACGAGAGATCTATTATAAAATGATAATTTTAATTATATTGTTAGCTAAAATCCTATGAATGCTCAGGAACACTTGTCTTGAAGAGAAAATACATACTATATATTATTATGAAAAAATACTTTGAAAATTTGTGATGACAAAATCAAAGGAGGATCAGATAAACTTCAAAATGAGAAGGGTGGGGGAATTTTGGGTTTGTGAGCTGCAAAGCATTTTACTAATACATGCTAATATAAACTCATACTTTTCAATAGAGGATCAGATTCCCATATTTGACTTTTTTTAAAAATTATTATTTGGATGTTAAAAATATATTTTCAAAATTTTGTTTAAAAGATAGGTAGGAAAACCAAATTGGAAAGAAAATCACGTGTAATTGTACTATATCACGTGTAATTGTACCATTATGTCGGTCTCAATTATAGCCTCAGTTTCCACTGAAAAATTTATGTTAGACCGAGTTTAATGGTTCTAATGTATATATCTCTTACACAATAAGATATATTATATGCGATCCCCACACACATTAAACTCAGACTGACATAGAATTAATTACCCAGTTTCCAATTGCAAAACTCTGAGGTTGAACACTTGAATCTTTTGTCTTCTTGTTGATGGTATTTATGAACTCCTAATTTTCGATTTTTAAGTATTAAGTGGGTGTTTGGCTAAGCTTATCCAAAACATCTTATAAGTTCCCGTATTTTATAAGATATTTTAGGAGCTTATAAGATGTAATATTTTATAAGATGTTTAAAAAAAAGATAGGTCGTGTTACTTTTTTAAAAACAGCTTATAAGACCCAAACATTTTATTTTTTGGTCTTATAAACTATTTTTTCAAAAAAATTACCAAACAAATTTATAGACCTTATAAATTTAGCCAAACACCATCTAACGATTTTTCTGTTGTCATATTTGAAGTCAACAGATAATAAGTAATAACTACTATAACTAGCTTTAGTCGGAAAAATATCAATTTCGCCTTTGTTGATATTTTTGGACTCATAATATTGGAATCATGAATTCATTCCCCAAAAAAAAAAATCTGAATTTTTCGTGTCTTTAACTTCAATATTATATAATGGGTTTAAGAGAGATTTTTGTATAAGATTCTGTATTTAGAATGACAAGTAGATAATCAAGACAAGAATTTCACTTATTGATCTTAAAGAAAATATTGCCCGCTCTGGTGCTTACGGGTGTCCACTATCGTCTCCTAAGATACAAATTCTTAGTCTCGAGCAGCACTACAAATTTCAGAAAATGACATACAAGCCACTCTCTCTTTGAGAAATATGAGCAGAATATTTGGACAATATTTGAGTGACAAGAGAGAAAGACTGAATAATTATTTAATGAATTTGAAACTAGGAGGGTCTATATATAATAGTAAAAAAGTTGCGTCCAAAAAGGATATATTTGGTGTGAATATGTGTCAGTCGACATATTTTTGGACTATGATGCACGGATGGATGTAGATACGAAGATATGGGTACTATACGACACCGATACAAAATACAACAAATTTTAAAATTATAGGATACGATACGTTAGAGATACGAATATATATATATGTTGGATAAAATGGTACAAATTGTGGTTGAGTACGAAATTCGAACGCCGTTAGTATCCGGGATACTTAAGATTATTGGATAATCTTAATCTACGTTCCGAGTAGATGAGTTTAGCATTTCGAATTTCTCTAATCGGAACGAATGAGAAATTAAGTGCTAAATTGAAGGGTTTGAATTGTGTATCCCATATTTTGATATAATTTTATTTAATATGTCATGCATATATCATGAATGACACAACACATTTTAATGGAAAATATGTCATGAATACATCATGAATGACATATGAGCACTTCAAGGTGGTGGAGCATCTTGGATGGCTAAGATTTGATCTTAGAAATGGATGGTGTGGATTGATTCTTATGGAAATGGATTTTGCCTATAAATAGCAACCATTCCAACCATTTTGAAACACACCAACTCAAAACACAACATATTTCTCTCTAAGTGTTCTTGAGTTTTATAAAACCATCTTCATCTTTTTCTTGAGATTTCAACAGTAAATTAAGTTCGTAGTTTTCTGAAATTGAAGTGGTTTAATCTTCAGAAAAAGAATATCGTTGTATCTTGGGACACTTGTTGCAAGAACTCGTACCACCAAGGCGAGGCAATTTAGTGTTAAGGATAGAGAGTTCTCTCTCGCCTCGATATAATCTTTCTTTGTTATTATCAATTTGATACGTTTGTGAAGTTTTGAAACAACAAACTTAACACTAAATTTTCTTGTTGTTTCAAAAGTTATCACTTGTTCAAATGGAAAATATGGGAAATGTTGATGGTGCTACTCTTGATTTCGGTCTTGGACCAGGTGCTATTCATGGTCTCGGTATTATCAATGGCTCCGGTGGAGGTTCTGGTTTTAGTTACGGTTCAGGGCTGGGTCCTGGTTCCGGTTTTGGCATTGGCTCTGGTGGGGGTGCCGGGCTAGGTTCTGGTTCAGGGTTGGGCCCTGGTTCCGGTTCTGGCTCTGCTCCGGTCCCTCCATTTGTTTCAATGGCTAATCCTGTTATACCGGTTCAGGCTGAAAAACCGGAGAAGTTCAGCGGGGCTGACTTCAAGAGGTGGCAACAAAAGATGTTGTTTTACCTCACGACTTTGAACCAAGCAAGGTACTTAAGGAGAAATGCTCCTTATGTCCCGGTTGAGTCAACTGATAGTGATCTGAGGAAGGCATATGATTCCTGGATACATAGTGATTTTCTTTGCAGAAATTACCTACTCAATGGATTGAATGATTCGCTTTACAGCGTATATTCTGAAGTAAAAACTGCCAAAGACCTCTGGGAGGCACTGGACAAGAAGTATAGAACTGAGGACGCTGGACTAAAGAAGTTCGTGGTCGCGAAGTTCTTAGACTTCAAAATGGTAGACTCTAAGTCTGTGACAAGCCAAGTTCAAGAGTTTCAAATTATATTACATGAAATTCATGCTGAGAACATGGCTCTGAGTGAGTCCTTCCAAGTAGCTTCTATCATTGAGAAGTTACCGCCTTCTTGGAAGGATTTCAAGAATTACTTGAAGCACAAACGAAAGGAGATGAGTCTAGAAGACTTGGTTGTCCGACTCAGAATTGAGGAAGACAATCGGGGATCAGACAAGAAGCTCCTTGTGCAGGCAATGGCAAACATTGCTGAAGTTCCGGAGAGTTCTGACCGGAAGAGAAAATTCCAAGGAAAATTCCAAGGAAATTCCCAGAAAAAGAAGGCTGCCGGGAAAGGAAAGTCAAGGGTGGGAGACCGCTGTCACAACTGTGACAAACCTGGTCATTGGGCCAGAGATTGTAGAGAGCCCAAGAAAAACAAGTTTCATGGGCAAGGTTCTGGCCATAACCAGAACAAAGGCAAGAACCGGGTGCAAAATGAAGTGCACCTAGCTGTTGATGATGTCTAGGGTATCAACAAGATGATCGATGACCTGTCGGACAAACAGGTGCCGATCGATCTAACAGATCTTGATCTCACTGCCGTCGTGTTCGAAGCCAACTTGGTGGACAACCCGAGGGAGTGGTTTGTTGACACTGGAGCTACTCGCCATATCTGTTCAGATAGGGCTGCCTTCTCGTCCTATACCCCAACTGAAGGACGAAGACTGTTTATGGGCAACTCAGCCACATCTCCAGTGGTTGGAATGGGGAAAGTTGTGCTGAAGATGACTTCAGGCAAAGAACTGACATTGACTGAAGTTCTGCATGTTCCGGAGATTCGCAAGAATTTGGTATCCGGTTCAGCTTTGGTCAAGAATGGGTTCAAGATAGTCTTCGAGGCTGATAGATTTTCTTTAACAAAGAGAGGATTTTATGTTGGAAAAGGTTACCTTGAGCAGGGCCTTTTCAAGATGAATGTAATGAATGTAATCCGCTCTGTTGTAATTGAAAATGAAAGCAATAAAAGTATTGAGAATTCTGTTTATTTGCTTGAGTATTCTAATTTGTGGCATGTCAGACTAGGACATGTAAATTATAATACTATTCGAAGATTGGTCAACTTGAACTTATTACCAACTTTTAAAGTTGAAAATGAACATAAATGTGGAATTTGTGTTGAGGCAAAACTAGTCAAACAACCGTTTCCTTCAGTGGAAAGAAACACCGCACCACTAGAACTTATTCACAGTGACATCTGTGATTTGAAGTTTGTGCAAACTAGAGGTGGGAAAAAATATTTCATTACATTCATAGATGATTGCACAAAGTATTGTTATGTGTATTTACTAAGAAGTAAAGATGAAGCTCTAGGAGCGTTTACACATTACAAAACGGAAGTTGAAAATCAACTTGGAAAAAGGATAAAGGCTATCCGTAGTGATAGAGGTGGCGAATACAGAGCAACATTTGATGAATTTTGTGCAAATTCAGGCATTATACATCAAACAACGGCCCCATATTCACCACAATCAAACGGAATAGCGGAGCGCAAGAATCGTACTCTTAAGGAGATGATGAATGCGTTGCTGATTAATTCAGGTTTACCTGAGAATTTGTGGGGGGAGGCGATCCTCTCCGCCAATTATATCCTTAACAAGATTCCCACAAAAGTAGGAGTGAGACTCCGTACGAACTTTGGAAAGGTCAAAAGCCTTCTTACAAGTACCTCAAAGTGTGGGGGTGTTTGGCTAAAGTAGAAATACCCAAACCCAAACAAGTTAAGATAGGGCCTAAAACTATTGATTGCATATTCATAGGTTATGCACTTAATAGTAGCGCCTATCGATTTTTGGTACATAAATCAGAAATATCTGAGATTCATGAAGGTACTATCATGGAATCTAGAAATGCTTCATTTTTCGAGGATATCTTTCCAAGTAAGGAAAGAAATGAACAAGTTCCTCTCAAAAGAACATTTGATGAGTCTACGAGTAGTTCTAATCCCGGGGATGAAGAACCACGTCGTAGCAAAAGGGCAAGAGTTCCAAAATCATTTGGTCCCGATTATGTATCTTATACATTAGAAGGGGAGCCAAGGACGATTAAGGAAGCTATGTCCAGTCCAGATGCTCAACTCTGGAAAGAGGCTATCAATAGTGAAATCGAGTCTATTTTGCACAACCATACCTGGGAGTTGGTTGATCTTCCAAAGGAAAGTAAGCCTTTAGGCTGTAAATGGATTCTGAAAAGAAAGTATAAGGCTGATGGAACTATTGATAAGTATAAGGCCTGTTTGGTAGTCAAAGGATACCGACAAACAGAAGGTCTTGATTTCTTCGATACTTATTCTCCAGTAACGAGAATAACATCCATAAGATTATTCATCGCTATTGCTGCGCTGCATAACCTTGAGATACATCAAATGGATGTTAAGACTGCGTTTCTGAACGGAGAATTAGAAGAAGAAATATACATGGAACAACCCGAGGGGTATGTTGCTCCTGGAAAGGAGAAGAAAGTGTGTAAACTTGTAAAGTCGCTATACGGACTTAAACAAGCGCCAAAGCAGTGGCATGAAAAATTTGATAGCACAATGTTATCAAATGGTTTCAAGATCAACGAGTGTGATAAGTGCGTGTATGTTAGACAAACACATAACGCATACGTCATAGTGTGTCTATATGTAGATGACATGTTGATAATGGGTAGTAATCATGAAATTATCATGAATACTAAAGGAATGTTAAAGAAGAACTTTGACATGAAGGATATGGGACTTGCAGACGTCATCTTAGGGATTAAAATCCTGAGGACTTCTGAAGGACTAGTCTTATCACAATCTCATTACGTTGAGACGGTTTTGGAAAAGTTCCTTCCGAGTGATAGTGCACCAGTTAAGACGCCAGTGGACTTGAGCGTTCATTTACGCAAGAACCATGGCGAACCCGTATCACAGTTAGAATATGCTAGGGTCATTGGGAGTCTGATGTATATCATGAACTGTACTCGCCCTGATCTAGCTTATTCTATGAGCAAGTTGAGTAGGTTCACAAGTAATCCAAGTGAAGAGCATTGGAATGCTTTAACTAGAGTTCTTAAGTATTTAAAGTATACTAAAGAATATGGATTACACTACTCAAGATATCCAGCTGTAATAGAGGGATACAGCGATGCTAATTGGATATCAGACACGAACGACTCTAAGTCCACAAGTGGATATGTATTTACCGTTGGTGGAGGAGCAGTGTCGTGGAAATCTTCTAAGCAAACTTGCATAGCCCGTTCCACGATGGAATCAGAATTCATAGCTTTAGATAAAGCTGGTGAAGAAGCTGAGTGGCTAAGAAATTTCTTAGAAAATGTTCCCTGTTGGGAAAAACCTGTGCCTCCGATTTTGATTCATTGCGACTGTATGTCGGCAATTGGGAGGGCTCAGAGTAGTATGTATAATGGTAAGTCTAGACATATTCGTCGTAGGCATAATACCATTAAGCAGTTGATCTCTAACGGGATTATTTCCATTGATTATGTGAAATCAAAGGAGAATATTGCAGATCCTTTGACGAAAGGATTGCCTAGAGATCAAATATACTGCCTATCAAGAGGAATGAGATTAAAGTCTACAATTTAAGAATAGACACAGCGGAAACCCAACCATGTTGACTGGAGATCCCAAGATCATGGTTCAATGGGAAAACTAAGTTGTGAACATTCATTGAGGCACTTAAGAGTTAATTAATAAACTCTAAACCCATTGCCTAGGATAAAGAAGTGCAACCTGCAAGTTGTAGCAAAAGGTTAAGCCGGGCTTTTAATGATTCCTATACTGTCTAAATGAAGTGGAGTATGGCAGGATACTCTTAATTAGGAACTCACCTATGTAAGTGTAAGGTGTAGGCCGCCTCAACATTGAGTAAAATGTAAACACTTCTGAAACCAAGAGGGGGTGCCACGGCCAAAATGGACCCAACCGTGAGAACTGAAAAACTGCTGAAAGTTTATTATGTGAATATTGTTGTCTAGATTTACACGAACGGCTGACCAATTCAAGACATCACGTTCATTGGAGAGCCTAGTAAATCCAATGATATTTCACTAGGAAAGGTTCAAATCCAAAAGCTACCTCTTTTGATGTGATAAACTTTCAATCGAAATCTCAAGAGCATGCATTGCATTAATTTCATTCGTGTGGGGGATTGTTGGATAAAATGGTACAAATTGTGGTTGAGTACGAAATTCGAATGCCGTTAGTATCCGGGATACTTAAGATTATTGGATAATCTTAATCTACGTTCCGAGTAGATGAGTTTAGCATTTCGAATTTCTCTAATCGGAACGAATGAGAAATTAAGTGCTAAATTGAAGGGTTTGAATTGTGTATCCCATATTTTGATATAATTTTATTTAATATGTCATGCATATATCATGAATGACACAACACATTTTAATGAAAAATATGTCATGAATACATCATGAATGACATATGAGCACTTCAAGGTGGTGGAGCATCTTGGATGGCTAAGATTTGATCTTAGAAATGGATGGTGCGGATTGATTCTTATGGAAATGGATTTTGCCTATAAATAGCAACCATTCCAACCATTTTGAAACACACCAACTCAAAACACAACATATTTCTCTCTAAGTGTTCTTGAGTTTTATAAAACCATCTTCATCTTTTTCTTGAGATTTCAACAGTAAATTAAGTTTGTAGTTTTCTGAAATTGAAGTGGTTTAATCTTCAGAAAAAGAATATCGTTGTATCTTGGGACACTTGTTGCAAGAACTCGTACCACCAAGGCGGGGCAATTTAGTGTTAAGGATAGAGAGTTCTCTCTCGCCTCGATATAATCTTTCTTTGTTATTATCAATTTGATACGTTTGTGAAGTTTTGAAACAACAATATATAATATTTAGAAATAAATTTGAATCAGTATGTTCATCAATATTAATAAAAGTGCAATATTGGCACAGATTATTGTTTATAAATTCAAAAAATTTCGAAGGTAACCATAATATTTCATCATTGCGGCGTTGTAAGAATGTCATTTCATTGATACGAACATTTACCTTCTTATCCAAAATCTTTGGCAATAAAGTGTAAATGATATATTTCTCGTGGAACAAGAGAAGAAAAAATAAATTAAGAAGTGAAATCGAAACGGTTTTTTGCTTTTTTAAATTTCCTTCTTATTTGTTTAACCTTTTAACGTACGATCAAAGTCATTTTTTTTCCTATTTTAACCTATAAAATGTTATATAATATTCAAAAATACTAGGTCTGATATTCAAGGCATGTCAGATACTTCAAATTTTGTATTGGATGCGGCATTCGGGAATATCGAATATGGTATCCGGAATTTTCTTTTTTATTTAATTATTAGATACGTAAAAAGAGTATCTGATATGTATTCAAGTGGTATCCACATAATATTGTATCTAATACGAGTACGATACTGGGCAGGTCCAATTTTTAAAGTATCTTTTGGAGAATAATTATTTAATGAATTTGAAACTAAGAGGGTCTATATATAATAGTCAAAAAGTTGCGTCCAAAAAGGATGGCTGTGTTTGGTTTTATTTTGGGGGTTTTTTTTGGTGAAAATTTTGGTGAAAAAGTTTATTGGAAGTTGAGTATTTTGATGAAAATGTGTTTGGTTTAGTGTTTGATTTTATTTTCAGAAGAGACAAAAGTTACTGTAGCAGTCAAATCATGTAAGTTTTTGTCTGAAAAGTTGTGTTTATAATTAGTTAATGATTGAAAAATATAATATAATATAAGTTTTAAATGATTATATTGTAGTTGATGTAATTAGTAGGTACCCTAAAGTAGAGACAAATAGGGAGACAATAGCTGACAATTTTTTTGACCAAAAAAATCATTTTTGGTCAAAAAAACACAAAACAAACAAGTTTTGGCCAAATTTTTTGGCCAAAATGTGTTTGAAAACAAAACCAAACACAGCCGATATATTTGGTGTCAATATGTGTCAGTCGACATATCTTTTCGAGAAAGCAAGCCTTGTTTGTTTATCTTTTCAAATTCCATTTTTAATATCTTGATCATAAAATTCTAAAAAATTATAACACAAATTATTTTCATTTGAATTTACTCATTTTCAACTTAACTTTTTCAATCTCCTATATAATTACTTATTACTCACTATATCCATTATATCACATAACTATCAATCAAAATCATTTACTCCAATTATTATTTCTCTTTTTTTTTTCATACTTTACAATATTTAATTTATATTTTATTATTTTGTTTGTTTATCTTTTCAAATTCCATTTTTAATATCTAATTCATAAAATTCTAAAATATCATGACACAAACTATTTACATTTAAATTCACCTTTGTTCAACTTAATTTTTTCAATCCCCTATATAACTACTTATCACTCATTATATCCATCATTTCACACATCTATTAATCTAAGTCATTTATTGCAATTGTTATTTCTCTTTCTTTTTCATGCTTTACACTATTTAATTTATATTTTTTTTATTCACATAATCATTATATAAATAATTAACTTAATCATTCAACACATCATACATCAACCGATCACTAATGATTTGACACGTTTTACAAATTTCAACCATTTTTATAAAACATAAAAAAAAAAAAATACAACACACATTACATCATTTTCACACGAGTTTTCGTAGTACTCATTTTTTGAGAAATTTTAAAATTCTAACTCAAAAACATAAACAACCATAGCCTTTATGTGTTCAGTCACTATTGAACATATCCCTTAGATCATGTGCGTGTTAATATATATATATATATAGGCAGTGGTGGATCCAGAAATTTTATTCAGTGGGGGCACCATGGATTATACTGAGGGGGACGAGATTGTTGTAATATAGCTATACAATATGTTAAGGGGGTGCGGGGGCTTGACTCCCGCGGTACGTTACGCTATATTTATGGAAAAATATAATAAGGAATTAGGTTCAATTACAACTTTTGACATAATTTATACTCTTATATCTCTTTTGTTATAGCCACGATTTTGGGTTTTAGGGGGCCGAACTCAAAGTAAAGGGAGAAAACGTGATATTTTTCGATCTTGAGGGGGGGCGAAACTCAAGTATAAAAAATTTTGTAATACAAAAAAATGATTTTTTAAAATTGAGGGGGGGGGGCATTTAATAATTTGAGTGGGGGCATTAATGCAATTTATAAATTAAAATGAAAAAAATGTATATATTTATAAAATAAAAAAAAATTGAGTGAGGGCACTTCCCCTCTGAAAGGGTTGTAGATCCGCCCCTGTATATAGGGATAATTACACTCAGCATCTTAAGGTATTGCGAAATTACAAAAAAATCCCCTAATTTAATAAATTACATCTAGCATTCTCATGTTTCATGTATTGATGTAAGATTAGATGAAAAGTATCAAGAGACGTAAATGCCCTTACAGAATATTTTTTTTTAAAAAAATATTAAAAAAACAAAAAAAACTGAATTGCCATATTACCCCCTTCACTTCTTTAAATTTATTTCTAATACCAATTTTAAAATAAAAATTTAAACTTAAAAGAAAAGTTATTATATATATATGTATATACATATATGTGTGTGACTGTGTGTGTGCGCGCTGAAATTGTGTGTGTGTGTGTGTGTGTGTGTGCATGTGAGGGGCAGGGGGTGGGTTGTCCATGGGAGGGTGGGGAAGACGACTACTGTTCCCCACACTTTTTTTTCTTTTTCTTTTTTATTTATTTTATAAAGTAATATATTATTTACGTAATTTAGTTTAGAAATTAAGTTTATTAAAATACCATTTTTTTTTTGCAAATTTCATAAATTAAATTAAATTAAAATATATAATTTTAAATTATATAAACTCTTTAATATAAATTTAATTAAAAGATAAAAATGATATTTTATACATAATTTTTTAATATAATTTTAAGAATTTTTATTTTAATTTATTTTCTTGAGAATATTTTTTTTTATAAATAATTAGTTTTATACTTTTTATACACAACATTACATATAATACCTATACTTTTACAAAATATTTTAATTTACACTAAAAGGGTATGCTTGTCCGAACATTATATGATTTCCATATCCAAAAAAGGACAAGGGCATTTTTTGGAAGTTCACCAAAAAATTTAACCGTGCCGTACAGTAACCCTAACGGAAGGTGCTACTTGTTGGACGAAATGAAACGTTGGGATGTTAGATGTAATTTATTAAACTAGATGATGTTTTTTATAATTGTGCAATACTTTAGAATGCTGAGTGTAATTATCCCCAGATATATATTTTTTATTATTACTTTTTTTTTTGCATAAAGAGGAATATAGCCCAAGAACAAACCCAAGCATAGATAGATATGATTTCATAACACTCTGGGCCAATGGGTGGTGGGCGCGGTCATTTGGTTCAATCATACAAGCATGTAACCCTCCAACACCAATAGCTAAATATGAGTTATATTAAGAGGGTGTTTGACTAAGTCTAGAAGCTCTTCTAAATATTTTATAAGATGTTTTAGAGCTTATAAGCTCTATTATTTTGTTTGGTAATTTAAAAAAAAAACAGCTTATAAGACCAAAAAATAAAATATTTGGGTCTTATAAGTTGTTTTTAAAAAAGTAACCCAACCCCACCTTTTTTTAAACATCATATAAGATGTTTTCGATAAGCTTAGCCAAACACCCTCTAAGTAATATTCAATTGTTCAAATCTATGTTGCACGGGTGGGAATATGGCAACACGGATATGGTATGATATGGATACGGCTATACGTTTTTTTAAAATTTTAGGATACGACGACGAGTATACGTTTATTAATATATACATATATATCATATTTAATCTCCATACAATCATAAAACACTTCAAACAAATAAAAGTATAAATATACATAAACTCACCCATCGATAATAACAAAATTAAACATATCAAATAATATATATCATACAAATATAATAAGAAAATCTAATCCTAAATATAACTATTTGAATCCTCAGTACACCGCCCATCTTTCTCATTTTCTATTTTTCCACGTGACTTCTTCTTCTTCATCCACTGTTTCTCAAAACTACAAACGTTCTTTGTTATTTGTCATGTCAGCCCACTTCTTTATCTATTTATTTTTTCATCTTAATATATGATTGTCATTAATTCATATACCATCACAGAATACAAATATTTTTATTGGAAGCAATGACATTTTTGTCGAGTTTTTTACTTGGATATATTCCGGACACAATACCGACATGACACGTGTTCAAGGAATATCCCACAAGTATCGTATCCCAAGTATCTGACATTGCATCATATCATTTTATAAGTATTTGTGCATCATATTTTAAAATTTCTACATACGTGGGATGGGCCAAGTTTGGCTTTCCATACGCCCACAATCATTTCTCTTTAAATGACTCACTTTTGGTACGTTCATCAATTTCTTGTTCATTAGATATTAGATTTGAGTAATTAGCTACAGTAAATTCATATAAGATTAATATTATGGGACAATTACATTCATACCCCCTCAATAATGGGATAATTACATAAATCTCCCATCACTAATTGAGAATTACAAACACACACCCCTCATGTTAAAGATTTCTTACAATTGCACCCCATGTGTGTGTAATAATTCTTACAATTGCATCCCCTATAAACCTTACAAATAGACCCCACAAGGGGGTGTGTGTGTGTTTGTAATTATCAATTAGTGAGAGAAGGTTTGTGTAATTACTCCATTATTGAGAGGGTGTGAGTGTAATTTTTCCTAATATTATCTAACATAATTTCATAAACAACATATGAAACCCAATTAAATAATTAGTCAAACTTTGACTATCACGATAAGTTTTAAGCCAGATTCCAGCAACCTTATTGATACGTGTCATAATTTCTATTTTTCCTAAATGCGCCAATGTGAGGTGGGTTTGTATCAAGATGAATAAATGAAGAAGGCTTACGCATGGAAAGCTCGTGAAAAGCCCATAAATATGCTTGGAAGAATGCTAGAAGGAAAAGCCCAAAGGAAAGCTCATGGAAATATTTACGAGAAAGTTCAAATAAGGAGGATATTTGGATAAATCTTATCCTTAACCACCAAATTCTAAAAAGAGAGATATGATTTATCGTATACCCTAATATCCGAGAACAAATTGGAACCAATTCGAGGATTCCCCAACCTAGGCAAAATCAGATTCCCCAACCTAGGCAAAATCGGCCACTGGGGCCTATATAAAGATGTTTTTTCCATTTTTTATAGGGGAAGTATTAACTTACGTATTATCAGAGAGATTACTTGAAAATAGAGAGTTCATGTATTTGAGTATTCAAAGTTAATTAAGAAGCCATTTTTCTTTATATATCTACATATATTCAAGTATTATTATATCATTATAGTTATTATTTAAGTGTGAATCAAGAGTTTGGATACGTTAATTGCAATTATCAATCGAAGACCTTGTTTGGCTCTCCGATTTTCTTAGTGTGAAAAGCCGAACCACATCACTTATTATAATTCTTTAAGGCCGCAGGGGAAAAGAAAAATGAACCTAAAAAAAAAAAAAGAAGAAGCAGCAGCAGGCTTCATCATTTGCATAATACTCCACCCCAACAATGTTAAGAGTGATATTAAATTTCAATATTAGCGTCTAACTATATGATAGTTGTGATTATACGGGAGATTTTAAATTTTTTTTTAAATAACCCCAACAATATTATTAGTTGTGAATTATATGCATACTCCTTCACTTTAGTGCTAATTACCAAATTTTTTTGATAAATTACAACGAGACTCTTTCAAGGAGTTTATTTGGAATGATTACAGAGGAGAAATTGTAAAAAAATTTAAATACACATATAGTATAATTGTAAGAATGACTTAAAATGAGAGAAATTTTATGCAATTACAAAAATGTTAGGGTTCATTAAGTGATTTAACTAGAATTCTATCATACCCGGAAAAGAATATAGAATTTGAGTCTCCATAGACAACTACCTAAAGTTTCGTTACCTGATTATATAGATAACTGATATGGTGAAAAAGAACTAATATTAAGTTTAGTCAAACTAGAAAACTAATACAATAAACAAAATTGTATTTATATTATAATTGATCTGAGCCCAATTAATTTTAAATTGAACTAAACTTTTTCCAAATTTCATTGTATATCGAGCAATAACTAATCTTGAATATTATATGCAATAATTTATAATTTTATATCGCATGGGTCACGACTATAAATAATGAAATTTATTTAATTAATCGTGACGATGTGTAACTTGGGAATCTTGGATTATGTGGGTTCCACATTGGATTAGTTGGAAAAGAAATAAATTAGCTAGACATAAATTGTATTAATTCTGAAATAATTTTGTACCAAATTTGACAATTGTGTCTTAAAATTTAATAATTTATTTATGTAGGGTAAATGACACTCGACTTCACATTTTGCTGTTTTAGCTCATTACTGCTCAAAAGTAAATTAAAAAAACTTTGCTCCCTCAATTAGAACTTAGAAGCACTATGCCTCAAATGATATTTTTAGGATCGAATTTTCACGACATAGCTCTTTGTCAGTCGATGTAGTGTCATTTGTAACTTCATATTTTAATTATTACATCAAGACATGCACATCCTACTTTTTTTGTTTTTTTTATTGCCTATCACATTATCTCGGACATTGTCGAACTAATTTGTTGATCGATCCGGGTCACACACCTGGCCTGGTGGTTGAGTCTCCCAACGGGGGTAACTGCGTACACAAGGAATCGAACCTGAGATCTTGTTTAAGCGGAACCGAGTTGCTTACCACTCGGACTAACCCCGTTGGTACATCATACTCTTTATTGTAATGATTCTCAACATCTTTATCAATATTTGTACTAGGATCAATATTGTTTTTAATCAAAATTCCACCACTTAGTTTGCCATCACCATTACCGTAATATGAAAATATAAGAAGCTTTTTGCTTGATTTTTGGTGAAAAATATGGGGAAAAGGCACGTCAATGGTTGAAAAAGAGTTCTTCCGGCAAAAATTTAATTTGAGAATTTCATTTGGGATGTAGAGCTATAAATGATAGTGAATGTAAATCGAGTCACGTGAGTTAACAAAATTCAACACGTTTAGTCATTTACGTTTGTATAAACATATTTAATTTTGCAACTTTAGAAACATTTCAATTTTGATCCTAAATCAACGCACCGCTCATTTAGTACAAAATTAAGGTTTGTTTGATCTGAGAACTTTGTCCTAAATAAAGGAGAGTCTTGATTTTAGGGTCGAAAATATTTAAAGATATAAAAAAATTGATGCTATATACGAAGGAATACGGTTGAATAGTCGAGAATTGATTTAGAAGAAAGAAAATTAGGGTTTACGCATCTTGAGATAGTGAAGTGTATTTTTTTCCTTTATTTTTTTAAATTCAAATTTCTAGGGTAACACATGTGCATCACGTGATGTCGGTCTGACAAGGCATTTTAAAACCACGCATAAATTTAGGACCAAAATTAAAAAATTTCTGTAGTCACAGTACTAAATGCGTTTACTCAAATATGAAAGATTAAATATGTTGAAATTTGTTTTCTTTGAAAAGATAGTAGACGTATATTGACACGACCCCGGGTTTATAGCACTAAAAGTAAAATTATGCCTTTCGGTTACTTGTGGAGCTAACGTGGAGAAAAAACAAAATCCGAGTGGGGTAAAATGCCATTTATCCAAGATAATGTAATACATAATTAGATTAATTAGATAAAGAAAAAAAAAAGTGAAGAGTTACAAGATTTGTGTCTATCGTTTTTCTTGAATGACACGATTATATCATTACTTTAAATATCGAATCAACAATCGTAATCAACAATACAAATTAAAAATAAAAAATTACTATATAAGTAAAAAAACAATCCACACATCTGATAAGATCGAATCATCGAACCCATAACATCTAAATCTAAGGCCATCAATCTTACACTAGGCGAACGAAGACGTGCAAGATTTGATTCTATCTAAACATAATCTTTCATCCTAATTACATAACTAAAATGGTAATCCAAAACCAAATCATCATACAACTCCTAATCCACTACCAATAACCCAATTCTAATCCACTACAATCTCTCACAGATTTTCCTCTATATATACTCCTAATCAGCATTCATTCCTTCGCATCATTATCATTGTTCTTATTCGATTTCTAGAGAGAGAAAAAGGTGATCAGTAAGAGAGAGAGGGAGAGAGATGGAGCTTGATTTGACCCCAAAGTTGCCGAACAAGGTGTACGGCGGCGACGGCGGCGATTACTACGCATGGTGCCCTAATCAGCTTCCGATGCTCCGCGAAGGCAACATCGGCGCCGCTAAGCTCGCTCTTCGGAAGAACGGCTTTGCTCTGCCTCGCTACTCCGATTCTGCTAAGGTTGCTTATGTTCTTCAAGGTATATAATACATATATATATATGTATATATGTAATCAGATCGTTGATTTTCCGTTATTTGTATACGAATTCATGCATATTTAGTTTTATATACGAATGTGATTTTCTTCAAGTGGCGATTTGGTTGATTTTTTGCCTTCGATTGTGCTTTGATTTTCCGTTATTTGTATACGAATTAATGCATGTTTAGTTTTATATATGAATGTGATTTTCTTCAAGTGGAAATTTGGTTGATTTGTTGCCTTTTGGTACTGTGACGTAAAATTGGCACTTTTTTCACCTTTTCTTACTCTGTAATTTTATTTTTCAATTCGATTATGTGTGTGATTATGTTCTTCAAGGTATAATCAGATTTGTTGCTTTTCCGTTATTGTATACAAATTCATGCATGGATGCAGTTATTTAGTTTTTCTTGAATTTGAGATATGGTTAACGTTTTGCTTTGATCGTGCGGTATTGTGACTTGAAATTGGCACCTTATTTTCCCCCTTTCTCTGTTTCTGTTGTTTAGTGAATCCGATTCTGTTAGCGTTGCTTATTGTTTATATTCTTTAAAGTATATCAAATCGTTTCGTTTCCGATTTTTAAACAAACTGATCCATGGATGATTACTTTTTGTAGAACAAATTTGCTAATGTTCAAGTTTCGATATGGTTAAGATTTTGATCGTTTTTTGAATTTTGTATATGTGATTTAGAAATAATGATTTCTTTTCTTTTTTTCTTGCTTTGTAATTTTGGTTAATGTTTTGAGTGGTTTTGGACTTGTTCATGAATTTCTATTTGTAGTTGTTGACATGTGAGATAATTCGTTTTGTATTATTCAAACAAAGTATTGTACCTAAATTCTAGAATTATTCAGCATAATTTGTTTGTTGAAACTTGAAATTGTTATCAATTAGAGTGATCTGCTTACAAACATCGCCTCGATATGTTTTTCTTATTATGTACATTATATCATTCAATTTTCAATTTTTTAGGTAGTGGAGTGGCTGGTATAGTCCTTCCCGAGAAAGAAGAGAAGGTGATTCCGATCAAGAAGGGCGACGCCATTGCCCTTCCTTTTGGTGTCGTAACCTGGTGGTACAACAAAGAGGACACCGAGCTAGTTGTTCTCTTCCTTGGTGACACTTCAAAGGCCCACAAATCAGGGTCCTTCACCGACTTCTTCTTGACCGGACCTAACGGCATCTTTACCGGATTCTCAACTGAGTTCGTGGGAAGAGCTTGGGACTTGGAAGAAAATGTAGTTAAAACCCTTGTCGGTAGCCAATCAAAAACCGGCATTGTCAAGCTTGATCCCTCCTGCAAAATGCCAGAGCCCAAAATAGAACACTATAACGGTATGGCATTGAACTGTGAAGAAGCTCCATTGGATGTGGACATCAAGGACGGTGGCAAAGTTGTGGTTTTGAACACCAAGAATTTGCCTTTGGTTGGTGAAGTTGGGCTCGGGGCTGATCTAGTTAGGCTGAATGGCAATGCCATGTGCTCTCCTGGTTTCTCTTGTGACTCGGCTTTGCAGGTCACTTATATTGTTAGGGGAAGTGGGCGTGTTCAGGTTGTTGGTGTTGATGGTAAGCGTGTATTGGAGACAACTATTGAGGCTGGTAATCTATTTATTGTTCCGAGGTTTTTTGTTGTCTCGAAGATCTCTAATCCCGAGGGTATGGATTGGTTCTCTATCATCACAACTCCTAAGTAAGTATCCTCTCTTGCGAGCATGCTATTTTCTTCGTTGATTTTTGGGTAAATTACATAGACACTCACTTGAGAGACCCTAATTACAAAAAAATACCTAAGGTTTGAGAAATTATCATAATTCCCCTGGCAGTAACAATATATTGCAATTTCACCCTCTAAAAATAGATCACAATTTCACCTCATGTTTTTCGAGTTATCAGATTTGGCAGTTATATTTTTGGGTAATTTGCAAAAACTTGGGGGCTCGTGCTAAATATCCAATAAGAGGGGAACGCATGTAATTGTCCCTTAATTTCTTTTTCCTGACTTAAAATTATGTATGTTGTACATTGCAGTCCTGTTTTTACACATTTGGCTGGAAGGACTTCTGTATGGAAGGCATTGTCACCAGAAGTGCTCCAGGCGGCTTTCAACGTCCCCGCAGAGGTGGAGCAGAAGTTCAGCTCCATGAGGTTGGCAGAGGAGATCTTCTTTCCACCACCAAATTAATGGAAGCTTTTTTTTTACTCTAGTTTTATATCTGCACATAAAATAAGCGTTGGGAGTCAATTTCCCTTCTTATGGTTAACTTTCTGCATTTTATATTTGGATTTTCGTAAATAAAGTAGTTTTCGTTTTCATAATTCGTCTTTCTGCATTGATTTGTTCCTATAATTGAAACTAATTGGGGGTAGGAAAAGAGTTAGATTCATTATAAACAAATTCGATGACTATTGTCAACCCCAACAAACAATAATTAAGGTTTTGCCTAACAAATTCTAGTCAGAACCTGATTCGGACATCTACCCACGAGAATAAGCTTCGCAAGCTTTACATAATTAGTCTTCGACTTTGAAAAAAAAAAAACAAGAAAACTGCAAAATTACTGAAATAAAAATGAAAGATGCAAGCTACATAACATAATTCAAATTATAAGATAAAAAATTCAAGGCTATATCAATTAACGTGTTTCGTTTTCGTTTTGGTGATAAACGATTTTTGCACCCTTTGCGACATCCTGAAACATTGGGTATAGAAGAATATTTTTCTTTCTGCCTAATATCTGTCGCTATAAAAAGTTTCAGCAGGAAATTATTTCTGGTTAATAAAGCGTTCAAATTGGGACTCAAGGACTTTATATTACATATTGTTACAAAATTAAAGTATTTTTTGATAATTATATTTAGTAGTTAATAGAGGTATATAAAACTCGTTTACGTACCAACAATCGCGCATTATAATCCTTCGAAGTATTAAACTTGTGCCTATTATTCACAATACTTAATCCATGAACTGATAATACAAACCGAGACATGACCAAATATGTGAACGTTAAGAACCCAATATCATCGCGTACATCACAAAGTTCTTTGAATAAACTTCTTTTTGGTCTTCAGCAACCGGAATCATGCTGTACAATATCGTTCTCGAACAATATAAAAGTAATCACATCGCGAGATACACAATGAAAGTACATACCAACTGGAGACCAATCAGTGAGATATTTTGAAATAGAGGACAATAATGATCGCCAGTATAAGCGCAGCAATTATAGAGCCAACAATCCACTTATTCCTACTCATCCTTCTGGTCATGGAGGTCAAAACCTTTTTACTTTTATCAATGGCGCTGTCTACATCAGAAAGCTGCAATAGAAAGTAAAATAACCAAAAGTTACCCTCTATTGTGATTATCTTGGAAATAAGTTTGGGTTTGAGATGACTCATCCCACAAGGCTCGAAATACTAGCCTAGGGGTGCAAACAAGCTGCGCTCGAGGTCAGCAAGCCATACAAGAAGAGCTCGAGCTCGAGATTGGGTTGAGTCGAGCCAAGCTCGAGCTCAAAATTAAAGAACACACTCACGCGCACACACACACACATATTTATATATACACACACATATTATTAAATATGGGTTAGCATATAATATATGTATATATATATAATAATAGATCATGATAAATATTAAACATCATTATGTAGTATTATTATTATATGTGTATATATTGGTAATTAAAAGAGTATTTTTTGAAATATATTTACGGTTCACTAGTCCAGAATCGGTATAATTGAACTCGAGCTCTGCTCTTTACAAAAGTTCGGCTTGTTAGGTTAGGCTCACCTCGAGCTCGAGCTCTAATCGAGCCGGCTCGCGAGCCTAACCGAAACGAAAGGTCAAATTGTCAAGAGTAGTAGTAATAATTGGAGAGTGTAACATGCCTTCTTGTGGGAATTTAAGAGTGTTTCACGTTGCTGATGTAAATCTTCGAGGATTGATACACCCAGCTCTTCTGTCTCCAGTGCAGCCCTCCGACTCTCCCTGACTCTGTCAGTGGACCGATCTAGTCTCTCAGTTGACATTGTCAATCTATCCCTTTGATTTGCAGAAGCCTATCAAAATTTTGCAGAATGACATGTTTAAATCACCAGGATAAAAGCAGGGCAGGTAGGAACAAGGAACAAGGATAAAACTCAGGAAAAAAAATCAAAAATGTTAGCAGAAATGAAGGAGGTAGATAAATAGCGAGTTAAGAGAGTCAAGTAACATCAATGAATGATTTAGCTGAGACAAACATATATATGTGTGCACTGTGTATTTTTTTGCTGTAAAATTGCGTATAAAGCTATACAAAAACAATAGATACGCCAACTAATCTTATACAATTCCATCATAGTCAAGTACATGGTTCCACTCAATTTATAAAATACGATGACCAATCAGCAGGTGAATACAAGCAAAGTAACACAATCTAGACATACCTCATGTACACCAGCCATTCCAGATTCCATTAAATCTTCTTGACCAGGTCGATACAAATTAGGCAAAGTCAGTTTCTTCACCTCCCTTTTCAGCTTATTGAGATCAGATTTATATTCTCTAAGCTTAGCAAGTAAAGTAGCTTTCAAGCTTGGCTGCAAACTTCTAGCCTCAAGATCCATTTTTCGAATCTGGTAAACCCAAACAAATATTTTCATTTATGGAGTCCGTCAACATTTGTAGTAACTAAAAGACAAGGTCATGCATTACCAAAACATCAGCTTCATCCAATCCAGCTTGTAGTTCTGAAACCTCTTGTTTCTTTTTCTCTGCACATCATTGCGATAACAATCATAGTCCATAACCAGATCAGGTCTAACCGACAAGATATAAACAGGACATGCTACCTAAGAGGCTAAGACCATTTACAAATCAATAATTTCAGATGCTGAATTAAATAAATAGGACCATAGATGGAGAAGCACCATTTTTTTGAAAAAGGAAACAAAATATAGCAGCCAAAGTTGATTGTTACGAGTATCAGTAGGAACATGCCATGATGCAGATGAAAAATCAAAGAAAGCTTTCTTGCCATATAATAAATGTAAAGGCAAATATTAGGACTGCTGATGCACCGTTAACCAATAATTCAACTACCGGAGAAGTACAGCATCATACAAAGATGCAATCATAAACAAGATTTCAATTAAAAAGGGGACTTCTGAACATTGTTTAATAAGAAGAGATGAAAAGAACATTTTCTATATTCATGATTTAATATTCATCGAAAAGATGAAGAATATTATATATTCAAACTTGAACTCAGTTACCTCAGACTTCAATTTTCAGGCATCAATTTAATCATATAACACACTCTATAAAAGCATTATTCCTCCATCAACATGTCACCATTCATCAACACTCAGATTTAGCACTAATCAATTCCGATTAACGTCTATCTAAAATCGCCACCAGTTTAACAAGCTAAAACCCTAACCTCAACAACATAACAACATAGATCACCAAATCAAAATAACCTAATGATACTCCCCTTCATCGCAAAGTAATAAGCCAAATATATATACACACACACACACGCAGCTGCCTAGAATCAAATCATCGAATTATTCATCAAATTAACCTCTAAAACGCGAAATTCAAGCACTTCACTGTGTGTGTGTGTGTACACACACATACACACGCAACAGCATAATCAAATCATTGAATTATTCATCAAATCAATCTCTAAAACGCGACATTCAAGAACTTCACTGTACCTCCATCAGGAAAAGCAGCAGCAGAGTTGCATTTTCTCGACAAATTTGCAGACAGCTCACAGTACTGCCGTTCGTATCCTTCATATACCTGACTCATCTTTCCTTCCCGACCGCTATTCAATTCACAAAACAAACATAAACAAATCGAAAACTGAATTAAAAAATTGAGGTGCTCAAGTTTAATTACGCTAACCTAATCAAACACCTGCGTGTATATGTATGTATAGGTGCGTGTATCGATCTTGCGTGTATATGTATCGTAGGTGAGTTTGCGAAGAGGAAATGAGCGAGTTGACTCAGATCAGAGGTGAGAGGGTAGAGAGAGAAAGCATTGGACTAGATTTCAGAGAATGGTGGAATTTGGGGAAAGAAAAATTGAAGTGGACAGATAATTTTAATTGCAGTTTGGACCCGTAACATTTAACTAATAGCAATTTCGGTCACAACATTTGGGCCATGTTTGGTGTGCTGTATCTTCAAAAAGTGGATGACATTATATAAACCAATTATACGTTTTGTTCACACTTCACACTGGATCTTCAATTAGGAAAGTAATTAATTTTTTGAATTGAATTTTGTATAATTTAATATATACTCATATATATATATATATATATTGGATCGGATGATGTTCATCAAAATTAAAATCTATTCTTTTATTTCGCTTACTAAATAAGTAAATTTGTAATAATATTTTAATTATTAGTATTTCTCTTTACAAAATCAACATTTTTGGTCTTGACACGAGATTATAACTAGTTATGAATTAATATGCATTTATTCTGATGGAAAATTAACTACTACAAGACTGAAATACGACAATCATAAATTATTTTTGAGTGATGTGAAAGAATTGATCATATTTTCTTAATTAAGAATAATTAGGAAATACCAAACAAAGTTGGGCGGAGCGGAAGGGATTCTTTGCTTTTTTGGTATAAAGGAAAAATTAAAACAATTTACGGATCATCTTGAAGAAGATCCTTCACGGTTGAGGGGGAGTATCCCATATCATGCAATTCGTGTCAATTTTGTGACTCAATTTCACAAGCTCGCTAGCGCACATGTTCCCTTCTCGAAAGGAATAATTGATTTGGATAGACTAAGGCTAGGGGTGAAAGATGAACCAAATTACTCGATACTCGGTTCGAGCTCGATCGCTAAAAGCTCATTTGAGCTCGGTTCGTTAACTTATCAAACTGAACTTGAACAACTTTTTGTATTTGATAAGTTTTGAAGCTCGATTCGAACCCAGCTCGATTAGTAAAAAATAATAAAAATATGTACAAAAAAATCAAACTACTCGAGCTCGACTCGTGTTTGGCTCGATTAAAGCTCGTTTGAGCTCAGCTCGATTACTAATCAAACAAGTTCAAACAAAAACTTTGAAGCTCGATTGTATTTCAAACAAATTTGAACAACATCTCGTTCGGTTCAACTCGGCTCGTTTACACCTCTAACTAAGGCGTTCCAAGCAATTTCCGACAATCTAGAATATGATGTCCCAAGGGGTGACTATTGCAATCGACATAAGCGATGCGGTTGAGGATCGCCTCGGAGTCAACTTCAATCTCCAGACGTTGGATTCTCCTATCCGAAGCAAGAGAGGCCTTTGTTAAGTCCAAGAAGCTCTGCCTCAGTGATAGAGCAATGCCCAAGTTTCTAACTAAAACCCCAACACCATCTCCCGTTGTGCTCGGGAAGAATGCCTCCAACTGAGGCACAAGTTGTAGACGACAAGAAGCTGCCATCGCCCATCGGTGTTCAATTTGAACCACAGGAAGGGGAAGCAGACCACATAACAGATTGTCTGGACTTCGAGGATGGCGCGAGCGAAAACTTCGTTCAGAGAGGATTGTATTTAATCCCCATCCCCACTTGTAATCTGGCTTTGTTTGGTAGGGGTTTATAGAGGTGATATATTTATTATCACTTTTAATTTTCAGTTTGGATCAACAAGATCGGTCCATGATACATAGTAGGCCCAGTTTTTTATCACACCTATTCTAGGACACTGGATACCACCTAGTAGGTGGTATTCATTATCACGAGATTATATCCAAACCTCTTTAGACATGATAATTACTAGTTTACCCCTGTAATAAAAAAAACATACATAACCTAGTTTCTTTGGTATTAAACCATTGTTCATGCAAAGTAAAATATATTTTTTATAATTCAACAATTTTATTATGATACTTGAGATGATTTTATTTGATTTATAAACCGTAGATAGAATTATTTTCCAATCATATTCTAGGGTTAAGAATCAATTTTGAAAGATAAAATTGTGCCTACCATGGGAAGATAATGAATATTTTTTAAAATTGATTTCTTCCTACAATGAAGCAAGAGGGACATTGAAGAATAAAAGGTTGAATTATATTTTATTTTCTAGATTTGTGAAAAGTGAGAATATGACTTTTGGTTATATGTTGAATATGATATTCAAAGTCTCTCTTCCCTTCCTTGTTGGTAAGTAAAATAAAATATGGGTAATTTTGATATTACAAAAAAATTAATAGGATATTTCAGGGTTTTTCTATTGAATACATCTTAATATAAAATTCTAACCAAACAATTTGAAAATAAATCCTTAGGATATCAGTCTTATTTATCTATGCAACCAAACAATTTTTTGTCAATGTATCCCTTCATTTCTACCATAACTATCAAGCATATTTTTATCACATTCAATCCTATGCGGGCAACCAAACGAAGCCTAAATATAATAACAAGATAATGAAAGAGACACTATTCAAGTAAGTGTTATGTGTATGCATGAGCGGACATACAAATACATAATAATACACATTTATGTTATTAAAAAATTGAATGAATAAACTTATTCATTTCTATAAAAAATAGTTAAAGTGTTAACTTCAAGAGAATTAAGATAACTAACAATTGGATTAATCCAAATTACAAATTAACTTTACATGCCAATGTATTGTCCTTATTTATGATCATTATCTATCACTTTTTCTTTTTTCTAACATTTGCAATTTAAACTTTTGAATTGATTTATGTAAGATCTAGTATTCAAATATAGGAGTAATAAATTTGGATAATGTTCATTAAATTTCGTATCTATTCTTCTAATTTCGCATACTATGTATAAGTAAATTTTGTAACAATAATTATTTCTATTATTTTAATTTCCTTTAAAAAACAAATATGTGGAAAACATTAAAATAATAAAAAGAAAGAAAATTTATTACTTTTTCAATAACTAAAAATTATAAAATATGTTGGAAAAACAAAAAATGAAAAAGACATAAATCAAAATCCAATTAAATCTATTCTTTACATAAGTAAAATACAGGTTTTCTTGTTAGTTAGAGAAAAATGTGACAACTTTCCTGTTTCTACTCATCTGCAGACATCCTCGCACGTTAACATCAAAGTATTCGAAGCCATTTTCATGATTTTCAATTCTTCAATTTTCATTCACTGCATCTGCATGCCCACCTATATATATATATATATATATATATATTTGCTGATGATCATATTGAACTTCACATTTCCATAATATGCCCCTGAAAAAAAACTCCTCCACTCCAACCTTTCTCCCCACCACCACCACACGCGGCGGAAGAGCCTCAGCCGCCGCCGGGAGGCGCCGCCTGCACGCCACCCAAAGATGCAGCAACCTCAAGCTCACCATCCTATGTGGTATAATCACAGTTCTTGTTTTCAGGGGTACAATAGGCATCACATATTTTACCACCTTCCCTGAAGCCAACATCACAAGCCAAGTAGAAGAAACGGATCGGATCATAGCCGAAACCCGGTCCGACGACGAATCTGAGCCGTTGATCACATCCAATGTGACTTACACTTTAGGCCCAAAGATCACTAACTGGGATGATTCAAGAAAAAAATGGCTCCAACAAAATCCAGGTTTTCGAAGCATTGTTAATCGGCAGGCCCGGGTTTTGCTTGTCACGGGCTCTCAACCGGGCCCTTGCGATAATCCCATCGGTGACCATTACATGTTAAAGTCTATCAAAAACAAGATTGATTATTGCAGAATGCATAGTATTGAAATTGTGTACAATATGGCTCATCTTGATAAGGAGTTGTCCGGGTATTGGGCGAAATTGCCCTTAATCCGACGGATAATGTTATCCCATCCTGAAGTAGAGTGGATATGGTGGATGGATAGCGATGCATTTTTCACCGATATGTATTTTAAAATCCCGATATCCAAATATAATCATCATAATATGGTTATCCATGGATATCCCAGTCTGTTATTCGATGAAAAATCATGGATAGCTTTGAATACGGGCAGTTTTTTACTTCGAAATTGCCAATGGTCTTTGGACTTGCTCGATGAGTGGGCTCCGATGGGGCCTGTGGGCCGGGCCCGTGATGAGGCGGGGAAGATTTTGACGGCTAATTTAAAAGGTAGGCCAGCATTTGAGGCAGATGATCAATCTGCATTGATATATTTACTAATTTCAAACAAGGATAAGTGGATTGATAAGGTGTTCATTGAAAATTCTTACTATTTGCATGGTTATTGGGTGGGATTAGTTGATCGATACGAAGAGTATATCGAGAAGTATAATCCTGGCTCTGGTGATGACCGATGGCCATTCGTAACTCATTTTGTGGGTTGTAAGCCTTGCGGGGGTTACGGGGATTATTCGCTCGAGAGGTGTGTAAAGAGTATGGAGAGAGCTTTCAATTTTGCTGATAATCAGTTGTTAAAGCTGTATGGTTTTAGCCATAGAGGGCTTTTAAGTCCTAATGTGAAAAGGATTAGAAATGAAAGTATTAGGCCTTTGGAAATTGTAGATCAGATTGGTGTAAGAACTTCGTTGCTTGAAGGTGCGTCTCAGAAGTAGCATCGGCTTCTGTTTCGTTCTTGAATTTTGGTAAGGAAAATACTGAGAAAAAGCATTTTTTGCTCAAATGATGTAATTTCGTGCTTTTTATGGTTAGGCCTCTTAGTTTTTCCATTTTCTTGTCTTCACTTAATCTTTGATCTAAACATAGCAATAGTCTTACGGAGTTCTCTTATGTGTACCTCGGTATCTCTGAGATGCCGACCCTTGTATAGTTCTTTGCTCGTACTTGAGGTCGATGTATGTATAGAATCATTCATCAATTTCCTTAACTTATGAATATGGATTTAGACATTTAGCCTTCTCTTTTTACTCTTTTAGTCATTTGGGCATTGGATACAAATGCCAGTAACTCTGAGGATGATATTTTCCTCATTTCAACAGATGTAACTTTGTGCTTTATATATTAAACATTTTTTGTATTTTTCATTTCGATTTCGTAGAATGGATTTGGTGTGGGCGGGCGGGGGGTGGGGGGTTAAACTTTTGGTTGAAACCAGAGAAAAGCTAAGTATAGGACTATCATACAAAGCATGAATTCAATTGTTTTGCATTACAACAATTTCTAAGAGCATATTGAACCACATTGTGCAGAATTTATCTCAAAAAAAGCACATGGAACTAGTTCTGAACTATTTCTCCATGCACTTACAATGAACTGATGTTATGGTCTTTACCTTGTGTTATTTTACTCGAACAACATGAACCCTCCGACGTGCTAGTAAAACTTCATTCATTTCAGCAATTTGGAGTAAAAGTTGGTTGATTTTCTGCAAAAGTACAGACAATTAACACTTGGTACAAATGAATTAATGAACTGGAAACAGAATACGAGTCTACGGTTTTTGTTGTAGAAATGAGCGCGTTATGTTGTGCCAAGAGTTATAGCTGATAATGGTGGAAATTAAAACCTTAAATCGTCATCACTTATCCAAGGAGCCTCAATTACGTCGACTAGAGTGCTGAAATAAGTTGAATAAGAGTCCATTGTTATCAAATTAGGACTGAACGTAGTCGTTCTGCTAAAATCTACAGCTAATAGCAATGGCGGGACTCAAAACTCCAAATCGTACAACAGCTCAAACGCTATGACTCGACTGTGGCCCCGCCCGAAGACAATCACTTATACAAGAAACCTCAATTATATCTACTAAAGTAGCAAAATAAGTCGAATAAGAATCTATGGTTATTAATATAGGACTGAGCGTCTATCGTTGTGCTATAACCTATAGAACTTAAAACTTTAAATCGTACAACGGTTCAAGCTAGCATGTGTTACGCCTCGTCTGTGGCACTTCTACATACAATTATTGCTGTACATGGCACCAATTATTTTTCAATTTAATAAAATTAATGATGATCACAATATCAAGAAAACTTCAGAAAATTAAGAATCAGAAGTTAAATGCACAACAATATATGTATGTGTGTATATATATATCAAGAAAGTTTTCAGTACCTGATCTTTTTCTCTGATGAGAAGCATGAGACTCTCCTTGCTTCTCTCTATCATGCGCCTCTGCCACCATAGCAGCACCACAGCAGCAACTCCACATGCAGACCATGTAAATTTCCAAAATCCATCTTTACAAGTAACATATTTTCTAATCCCACGACCAATCCGGAGAATCCGGGATAAGAAAGCCCTCAAATGCAGCCTTATCCACTTGTTCGAATCATCTCCACCGTTCGATGGAGAGATCGAATTTACCGGTCCCGATTGTTGCAAGTGTTGGTTATTGTCTTGTGGAGTAGTGACTGGCAAATCCTCATGATTTGTAGGAGGGAAAACAGAGGATTCATTTATAGTTGAAAATGGTGACTGGATTTGCTCCCACTCGTTTAGTTCTTCTGAAACTTGATGCTCATTTTCCATGTTTTAGGGAAGCAATAGATACACAAAGAGTGTATGGAGATATTGATTTTGTATATTATTTATCTATATTTTGAGGATGTGATTAGAATAACTTTGTAAAAGATCTTGTGTCTGGGATATTTTCTTTTTGGTGGAAATATCTTACTAGAGAGGTCCCGTTTGAGGACTTGGTTTTGGAGGTTAGTTCTTGAGAAAGTAAGTGAGCAAAAATGTGTCAACAAATGAAGCTATATAGAGAGTAGAGAGTTGATGCTGATGTGTGGGATAATTCAATCAGGCCTAATTTGAATATTATTTTAGAAAGGTTGCTTTGGTGGTTAAATCTCTGAACTTTCACTTGAATATAACGAGTCTGAAGATCGGAATGCATAAAGCCTGTGGCTTTATGTGCGGTGTTATGTGTTGGCAATGACCGACTTATAATGCTTGATCCAATGAAGAATATAACTTATCCGAATTGTTTTTGTATTATCCAGAAGAAAAAGAGAATCTCATTATGTTCTTAGCATCTTAATGCTGGCGTTTCAAATCTCCTGATCCAAATTTCGTATTCCATAACATAATACACGACAGGTGTATAATTTATATTTAAGGAATATTTTATATACTTATCATGTATATGTGAAATAAAATACAAAATGACATACCATTTTACATTAGATAAATCCGAACCGAACACTAGAAGAAGCTGTTTTCCATTTTCAAAGGAAAAAGAAGGTAAAATTTTAAGTATATTTGTTAATTTATGAGGCGCGAAAAGCACGAAGATATTGCCTCTTTAATTCATCTATTGCATAATTAGTCAGAATTAAAAAAAAAAAATACATGGAAAATCAGTTTACCACTGTATGATGCTAACATCGAATCTATTTTTCTTATAATTCATTCTCATTCGTCACGGAAACCTAAAAACCTGTTGATGAATTCAGCAACCGGCGTAGCATCACCGGGTTGATAAGCTACAAGAGAATCAAGATCCATTGCAGAAATGGTCTCATAAAGCGTCTGGGGACGAGCACAGAACAAATGCTTTCTTTCAGCTAGTTCTTCAGCCAGCTCACTTTGATGATTGTCCATTAAATCCTCGTTCACTACCACAATCAGTGGTTTTCTCAGTCGTAATGTCTCAAATATGCTACCTGAACCTGGAAAACAAAGTAAAACTCTTTCTTAACAAACAGTAGAAGCATCTATTTCTCTGCTTGTTTATTCTGTGGGCTATTTTAGATGAGATTTTGATCCCGGTAACTGAAAGGTCAGGAATAGGCCTGTGGTATTGTAATTATAAAATATAAGAAAAAAGTAAACACATCGAGAGTATTTCATCTCGGCCATAGATTCAGATTTCTCACTTCTTCGCCAGACCAATTTGCAAGAAAAGTGTAATAATACTCGTCTTGTGATTAGTTTGTTTGCAAACTCTAAGGTTAAGTGATTCTTAGACTCTAGCTTAAAATACGTAATTTTAGAGTGTTTGCAGGCTATGATTCTGATTCTCGTAAATTAATCTATAGTCTCTAAGCTGGTACGCTGTGCATCAAAGTGATTCTTGATATTTTTGTAATCAAATTAAAGTTTTTTGGGATATTTTTCTTTAGTCTTTTGTGAATAAGCTGATTGTGAATTATGTTGTTTTGCAAACACTACCCTTCAACATGGTGGGAAGCAAATAACTGTAAACGTAATTTGGTTTGAAGTAAAAATAAATTACCCGCATGACTGATAACAAGAGATGCTGACTTCAAAAACTCAGCTATGCTTGATGAAAATGTGAAATAATCTACAGATATGGACCCATCGTCTCCGGCAGACTGAAAATTGATATCATCATGTTACAAACTATAGCATGATAAAATAGATACAAGAGAATCGATTTAAGTGTATAACTCCTACATCACATTATTTACATCTTGTATAATCTGTGGAACAGGTTGTACCCATCTTTAGATAGTAATCAAACCATAAAGTTTCTAGATTCAGCTGCTGTAAAAGAATCAAATCCATGCCAAAAACAATAACTACACACCTTACAAGTTAGAAGTCGAACGAGAGCTCAAATAGAAATAGTAGTGAGACGAATACTGTGGAAGATTTTCTCCAGGTTGTTAGTGGTGGGATTAAGATAAAAGAAACCGGAGTTGAGTATGTTGAACATTCCTCCTTATTCCAATTCGAACTAAATTTTAACAATTACATAGTGATGCAAGATAACTCGTGTTTAAAGGTTAAGATGACTTGTAACACTGATTTCCCAACATCTTACATCTTTATTGCATACAGATCAAAGTTCACAATCCATTTTCTTCATATTTTCGCCCATTCACTTCCAAATTATTACTCTAAAATTGAGTTATATGCTAGAAAGTAGTGACAATATTTCCACGTGTCCCCTATCACGAAGGTAATTAAACGAATCAAATCAATGACAATAGCTTCATATTTACCTTGGTGGGGATGTAAGTGCCACGACCCATTTGAATGAGAACGTGAGTATAGCCCTTCTTGAATAAAGCTTCCTTAACTTCCTGAGTGTCTACAGCTCTAACCAAGGAATCGAAACAAGTCGTTCCAACTGTCACAAAGACAACCCTCTTTGACTTCAAACTATCATCACCCTCGCCCATCCTATGTTCTCCAACTTTCTATACAATTTTATCAGAGCAATTAATGACGAAAAGACAAGAACTTTCCAGTACAATCAACACACTGCAAAAGTAAAAACCAATAATTTATTCAAATGAGAGTTCATTAATTTGATCTACAAATTGTACATTTTTTACTCAATTCAAAGATAAAAGATCTGGTAGTAATGTTAACAATACTATATAAAATCCAAAACAAATTAATACAAAGATCATGACGGTATAGTTATTAAAGGCGCAAGAAGCGCAACAGCACAGTTCAACTAACACCTTACAGGGAGACTCATAATTACAGATATATATATATATATATATATATATCTAAAATGCTAACTACAATAATACATACAGAAACAAACATGAAGATTATAAAGAAGAGAACTAAGCTCACACAATGATTTCATCAAATTACAGATAAATTGCGTTTAATTCAGCATTGCTTTTTATCAATTTCAACTGATTTCAGCAATTTAATCAATTACTTGAGCAATGTCAACACATCTTTCAGTAAATTCAGCAGTAAATCTACTAATTTCAGCAATAGTTTTACCTAATTCAGCAATAGATTCAGTAATTTAAGCAAATATCAACTATTCCAACACTAATTTCATCAAAAAAAAAAAATAATAATAAGAAAAGCCTCCAAACAATATTCTTCAGAAATTAAAAAAACAAAGGACGACAATATTAAAAAAAATTAAGAGGTGAAAATTTTAAGAAAATAGAGAGAGAAGAAATCAATAGAGACATAAGAGAATGAAAAATTGAAGGGGGGGAGAGAGAGAGATAGAGAGAAGAACACACACACGACGGAGGAGGAGATTTACCAGAGTCGTCGGAGTTGAGATGTATCAGAAGCGTATCATGAGTGCATATAAAGCGTTTCTTCTATATTCAGAGGTGTATGGAAGGTCATAAATTTGGGTTCCAGCGTAGATATCGGGGTAGTAGATTGACGAAAATTTCAATGAAAATATCGAGGGTATTTGAAATTTTAAAGAAATCATAAAAATATTAAACTTTTGGTAACTGAATTATCATATTTGTGCATCTTGTATATTAATAATATTCTATATATAATATATGTATAATGAATCTTGTTAATAGTATGATCAAAATCGGTTACAAAAAATATGAAATAAATATAATAAAAATACAAAATAAATATAATTTGAAAGTAAAATAATTCTCATAGGAATTTCATTAAAATAAAGTGTACCACGAGTTTAGCAAAAATTACGTGTGGTTGAGATGAATGGTTGGTATTTGTGGACCAATTTGATTATTATTTTTAAATAATAAATTTTTTAAAATGTATAAGAAAATAAATATTTTTCAAAATTTTGGGAAACTTCGGGTTTCAGCAAAAAGTTCGGGTTTTCGGGCTAAATTTTGATGGACATTTAATAAAAGTGTTTTAATATTATTTTTAAGTTTCGGCAAAATTTCGGAAGTTTCTAGTTCGGTTGAAATTTTAAAAAATATTTTGCAAAATGAGATCGAAATTGAGATTTTTTTTGGGGACCCCCGAAAACCCAAAATTTCGGTTGAATTTTGAGGTTTCGAGGGAAAGACCATGGGTTTATGTATGGACTTGTTTAAATTTGGACTATCCTCCTCTTGGAGCTAAAACGGAGTCCATTTGTATAGGGTGGCCTGACCTGGGCCCTATATATACATGTTTTACTTGAACAAACACATAATAATTTTAGCCCATTGATGAACAAAGATTGTCTGACTAAGTTATTAAGGTATCCCTTTCATTTGGAAAAAAAAAAATTACTAAAAAGAAATAAATAATACAAGAATTTACACGGTTTAACAATTGTCTACATCCAAAGAAGAGGATTGAGAATGTTATTATTAACGAAAGAGATACAAAAATATAGTGAATATCAAAAGTATGAACTGAAAATAAGAATGACAAGATTAATCATGAGCCTTATGTTAAATTTGGGCTTAGGGATTTGAGACGATCACAGCAAATTTTGTCACAAATTCATATATGCATTGATTAAATTTGTTGCTCCATAAATTAAATGACTAATCTTGACACAAGCTCAAACTAAATAGTCAAAAATAATTTTTTTTTATTTTACCTTTTGTTGAATAAAGTAGTGTAGTCTTTTAGTTCTGTGCTACATATTTTCTCTAGCATAAAATATAAATTAATCACGGACAAGAGTAACATAATTGTCTATGGGTTCAAGGCTTCAAACTTTACCTTTTCGCCCTCTGTTCAATCGAGCTAATATGCTGAATTATTTAGATATTTTCATTAATAAGTAATAATATAAAAATATAATATGTTCAAATTTGAAAAGCTCGTGAACTGGATCGTGAGCTTCTAACCAAAAAAAATTGGGCTCGACCTCTACATGGAGCTCTCATGGGGCCGGGAAAGAATTTTTTTCATTTTTTTTTCATCCTTTTTGTTTTGATAGTTGGGGCGGCAAAGAACTGGATAGCTAGGAAGGCCAGGAATTTATATAAACTAAGTAGACCAATTTCTGTCGGTGGCTTGATGCCCAATGTTAGGGGTTAAATTTTTATTAAAGTTTTGAACATAAAACATTTTTAAATTAAAGAATATATATAGGGTATAGATCAAATATATTCTATTATATTTGGTAAAATATAAGACCCAATCTACACTATTGGTACAGTTTGATCCCAAGGTCCAGATTTAACAGCTATTTTCGGATTATATATTTTTTTCAATGAGGGCAGGGGCATCTTAGTTAATGAATAATGAGTTAAAAAATTAAGAAATAAAAATGCATACTGAACAAATATAATCACACAAGCTTAACACTGATCGTATGTCAATGGAAGAATACTCCATGTCCGTGCCTCAGAACCTAGAACGCTTGCACTCGTTAGATGTTCCTTGAGGAAACCTCTGAAAATCAGCCCAGTAGTTATAGACCATGTGTCTCTGTTGAACCCATCTCATTCTATTTCTTCCATTAGCATCTAATTACTGAGTTTGCCATGAGTTCCCTGATTGAGAATCACATGCTCCTCCAGGCTCCAGCTGCACAAGCATTGATGTTGAAGTTCCTATAATAGGCCACAAATGGAGCCTTGGTCCAATCTGTTTTGAAGCGCCCGCCTTGCGTTGCCCAATCATCTACGTTCCACAAGCTACAATACACTCTCATTGGTTGGTTCTTCGGGAATGGGATTCTAATTGATTCGTGGTTGTGGAATACTCTGATAGGACTGTTATCCACCAAGAATCTGAAATTGTACCAAAATTCCGTAATCACTGATGAAAAATGAGGATTATTCATTCATCATTATAACATATTAAAATACAGTATACTAGTCAGAGGATTTTAATATGTTTTATACACCTACTGTATAATGAGTTATAATATACTGTATAATGTGTTATAACATACTGTATAATGGCTTATAAGATACTGTATAATTGAATATTTTTAATATGTTATAAACACATACTGTATAATGAGATATAATATACCGTATAATGTGTTATAACATACTGTATAATGACTTATAAGATACTGCATAATTGAATATTTGCCACGTTAGCTCTATGTGATCTCTTTTAAGCAAAAAAACATTTACACAATAAGAAATAAACTTTCAGCTAACAAACATGTATTCACAATCATACAGATGAACAATTAATTGAATTCCAAAGAGAAATTAAATCCCAAAAACCACCAAATCAAACAAACTTGATTATGTATATTATTGATCAAATGTAATCCATTAGGAGAAAAAACACGTGCAACTTTAACTGATCAATTGATCAAATTCAATTAGAAGAAGGAAAAAGATATTTCAGATTCTGTAGAATGTGACTAATTCAATCAAACTCGATCCATAGAATTTCATTATCTACAGTAACCTGATTCTCCATGAACAATTGAAAAAGAAAAAAAAAAAGAGAAGAGAAGAGAAGCAGAGAAAGACCAGAGAAGAAGTGTGAGTCTCGCATCTGAGAGAGAAGACGATGAAAAGTTTCTGAGACGTGAGTTTGTGGGCTTTGAAAAATGACATCATTTGACTATTATACCCCTGATCCAATTGAAATCAATTTCCCCACCTGTTTTTTGATTCCTTTTTGGACTGTTGGATTTAATGGATCCAATGGTGTAGATTGGGTCTTATATCTTATCTTATATAGGGTATGTATTAGATCTTGACCCTATATATATATATATATTAATTCTATAACTATGATTCATGTGCAACACACGTGTTACTTACTATTATTATAAAATAAAGGGATAAAAACATTAAACCCGCCAATGGTCATTTTCACACTTTATTTTAGATACTTTTTTTTCCATTTTACATCATGAGCGTTTTAGAAGTGGCACTTTTGTTATGTTTTTGCATATTCCGCTGAGATTCCGCCATATGAATTTCACGTGCGATTTTTAAGGGCAAAATGGTACTTTTGCAAGGTCTTTTTGTTCGGACTGACCATTTTGCCCTTAAATTCCAATTTTTCAGCCTACATTAAATTACTTTCATCCTAAAAGAACGCTTAGGGTTCTTCATTTTCTCTCTAAATTTAACTCAAAATCAAACCCGAATTACTCTCAAAAAACTTGAATGAACCTTATTATTTGCAGAAATTTGTAATGCTTTGGTCAATACAAAATGAGGAGAGGCGGAAAATACTGTAAGGTTGTGATTGGATTGGAGGATTTGACTTAACTCATAAATTTCCATGAGAGACTATTTTGGTATCTTTTAAAGTCTAAGGGTATAGGCGACAGTAAAAAAAGTTCAGGGAAGCATTTTGTATTTAATCCTTATAAATATATCCACGTTGAAGGAATAAAACACTTCGGCGCATGCCGATAACCATGAAGCAATTAATTTGCGCACCTTGAACAAGAAGTTCATCTAATTCTGAAAGTCATGCTCTTGGAAATGGTTATTACTTGAGCCAGGTTTAATTTTAGTACGAGATGTATTGTGAATTTTGCATAATTTGGCGATTCTGTACTTAAGAGTGGCCTGTTTCAGACCTATGTGAGCCTCTGGTACACTAATAGAATGACTTGTTCCAGGCATGTACGCGTGAGCCTCCAAATACAATTTTAGCCCGAAATGTGACATTTGGGGCGAAGTGCTACATATATTAAATTTCAAAGCAGCATAATCTCTTTTTAATTTTCTAAGGGGGTGCTACAAACCAAATTTTTCAAGGGGGTGAAGTGCTTTTTGCCCTAGATTTTGCTTTTGGTAATTGTCAATGGGTGAGTAGTAGTTTTGGTAATTACACAATAACTGAGGGGGTCTGTATGCAATTTTCCCTAAATTTATGTACCATCTTTAATTTCTGGCAATGTGGGATCATATATATATGTACTAATTCGTAGTTTCCTTGCAAACGATGAGACACTATTTTTAGCCAATTCCTTTTGATCGTACGAGGACACACAAGATCCTCTATTGCAAAATGGTGTTGCATCTCCTATTGCGTTTATTCTATGCATGATAAGTGTATAAATCTTTTTCTTAAATATATAAGTGATTTGAATTTTGTACACTTGTCATGCATGTATAGAAGTGAATGCAATAGGGGATGCAACATCATTTGCAATAGAGGATCCGGATTTGGGGTACGCCTTACAGGATTTTCTAATGCAAGTCATTGGAGCCAAATGGTTGACGTCTGGATCCCCTTCAACACTTAAGCAACATATATTTTTCTTTTCAATTTCTCTATTTTGATAAAATTGTGTAATTAGAATTTTACCTTTTTAATATTTAGAATTAGGAATATAATATTGTATGTGCTTTTAAAAAAAAATTGGCATGTCACTCCAACAAAAAGTAATATTAGTGACAAAATTGTAAGTGACAATGTTGAAATTATTCCTAGATATATATAATGAGTGACAATAATTTTTACTTTGTCACAAAAAGTATATTTAGTGACAATAATTTTTCAAAATTGTCAATATTGATAATTAGTGATACATGTATAGTGACAACACAAATAAAGTAACAATTATAATTGTTGTCACTAAATTATCACTAAAGGTGTGTCACTAATTGTCAATAGTGACAACAAATTCCTTGTCATTAAGTATCAAGAGTGACAACTTCTATGCAAATCTTATACCTATTAAACATGTAAAATCAATTCTTATGACAAAACACAAATTTTTGTCACTAATACTTTACAATTAATGACAATATTTACATTGTAACCTGATATTTTGTCATTAATGTATATTTTTTTGTAGTGTGTTAATTAACCTATTTTTTTTCTATTAATTTTGGAAGGGTAATATTAAGTATTTGTAAGTAGATTCCTATACGTAGTACAATTAGAACTCTCTTACTTAACCTAGATCAACACGTAATAATAAATTTGGATTCATCCAAAATAGGAAAAAAAATATTTCTTAGTTTAAATTTGGATTCGGCTAAACCCAATTTGACAAGAAATTTCCCTTCCGTACACCTATTCTCCAACAAAAAACAGGAATCTTAGTCCGAATCAAACATCAAACCTAGTGAAACTAGATCTCCTTTCCATGTTAGGAATAGTTCTAAAAATCCCTTACTAATATATATCTTCCTCACCTCTATATATATCTATATACATAGGTGTTAATGTTATAGTTATTTCAAGCGGCTTTGTCTACTTTTATATAGAATTCCATATTTTCTCTCCTAGCCTTAGTGATTTATTTTCCAAAACACTGCGATCAAAGACAATGTCGTCATCAACGGAGGCTGCAACTCAGAAGATGATTGTGTTGAAGAGCTCCGACGGAGAAACATTCGAGGTGGCGGAGGCGGTTGCCATGGAATCACAAACTATAAAGCACATGATCGAGGATGACTGCGCCAGTACCATCATCCCGGTTCCTAACGTTACTTCGAAGGTCCTCGCGAAGGTGATCGAGTACTGCAACCGCCACGTCTCCGCCGCCAAGGACGAAGATTTGAAGGCGTTTGATAGTGAGTTTATGAAGGTTGATCAGGACACGCTGTTTGACCTAATATTGGCTGCAAATTACCTGGATATCAAGAGCCTGCTTGATCAGACGTGTCAAGCAGTTGCGGACATGATCAAAGGGAAGACACCGGAGGAAATCCGAACGACTTTCAACATAAAGAATGATTTCACGCCGGAGGAGGAAGAACAGATTCGGAGGGAGAATGCATGGGCTTTTGATCAGTGATATATATATATATATATATATCTATAAATTTAATTATATATGTCTATAGATATACTTCTGCTTAATTCCTAAGTCTATTAATTCCTAGTATGTAGTTTTTATGTGGGAAGAGTCTTGTTAGTAAATATCTGGTATCTAGTCTGATCAAGATATTAACTACCCTTTTTACATTTGTTTCAATAAATTTGAATCTCATTTTGCTGTCATGACATGTTGCATATGTTTGGCAAACTAATTATGTTTAGTTTGTTTGGGAGTTGTGGTTTTTTCCAATTGTGACTTGTACTTTATGTGAGTTTCGTGTATCAAAATTTTAACTTTTTGTTTTTTTGGCTAATATTAATTTAAATTGATAAAAGTTTATTTAATTGGTTAAATTCAATTTGACTTGCTTGGATAAACAAAAAATTGATATGGGGACACACTCTTATTTTGATAAACTATTCAAAAGTTATTCATGTAGTCCACGTGGTGTTTTAAATTTTGTTTCTGTACTGGGCGGAGAATCTATGACAATGTGGGGTTGGAGGTAGCTTTTTCAATTGTTAGCAATGTCAAATTCTCATCCACCTAAGACGTAACAAATTTCAATTAGCGGCCTCCATTGAACCATATCTAAGTCTTCCTGTAGCAAATATTCAAGTGACTTGAAATTTCCCTCATGGTGAGCCCACGAAAGGCGTGACATTGCAGTTTAAGTGCTCGTAGACTTTCCAGCTGACCAATCTCTTCCATGTCTTCCCAAGGAAGTCCGCACCCGCTCAAGGTTAACTTTTTCAATGAATGTGAGAAAAATTGACAAGGGATAGGGAAGGAACAATAAGTTGTAACCCGGAACTAGGCGGTATATGATTTTGAATCGAGAAGTATAGGTGTAGGTATAATTTAAGAACCAGGATTGACTACGATATGTTTAACCCGTTCGAGTTCCCTAAACCGGTCAAGATGAACAAAGATTTACATGTAACTTAATATACTAATTATTCACAAATTCATATATACATTGATTAAATATATGTTGCTCCATAACGTTAAGGACTAATCTCATCACGAGCCAAAACTAAAATTTTAAACTTACCTTTTCTTGATTAAAGTAGTGTAATCTTTTGATTTTAAGTTACATTTTTTTGGAGCATAAAATAAAATATACAGAATTAATCATGGAAATAATAATTGAGTGTGCAGAGGAACTAGGCATCCAATTTCTCCTTCTCCTCTTCATAAAATTTTTCTATAGATTGGGTGTCGAACATCAAAGGATTTAAATTATCCCACATTAGTATTGTCATATATTATGTAATAATATGTACCTTTTAGTGTTTTCAACACCTGATGTATACAAGGATTCTCCTCGGCCGCGGTAGACCTGCCAAATCAATTTTCTTCATAAATTTCAGGGAAAATTACTGATAAACCCCTTAAAATTAACTTTTATATCCAAAAAACTCATGAAAATATTTTTTAATCCAAAAATCTGATTCCGTCAACTTTTCATTCAAAAAGACCCAACATTTAAGGTTAATAAAATTATGGACTTTATTGCCTTTAGCCTTCTAAATGAAGAATTATAAATTGTTCTTTTGTAGATAAATTTATTTATTTAGAACTTTTGTATTGATAATAAATATTAATTATAATTATAATTATAATTTTTCAGATTTTTATAATCTCACCCGACTTTAGTTTTTCTTTTCTTTTTTAAATCAGTCCCAACGACTTTAGTTTCATTTGTTATAATAGGACCGGGAAAGAACTTCATAGGGAGGCCAAGATTTTATATAAACTAAGCACACTCACCAACTTCTGTCGGTGCCTAGATTCCCCATGGTTCGCATACTAAATGTTTGTATTAAATCACTATATATTTTTTTCCTATTTTTTACAAGTGGTAAGTTACATGAGATAGATTGAGTAGTTTGACAGCCAAATTTTAACTCATATAATGGTTCAATCTAATTTAAATGTAATTTATAGAGTGAATGATTAATCAAACTCCATTTGACAAAATCATTTAGGCCAAACTTTTGAGATCGATAATTAAAACTTGTTCGGGTTTGATTCGTTAATACGGAAAACCAAATATGAACATATATCTTCTTTTATGCAATAATTTTGAGGCTTGATTGCTCAATCTCGACTTAATTAATAAATATATCAAAATATGTGGTGAAATCAAGTTACTCAAGTTCAGCTCATAACCCAACTTAAAACACAAATTTTGAAAGTCAATAATAATTAAACAAGCGTGAGCAATAGCTTGTTTAACTTGACAAAAATAATTAGCAGTTCAAATATTTTGTCACACAATTATACAATACTTTTATTACACTAATAGAAGTGCGATAAATGTAAACACTTATATGTGATTATTCAAGTATACGATTAATAATTATATAATAAATGTCACGAAAGTGAGAGGCTAACATGCAATAACTGACATTAAAATCCAAAATCAGTATCCAATTTCTAAAAGTGCATATTAGCTTACACCCCATGCACACAGCTCATCAACCTCTAAATATACTGCAACTTCGAAAAATTAAGTTATCCGAATTCGACTCGTGTGTGCCTCGATTAAAGTTCGTTCAACTCGACTCGATTAAAGGTCAAACCAAATTCAAACACAAAATTTGAAATTCGACAATAATTCAGAAAAACATGAACAACTTCCCGTTCAATTCGACTTTGACTCGTTTACTGCTCAATTGAAACTCTACAACAATTCAAAATAACATCAACAACCTGTTCGGTTCGATATTGACTCGTTCATTGCCCTATTGGTAAATTGTTTACTGCTCTATTAAAACTCGACAATAATGTTTACTACTATTAAAACTCGACGATAATTCAGAAAAACGTGGACAACAACCTGATGGGCTCGATTTTAGCTTTTTAACCGACCTATTAGTAAATTGTCGTGAAAGTGAGAGACTACCATTCAATAATTGAATAAAATCCCATAAATCAAATTTCTAAAAGTGCACGGCTCATCGACCTCTAAAAACACTGCAACTGCACAAAAATTACAGCCCCCCACGCAAGTCTTCAACTTCGGGTCTTCTTTTTTCCTTCTTCACCCAAATTTGCGTTCATTTTTCACGCCTCCCATACCCAAGAATAGTCACTCTTACTCTCCTTTTCTCCATCATCTCTCTCTGTCTCTCTCTCTCTCTCTCTCTCATTAATCATGTGTGCCCTTGTCAGTGTTTGATTCTTCATCCAAATCACCCCATAAAAATTTAACCCCACCCCTTGTATTCTTTTTGTATTTGGCTTTCTGGGTTGTTGCTGGAATGTGATTTTGCACACAGAAAATTGAGGATTTCTGGTACTCGATCTTCGAGGTATGATTTGATTGAGTTCTTATGTTTAATTTAAATCTGAATTGGGCATTTCTTGAATGAATTTAATTAGTCTGAAGTATTATGGGCTAATGTAATGGGATTCTGTGTCTATTTGTTATGTTTGTTTAATTAGTTGATTCAAGAAAATATTGTGTAAAAATGGAAGTATCAGCTGGGCTTAGCCCAAGAATCAACTCGAATGCATTAACCAGAGATAAAGACGAAGAAAACGAATCGACAGATCTCGAAAACTTCGAATTCGAGACGACTGATCATAGCATTCGGTCCGAATCGGATCACCATTTTCATTCCATGAGTGCATTGGAGATATTGAGAGAAACAGTGAGGATTCTTCGATATAATTCGACGGGGTTTATGGCGATCACCGCAGTGTTAATCTGCCCTGTTTCAGCTGTGCTTTTGTCTAATGTATTGGTTGATCAATCCCTAGTGAAGAAACTCACTTTACGCCTTTGGCTAGTTGCGAAATCGAGTGGACTCCCTTTGAGGCCTTTTATCAAACACTCGTGTCAAAAATTCTCTGAAGTGGCCGTTTCAGCTGCAATGTGCTTCCCCTTGTTCATTACTCTGTCCCTTTTGTCGAAGGCTGCTATAGTTTACTCTGTTGATTGCACTTACTCAAGAAAGAAGTTCGATACCTCGAAATTTTACGTGATTATTACAAAGATTTGGAAACGTATTATTTTAACGTATTTGTGGGCGTGTGGAGTAATCTCTGGTTGCCTTACCTTATTCCTTGTTCTGTTGGTTGTTGTGAGTAGCGTATTTACGATTATGGGATTCCCATCGGATTTGATTTTGTATCCTGCAATGGTAGTGGGATTTTTATTTTCAATCATTTTAGCGAATGCTATTATTATATGCAACGTTAGTATTGTGATCTCTGTTCTTGAGGAGGTTTCAGGGCCACAAGCATTGTTAAGGTCTAGTTCATTAATTAAAGGGCAGACTCAAGTCGGGTTGTTGATATTTCTTGGATCGACTATAGGAATGGCGTTTATCGAGGGTTTGTTTGAGCATAGGGTAAAGACACTTAGTTATGGAGATGGCTCTTCGAGGATATGGGAAGGCCCTCTTTTGGTTCTTATGTATTCGTTTGTAGTGTTAATTGACTCGATGATGAACGCAGTTTTCTACTTCAGTTGTAAATCTTATCGCATGGAATCTGAAGATGTGGAAGACGAACCCGTTTTGGAAGCGCTTACTACTTCATCTGGATCAATTGATGTTCAATGAGAAGATACTAAAGTTTTTGTCGGGAAAACTACTTTTAATTTTGTGGGGGTTTTTAGTCATTGAAAAGGAAAATGTGGCGATGAAGCTTCTAGAAAATGGGAATGTGTGTCGAGGAGATTACTTAAGAGACGACTCGTTTTGTTATTCGACTGTGTTATGAAGAACTCACTTTTTATCTGCTTTGTGGTCTATGAAGAAGGAAGGTATCTTACATTGTTGAAGATTGGACCATTCACAAGTATACTACTATACTCTGTTGTTAAAGGTTTCTGAAAGTTATAAGCAAATACTTTGTAATGTTTTTGCCCCTTTTACAGTTAATATCACTTTAAAGCTGTTCTTAAATTCTTTATTGATAATTTTTTCTCTATTTAGTGATTCTCCATGGGTTCTAAGACTATTAGTACTAGAATCTAAAAAGTCACCTGTATGGCTACATTGCACCCACTTTTACTATGGAAAAACTCACCCATATGTTTAATCTATAATTATGAAAAAATATAAAACTAATTATCCAGAAGTAGTTAACATTTCAGAAATTATTAGGATTTGTAGAATGTCATATACGATTTTTAAGCAATCATATACCTATTATATTACGTACAGTTACTACAAAATTGATTTTTATTTTTGTGTTTATAATACTTGTTCAAATGCTTATTGCAAAATGAGGTCTAGAAAAACTGAAACAGAAAGAAAAAATAAAGAAATGAAGGCGTGCACGTGACATGCACTTTTAGATTACATTGAATATTCTTTAGAAATTCATATTATTTCATAAACATAGGCTTTTTGGGGTACGTTGTTAAAAGGAATTGTAGGAAGATAAATATGAAGAAAGTGTGATTTTTTTTTAAAGGAAAAATGTTGTACGTTTTGAAAAATAATAATTGATAACCACTTCTATTTGCAAACACTCTCCTACATCTTTTTCTTACTATCTTCTTGTGAGCAAACACTACCCACTTTTTCTTCTTAACTGATTTTGATTGTCTTTCACTTAAAAGCATTTGTCTATAAATAGTTGTGTTTACAAACACTTCCTTAACAAATAAAAATGCCCCCTTTTGCTTGATAAATGCTTTTATACATTGCATTTTGGGCACACGAAATGATCCGAATTAAACCACATAAATAATTAATAGTGAATAATAACATGGCTATATAAAAAATTGTCTATGATTTTTGTTAAGAAATCGGGTATGTGTTGCCCATGAGGGCTGACCCGACCCGGATTTTGAACATGAAATGGAGGGAGTGGTTTTACTCCATTTGAATTTGAAATAGAAGTTAACCAAAATCAAGAATATAACTCCCATAATTCTCTAGCAATTTCAAATGTATTCTATCACACAAATAAGTGAAGATGGCAGATTTTCGTCCATATACTTGACTAAAAATGGTGTGATGGTATCATCTATAGAATAGTCATTTTTACTTATCCTTTGGAACATTTGGGTTGTGGATACAAGCCCTCTCCATTTCGTGATTGGTTTTGGACGAATTGGAGCATTCAAAAGGTGTAAATAAGTTTGTGATTCAACCTAAGAAGGTCTTCAAATTTTTGGGTTAAAGTAAGTGATTCTTGAACCGTAATATCATGAATTCTGCAATATATGTTCATCATTGGTATCAGAGCCTTTGTGGTTGATATCCAGACGATAATGTGCTACATTTTACATGCTTAAATGCTTCATAACCGTGGCTTTATAAGAAACCCATTTTATGCTTCAAATGGGTCTTCGATGACATATTTTCATAGAAATCATGTTATGCTTTCTTTTTTTGACCAAATCATGCTTATATGTCATAGGTATGATATGTTATATCTCATGGTTAAAAAGATTGCATGTTATGAGAAAATGTTGACCCGAACCGCACAAATTCGAAAAAACCCATTTTTTTCAATCTGACCATTTTGGGACAAAATTACATGGATGGATTATCCTCGACGAGAAGATTCTAGCCATATAAGATTCTTTGAAAACGGACTTGAAATGAGTGAGATCTCGCAATTTAAAGTTTAAGATCAAATTAGGATTGTGTCAATTGGAGAAGATGATGAACAATACCTTCAACCCATTCCCAATCTCGCAGCGGTTGTGTGATGTACACATACCGTCTTAGAGTGCTCCAAATTAAAAACGGACAACTCCTTTGGATCCGTAACGCTGAACTACATGGGACTTGGAGTAGTTGAAAACAAATTACATAAACACTTCGAAAAGTGGCGCGTGTATTACACTCGCCTCATGGGCGAGTGGGCTTCTGCTCAACGCACAGCAAGCTAAACAGCCCCTTATGAGCTAGCGAAGCGCGTGTGTCCATCCGGAGGCCGATTTCGGCAAGAAAAATGCCGTTACGCTCCAAATTTAATTTCCTATTTTTTGGTAAATTAAAATAATTTTTTTAGCTTATAAATTTTTTTTTTCTAATTTTTAAATTTTAATATTTGGTGAAAATTGCTGAAAAATACTTTTGAAAAGAGAAAAATTCTGGAAATTTTTCTATAAATTTGAAAAAGTATTTAGAGGCATTGGCTACTTATTTGAAGTATTTGATCATTCATTATGTCGTATTTAATTCATAATGCATATGAAAAATTCAAATTTTGCATGAAAATTGTGTGGAATTAGAAAATAACTTGAAGGTTTGTTGTGTGACTACAAGTTGTTGAATGGAGGTCCCACCAAGACTTTTGTCACTCAATTTGTTTTTTTGGAAAAGTTATATATATGTGAAAGTGTTCGCACACTTATACATATTATACTTAAATTTAAGATGCGAGTGGATTTTTTTATTTTTTCGGAAAGAATGTAGTTGTTTATGCGGCACTTATGCGTGATTAGTTTAGTCAATATGAATTGAGACACCACGCTATCTGAATACATCTTTCGTAGTTGATTGCCAACTTGTGGTAAATCACATGTGACTATTCAAAGATTAGTCAGTCGATCTTTCATTGCAGTTAATTCTATTAGACTTATGTGATTTAGTTAATGTGAAGGTTGGGAAATGAACCTCATATTCCATTACTTTTTTCATATACCCTGATCTTGTCTGTTTGATTACTCATGATATGAAATGTTAGAATGTTTCTTGGACATTATGGAGGAATCAAATTGGTGAATTCTTCAATCAAGTTTGATAAATCAAATTAAAGATACAATGCATTCGTGTCTCGAATATGTACGAATGATCTAAGGGTACATGTTCTAAGTGAACATGATGAGATGGAAAATTATTAAACTACAGAATGTCCAAAGAATTATTTTTGGGGATGAAAAATCTTGAAATTGCTAAACATTTGCTTAGGTTTAATGCTTCAAATAGTGGTGATGTGCCTTATAGATCACTTAAGAAAAATTTGTTCTTGAGTTTAAGTGGGAGCAAGTTTAACAAAATGATCAAGTTACAATTTGAATCATAATTTTGTAAAAACACAAATTATTCTCCAAAAGATTAGATAGAGTTCAATATAGTGAGACTCCATCACGTGTTATTGAATAATTTTTTTTTTCTTTCTAATGAAGGGTGTTACCCTAACGACTCTAGTCCGACAAACCCGGACCAATAGTCACATCTCTTGGCCATCTAGTGCCTCGCAAATCATGCTCATAGAACTGTTGAATTTCCGAACTCGGATTGTCCAAGACTTCAGCAGCAGTGTGTATCCCTCGTTTAGCCAAGCCGTCCACCACGTAGTTTGCTTCACGGGGTATGTGAATCATCTTCACCGCCCAATCACGTTTCATCATGTCCCGGATCTCGCATATGATATCAAAGAATTGATGTGCATACGTAGCATTATCAATGCACCCCCCAGCTTCCAAACAATCTGATTCAACATGAATCTTATTACACTTCTCATTCCATGCAAGTTGCAAACCCTTCAGAATTGCCATCAATTCTGCTTCCAAGGGGTGATGAATTCCAGAAGGTCCTTTAAAGCCTTTGATCCATATCCCATGATGGTTACGCATGACAATTCCAATACCAGTTGGTCCTCTAGAGTTCATGGCATTTTGAGATACCGCCGCATCCACATTAATCTTTGTGGTACCTCTTTCGGGTTTAGTCCACTCCACGTAGTCGATGTCATCCGTGATGTCCCATCCGCCCCTAGCCATTTGGTTAGCTTCCTCAATTCTTTTGCGAACCCTCTCCATGTCCATTGTCGGCATCACGACTTCTTCTTGATGTATAGCCTCATTGCGCCCCTGCCATATAAAATTCACAATTTCAGAAAAAGTAATGTCCCAATTACTACACCATGTATACCTGTTAAGCTTTGCATTCAAGTTCCAATTGACCCATTCTTTCGAGTTTAGTGAAAAGAATTTGTCATGGTACTTTTGAGCTACGACCAGCCTCCATAATTCTGAAGCCCAGGGGCAATCTCTAAGTGTATGGATACTTGTTTCCTCTTGGTGCCCGCAAAGATCACAACCTGCATGAAACGTTATATGCCTACGGAATAAGAGCTGATTTGTCATGACTCGGTCATGGAGTAAAAGCCAAATCAAAAACTTGCGTCTATATGTCCCTCGCATACGCCAAATTTTCTGCCACTTCTTGCTTTCGTTCCCCTCCCTACAACTATTCGTGAGGCATTCATACCCACTTCGGCACGTGTATCTACCGTCGGGCGTAAGGCTCCATATCAACGTGTCTTCAAACATACTCGACGCATCTAGGTTGATCGAGACCAGCTCCTTTTTTATCGAATCAGGAAGCAGACCCAATTCAAGCTAATTCCATCCAACGTTCGCCATCCAGTAGCTTGCTACCTTTCTGTCTAAGTCACCCTTTTCCACTTGAGCCTCAATATTTCAAACTAAAATGCCACTTCCCAACCAATAATCGGTCCAGAATTTTGCCCCTTTACCATTACCCACTTTCCACTTAGCTCCCGATTCAATCAAAGGAAAAGCCGCTTTTATGCTACGCCACGAATGGGAGGTAGCGTGTCTCGCTCTCGCCCTATCCCGAATTACGTATTTATATCGTAAAACCTGAACCCATAGCTTGTTGTCGTCCTTGAGTACTTGCCATGCTAATTTCCCAAGTATGCTAGATTCATATCACGAGTCTTACGAAAACCCAATCCTCCCAACTCTTTCTTGTGGCAAACCTTAAGCCAAGATACGAGGTGTAATCGGCTTTTTTCCTCCGTCCCACCCCATAGGAAACGTCTATTAGCCTTGTCAATGTCATGACACACACCAAGAGGAATACGTGATGTTTGCATGTGGTATGAAGGTATCGTAGAAGTCACCGATTTTATTAGAGTGGCACGACCCGCAATAGAGAGATGTTGACTTTTCCATCCTTTTAGCCGACTTTTAACCTTGTCAAGAAGAAACATATAGTCCCTTTTCCGAACCCGTGTATGATGTAATGGCACCCCGAGATATCTTCCCAAATCTTTCATAATGTTGAGTTGCGCCATGTCTGCCAGAGACCGAGCCATGGGAACCGGGACGTTAGTCGAGAAGTGGATCCTCGATTTTTCTCTGTTAACTTTTTGGCCTGACATGTTGCAATATTCCCCTAATACAGTACTGATGACCCGCACTTGATTCTCTGTAGCTTCTCCAAATAATGTCAAGTCGTCGGCAAACATCAAATGTGAAATCCGGGGCCCGTGACGAGAAGTCAGAACTGTCGCCTATCTCCCCTTGTCCTTAATCATCGCCCCTAATTTTTTAATACAAAACACAAAGAGGTAAGGAGATAGGGGGTCCCCTTGCCTTAGACCTCTTAGTGGACTGAACCACTCCGTCTGTTCCCCATTCCATAGGAGGGAGAACTTAGTCGTTGTGGCACATTCCAAAATGAGATTTATCCAAGTCGAGGGGAACCCTAATTCAACCAACACATTTCCAAGAAAGCCCAATTAATCCTGTCATATGCTTTCTCAAAATCAATTTTTGCAATAAAGTTCCCTTTCTTACCTTTTAGCAGACTTAGTCCATGGAGTACCTCCTGCGTAACAATGATGTTATCTACAATTTGGCGCCCTCTAATGAAACTGGATTGAGTCTGGGGTATAAGATCGTGCATCATGTTCTTTAATCTATTAGCCATTGTTTTTGTTATGATTTTAAGGATCACATTAGATAAGCTAATTGGGCGAAAATTGGAAAGCTTCGTTGGATTTTTTTCTTTAGGTAATAAAACAATAAAAGACTCATTAATGTTAGTATCTATGATACCTGTGCGGAGAGCTAAGCTCACCGTCCTTACCACTAAGTCGCCCACTGTATTCCAACATTTTTGGAAGAAGGCTGGTTGCATCCCGTCTGGCCCCGACGCTTTAGTAGGGTGCATGTCCCAAAGAGCCCGTTTGACTTCATCTTTCGTAACCGGTGCTTGTAACAAATCCGATTGAACTAAGGATAATCTCGGAAATCCAATAGTATTATCATAAGCCATAATGTTGCTGCCTCTGCCATACAACTCCTTAGAATAATCCACAGCCATTTTTTTCATATTGTTTTGATTTGTTTCCCACACGCCGTCATCCCGCATTAAAGTGTGAATTTTCGCCCGGTGTCTTTTAGAAGAGACTGCCATATGGAAGAAACAAGTATTAAGGTCTCCTGCCTTAAGCCATTTATTACGTGATTTTTGTTTATATAATAGCTCTTCTTGTTTGAGCGTTTCTTGATATTGCATGATAAGTTTCGACTCCAACTTCCTTAGATACATACAAAAATTCTGCCCCTGTGCCCTTTGAATCCCATCAATACGGCCTTTCAGATGCTTCTTTCTCTTGAAAATATTCCCAAATACCTCCCGATTCCAATTAGTCAATTTGTTGCACATGTGTTGTATTTGGCCGTGGCCGTGTATGCCTCTAGCACCTGTGGCTTCCCAATGCTCGTTATCCAAGCTGTGAAAACGAGGGTCAATACACCATGCAGATTGAAATCGAAAAAGAGACCTCCCATGTGTACGGTGATCATCCTCCTCCAAATTAAGCAGCAAAGGGGCATGGTCAGATTCAGTACGTGGGAGGTGAGTAACCGAGGCTTTCGGGTAACAACTATGCCAATCACTACTACACAGAGCGCGATCGAGTCGTTCTTGTAGCGCCGATTTATCCCTTTAGCCCAAGTATACGGATTTCCTACGAATTTCAGGTCAATGAGCCCACAATTGTTCACACACTCGATAAATTTACGACACTTACTATAGTCCACCGGCGCACCTCCTATTTTCTCCTTATCATTTATGACACCGTTCATGTCTCCCGCAAGTAACCACGTGCCCCTAATGTGTCTCGAAAGATTCTGAAGATACTCCCACAGATAGTCTCTCGTACGTTGTTGCGGGCTAGCATAGATAGCCGATAGCACCCAATCTGGTTTCCCGGCCATTCGAACAATTCCGGTAATACACTGATCATTTGCATCCCTGAGCTCTATGTGTAAATTCATCGACTTCCAAAATAACCATATACCTCCGGCATAAGTCCTAGCATTTACTTTTTCGACACGATCAAAGCTACTTTTCCGAATAATTTCATCAGCTTTATCCCCTCCCCCTCTCGTTTCAGTTAAAACAAGGATATCCGGAGAATACTCTTTCAATAAGTCCAAAAGTAAATTCATAAAACGGGGGTTTCCCGCACCCCTACAATTCCAAAAAATGCACTTCATTAATAAAATAAAATAAAAGTAAAGTCACAAAGGACTAAAAAGCTCATACCTCGGGGGGACTAGCCCCCCCTTGTGTTATCCGGATCTCATGATCACACACATCCATAGCATTCATCACCGTGTTGGTAACTGCTACCCTCGACTCCTGGTTGTTTCATTCCCAGAATTCATATGTCGGGTTCGATCTTACCAACTCGACCCCAACAAGGCTCGATTTATGCGGCTGTATCGAATCACCGTCTCCAAGTTGCACGTCATGGCGCATATCGACCTTTCCAATCGTATTGATCTCCCCATTATTGTGTTCATGCAGCATGTTCACCACGTGAAGTAGGTCTTCCAAAGGGCATCCTGTATATCAGTTTGTTGGGCCAATTTATTCCATTGTCCAGTTCGGTCTTCCAACAGGCCTTGATTTGTTACTTGCCCATTCAAACTAGTGGACTCGATTGTAATGGGCTGGTTTATAGAATTGCCCACTATATGAAAAGTATTCCCTTATTTTATGTTAGGAATTTGACCCGTAATGATTTGGGCTTCCTTGTCAGATTTTTTGTTCTTTTTTGGGTTGGTCTTATTCTTTCCTTGGACCGATTTGGATGGTCTACCTTCTCCCATAGAGATAGATTCCTTTGTGAATTGGGCCATGTTGATTTCGGCCTGCTCCACATTTTCTTCGTCATTATTCAATACCTCATATCTTGATCCCATGTTAGAATTAGCAGGTTGTTTCTTCTTCAATTGGGCCGTTTCCCCGGAATTACGGTTATTCCCATAAAACTCTTGATTTTTCTTTCCAATTTTCCTATTGATTTCTTGCCATTGAGTTTTCTCCTTTCCTGTTGCCCTAAACACCATGTTTGTCCCAAGTTCATCTTTCCCTTTTTGAGTCGGATTTCTTTCCTTTCCCATAACCCCCTTCCAACGGTCTGATCACTCGGCTGCCTACGGGTTCGGGTCTATGCAATCATCCACGGCCTGAACGAACCCTCATCTTGGCCCAGCCCAGAGCTACATGCTCCATTTTCCTACCTTTGTCCGTTACTTTCCGATCCCTTGGAAGATTCCGGGATCGGGATGTCACTTTTTTTGTTCACATCTTCTGTTTTACTGCACGTCTCCTGGCGATGGCCATAAGCTCCGCACGAGAAACATATCATATGTAGCCCCTCGTATTCAATTCGTCTTGGAACACCTTCAACGTGAATCAAAGACATAAGAGGTTTTGTCAAGTCAATTTCCACGCAAATCCTAGCAAAACGCCCACGTAACGATTCTTTGGTGTGTTTGTCCACTTTGATTACTTTCCCTATTTCATCTCCCATACGTGTTAGTGCTTTGTAATCAAAATACTCCATAGGCAGGTTGGGAAAACGCACCCATGCCATAGTCTTCGTGATATTCGCAGTCATTCCATCAAACTCGGGCTTTCATTTTTGTACCGTTAGATAGTGTCCTAGGATCACCCATGGTCCCCCTTGTAGTACTTTATCGTATGATTCTTTGTTAACAAATCGCACCATAAAATATCCATTACCAAGATCAGCTGGTTCGATGTCCTTGTCGATTTGCCAAATTAACTTCATTTTATTCTTTAACATGGCGTACCCTACATTACGGCCCATAATTTTTACAATCAAAGCACGCCGATACGGGGTGTACATTCTTGTCAGATCTTCCTTAGGAAATTGGATATTCGGGCCACCGATTTCTTTGTTTTGATCTGCCAACCTTTTCCGTTCATCTGCCATAGCTTCAACCTCACTTTTAACATTAGATTCATTTTCCCCAGTATAGTACTTTGTTGCTTCTTTTTACTTATTCGAGTTTTATTGCAGACGTCCCGATCCCCATGTATTAGGACTACCAGTCTTTTCCACAGTTTCTTCTTCTTCGTTTGCCATGTTAACATCTGTTTCGCCCAAAGTTTGTGATTTCTCGGGCACTTTTTCGTCGCCCGAATGTAGCCTCTTGTATTTCTTATGCTTCCTTTCCTTCGCCACCCCCGCTGGCGGCGGTGGTTGGCCGGAGGCAGTATCGTCCATATAGACTATCACCAGGAACCCTAGGTCGCTTATTTAGAGGAAAAATTGTTATTGAATAAAATTGAATTAATGCAATGAAAGAGTATTGATAGAACTTACAAAATCTGTAAACATGTGTGGCATCAATAACTCTCTTGCCAATTGTTGAGGAAGGGATAATTGTCTTTGTTGAAGCAATTGCCCTCGTGGTGAAGTCGCAATCAACATGTGGCATTTCGACTTTCACATTACCCTCGTGGTGAATTCGCAATCAACATGTGGCATTTCGACTTTCACTTTGTTTTAAAGATTTGAGTTGCACAGTCTCGATTAGCTATAGTGTGATTATCATGTTACATATGCTTGGTTGTATACAATCAAACCAAGTTTGGAATCTAGTTCAACATTAGACATGGGGATATTGAGAACTTCTGCATATGTTCTCGAAATCTACTAAAATGTTGGTATTTGATTTTGAGGTATAAAAATCATCTAGTGAAAATGAGTTATATGTATATATACATGGGTGTCTATATATATATATATATATCTTTAGACAAAACTTATTTTCTAGTGACCCAAGAAAAAATAATAAAGGCATATACCACCACTATATATATATATATATGCCTTTATTATTTTTTCTTGGTTATTATGTACATTTGAGATTTAGAATTATATCAAAATGGACACGAGATTGTATTTCTTAATAGAGATGTAATTGAAAAGATCTACATGGGAATGTCTTGAGGATTCTATAGACAAAGGTCAAAAGGTAAAGTTTGTAAAAATAAAACATTTGTGGCAAGAGTCAGTCTTCAAAATAATGGTGTATGAGATCTTAAGAAAATGTGATCTTATACTTGTGTTTTCTTCTTCACAGATGCAGACCATCATTTCTTATGTGTAAGTCCATTAAGATCCTCGGAATTCTCTTTATTGGTAATGTCTTAATAGTTGAGATGTGAATAAGTACGTAAAGCCATTGAGAATGGTTTTCCTTTAACTTATGAAGTGGAGGACATGATGAGTAAAGTAATTCATTTGATGTCAAAATCCATGTAAATCATTAAAGATGAATCTTCTCAGTGTCAAGATCCATGTTAGAGTTTTCTGTCCTATGATTTTATAATGGGTAGTTATGCGCTCATCACCACTCCTACAACATAAAGTTGTAACCTTGAAAGTATCTAGAGATTCCATATAGAAATGTTCAGACCACCAAATTCCAATAGTTGATATTTGGATCTTGAAGTACAATGTGATTTGTACTTGCTCCAATATTTACTATGCCATGGATCATAAAGTATTGTTCAATTCTCGTATGAGGTGTTGGACAATAGTTGACAAACACTGTGGATAAATTTCTTGGCTTGGAGGAAAACTGTCAAAACAATAAACATATATGAATTTAAGGAGGGGATTTGGATAAGTGTGAGTCTACCTCTGAATTTGCTTTTATTAAAATGCTTATTCTAAAAGTAGCAAGAAACAAATTTGTATAACATTGTGCACATATGAGATATAATTTGTGGCACATACATCTACACTGTGAAAAATGTTTGATTGAACTTATGTTATAGCATGTGGGAGTTGTAAGCAGTCATGTGGGAGCTATGATTATGTATATATATATATATTATGATAAACAGCTAGCTAAAGCTTAGACAATAACTCTTTCTATTGAGCTATTGCTGTAAAATCAAACGTAGACACAAAATGTAATTTTGTGAGAGATATCATAGTAAACCAATGAGTGATTTACAATAAGTATCTACGCATTTAGAAGTGGCTAAAATTATTGCTTAGCCTTAATCTAGAGATGTATTTGTTGGTCAAATCAGACCTCTAGGATTGCGTAGGATTGCGTAGAATGTGATCTCTTTTGAACTTGTGAATGTTCGTAGAGATATATGCCCATAAATGTTTGACATTTGAATGATATGCTATCTAAGCATGTTTGTGATGATTTGCATTCAATTTCTAAAAGTATGTCGGATAAGTTGAGATTGGCTCTCTCGTACGGGCAATCGCCTCTGACATTAAGTAATGTGCAGAGATGAGACACTTATTGATTTTGTGATACACGAAATCATGCGTGGAGATGATGTTGCCTTGATAGATAATCAAGATGAGATTACTATTATGAATTTAAGTAATCGAAATGGATTCCCACCATCCATCTTATGGACAGATGTGAGTTTTTCTTAAATTTGATGATTGGTAGAAAACGATCAAGATGAAAGAAAAACTTAGATCAAGTGTCGGGGTGCATTTGGACTAAGATCTGTATAGTGTAGTATTATTAATGAATGACATGCGCTTCCTAGGAGGAAGAAATGCGCCATAGCACATGTTTCATACCATGTGTGCCTAGTGACCATTGGTTAATGAGTGAATGGATCCCTGCTTCCTCATTGTGTGAGACCCAGAGGTTTAAATAACCTGAGTAAGTACCCTTATGACTTTCAATTGATTGTTGAAACTTTTTTTTGGTGTTGCTACTTTAGCATGTTTCCAATAGTCATGGATGATTCGGCAGTGTGGGACATGTCTAGGAAAGCAGTAATTTTAAAGTTGAGAGATTCAAGTGGGAAAGGAAGACTATCTATGACTAGCACCACACTTGTATTCACGACGCAGACAATTATGTCAAACTTAGAAGTTTGAGGCATAATTGTGAATACATGAAGTTATTGTGAATGAGTATGCTCTTATATCATATGAGGGGTCAGAGGTACTCTGGTTGGTGTAGTAAATGAAGTCTGGGGTATAACGAGATATTACGTCCTAGTACTTTGAGAAAGTGAGCTGTTATATATCGTTAACTAGTGTATGTCGTTAAAACTCCATGTGTACATGCTCGCTGGTCACACGACTCATTTGCTTGTATGAAAATTGTGAGTATATGACTATGATGACGCATACTTGTGTCTAGCCCTCATGTGCGAGTGGGAGATGTTAGAAATCGGGTATGGGTCACCCATTAGGGCTGACCCAACCTTTATTTTGAACATGAAATGGGGGGAGTGGTTTTTACTCCATTTGAATTTGAAATGGAAGTTAACCAAAACCAAGAATATAACCCCCATATTTCTCCAACAATTTCAAATGTATTCTATAACACAAATAAGTGAAGATGGGCAGATTTCTTTTCGTCCATATACTAGGCTAAAATGGTGTGATGGTGTCATTTTGAAATAGGCATTTTTACTCATCTTTTGGAGCATTTGAGTTGTGGATACAAGTCCCTTCCACTTTGTGATTGGTTTTGGACGAATTGGAGCATTCAAAAGGTGTAAATAAGTTTGTGATTCAACCGAAGAAGGTCCTCAAATTTTCGGGTTCAAGTAAGTGATTCTTGAACAGTAATATTATAAATTCCGCATTATATATTCGTCAATTTTGATTACACGAAACATATTAAACCATTTCACTAATCTTAATAACGAACAATGGTGTGACCTTATAAAAATCTATTTAGTGTTTGCATGTTTGATATAAAAGTATTTTCATAAAAGCTTTTTTCATATTGATGTGTGTGGGTTTCACACCAATAATAGGTCAATTTGGGTGTGTTCGTACAGGAACTTCCAGTCCACCACAAGACCCTCGGTTACCTTGAAGACTTTTTCAGTCGAAGTAGCAGCAGATTTCTTGGGTGCCATTTTGAGAGAGAGATTGAAAATTTTTTGCTTTGAGAGAGAGTTGCTCTTGATAAGAGCAAGTCTACCCCCATGAGATAAGGAAGTCTTCTCCAACCTTGGAGTTTTGAGCGCATTTTAGCAAAGAGGTTGATGAAAAGGATGCATTTTTTGTGGTCTTTATATAAGGGAGCTCCGAGATAGGTGAAAGGAAGTTTTTTAAAAGTAAAACCAGTTTGAGCCATGATCCTTTTCTCTTTAGAATGAGGCATTCTATTGCCAATAGTGAAAGAGTTGTCCAAAAATAAGCTCGTAATGCTCGAGAAATTCCAAAATGAGCATGATGCTAAAGGATTTGCAATTTGAGAAAATCATGTTGTCATCGCCATAGGCTAAATGAGATATCTCAACATCTCCTTTACATTTATAAAAAAGATTGGGAGCAAAGGCAAACAGTCTATCAAGTCCTCTTGATAGATAGTCTGCCGAAAGAACGAAAAGGGTGGGGAAAGGGGATCTCCTTGCCTCAGGCCCCTGGAAGCCTTGAAAAAACCCTCTCTATCCCCATTAATTAACACTGAGAACCAACAAATCCCAATACAATGCTTAATCAGAAGAAGTAAGAGTGGAGGGAAGTTCATTTTAGACGAGTGGATTAAATTAGGGGAGAAAAATCCTCCCACCATGGCACCAGTGGTTTTTGATTGAAAGAAAATGTCTCATATAAAATATTTCGGAGTATTCGTACCGAATACAGATACGATGTGAATAGACACTCCACATAACCAATTTTAGAAATATTCGTATATCATAGATGAAAAGTTAAAACTAAGTCAGTTACTTGGGAAACGAGATCATACTCAACTACTCAAGCCAATCTGCATGCATTCACACAGTTGAAGTTTCATGCTATCCTCTATAAATATTACATTCAAATCAATTCATCTGACCATTTCATCACCCACAGAACTTTCTGTAGACAAATAAAATTTGTAGCCAATTAAATGGCGACACGTGTAAATTAATATCAAATAAACTCATTTATTTATATTTAAGGATTTAATAAAATTTTATCCTTAAATTAGATAATTGAATAATTGATATTTAAATACTTCTTCCATTGGCCAATTATGAGGTGCCATGTGGCAATTTAACCATAATTAAATCAAATCAACCACTTAAATATGGTAGTGATTGCTAATTAAATAATGGTGATTTTGGAAAAGTCTTCCACCCCTACAACTATAAATAGGGGTTCAAATTCAAGGACCAATTCACCAATTCACCAATTCACAAGTGTATTTGAGCAAGAGAAGACAAGAGAAGTTCCCAAATTCTCTCTACAAGTTCTTCAAATTCAAGAAGGCATTCAAGGCAAACTTCAAGGCGTTCTTGGCAAAAACTTGGGACGTTCAACTTGAGCCCAATTTCGAATTAGTCTATTAATATAGGTTGCTTGGGCTCTTTTATCTTAAGCCCAATTTTGAATTCGAATTAATATATGGATCGTTTGGGCTTTTTAAATTGAGAAGCCCATTTTATATTAGGTGTAAACAGCTGGATAAGAAGTATAGAACTGAGGACGATGGACTGAAGAAGTTCATGGCCGCAAAGTTCTTAGACTTCAAGATGGTGGACACTAAGTCCATGACGAGCCAAGTCCAAGAGCTTCAGATAATTATTCATGAAATTCATGCTGAGGACATGGATTTGAGTGAAACTTTCCAAATAGCTTCTATCATTGAGAAGTTATTGCTGTCTTGGAGAGATTTCAAAAATTACTTGAAACACAACAACTGACCAATTTAAGACATCATGTTCATTGGGGAGTCTAGTAAATTCGATGATATTTCACTAAAAAATGTTCAAAGCCAAAAGCTACCTCTTCTGATGTGATAAGTTTTCATCTGAACTCTTGAGATCATGCATTGCATTAATTTCATTTGTGTGGGGGATTGTTGAAAATTTATTTATGAAAAGTGTGTTGGACACGACTTTTGCATAAGAAATTCAAACACAGTAAGTATCCGAGATACAAAATATTATTGGATAATGTTAATCTACGTTCCGAGTAGATGAGTTTAGCATTTCGAATTTCTCAAATCGGATTAGAAACAAATGAAAAATTAAGTGCTAAAGTTTGGTGTTTGAAGTGGGTTATCCCACATTGAAAATGAATCAAAGTTTGGAATGGTTTATAAACCATTGCTTTGAGGCTAAGGGTTGACCCTTTGGGTCATAAGTTTTTTGTGGCTTTGTGGAGGGGAAGGACCTAACCATGGTCCGGTTCACCACGCTTTCGCGCGCGCGCCGCTGTCTGTCTATCGGTCTGCCCGCACGGACCATGCTAGAGCTCGGACCGGGTCTGGGTCCGGGTCGTGGGTCGTGGGCCTTGGGCCTGGGCTTGGGATTGGGCTTGCAAGATAATTAATTTTTTGGACAAAATTAATTCCACAAAGATTGATCCATTAAAATTTTATTATCCAACAGTTGGGAAAATCTGATTCGCTAAATTGAGGTTAAACAAACGCTGGCCATGTGTGTTCATTTTGAATTGGCCTTCTAGAAGGTCCCACGTTCAAACGTGAAGATGCTCATGTTCGAACATTGGGTTGTTAACGTTCGAACGTTGCACCTTCTAGAAGAATATCTGAAACGACTGGAATGTTTCAACTGCATTAACAGCTGAAAGACGTTGGGATCTCACGTTCGAACATTGGGATGCTCACATTAGAACGTGAGCTGCAGTTTCAGACTGCCAATTTAATTCTCATATTTAATTTTCAGGATTTCTTAGCCTATAAATAGGCTCCTCTAGCAGATGGAAAAACACACCAAAAGCATTCTATTAGCTTTTCTGTCTTCTCTCACTCTCATATTTTCTCTCTTAAGAGTTCTAAGGAGCCTAAGTTCGTTCGGTTCGAAGTTTCAAGTGGTTTCGAATTTGGAAAGCATATCGTTGTATCTTAGGACGCTTATTGCAAGTAACCCGTACCACCTAGGCGGGGCAATTTAATGTTAAGGATAGAGAGTTCTCTCTCTCCTCGATATAATCATCAATTCATTTATTAGCATTTGATACATTTGTGAAGTTTTGTCCAACAGGAAGAAAACTCGAGTAGTGGCGGATCGGCAGGCTTCATTCACGAAGAAGTCAGCAACTGAGTTTTTCATCACTATAGGTGTGAGAGAAATTGATCTCCATGTTCTTCAAAAATTCTTTGATAGCCGAGATATGTGAGTGGTATTTCCAATTGTAATGTTGACAAGAAGATATCAAGTAAAGAGCAAAATTAGAGCTTGTTTCCACCCCAAAGATGATGTATCCCCATAATGTGAGCCAAATAAAGGCCGGTATCCACTGCAATGATCTCAGTTGAGTTGTTTGTAGCTTGGCTAGTGAATTTTTGGAATGCAATAACAACATAACTGTGCCAATCACAAATAATGCCACCTGCTTTGACAATAGTATTTGCGGCTTTGGAAGCGCCATCAATGTTGAGCTTGAAGCAGCCCCAAACGGGTTTCAACCAACACACGGTTAACGGGATTTTGGGAAGAAATTGGAACCCCAAACAAGGGTTGTCGAGAGGTCCCATCTTCAGTGTTGAACGAAGAGTAAAAAATTGATGTTGTACTTTCCATAGCACTCTTGACCATGAATATGCAACATTGTTAGATTTAGAATGATTACGTTCCACCCGAAGAAACCAAAGAATAATAATGGGCATAAGAAACCGAATGTGATTAGGCGAGGCATAACGAAAGGAATCCATCCAATAGAGAATCAATCTGACAATATTACTTGTCCTTGGAAGAGGTAGATGGAAAGCCTCATGGTAGTGTTGCCAAACTTTATTAACTTGTGGGCTATTATTAAATACATGCTCAATATTTTCAATATGAGCACAACATTGGCACTTGGATGCTAATGAAAAAACTTTGCTTTGCATTTTTTGAATAAATGGTTAGCTAATTATTTACAAGACGCCAAGGAAGACTGACATAGTAAGGGTAATGCAAGAATTCCAGAAATCTCCCACAAGATTATTACAAGACTTATGAGTTCGAAAATAATTCCAAGTGGATTTAATAGAAAAATTACCATGAGGGGTAAGTTTCTAGAAGAAATTATCTTTCACAGAAAGATCAATGGGTAAATTGCGAATTTCATCAACCACATACGCGGGAAGATAAAAAAAAAAGTGGAAAGTAGAGAAGAGAGGGGTGAAGAAACTACTTTTGACACTTGTCAAAGTTTTAATCGATACAAAATGCCATATCAAAAAAATAGTAGACCAAAGGTAATTATTCTAAAGTCCCCTCCCTTTATATATAGTATAGATAATAAGGAAAAATTGCAGTATTAACCCCGTAGATAGGTCCCTTTAGAATTTTGGCCCCAAAACTTGTAGGATTGGTCTTATAGGATTTGTGCTTTTATATTTTTAGTTTTAGTTGTTAAAAATTTTACAAAAATCATTAGCATTATTACTTAATTTGCATAAATTTTATTAGAAAAAACTACATTACGTAAAACTTGGCAAAAAAAAAAAAAACTCAATTTTTTGATTAATATTAAGTCCCGGATGGGATGAGATAATATTTCTCATTTCTCATTTTTCTTAAAAAAAATTTATTTTTAGGGGAATAGATATTAAGATGAAGGAAGTTTAATAGAAAAAGTGTAGTAATTAGGTGTAATGTGATATGCCTTTTTTGTAAGAAAAGTTGTTTTTTTTTTTTTTTAGGAAATTAGTATGCATGAGTTTTCTATTTTATAAAAAATCTAAACATATTTAAGTTAAACTCATGAATTAAAGTATTCAAAAATATGCAAAATAGATCTTATTTCATACCTTGCGTCATTTCGAATCAAGATATATGATTATTTTGATGACTATATCATTTTAGTTGTTGAGTAAACTATCTAATCATGAATAATAAAAATAAATCTAATTAATTTTCCTAAGAAAAGTCTGAGAGAAATGCCACTAAAATTTATTTTTCAAGAAAATTAATTTAGGGAAATTGAGAGTAACATTTTCTTGAAACATTTTTGAAAGATGTCAAACAAATTCATTTTTAATGAAAAGATCTTTGGAAAATCAAGAAATGAAAAATAGCATGACATCCAATCGGGCCTAAGCGTGTAAACTACACTATGTAGTGTTGTAAAAATGAGTATTATCTATCCCAAACAATTAAAGTCGTATATCTACTACTTGTAAAATTTCATGTGTTTTGTTAATGGATGAGACCAATTAAATTGTCAAAGAAAAATAATCTTTATAAAACTATTGTTACAACTTTCTAAATTATGGGACTAAAATTGCAATAAACTCTATATTTGACCTTAGTATTCCAATTTTCCCTTCATAATTATAATGAAAAAAGAACTTTAACGTATAAAAGAAGAAAGATACGAGAAAAAGTGTATATAATTAGTCAACAAAGCAGTCGCCACTCGCCAGTTTGAAAACAAGAATTTGTTTTTGTTTTGTTTATTTTATGTATGTTGTTTCTTTCCGTCTCCATTCTGTAATTTCAACATTTTTTTCTCGACCACTACAGTTTTGATTCTAACAAACTTGGTCCATCTAGAAATTTCAATTTAGAAAATTTCTTTTGTTAGTGAAGTACAGTGGTCAAGAGTAATTATTAAATACTCAAGTAAAGATTAGGTCCCCTAATTAGAGGTTATCGAGGTTCGAGTTTACGGTTTTTTTTATTAATTTCAAATTAAATTGCTAAGTGCGGTTGGAAGAAATTAAATTTGAAATTGTGGTTCTGTAAATCAAAATTGACTATTCGATTTTGTGCGGTTCAGTGCGGTTTGACGGTTTTTCAAGTTATTTTACATTTTAAAACTAAATAAGCAAACAATATTTGTCATATTTTTGTTAGACTAATTAATAAAAATATAATGATAATTCATAACTAACAAAATATTTGTCTAGGAAACATTTATCAAGATTAAACTCCATAAATCGTTAAAAAAAATACTTGTGTCAGTACATTATTATATAAGAGTATCATACGTTTAGAACAGGAAAAATACGATTATATCACTATAAAAATATGTTTTACACTAAGTATAAATATATCAAACAAATACGTACTCATATATAAGAAAATGTCTTAATTAATCTAAGCTTGTATGAAAGTAGGACAAGAAATTTGTATATAAACAAGTAATACAAAAAATGACATGTTGTAATTGTTTGTTTATTAAAATTTGTGCACTAAAATCTACAAGAGGATATTGTAAAGTGTATTATAAGGTTATAAAACAATAGGTAATCTAAAGCTACATTGCTATTACAAATAGTTGTGATAATTAAATAGAACAAATGTCATAAATATAATCTATAATACTTTTTTTCCGTCAAAACTATTCAAGTGTCTATTATATATAAAAAAGAAAAATTAGAACACTAAAATATCATAAGATATTATCACTTCAAAAGTCTCAAGAACAAATGTTGATTGAACATATTATTAATCATGTAAAAAATATAACAATATCAATTCAATAACAAATATTAAATAAAACTACAAATATGAATAGTATTAGGAGTAAAACCTATTAAAAGGTTCAAATTAAAAAAGAATAATAAGATATATATATATATATATATATATATATATATATATATATTGGCGGTGACGGTGGTGGTGCTGTACAATTTTTTTAACACTAATTTTGAAACTAAACCGCATAGGGGGTGCAATTTTCATTTAAATTTTAAATCACGGTTTACTTCGAAAATTGATATAAAAAAAAATGGGTACGATTCGATGCGATGCGGTCGGTTTGGGCGATTTTGCAAAACTAATGCTTACCCCTACCCCTAATGATGCACTAATAGTGGTATGAAAAGCATAAAATATATCGTTGGTTTTCCACGTGGGTTTTTGTAATTCACTTGTTTAATGTTGAAGCTTACTTATTTTAACCTTCGTTGACTGACCATATATAATTAGGGTTGAAAATTAAACCAACTTATTCAATACTCAACTCAAAATCGATGGTTAATTAAAAGCTAATTTCGGTTAATTTGACATAAATTACAAAACAGGCATGCTTACAGTTTTTTAGTTGATAAGGTGCAACGTTCAGCTCGATGCCGACGAGATTTGTTAAGAGATATCAAATTACTTGAGATCAACTCATGTTCTACTCAAACATAGTCTTTTAAAGTTGACAAACAGTCAAACAATCTTGAGCAACATTATTTTAGGTCGATTTTGAGGATCGAACTATCTAGACTGGGCTGCTTCATATGATATATGAACATGATAATATAATGCTGGAAGTGTACTTGGACTATAATCGATCTACATACGTTCCTACTTGAGAATCGAGTGTTACATATTTCAATTAATTAATGTGTTCCTGTTATAGAGCTCATGTCTATGCGATGTCGCGTAGCCTAAATAATGAAAGACTATTAGGTGTTAAATAAATATTTTTGAAGTACAAATTTGCACGCAGTCCTTAGCATGATAATATATGTACTCCATAATGCAAGTGTACTAACAAATGAAAACAATGTTAAATTTGAAGTTCAAATTTTCAAACAATTTGTCATATGATATTATAGTAAAATAAATTAATATAAATATTATGCACTTATACCATTTAAAATAATGCGAAATCAAGGATTATGAAATAATTATGTGGTTAATAGCCTTAGTCCTAGCACCATTGTTCTTGGCATGTATACCACTATATTTCTCTTAGAATTAGATTTATAAATAGATTTAAGTGTGATTAAAATTTGAATAATTTACTTATTACCTCATTTGATTAATTGAACATATTGTGTTTTTTTATCTCATGGTGCTAATCCTATGCGACTATCACAGTGAAGCAAACTATTAGTGATGTAATGTGGATGCAGGTGATTAAACATGGTCCTTGTGGGTAACACATGCTAGAAGTTGCATTATGTTTTCTTGATTTTATCCTTTTTTAATAAGTTAATAAGTAGAAGTAACCTCATGTGATTCTAGATTTTAATTTTATTATTATTATTATTATCATCATCATCATCTATATGTAATTTTATTATAAAGTCCTCATATAATTATACATCTTGGTAGTGTAGATACTTCAAATTTATTTTTGTTATTTGTTTTTGACTCTTTTGCCATTAAAAACTGAATTACATAGGTATAACTTAATTTAATAAATAAATAAATAGGAGTGACTTTATATACTTCTACACCTATATATACTTCCATTATAGAGTCTTAATATAAGTATACACTTTATTGTTGTAGATATAAACAATTTCTTTTATTGAAAAAGTGAATTAAATTCGGTTATATTAGGTACATTAAAAGTTTTAAAAAACACCACATACTTTTATAATAGAATGAATAGATTCATAATTGTAAACAAAAAACAAATTAAATGACTGCATACTCGATTGGGAATCATTCAAAAGCTCAATTAAATTAACATGCCAAATAAACTTGATAACATTTTCATATTCGATAAAGTGAGAAATTTCAAGTTGACCTTGTCTCTGCTATAAGAAAAAATATAATATGCAAAAATGTTATGTGATTTAAGAATTACTTGTGTTCGATTTAATTAAAAATAGATTCTGATAGCTATCAAACAGAAGTCAAATGGATTTTTAATCCTCGATGAAAAGTCAAACATATTTTATGAATAAATATTATTCAACTACCACAAAGTTAGACATAAGTATGCCCTCAGATGGGTCCCACAGCATTCGAAATAATTGAAACTTTAAATTAATTCAAATATTAAAAAATTTACTATGATAGCTTGTGTTTTGACATAAAAAACATTCAAAGGCAAATTTTCTCAACTTTTTTGGGTAATGTAAATCATACGTCGTTGCATATCTGCCTGCAATTGAGTCCTAATATATTCGATAAAGTGAGAAATTTCAGGTCGACCTTGTCTCTGTTATAAGAAAAAATATAATATGCAAAAATGTTATGTGATTTAAGAATTACTTGTGTTCGATTTAATTAAAAATAGATTCTGATAGCTATCAAATAGAAGTCAAATAGGATTTTTAATCCTCGATGAAAAGTCAAACATATTTTATGAATAAATATTATTCAACCACCACAAAGTTAGAAATAAGTATGCCCTCAGATGGGTCCCACAGCATTCGAAATAATTGAAACTTTAAATTAATTCAAATATTAAAAAATTTACTATGATAGCTTGTGTTTTGACATAAAAAACATTCAAAGGCAAATTTTCTCAACTTTTTTGGGTAATGTAAACCATACGTCGTTGCATATCTGCCTGCAATTGAGTCCTAATAGAATCATTCTTCAATAGGGGATTTCAATTTTCAATTTTCAGGGATTAGGATTAAGTCAAACTCTAACTTTTAATCATTGCATTGTGAAATAAGATCAATTTAGATAAGAGAAGAATAAATAATGATCGTTACGTCTCAATATTGTAAGCGCTTGATAATTTTTACGATTTAAATTTTTTATAATTGTATCTAGAAAAATAAATCAAACTATTCGATACATCGGAAACTTATTTGAATTTGGCTTGTTTAACATGACAAATAAACTTGAAAACATTTGTCTGTACAATAAGTTTGGCTCAATTAGTTACAAAATAAAAAAGTATGTGTAAAATTATTATATTATTTGACCTCGACTCGTGTTCGACTCTTTTGAGTTCGATTTTAGAGCCTGGTATAATAGATTTAGGAGAAGTTGAAGAGGTATCAAGAAGGGAGCCAAAAGGGATTTAGGAGTCAAGGTCGCACTCGATAGTGTTGGGACTTTAGCTTCACTAGTAGAGTTAGATCCCATCGACTAAAAAAGTTGGCTTCTCAATAACAGTAGCCAAACAAGCTCTTAGTGAGCAACAAAGGAACACATAGGGCATATGTGTTACCCCATATATATGTGATGTAGGTAGAATTCGGATCTTGGGCCAAGCTGAGGAAGTCCAAGGCTTAATGGGCGAAAGCCCGTTAAGACGGTGAATTCAGGTCCATTCTGGAAGATGTCCAACCTGAGCTGGAAGACCTGCCGACCTGGACCTGTAGGAAAGTGCGTATCTATATAAGGCAATGCTGGTAATAAGTATCAATCAAGTCAATACTTACCTTAAATGAAGATCTGGCGGGATTAAGCAATAGATTAGCATTAATGATGATTGATCCATGATTAGATATGTCCTAAAAATAGAAAGATGCTGATTTATTCTCTTGCCTTATGTATAAATAGTATAGTTGACTTTCCATAATCTATCCCACCCCATCAAACTTGTATAAATACCCCATCCCAAGCATAGTAAACGACACCTTTTGAATCCCCGTGGGCGTAGGTCTAATTTTTGGACCGAACCACGTTAAATCTCTTGTTATTTACATTATCGCACTTACATTACTCGATTATATCTCACAATTATACTCATATTATCCCTATTATTAATATAAATATTATTGATGTGAAACCCACACACATCAATTGGCGCCGTCTGTGGGAAACCTGAGTCTAAGGCGTGAGGTAAGTTTAATATTTTTTACGTATTTTTTTTCATAACGAGTTGTGATGGCAGATCAAGGTAGGATGGAAATGATGAACGTCGAAGAAAATGCTGGAAAGAAGGCGTTGCTGTCCCCAGGAGATGGAGATCGGACAGCTCCGAAAACGCTAGCCCTGCTAGCTAAGTGTTTGGAGGGGGAAATGCGTGATCCCATGGGCGAAAACTCACCAGGAGCACAAAATGGAGGGAAAGAATGATCACCTGGTGAGGTGGTCATGGTAGATCTGATCGTGAGCAAGCTGAGAGGAATTGTGGACGAAGCTGTCACAGCTGCGTTCTAATCTAAACTGGCAGGTATGCAGGATTTACAAAAAGAGGGCAACTTGGCATCCCCGCCACCAAAAGGGATGCCTAAGGCGGGAAACAAGAAAATAGGAGGTAATGGTGACTTTACCCCCGGAGGAAGTTCTAGAAAAAGGGCAGGAAGGCAAGGTTTCCAAGAGAAGGAAAGAGACAGGGAAGAAAATGAGCCCCAGAAGAAATATCGGGATCCCGAGGGACGCCATATGCGTCGGATGAACCTGGAGAAAGTAGAGGAACTGGAAGGATGGGTACCCTCGCCTAAGGTACCAGGTCAATCGCCTCAGGTGCGGCGGCAACGTCCTGATGCAATAGGAAAGGAAAATCTACGAGAGCGCCAGCCGCAGGGCTGGGCAGGCAAGCAAAACTGGAGATATGGAGGATGAAGCCAGTAATTATGAGTATGTCCCATCTCTTTGGGGAGACCAGGAAGCAAAGCAAAAAGCCCGGAGCAAGTTAAATCAACTTGAGCTCATGGCTAGGAGAATGGAGGAGATAGAGAATAAGGTGGTAGTTAGGAAAACTCAGCTAGATAGGGGAATTCCATTCTCGGAGTCCATCATGAAGGAGAAGCTACCCCGAGACTTCAAGAGTCTTTCCATCACACCTTATGATGGTACTACTGATCCTGAGGAACACTTATACACTTTTCGGAACTATGCGCTGCTGCATAGTTTTTCCGATGCAATCAAGTGTAGAGTGTTCTTAACCACGCTGGCCAGGTCTACCCAACAGTGGTTCAACCAACTGCCTGAAGGGGTCATTGGATCCTTCGCGGAGTTTAGCTCCAAATTTATCCATCAATTCGCCAGTAGCAAAAAACATAGAAGAACCCCACTAAGTCTGTTTAATATCAAACAGAGGGGGGATGAAACATTAAGGGCGTTTGTTAGACGATTCAGCACGGCTACACTAGAAGTACCCTTTGCCACGACAGACGTGAAAGCTTGTGCTTTCACGCAGGGACTGCGCGAGGGAGACTTATTTAAGTCTTTAACCAAGAGACCAGCCGGAGATTTCGATGAATTACTTAGCAGAGCTGAAAAATACATCAATATGCAGGAGGCTCAGCGGATAAGACGAGCTGAGCAAGGCCATCCATAAAAGAATAAGCTGGGGGATGAAGGGCAAGGTAAGGCCCACAAGAGTGAAAGAAGGAGCTGGGTTCTAGGACCTGCTCCTAGGCCCAGCATAAGAGCCAGGACTGCGTACATACCCTTGAGGGGTTCCAGAAACGAACAATTGATGGATGTAGAAGAGAAAAACATCGTACAATGGCCCGAAGGAGCGGACAAAGGACCGCAGAATCCAATTTGCCAGGTGTATTGCCGGTACCATAAGGAATACGGCCATGACACAGATGCCTGTCCTAAGCTGGAAGAGGAGATCCAACGACTAGCCAGGTTGGGCTATATGAAGGAGTTCGTTATCCAAAACAGTAATCAGTTTGGAAGAGACGGATCAAGCTCAGCTCGAGGAGGAGGAACCTGGGGACGAGGAAGGGGAGCCTCCGAAAGATGGCAAGGACGAGGGGCAGGCAGAGCTGGCCCCGCAGGAAGAGGAAATTTTCCTCAGCAGGTCGGTAAACTGCCTGAAGCTTGGGAAAAACATGACCAAAAAGAGGTCAACGGGATAGGTCGAGCTACAATACACATGATCGCAGGTGGTTTAATAGGGAAAGAAACCAAAAGATCACTGAAAAAATAAGTAAGGAAGGTAGAAAATACACCTGCCTTTTTTATGAACATCAACTAAAGTAGACCTGGACAGGAAATTTGCTTTGGACCAGAAGATGCCAGGAGCGTCCTAACCCCACATAATGATGCTTTAGTCATTACAGCAAATATAGCCAACTACGATGTACAACAAATCTTCATCGATAGTGGCAGCTCAATGGACATCCTATTTTATCAGACATACCAGCAGATGAGCTTGGGACAAACCAAGTTGGAAGAAGTGAAAACCTCGCTGTTTAGCTTCGCGGGAGAGGTGGTGCAACTTGTGGGACAGATCACTCTACCCTTATCCTTAGGAATAGGGTAAAGGAAAAGGACTATGTTGACTAAATTTTTAGTCGTAGACACGCCGTCCGCATATAACGTGATACTAGGAAGACCTGCCTTGGTCTTATTTGAAGCTGTCATCTCCATACCGCATATGAAGATTAAGTTTCCCACACCCGAGGGTGTAGGGGAAGTATTGGGAGATCAACATTAATCCCGAAAGTGTTATGTGGCTTCACTCAAACAAGTGGACAAGCCTCCGGAAGACAAGAAGCGCAAACCTAATAAAGCTGGTCTAGAAGATGGTGGAGCAGAAAAGAAGATGGTCTCAGCCCACGTTGAGCCAGTGGGAGAACTCATGAGGATAGAGCTCGTGCCAGGGGAGACGGATAAAGCTGTCAGGATAGGATAACACTTAAATCCAGAGGTGAAGGAGGAGTTGATCGCAACGTTGCGCAGCTACGCAGATATCTTTTCCCGGTCAGCTAACGACCTAGTAGGGATTAACCCAGCTGTCATACAACACCATCTGAACGTGTATCCAGATGCAAAGCGGGTCATACAAAAGAAGAGGCACTTCGGACCAAAGAAGGATGCCATAGTCCGGGCTGAGTTGGATAAGCTCCTCAAAGCCAGGCACATTGCAAAAATTTAATTCCCAAAATGGGTCTCCAATGTAGTCTTGGTGCCTAAGAGAGGATCAAAATGGAGGATGTGCATTGACTTCCGCGACCTGAACAATGCCTGTCCAAAAGACCACTATCCATTGCCACGGATAGACCAGCTGGTGGATTCCACAGCTGGATTCGAATTACTAAGTACCATGGACGCACAAAGTGGGTATCATCAGATACCTCTAGACGAAGAAGACCAAAGTAAGGTTAGTTTTATAACTACCTTTGGCACGTATTGTTACGTGGTCATGCCCTTTGGATTAAAGAATGTGAGAACAACCTATCAAAGGTTGGTTGATATGATGTTTCGCGACCAAATCAGGAAGAATATTGAGTTGTACATTGATGACATGCTGGTAAAAAGTTGAGCTACTAGCACGCATGTACAGGATTTACAACAAACCTTCGAGACGTTGAGAAAATACCAAATGAAGTTGAATCCAGCAAAGTGCGCTTTCAAAATCAAGGGAGGAAAATTCCTCGGATACATGGTTACAGAGAAGGGGATAGAAGTTAATCCCAAGAAGATCAAAGCAATCTAAAACATGGCGAAACCTCGAGATGTCAATGAGGTGCAAAGATTGACGGGGCGAATCACTGCCCTAAGTCATTTTATTTCCAAATCTGTCGAAAGGAGTCTGCCGTTCTTCAAGATATTGCGAAAAGCCGAAGGCTTCAGTTGGACGAAAGAATGTCAGCAAGCCTTTGCTGACCTGAAGAAGTATCTAAGTCAAATTCCGTTGTTGACCAAGCCTGTGCTTGGTGAACCGTTAATATTGTATATAGCGGTAGCTGACAGAGCTATCAGCATGGTCTTAGTTCGGGAAGAAGGAAAAGTTGAGAAGCTGGTATACTACATTAGCAAAGTCCTTAGTGACACGGAGATGAGGTACTCTGAAATTGAAAAAATGGCATTTGCCTTAGTTATAACGGCAAGAAGGTTGAAGCCATATTTCCTAACATGCAAAGTCAGAGTCAAAATCAATCAGCCACTCAATGCTGTGTTGGGCAAAGCTGGAGCATCAGGGAGGTTAGTCAAGTGGGGGTCGAGCGGGAGAATTCGAGATAGAGTATGCAACACGAACGCAATAAAGTCGCAAATTTGGCGACTGTGTCAGCAAGACCAAAACCTGATGTGGAGGAGACAAAGAAGCCTCACGTTGACAAACAATCATTTATTCTTAGCTCCATCACTATTGAACACCAGTTTCTAATTAAGTATGATTTGAAACTCGACTCTTAGTTAAAAGTTATAAATATGTCTAAAAGAAACCAAGGTACTCGAGCCGACAAGCTTGGACCAAGCGGCTCGATCGCAACGATCGGACAATTTCCTTCCCGATAATTTGCTCGAGCTAAGTTCGTTTAAACAATAGAACCAAATTCAAACAATAATCTTTCAAATTCGACAAAGGTTCATACAAGCTTTATTTGCTCGATTCGTATATAGCTCTAGACTCTTACATAAGTCAAAGACAGAGATTTGTGGTGACAATCGTCCCCTATATTTAAAAAGATTTTTTTAGCCTACAATTTTTTATTTTTAAATTTTTTGCATCACAAAACCTATAAAATTATCGAGCTTCATCCCCTTTTGTCGTATATACCTCCACAAGTCAAAAATCTGACAGACCAAAGCCCAAGATCCAAGTCTAGCCCCGACCCAGACTAGATCAGGTAGCACACGTGTGGTTCACCGCGCATAGGACCATGAGTATATCCTCCTCTACGACAAAATTTTGGTGTTCCAAAGGACACAAACCATTAGCTAAGTTTGAGCTAAATAAACCCATCCAATTTTAGATGACTTTGCCATTCTCCATTTATTCCAACAAAATTTATGATTTTAATTGACTCAATTTGAACATTAATTCCCCCATTCATTCCAATTGAATTTAACCATTATATACACTAAATTATCAATTTAGATTCATATTAGGCAAAAAGAAATTACAATTTCAATATACAAAACTTGTTTTTAAATGATTAGAAACTCCAATTTCCAACAGACAATTAACATAATTATTTTGCCAAAAATAAGATTCAAATTTATTGAAGCAAATATAAAAAGGGTAATTAATATCTTGATCAAACTACTAACAAGACTCTTCCCACATAAAAACTACATACTAGGAAGTAGGAATTAATAGACTTAGCTGAAAAAAAGAAAGAAAAACTACTAGGAATTAAGCAGAAGCATATCTATAGACATATATATATATATATATATATATATATATATATCACTGATCAAAAGCCCATGCATTCTCCCTCCGAATCTGTTCTTCCTCCTCCGGCGTGAAATCATTCTTTATGTTGAAAGTCGTTCGGATTTCCTCCGGTGTCTTCCCTTTGATCATGTCCGCAACTGCTTGACACGTCTGATCAAGCAGGCTCTTGATATCCAGGTAATTTGCAGCCAATATTAGGTCAAACAGCGTGTCCTGATCAACCTTCATAAACTCAATATCAAACGCCTTCAAATCTTCGTCCTTGGCGGCGGAGACGTGGCGGTTGCAGTACTCGATCACCTTCGCGAGGACCTTCGAAGTGACGTTAGGAACCGGGATGATGGTGCTGGCGCAGTCATCCTCGATCATGTGCTTTATAGTTTGTGATTCCATCGCAACCGCCTCCGCCACCTCGAATGTTTCTCCGTCGGAGCTTTTCAGAACGATCATCTTTTGATCCGTTGACGACATCGTCCTCTCGAATCGGCAATATTTTGAAAAAATTTTAACCCTAAGAGAAAGAAGTTATGGAAGCTATAGAAAATTAAAGTAGAATAGAGGTGCTTTGAAGTAACTATGAGTATAACACCTCTATATATATATAGAGATATATATAGACATAAGAAGAAATTAATACGTATTCCTTACATGGAAAGGACTAAAGAGACTTAGTTTCAATAGGTTTGATTTTGTAATTCGGACTAGGACTCCTTTTTTTTTATTTGTTGTTAAATCGGGTTTAGCCGAAGTCAAACCATAATTAAAATATTTCCTATTTTGAACGAATTTACATAATATATTATTACCTTTTGATCTAGATTTGGTAAGAGAATTCTAATTGTCCTATGAATAGGAAACTAATTACAACTATTTAATGCTACCCTTCCAAAAATAGGATATATAGGAATCTTGGACCGTAAGAAAATAAAAGGATGCGGAAGAAACGTTGAGAAAATAACTTGAATGACATTACAACCGCTACATCTAAAGACAATCTAAATATTTAATTTACCTATTTATAAAATAAGTGCGCACCCAAAAAATAAAAGGAAATATAATTAAAATACCCTTAGTATAAGTTTTTATATAAAAAATGATAGTATTTTCTAAACCGAAAAACCAAATCGACCAATTTTTCATTCAAAGAAAACCCGAAAGTTAAAGGTTAATAATTTTTTGGAAAAAATACACTTTGTGTCCCTGAACTATTCACTTCGTCTCATTTAGGTCCCTGAATTATCAAATGTAACAAATAATACCTCGAATAGATGGATGTGTTTGGCTTGCTGTGACATATTGCTGACGTGACACTGAGTTTGACCATTGAAAAAGTTTGCGTATTTTGCTCTCACTTGCTTTTAATAAAATAAGTTTTTTTGTGTACTTATAGTTTTGCAATTTTTTAACCATTTGGTTATCACTTATCATCTTCTACGCACTTTTGTGCAGAAAATAATACACCGATTTTCTACTAATTTCTTAGGAAATACTAAAGCTCTTTAAAATAAACTTTATATCCAAACAAATCTTTTATAATATTTGTTAATCAAAAAACTCATTTCATTAACTTTTTTTCCAAAAAATCAAACATTTTGGGTTAATAAATTTATGGATTTAATTGTCTTTAATCTTCTACAGCAAAAAAATAAAATAAAAATCAATTATAGTTTTATCTAAAAAATTATTTACTTAGAAATTTTATGTCGATAATTGATATTAATTATGATTTTAACATTACATTTTAAGTTCTTTAATCTTCTTAAAAAATTTAAAAAGTATATTTTAAAAAATTACCATATTAAAATTAAAATAAATTATATAAAAATATTTAAAGTACTTAATATTCAAAAATAACATTCGTATTATACTATTTATCAATTCAAAAAATTAGCCAAACACATCCTTAAATAGACTATTTTATTAAGTTTGATAGTTCAAGGACCATTTTGTTACATTTGATAGTTCAGGGACCTAACTAATACAAAATGAATATTTCAGGGGTACAAAGTGTATTTTGTCCTATTTTTTTGACACAATTATCCTGGTTTTCCAGATTAAGATATAACCAATTTTGTATAAGTTTCCTTAGAATTTTCAAATTGATAATTTGTATTAGTTAATTACGATATTAACTTCCGAATTTTGTATTCTTTTTATCTTGTAAAAATGATAAAAGAATATTTTTAGGTGAAGTAACATGATAAACTTTTTAAGAAATACATTAAATTTTGTATTTTAATTTCTAAACATTAAAAAGGTAAAACAATGATTGAGAAATCAAAAAAGAAAAACAATTACATTAATAAAGACGGGAATTATTTTTTTGGTACATTAAAGGACCCTGTACACTTTGTTCATACAAAAAGTGTCACATTGGTACATTCCACGGCCGAGGGTGGATTAATAGAGATCCTCATACGCCATCCAATCTGGTTGAGTAAGAGTTTCTTTCCCCTTCCCTGCCCTTAGGAAAAAGGGTGTACACAATTTCAGACCTTTGTATTGTGGAGATATATGTAAGTATCTTTCTTTTCTCGAAACTCCTTTAAATTAGGAAGAAATAGAAGTTCGAGAAGGGATACCAAAACCTAATTCACTCACTGAGGAGTTATAACATATGAATTTTCTTACATTCTACGTTAAAAAGTCAAAAAGACCACCCTTTCGCCACGGGTCAACCTCTTTCAAATATACAACATGGATTATACGAGAAATTTGACAATTTAAGTATAAATTTTGCCGGAAAATTTAAAATTGGCCGACAAATATCATGGGGTTTTAAATAAATAATACACTATTTATTTAAAATTATATAAATAATACAAAGAAAAAAAGAAATTCAAAAATGGCACAATACGCCACTCTGATTGGCGTACCCAAATGGATACGCCATTCATAATGGCGTATCCAAGCTGAGAATTTTTTTTTTAAAATCAGCCTGGATACGCCAATATGAATGGCATATCCAGTTAGACAGTCTGGATACGCCATTATGAATGGCGTATCCAGACCGTCTTGGACTGGGTACGCCATTGTCCCATATTTTCCGTTTTTTTTTCCCCTCTCCTTCTTTCTCTCTTCTTCTTTCTTTTCTCTTCTTCTTTCTCCCCCATTCTCTCCACTCTGCAAGAGGTCACCCACTATTGTTCCTCAGATCTAGCATTTTATCTCTAAATTATCAGGTAATTTTTTATTCTATGTTATTATTTCATTGACTACCTTTGTATGTTAATTAATTGTTTTAATTTAGAGTTTATGGTTTAAATATTTATAAGTTGTGTGAATTTAAACCCTAATTTTCAATTTTAATTTTGAATCAAATTATGACCTAAATTAGTTTAAATGTTAGTCTTTAAGTTTATGGTTTTATATATATATTGTTATTGTATTATAATATTATGTGTAATCATTTTGGGTATAATATCGGATTTAGTGTTTAGGTTATGAATTTTGATTTAATGTTATAGTTTTTATTTTGTACTTAGATTTTGATTTTTTGTATAATTTTGGACCCCAATTTCGAATGTAGGTGTTTTTAGGGTTTGAACTTTGATATAATGTTTTAGGTACAATGTATAATTTTTAGGTATGATGATGAAGGTGTAATATCAAATATAGTATTTATGAATGATATTTTTAGGCTTTTTAAATGTGTCTGAATATATTTTGTGTTTTAAAAGTTTAAATTGATAATTTATATTTTGCAGAAATGTCGAGACAAAATTTAGTTGATGTTTGTATATTTTTGGATGGACAAATAATTGAAGATTCCAACTATATGCTGACTTATAGCATTCCAGCAACAACCTACATGAGAATACCTCGCTCGATCAAATTTGTTGAATTGTTGAATAAGATATATGCGAGTACAGGAATTAATCCGAATCAATTCTCGTTGAAAGTATCTTCGAAATACTCATTTGAAGATAGAAATTTGCTTAGGCAGAGAGCAATGGAGGTCAAAACGACGATGATTTAATATTTTTCTTGGATCCTTATACTGGTGTTAGTACAATGGATCTGTATATTGAAAAAAAGTCAATACAATCTCAGGGTCGATTCACATCGCTGTTAACACAAGTGACGTCGTATCAGCCAAACCAATCCTTATCATTTTGTACACAACCAATATTACCGGATTTAAATATTGGTAGTTATCCGAATCAAGACGTGTATGCAGGTAATTTTTATTTTTATATTTACTTTGTATCATCATATTTTTTAATAAATGTTATAATTGTGTAAATTTTTATAAGAAATTTTATTTGTATCCTTTTCTGATAGTTTGTTTATTATGATTGCCTTTTTAGGATGTTCTACATCGGGTAATGCGTTTGGAGGTGTTGAAAGTGTACCAAATTTCCATTTGGCGACTCATTGTTTAGGGAGTTATTCAAATCCGGATGTAGATGAAGGTAATAATGAATGGTCTACACGTTTGCATAATTTTAGTATCTTATTTTGTCGTATTCTTTATCATTGCATTCTATCAACATATATTATGACAAATCTTAATTTCATTTTAATTTTTGTACATGTAGGTCTGTCTACACATAGTCATCATGAGTTTGGGCATTTTGAGGAAGCTAACTATAGCACTCATTTTTCTCATGACGGAGGGTCGAGTAGTTCGATACCACCTCAGAACGATCAGTTTGAGGATGACAACGACAGTGCGTGTCGAAATTCGCTTGATAGGCATTCAGACGCGGACTTCAATGAAGAAATGAACAACGAACCGACTTATGAGGAAGATGTTCCTTGAACAGGGAACCACGACTTCATCATGTGCATCCATTCTACTCCACATCTTATGAAGAATTACAAGGAGACTCATTAGATCGACCAAATGAAGCAAGGGATATGACTTATGATTATCGGATAGGTAATCTTGGTTTGGGATTGACATTTGATAACAAAGAAAGCTTGCAAAGAGCGGTGAAAGACTACCACATAACACATAAAAAACGAGAGTTTACGGTGGTAATCAGTAACCCGACAACTTATGCTATTGTATGCAAACACAAAGCCGAACATGAAGGGTGCAATTTTAGACTTCGAGCTCATTTTAGCAAAAAAACACATTTTTGGGAGATATCAAAGTATAGAGGGCCACATTCATGTCTGTTCGAAACTGTGGCACCAAACCACCATAATTTGGACATGAATATGATTGCCAATGAACTTCTTGGACAAGTTCAAATTGATCCCTCAATTAAGATTGCACGAATAGTTCAAATGGTAGCTGATAAATGGGTATGCAATATTTCGTATGGCAAGGCTTGGCACAGCTTAGAACGTGCAAATGAGATTGTATACGGGACTTGGGAGAACTCCGTTCCATTGTTACCTAAGTTCTTAGGAGCTATCCAAAAGTGGAATCCGGGCACAGTTGTTGAATGGAAACACAAAAGCATCTATGGAAATCCAAAATTTTCATGTATGTGTTTTGGGCGTTCAAGCCATGTATAGATGGATTCCAACATTGCCGGAGAGTTATTTGCGTTGATGGGACACATCTATATACACGCTACAAAGCTAAGTTGTTGATCGCAACGACTCTTGATGGAAATAATCAGATTTTGCCTCTTGCATTTGCAATTGTCGATAATGAGTCGTGGTTGTGGTTTCTGCAATTGGTGAGCAAACATTTTCTTTGAAGGAATGAAGTTGTGTGCCTTATTTCTGATCGTCACAACGACATACTTCATGCATCTGAGCGTGTACCCGCCTTTTGCCCTCCTCATGGAGCTCATCGATATTGCCTACGACATGTGTCTTCAAACTTTAATAATCATTTCAAAAATAAAGTTATGAAGGCTCTATGTTATCAAGCAGGTATGACACATAGTATTTCCAAGTTCGATAAAATCATGAAGGATATCCGACAAAAGGATGAAGATGCTTTCATTTATCTGAGCAGAATTCCATGTGAAAAGTGGACACTTGCACATGATGGAGGGATGAGGGAAGGCATTATGACAACAAATATGGGAGAGGGCTTAAATGGTGTGTTGAAAGGTGTTCGCCATCTTCCGCCCACCGCTATTGTGGAATGCACATTTCATCGTTGTGTCGATTATTTTTATAAACGACACCAACATGCCTTGGGAATGGGGGGAAACTCGGAGTTGACAGAGCATGCTTACGAAATGTACTCGGAATCGGCTAAAGCATCCGAAACACACACTGTCAGGCACTTTAATTATCTTGACCAAAGTGGCCAAGTTAACACCAAAGCCCAGCTCGGATATCGTAGTCTGAAGTTTGCTGTTGACATCAATGCAAAATATTGTTCTTGTGGAAGATGGAGCACATTCAAAATTCCGTGTTCACATGCAATTGCGTTATGCAAAGATTTGCAAAGGAGGTCGATCTCGTTAGTTGAAAAATATTATAGCTCCAGTGAGTATTTACACACATATCAAGGGACATTTCATCCTTTACATGATGCCCATTTTTGGGATACACCTGATTTTGAGCTGGTCCACGACCCTAATTTGAGGATACAACGACGTGTAGGCAGAAATGTGAGTACTCGAATTCCTAATGAGATGGATTGGTAGTTATGTGTTGCAATTGGGTGTTGATGTTGTGTATTTGTTGGACATATTAATATGGTGAAAACATTTTTTTTATTAGTTTGTTGCCTCGTATTTGGCCTATTTCTGTACATTTTTTGGCCGTGACTTGAACATCTAAGTTGTAGGTGATGTTACGAACTTTGTAAAACTATAAAAAAATAAGCTATTTATGCAAATCACTAAAAAAATAAGAAACTACATTACTCAATAATTCAAATTACGATACAATAAAAAGCTATTTATGCAAATTACTCAACAATAAAAACCATTTACTTTACTCATCTTCATCTGACATGTAGCTGTCCGAGCTGTATGTAGGATGAGTCAAAACATTTCGTATTTCACGACGTGTGAGTCGTTGGCCTCGTGCGAATGCAAGTTCTTCTGAACAATAACAAATTCTAAACAACAAATTGAAAAAATTATATCTAAATTTATAAGTATAAAATTACAAATTAAATTAAAATAAATATTTACCTTAAATTAGAAAAATTAGAAGAAAATTACCTCCGATCGGTATCAATATTAATTTGCTTTGTATGAATGGTGTGAGATGAGAGTTGTCCGAGAGTTGAGGAAGAATATATTGCAGAGAATGAAGAAGAAGAAGAAAAGAAGGAGAAGAGAGAAGAGAAGAGGGGAAGAGGAGAGAAAGAAAGAGGGAAGAGGGAGGAAAGAGAGAGAGAAAAAGAAAAAAATCGGACGTTTTTTTTTAGGCAATGACACGCTACGCCATTCATAATGGCGTAGTGTGTCATTGTCTCAGGCTACGCCATTGTGAATGGCGTAGCGTGAGACAATTATTTTTTATCAATGACACGCTACGCCATTCATAATGGCGTAGCGTGTCATTGTCTCAGGCTACGCCATTGTGAATGGCGTAGCCTGAGACAATTATTTTCAGTCAAACTGGCGTAGCCAGTTTGACTGTAATGTATTTTAGGCTACGCCATTACTAATGGCGTAGCCTGAAATACACTCAAAATATGTCGGGGTTTTTCAGAGGTAACGCCATTAGTAATGGCGTACCCACTTGGGTACGCCATTACTATTGGCGTATTGTGCCAATTTCGGTACACTTTTTTTTTTGTATTATTTATATAAGTTTTAATAAAATATGTATTATTTTTTTAAAAGCCCCAAATATCATTTGGTGAGAAATTGATTTTAATTTTCGTTTTCATTTGGTGGGAGAATTTATCCTCAATTTAGGGGTTTTTGCATGTGGATGAAAAATTTGACTTTTAATTTGGGGATTTTAATTCAAATACTTTAAATTATTTTTGTTTAATTTGTTTCACTTTTGAAAATTTTAATTCAATTTTTTTTTATCTAAGCTATTTTTTGTATTTATAGTAAGTAAAATGTGTATAATTAATACATCTATAGCTCCTTTCATATTTTTAGGCGAACCTCTTTTGGTTAATAGCTTCAAATAGATATAAACTTTTATATATATAGCTTCTTGGCCAGTACTCGACTGTCTTCTCGGCCTTGCTGAGGTGGCGCCCCATGGTGATAGTCTATAAAGCACGGACACTCCAAAAAATCACCACGGGCGGTGTCGTGCTCGTTCGGACACGAACACGGCTACCACGTGCCCCTAATAAAAATAAAATAAAATTTGGACACGGCCAGACACGGCTAGGACACAACCAGGTCACTTTTTATAAGAGACTAAAACTTTGAGGGGTCAAATTGTAAATAAAAATTTACCAGTTTTCTAAATCTAATAAGCACTTACCAACTTTTTATAAGACACAGATTTGAACAATGGAATATTTATTTTTGTTATATTATTTTTGGATTGAAAACATATTTATTATTATATTTAATTTATGTTTATATTTTTATTCTGCATTTGTTATTGATAAGTAGTTGAATTATTTGCAATATACATATATAGTTTTAGGAAAAAACAAGAAAATACAAATATATATATAAAAAATAAATTGGGCAGCCATGTCGTGATGCCGTTTCCCGTGTCGATGTCGGTGCATCATAGGTGATAACCCTAACCCCCCCCCCCCCCCCCCCCCCCCCCCACCCCCCAAAGATCATGTTTTACTCTTCGAGCTAGCTACTTTCTGTATTCTTGTAGTTTATACTAGTATCTGAGAATTATATATTATGTTGACGTGGAAACAGTTTCGCGAGATCCTTCCATCTTTCAATGTCACACAAATCATCCAACACCAACAGATACCTCCCACGACTCAAGTTTGATTTGACACACTTCTTTAGTTGTTTTTCGCTCTTTTCACGTGGAATCTGAAAGGTTTAGCAAGATAGTTCGTTTGGAAAATTCTTGAGATACTACTGTCCTACCAGCCAAACTTGTGTATGAGTCCAGCATTATATATGAATTGAGTTCATATCAATTTAATTTATTCATCAAAGGTAATTTCAAATTTCAATAGTGATTAAGCTAATATATATCTGTAGGTTATATATAAGGATAATTATAGAAATAAATGTCAATGAAGGATTTTAAATAAAAAAAGAAACATAATTAATCTAACTATTATTGAAATCAATGTCCTAAAAATAAGCTTACCAAAAAAAAAGTCCTTAAAATAAAGCTATTATATCCAACTAAACATAAACTACTAGGAATTTAATTAGCAGAAATATGATAAGAATATATATATATATATATATATATATATATATATATATATTACTGATCAAAAGCCCATGCATTCTCCCTCCGAATCTGTTCTTCCTCCTCCGGCGTGAAATCATTCTTTATGTTGAAAGTCGTTCGGATTTCCTCCGGTGTCTTCCCTTTGATCATGTCCGCAACTGCTTGACACGTCTGATCAAGCAGGCTCTTGATATCCAGGTAATTTGCAGCCAATATTAGGTCAAACAGCGTGTCCTGATCAACCTTCATAAACTCACTATCAAACGCCTTCAAATCCTCGTCCTTGGCGGCCGCGACGTGGCGGTTGCAGTACTCGATCACCTTCGCGAGGACCTTCGAAGTAACGTTAGGAACCGGGATGATGGTACTGGCGCAGTCATCCTCGATCATGTGCTTTATAGTTTGTGATTCCATCGCAACCGCTTCCGCCACCTCGAATGTTTCTCCGTCGGAGCTCTTCAACACAATCATCTTCTGAGTTGCAGCCTCCGTTGATGACGACATTGTCTTTGATCGCAGTGTTTTGGAAAATAAATCACTAAGGCTAGGAGAGAAAATATGGAATTCTATATAAAAGTAGACAAAGCCGCTTGAAATAACTATAACATTAACACCTATGTATATAGATATATATAGAGGTGAGGAAGATATATATTAGTAAGGGATTTATAGAACTATTCCTAACATGGAAAGGAGATCTAGTTTCACTAGGTTTGATGTTTGATTCGGACTAAGATTCCTATTTTTTGTTGGAGAAGAGAAGGGAAATTCTTGTTAAATCGGGTTTAGCCGAAGTCAAATATTTAATTGTACTATGAATAGGAAACTACTTAATTACAAATATTTAATGCTAGTCTTCCTTAAATAGGATATATAGGAATCTTGGACCTTAAGAAAATTAAAGGAAGCAAAAGAAAACGTTGAGAAAATTAAATAGCTTGAATGATATCACAATCCCTTCTTACCCAAAAAAACAAAACAAAAAAAAGATATCACAATTCCTATATCTAAAGAGAATCTAAATATTTAAATTACCTAGTTATAAAATAAGTGTGTTGGACGTATAAATATATGACGTACAAAAAAATTTAAAAGGAAATATTATTAAAAAACCCTTAATATAAATTTTTATATAAAAAAATGATAGTATTTTCTAATTCGAACAAACCCGAAAGTTAAAGGTTAATAATTGTTTTGACACAACTATGCTGGTTTTCCAGATTAAGATATAACCAATTGCTATAAGTTTAGAATTTATAAATTGATAACTTGTATTAATTAATTAAGATATATTAACTTTCAATTTTTGTAATCTTTCAAAAAATGATAAAAGAATATTTTTAGGTGAAGTGAAATGATAATGTTTTACCCAAGACCTGTTGATTTTGTGGTATCCACCTCCCACTTTATGTAAGAGGTCTTGGGTTCGACTCCAGACTGCCACAAGTTGTGGCTCTCCCCTTCTTTATGGAGTTAGATAGAGTCTTTATGCCTCAAAATTATAACTATCAACCCGGATTTGTCCCGCTAGATAAGTAGCGTATCCCTCTTCCTCTTGAATTAAAAAAAAATGATAAAGTTTTTAAGAAATACATTAATTTTTTTATTTTAATTTCTAAACATTGAAAAGGTCAAAAAAAGTCTTATTACACAATTTTTATCAAATTGATAAATCAAAAAAGAAAAAATATATATTAAAAAGGACCAATTGATTAATTCTCAACATCAAAAACCAAAGGTAATTTGGTCAACAAAATTTAGTTATTGGATTTTTTTCGAGTAAAAAGTCGGTAGAATTGATAGTTTAGCTAGGATGAAAAAATTTCATGAATCTTTTGGATCCAAAAAAAAGTATTTTAGTTTAGTGTAGGGGTGTAAACGAGCCGAGCCTGGCGATTTTGCCAGGCTCGAGCTCGAGCTCGAGCCTGAGCCTGCGAGCCTGAGCCTGCGAGCTCGAGCTCGTCGAGCTCAACTCAAGGGAGCTCGAGCGAGCTCGCGAGCCGAGCTCACGAGCTCGAGCCGAGCCCAAGCTCGCGAGCCTGAGCCAGGCTCGCGAGCTTGAGCCTAAATTTTTAATATTTTTAATATTTAATATTTATATATTTAATATTTAATATATATAATTAATATTTAATATTTATATATTAAATATTTAATATATATAATTAATATTTATAATATAAAAATATTTAAAATATAAAAATAAATATATATAAAAATTATGAAGAAGCTCGCGAGCCTTTTTGCAGATACAAACAGGCTCGAGCTCAAGCTCGGGCTCGTGAAGCTCGAGCTCGGGCTCATGAAGCTCGAGCTCAAGTTGAGCTCGAGTCGAGCCGGCTCGGCTCAACTTACATCCCTATTTTAGTATATCATTAAATTTTTCCAATTTAAAAATATAATTGAGGATATTGTACCATTAATTTTCTAATTTGATTTTTGTTTTTGTTTTCTCCCTCCTAGTAAGTAGGCAATAGAAGCTTGTATTCACTAACTTTTTGCACAAATTGTTTCGATGTGCAATTATCTCGAGTAAATCTTACCGGACAGGGCTGATCCATGGTTACTGCACATGTTGGTTGCTCGTGTATGAGCTACTTAGGTTCAAAGAACTCAAATTTGTTATGTAATGCTCATTGGTTAGAAATCACGAGTCTCAAAACATTTTAACCATAGATTGGGGGTCAGAAGCGAGAACTTTTAACTATTTTTAGTTGTTTCTTCTTTTTTTTCTGTTTTATTTTTGCAGTAAATTCTTAATATTAAATTAATTAGCCGTGCATTCAGTAAAGCACTTAATTAGAATGATCTTTTTTTTTATTTTATTTTATCCTTGTTATTCTAATAATCTTTTTTCTATTTTTGAAATTATTTCCAAGTCCGAAGGTTCAAAACTCATCTCTTGAGGTACTCTTGGGCATGATTGCAGAGACCTCTCATGAAAACTTTTATGTATGCACAAGGGTTCGAACATAATGAATTTTGCTTAAGCGACCATAGCTCCTTTCATATTAGGCGAACTTCTTTTGATTAATAGCTTCAAATAAATATGGACTTTTATACATAAGATGATAATTCTACCTTTAATTTAGTGTTTGGGCGTTATGGCCTATGACACCTTAAAAGAGCAAAAAAAAAAAAAATTGAAAATTTGCAATTACGTTGTAATTTTAACTTAAGTATCCTTATATCCATGCATTAAAGAATTCAATAAGCACTTTGATATATGTAAAAAAAAAATCATTAATGCTTTCAGAACATACATTTCTTTAACTTCAAATATAACACTCTGTGTTCCATATTGATTACTTCTTATTTATTTTTGGAATTTCTGAAAAAAGCTTCGTTTCTCAAAATGAATTTTTTTCTTATAAATTACCCACTTAAAGTATAATGGTATGACATTGATAATGGTTAATCACTATTAAACACTATTTTATCACCAAAAAAAAAAAAAACTATTAAACACTATTTTTTATATTTTAATTATATCACATCTAAAACTTATAATTTGGTCAAGGATCGCTACAGAATTGGGATTGATATGATGTTATCTTAGTTGAGCGAGCTACTTATATATTTTCAAGTCATTTTCCTTCAACTTATCATACTTACAAATTATAAATTTAAGAACTCTTATTATACATATTTTATTACACATTTTCATGTATTTAAGCACAGTTAAGCAATTTTAGACAATATAAGTGTGTGTTTTATTTCTACTAAATAGTTTGAGTTTTTCTCCTCAATATTAATCAACTTTTATTTCTTAGAAAAAAACAATCAACTTTTATTTGTCATACTTAAGAACACATGCATATTTGATCCATTCAGATGTAAAGTAAACTTATAACAAGAATATGTAAACTTGACTTATAACAAGAATATTAGCATTATGAAGAAGAAAAAGATGGCACAACTAAGAAAATAACATAATTAAATCAAAATTGTTATGAAATAACCCCAAATATTATGAAATATATACAAATATTCTAAAGTGGAGAGACTAGAGAATTAAGAAGAGAATTCTTTCTTTGATTTTGGTGTATTTCTCAATACAATGGCAAAGCCTATTTATAGGCACAAAACAAGATCAAATATTGATTACAAAATGAGGTAATGGAATTGTAGGTGAATCCACTAAATGAGATATTGGAGTTGTAGGTGAATCCACTAAATTATGTATTGGAGTTGTATGGACATCCACTTAATGAATTATTCATAACACTCCCCCTTGGATGTCCATCACTTAAGAATATGCCTCGTTAAAACTTTACTAGAAAAAACCCTGTGGGATAAAAACCTAGTGAAGGAAAAAGAGTACATAATTCTTTCAATACGCAATCAGATGCTGCCTCATTAAAAACCTTACCAGGAAAACCCAGTGGGAAAAACCTTGGTTAAGGGAAAAAGAGTGCAGCGCGTATTATCTCCCCCTCATGACAATATCAGCCAAGATCTTTAAGTCTACGCACACCAATATTGTAGACTAGTTTTTCAAATGTTGCTGTAGGAAGTGCCTTGGTGAACAAATCAGCAAGATTATCTCTGAAACGGATTTGTTGAACATTGATATCACCATTCTTCTGAAGATCGTGAGTGAAAAAGAACTTTGGTGAAATATGCTTTGTTCTATCTCCTTTAATGTACCCTTCTTTCAATTGTGCGATACATGCAGAATTATTTTCATATAAGATCGTCGGGATCATTTTTCCAGAAGATAAACCACAAGTCCCTCGAATGTTTTGAATCATGGATCTTAACCAAACACATTCTCGACTGGCCTCGTGAATAGCCAAGATTTCTGCATGATTAGATAATGTGGCCGATATAGTTTGTTTCATAGATCACCATGAAATGGTTGTGCCACCACATGTAAATAAATAGCCTGTTTGTGAACGACCATTATGAGGATCAGACATATATCCAGCATCTGTTTAACCCCATTCCAATGCCTTCATGTAGGGGAAGAACTATATCTTGCTAATAGATTAACAGCGAATGCTATATTAGGTCGAGTATGACAAGCAAGGTACATTAGTGCAGCGATTGCACTTAGATATGGTACTTCAGGACCAATTAGTTCTTCATCACTTTCTCGTGGTCAAAAAGGATCTTTGTTCTCATCTAGTGACCTTACGACCATAAGGGTGCTCAATGGATGTGATTTATCCATGTAAAACCGCTTTAGTACCTTTGATACATAAGCGCTTTGATATACAAAAAATTTGTTCTTTAAATATTCAATTTGCAACCCAAGGCAAAATTTTGTTCTTCCAAAATCTTCCATCTCAAAATCTTTCTTTAAGCAATTAACAGTTTTTTGAATCTCTTCAGGAGTTCTAACGATGTTTAAATCGTCAACATAAACTGTAATTATAACAAACTCATTTCCAGATCTTTTCATGAAAATACAAGGATAAATTGGATCATTCTTATATCCTTCCTTCAACAAATATTCACTTTGAATTATATGATCTCATCAAAACGTTTCTCCTTATCTTGGAAAATACTCCCACTCAACTATCATTTCAAAAACAATTTGACATCATATATTCAACATATATTTAAATAATTTAAATAATACACTTGATCACATCAAGTTTCTCATGTTGAATACAATCACACATACTAATGCTTTAATTTGATTTCATCAAATAAGCATACTCAAGTACAATCAAATAATACATATTAAACGCAATGATTTAGAATCATATTTTATAAACATGAATGTATTCATGTATTTAAGCACTTTAAACAATTTGATCACATCAAACAATCAATGCTTTAATTTAATTGAATAATGTTCTCGAGAACTTGAATTATATGCTTCAGACATATTAAATCCTTCAGGGATTTTCATATATATATATCATTATCAAGCGAGCCATACAAATAGGCTGTAACATCATCCATTAGACGCAAATCAAGTTTTTCATGCACTGCCAGACTTATTATATAACGAAAAGTAGTTGCATCCACCACAGGAGAATAAGTCTCCTCACAATCTATGCCAGGTCGTTGCGAAAACCCTTGGGCAACAAGACGTGCCTTATATCTTACAATTTCATTTTTCTCATTTCGTTTTCGCACAAATACCCATTTGTATCCTACTGGCTTTACATCTTCAGGTGTACGGACTACAGGTCCAAAACTTTTACATCTTCAGGTGTACGGACTACAGGTCCAAAAACTTTTCGTTTGTTCAAGCGAGTTTAACTCTACCCTCATTGCGTCTTTCCATTTTGGCCAATCATTTCTTTGTCGACATTCATTAACAGACCTTGGTTCTTGATCCTCATTATCATTCATCATATTTAGCGCTACATGTATGCAAATTTATCGTCAACGTTGACTTCATTTCGATTCCATCGTTTCCCGTTCATAACATAATCTATTGAGATCTCATTATTTTCACAAGTTTCAGGTACCTGAGGTTCTTCTGGAACCGAAATATTAGTTATGACTGGGGACTCTTCTGGAGTTATTTTATCCTCGATTAGACCATCTTTATTCTTAGCTCCTTTTCTTTTTCGAGGATGACTATCTTTGGAACCGATAGGTCTACCACGCTTCAGGCGTGCAGTAGACTCATTACTTTGACCTTCAGGGACAACAATTCTTACTGGAGCATTAACAGCTGGTACATGTGACTTAGTCACTTTTTTTTAGGTCAGTAAATGCGTCTGGCAGTTGGTTAGCTAAACCTTGCAAGTGAATTATCTTTTGAACTTCCAGTTCACTTTGTTTTGTTCGAGGATCAAGATGATATAAAGATAATTCATTCCAACTAATTTTCTTTTCCAGCTGCTTATTTTCTCCCCCTAATGTTGGGAAATCTGATTCATCAAAATGACAACCAGCAAATCGAGCCGTAAAAAAATCTCCACTCCATGGCTCTAGATACTTTATTATCGATGGAGACTCGAATCCAACATATATTCCCAACTTCCTTTGAGGACCCATCTTAGTGCGTTGTGGTGGAGCAATTGGAACATATACCGCACATCCAAAAAATTTTAGATGGTAAATATTTGGTTCCTGACCAAAAACCAAGTGTAATGGGGAGAATTTATGATAACTTGTTGGCCTTATGCGAATAAGTGCTGCTGCATGCAAAATAGCATGTCCCCAACAAGAAATAGGAAGTTTTGATCTCATAAGTAAAGGTCTTGCAATTAACTGCAGACGTTTAATAAACGATTCTGCTAGACCGTTTTGTGTATGAACATGTGCTACAGGATGTTCAGCATCAATTCAAATAGATATACAATAGTCATTGAATGTTTTGGAAGTAAATTCACCTGCATTATCAAGGCGTATCTTCTTCATTGGATAATCAGGAAAATGTGCTCGTATTCTAATCAATTGAGCAAGCAATCTCGCAAACGCCAGGTTGCGAGTTGATAACAAAGATACATGTGACCATCTTGTTGATGCATCAATTAAAACCATAAAATATCTAAATGGTCCACACGACGGGTGTATTGGTCCACAAATATTGCCTTGAATACGTTCCAAAAACGTAAAAGATTCACTTCCTATTTTTGCTTATAAACAAGCAGCACATGAGAAATCATTCGATTGAAGAATCTGTTGGCTCTTTAATGGATGACCATATGAATTCTCAATTATCTTTCGCATCATAATTGATCCGGGGTGGCCCAACCGGTCATGCCAAACAACAAACTTATTTTGATTTGTAAACTTCTGGTTTACGATAAAATGTGTTTCAATAGTAGATATATGCGTGTAGTACAAACCAGAGGACAATGCTAGCAACTTTTCCAATATACATTTGTTACCAGATATTGTATTAGTGATGTAAAGATACTCAATATTGCCATCACTTGTTGTCTCAATATGATATCCATTTCGGTGGATATCTTTGAAGCTTAGTAAATTTCTTTGAGACTTAGTAGAATATAAAGCTTCATCAATATAAAATTGTGTTCCTCCGGGTAACAATATATTAACTCTGCTGGAGCCTTCAATTAATTTTGCACTACCCGATATAGTATTAACATTGGCTTCTTGCATTACTAAATAAGAGAAGTATTTTTTATTTTTGAGGATGGTGTGAGTTGTTGTACTATCAGCGAGACATATATTTTCATTATTGATGTTGTTGCTGATCGAGTAAATACTCATTCTTTATTGAAACATAAAAAGAAATAAATCAATATCAAACAATATTATTTAATATAAGAAACGATAATCTTATGAATAAATTCATTTATTGAACTTTAAAACAACATACTTAAATATTTATTTATAAATTACTAGAATTAAAACTTAACAAATTTGTTTTTGAATACTTCCATCTCCAATCAAGTGATCAATTTTTTCATTAGGATCATCAAAGAAATCAGCAACATCTAAATGAGTGTCATCAAAATCGGCCATGATCAGAATCGTCTTTTTCAAAAGCAAAATTTGTTTCTATTTTCTTTATTTTACTTTTTAGCGATTCTTGGTAAAGGTCAACAAGATGCTTTGGTGTACGACAGGTACATGACCAATGACCTTTACCACCATAACGATAGCATAAATTTTTCACAAATTTGCTATTTTGGCCACTTTCATGTTTCTCTTCATTATTTTTCCACTTCTGGTGGAAATATGTGTTTTTTGAATAACCACCACGATTTCTATGACCATATCCACGACCACGTCCACGTCCATGATTTCTTTTAATGATTAAAATAGTTATGTGCTGCTACTTTCACTTCAGGGAATGTAGCAGAACTAGTTGGACGGGACTCATGATTAAAATAATTATATATTACTCAACACATTCACTTCAGGGAATGGAGTATAGTTATTTGCATATATGAATTTATATATTGCTCAACACATTCACTTCAGGGAATGAAGTAAGTATAGTTATTTGCATATATGAATTTATATATTGCTCAACACATTCACTTCAGGGAATGGAGTATAGTTATTTGCATCAAGATGAATTTCAATATCTAACGCCCAAGAAAAATAATTTTTCCTCGTAATATCAAGAGTCACAAAGTCAAGTTTTTTCCAAGATTCATCATATAATACTATTATCAAAGTATAAGATGAATAACATAACAATCATTCAACTTCTTAAAATATTTTCAACATGATAGGATTATTCAAAAGAATAATATTAATCAAATATATGCACATATATATACATATGCCTTCTTTCTAAATATCAATAGAATTATTGCATATTTCTATTTTTGTTAAATATTAAAATATACATACCTTTTCTTTACCTTTTCTTCTTGCTTTGTTTTGAAAACCTTGTCCATCAATTTTCTTTACAAACTCATAATAACTCATAAAAATTTCTCACTACATTTACATCATATGTTGAGTACCCCATGTATATCTTTTGCCAAATTTCAAAATGATTAACACCTTGAGACGGATCGTGCTGATAACGTGTTATGAAATAACCCCAAATATTATGAAATATATACAAATATTCTAAAGTAGAGAGACTAGAGAATTAAGAAGAGAATTCTTTCTTTGATTTTGGTGTATTTCTCAATACAATGGCAAAGCCTATTTATAGGCACAAAACAAGATCAAATATTGATTACAAAATGAGGTAATGGAATTGTAGGTGAATCCACTAAATGAGATATTTGAGTTGTAGGTAAATCCACTAAATTATGTATTGGAGTTGTATGGACATCCACTTAATGAATTATTCATAACAAAAATGATATTGCCAAACATCAGGGACGGAGGGAGGGGGGGCTGGTGGGTGCCACCGCCCCCTCGCAATTTTTTTTTTATATTACTACCTATAAAATTTTCAAAATTTCTATTTTCGCCCCCCCCCCTCAATTTTGTTTTTATTACTACTACCCATTAAATTTTCAAAATATCTATTTTCACCCCCCTCAAGTCACACGGTTCTACACTTCCATTCAAGATAGAAATTAAAATTTAGGGCTTTTTTCCTTCAATTGCATTCTCAAGAATCAAGATTTTGGGTGATGAAAATCTATAGATTTCTCATTTCAAAGACTAAGAAGGTATTGTGTTATTTGAATATAAATCTTTAAAATTTAATTCTAATACTTTACTACATATTTCATCGGTTACTCTAAAATTTAGTTTAAGAATATTTTTGGTTTAATAATTCTAACAAATAGATTATGGGCATCTATAAAACAATTGAAATGGTTTAAAGAAGAGAGAAATTGATGATATAGTATAGATCAAAGATAAATATTTCATACTTGAACCTAATTTCTTATTAAATTTCCCCCCATAAATATAGCGTACCGTACCGCGGGGCACCCCCCCTGAATCCTTCGTCTATATGCAAAAAAATTAATGTATAACTATATCACAAAATCTCGCCCCCCTCACCGAAAATCCGGGCTCCGTCCCTGCAAACATAAGCGACATGTGATGCAAACACAGCAAAAGAGTAATTAATATCTTCATCAAACTAGATATCGGATATTTATTTACTAACATAAGGCTCTATCTACACAAACTACTAGGAACAGATTTATAGCAAATAAAAAATAAAAAAGTACTATATATATAGAAGCAGAACTATGATCAGTATATATATATATATATATATAGATTATATGCCCAATTTTGGTCATACTAATTTAATATACTAATAAAGGTCCAAATCTGGGACAAGGGCCCAAATATGGAACAAAGACCCGGAACCAAGACAAGGCCCATAACTAGAACAGGATCCGCGTCCTCTGTCTGGGTCACTTACGACCTGGAATACAACCCGAATCACATAAGGCCTCCGATCAGTCCACGTGGCATGATTCAACATGGTTCAAAGTGTCGGCTAATATCCGATGATATCCGCCGATCCACAACCGGTTCGGAAGGGGTCCGATCCGATAAAATCAGATGATACCTTAAATTTTCCGGTGTGTTTTGTATCGCCGATACTATGATACTATCGGAGTATCGCCGATATTATCGGATGAATGTCGGTGATACTAATCTGCCATTGTTTGGTTAAGAGATGAGAGGTAGTCCTACATTTTCCATTTGCTCCACCATTTTTGAAATTTCAACTTTGTGCACGTTAGAATGAAGTTGAAGGTGGCGATTTCAAGAGGGCATAGGAGGTAAAAATATATGTAGACAAAAAATTAGGAGAAGATTTGAAGGAAACTGGACACGAAAACAAAACAGAAGAGACATGAAGTAGAAGAGGCGTACCGGCGGAATGAACTGAAGAAGAAGAAGGGTTTGTGGATTAGAGTGTTTGACTACTTCTTTCTTTTATATATTGTTTTTTGTTTCCTTCTTCCTTTTTAGCTTTGTTGTGCTGATGAAATAGAAAAAAAGTAGTCTTAACTCTCAAGTGGGTCTCTTCTCGACAAAAGAAAAAAGTTGGTTTATTATATTATATATAATATAATATTATTATGTCATATTCATTTTGATTTCATTTAAAATTATATATATAATTTAAAATATATATGATATATATATGTGTGTATATATATATTTTTATTTTAAAACATTATTAATATCTATTTATTGTATAATTCTTATTTTTATGAATTAATTCTTTCTTTTTTTTGGAAATCCTAGGGTAAATCTCTGCCAGTCACCTAGCAGAGCAAACCTGTCCATACGCAATAGCCCGCAAACCACGTATGGAGGTAATCCGCCCTAGGTTACCCATAGCCGACGGGCTCAATAAGCGCAGGGGCCCCCAGGGGAGGATGTAGGAGTAAATTCTCCCCATCCCCTTCTCCTGGGTTTTGAACCAGGGTGGGTTCTCACGGCTGAAAGCCTTGTGACCACTAGGTCACACCCCTTTGCTTTATGAATTAATTCTTTGACAGACTAGAATGATATATTTAGCTTCATTGATGGTTGATGTAGAAAATAGTTTTAATATGTATTAAAAAGTAGCAATTTGTGTCATTTATATTTGTCTCTAATTTTACTAATTTTTTTAGAATTTTTGGAGCATTTTATAATGCTTTTGTATCGTATCGCCCGATAATATCCCGATACGTCGCGATCGATATGGAACAGCATCCCCTGATATTATCCCCGATACCACGACTTTGAACCATGGGCATGATCCAGTAAGTACACGTGTTAACTTTACATCTCTACATGGTGTCTACTATAAATACCCTCATGTATGACCAATTGAGAGGTACGCAATAACTATTCACTAAATTCACTATTAGATTCACTGTAGCTCCGAGCTACGAATTTCGACCTAGATTCTAGGCAGACCCACTTATAAATTACGAGGCTTATATCACTACCTAAAATTAATACATTAGTGACAAAATATCAAGTGACAATATCAAAGTTGTCACTAATTGCAAATCATTAGTGACAACATTTTTTGTGTTGTCACAAGAATAGGTTTTACATGTTTAATAGTGACAAGATTTGTATAGAAGTTGCCACTCTAGATAGTTAGTGACAAGAAATTTGTTGTCACTAATGACAATTAGTAACACGCCTTTAGTGATAACTTAATAACAACAATTATAGTTGTCACTCTATTTGTGTTGTCACTATACATGTGTCACTAATTGTCAATAGTGACAACTTTAGAGAAACTCTTATCATTAAATTTTTTTATAGTGGCAAAGCAAATATTCTTGTCACTCATTCTTTATATCTAGTGACAATTTTAACATTGTCACTTCAAATTTTGTCACTAGTATTACTTTATGTTGTAGTGTGTTAGGACCTTTTAATTGATTTGAACTACGTTAAACTTGATCTTATTAATAGGTACGTAGGCAGCTCTATCTTGGAGTGCAGTCTATAATCTATTGAACTTCAGGTCGGGTCGGGTCGGGTCCTGCCCGAATCTCGACTAGACTGTGTTGTAGTTCTAACGAAATACGACCCAGATCAGTTGGTCGTCTGTGGGAACGTCTGCTTAGCCTCGGTGAACGATCGACTCGAACTATGGAAAAATCAAGCATACGCAGGAACAAGGGACTTCAAGGAGAGGAGAGACAACGCACGCTAAACCGCGAGGTAGAACCACCCCCGGGCTTCGAAATGGGTGACGAACCCGTCATAATAATGACAAATGAGCACAGAGCAATTCCACCAAAAAATGTAAAAATATGCTCAAAAAGCTCTACAAGAGTATTTGGCTAAATCTCTGGCTACGCCACACATACAAATAAATCTCGACCCTGTTACGCCCCGTAGGCTATTCCATAAGCCCATTCCGCCAACGAATAAGGCCAAGAAAGCCCAAGAAAATGCGGTACAAGAGGAAGATCGGGTGCAAAACTCCGAAGAGGAGGCTGAAAGCCACGCCCATTCACTTCGTGAGGGTGACAAGGGCAAAAATATTGTGCATGACGAGGTGTTTGACTCACCTAATATGCCTAAGAAGATCTTTTGTCCTGTCTCAGTTCTTCAAAGGAAAATTCTCCCTTTTGCGAGGAAATCTTATCAGAATCTCTAGGGAACTCCCGTATCCCCGATCTACCAAAGTACGATGGATCAATCGATCCCAAAACACATGTGATTGCATATGAAAATCTGATGACAATGCACAACCTATCGGATGCTTTGAATAGAAGAATCTTTTTGACGACCCTCACGGGTCGAGCCCAAGATTGGTTTACACATTTACCCACCGGATGTATCATAGATTATATCCAGTTCATGCACAAATTTGAATACCATTTCGTTAGCAAACGTAAATATGACAAATCCGTAACCCACTTATTCGGCATACGACAAAAAGATGATGAGAGTTTACGATCTTTTATAGATCGTTTTAATGATGAAACTCTTGATGTGCAAGGACTAACTAACGAGACCAAAATCAATTTAATGATAAACGCTTTGAAGATGGGACCTTTTGCCGACGCATTAATTAGGGACCGTCCTTTCGATATGGAAGAACTTATGGTGGTGACTCAAAAATACATTTATGCCGAGGAGATGAACGAACTCAAGAGAGAAGAACGGAGAGTCCAGAAGCAATTGAAGGATAAAGCTCAAGAGAAGAATCAAGGTTTGAAAAATGACCGATTGGACAAGCATGGTAGGCCTCGATATACGAGGTTCGAGAATTATACCCCATTGAACACTTCGAGAGGACAGACATTGTTGGCTATCGAGAACAAAGATATGTTGATATGGCCGCGACCCATGAAAGAGAGAGCTAAAAAGAAGAATCCAAACAAATATTGCAGGTTCCGCAAAGATACGGGCCATGATACCGAGGAGTGCTTCAATTGACAGATGCTATGTGAGGTAATAAAATAAATATAAAAAATTGATCGTATTTTTCTTTAATTGATTTTTCTGATTATTGTAGGATGAAATCATTTCTTATTTGTAAAGTCACAATTTAAATGCCAATAACATTCTTCATATTATTCTTATTTATGTTTCTATATTTTGTAGGATGAATTGATTTTAATATGTTTATACTAAATAGGTTTAGTATGAATAAAATAAATTGTCTTCAAGAATTTTTTGTTACACAATGAAGGTTTTTTTCCTTTTTTTTGTCCTTTTGACAAAATAAAATAAAAGTTGGAGTGCCTTTAACAACTCTCTAAAATTAATATAGAATAGTTTTTTGCAGATAAACGTTAACACATGGGTGTAATATACAATTTACCCTTGTTATTCTAATTATCTTTTATCTATTTCCGAATGTATCCACGAGCTCAAAAATTCAAGACTAATCTCTTAAGTTACTCTTGGACTAATTTCCTTTGATGTCTTCCCTTTGGTCATCATGTCAGCAATAGTTTGATCAAGCAGGCTCTTGATGTTTAGGTAATTTGCAGCCAATATATATTAGGTCAAACAGCGTTCCCTGGTCAAACCAAACTTGAACAACTTTTTTGGTTCGAGAAGTCTTGAAATTCGGCTCGAGCTCAGCTAGCTTAATAAAAAATGATAAAATATGTATAAAAAATCAAACTACTCGAGCTCGACTCGATTAAATCTCGGCTCGACTCGATTAAATCTCGGCTCGACTAATAATCAAACCAAACCAAACTCAAATACAAAATTTGAAGCTCGATATTAATTCAAACAAGTTTGATCAACAATTTATTTAGCTCGACTTATTTGCAATCCTAGATCAAGTAGAGCACGTGTGGTTAATCGAATTACAAAAATATTATCATGAATCTTTTGGATCACAAAATTTATTTTAGTATGTTATTAGTAATTTTACTAATTTAAAAATATAATCGAGGGTGTTGTATCATTAATTTTTTAAAAAAACGAATCTACTATAAGTAGGCAGCAGGAGCTAGACAACTTATATGATGGGGTTAAGGGAGTGTTTGCAAACTCTAAACAAAAGCACTTTTGAGCTTTTAGCTAAAAAAAAGCAATTTTATAATGTTTGCAAATTCTGCTTTTGCTTCTGATTCTCTAAAATTAAGCTCCCAGAAGTCAAAAGCTCCAAGTTGGGTAGGGGGTGCTTCTAGGTGCTTTTTAAATTCATGCAATTAAAATAAATTTTTTATGACAATTTTATCCTTGAAAATATTTCCATATTCCCAGATTAGTCCTTAAATCTTTTTTTAAAAAAATAACATTAAAATTCACAAAAACATCATGAGAGCAGTTTCTTAATGTAAAATCGTTCATCCCTTTCCTAGGATTCCTACTGATTTGTTGGAAATTAAATTAATTATATTTTAGTAGTTGGATATTAATGAAATCAAGAGATATTTCAAAGCCAAGAGTTCTGAAAATCCAAAACTCCCAACCTAGCTTATATCATGTACTGTTATTAAAAAATAATTAATTTTTATTTTTAAATTATTTTTATGTTTATAATATTTGTTAAAATGCTTATTGCAAGCTAGTGAGGTCTAGAAAATCTTAAAAGAAAGAAACAAAAAAAATTGAATGTGAGCATGTGACGGACACTTGTAGAATTTTTGACTATCCTTTAAAAATCAATATTATTTCATAAACATATGTCTTTAGGGGTATTTTGTTAAAAAAAATTGTAGGAACATAATGTGAAGAAAATATGATTTTTATTTTATTTTAGGGGCAATATTGTACTTTCTGGAAAAAAACTAATTGATAATTATTTCTATTTGCAAACACTCCCTGTAGCTTTTTTATACTTTCTGCTTGTCTTTGCAAACACTACCCACTTTTGCTTTTCAAGTGATTCTGCTTATTTTTCACTCAAAAGCAATTCTCTAGAAGTAGTAGATTTTGCAAACATTCCCCAAGTAGAAATAGAATAAGCAGAAGCTTCTACATATTAACATTATGCACAGATTGTTTCAATTTACGATGATCTAGCGTAAATCTTAACTGTCAGGGTACACCATAGTCCTCAAACATCATGGCTGCCTAGTGTATGAGCCACCATGGTTCTAAGAACCTAAAATTTGTTAGGTAATGCTCACTGGTTAAAAACCACAAGTCCGAAGATATCTTAACCGTAGATTGGGGTCCAAAAGTGACGTCCCTGATAAAGTATTGATAGGTAGATGACACGAAGTTGTATGATTGTATTTGGCAATGTGATGAATAATATTACAATACATGTATAATCTTCATTCTTCAAACATCAGATCCAAATATCCATGTTCCTTTTTCAAATACAAGCGTAAACCGTCAACAGTATTAGCAATAGACAATAATTTACAGAAAGAATACACATATGACATTACAATAATTAACAATACAACCCCTAATTCCCCATTCATGAAATATACAAACAATCCTACTGTAACTATCACCGTATCGTATTTAGCTTTGTATACCCTAGTTTCTATCTTTTGTATGTTTTAATAAAGTGAAGATATAACCTGGGTCAAAATCATAGCCATAAGCAAAAGTCAGAATAAATCTCACTAGACTTAGCTTTTAAGTTATTTGTTCCTCTTTAAACCGGAGAAATGCTACAGACTGTTGCTCATTGTTCTGGAAGTCCATTCTTCTATTTGGTATTTGCCTGTCAATTACTGTAGTGTTTGGTCTCGATTGTGAACCAGTGTTGGCAGTGCCCCTAGCAGCAGGTACATCGTGGTTGTGCTTTCCTTCATATGTAGTTATTACAGCTTTTGGGTCAGTTGCAGCCCTTTCGACATGCTTCCGGACATTGCACCCTGGGCTCGTGCATTTGTAGTAGCTTCTGCAAACACAAGTAAGATAACTGTTGAACAAGTAGAAGAATAAACAGTAGCAGAGTGGTACCATCGTAGATGATGGGACCCACATGGATCCTACCACATCAATGGTTGAGATTGCCTGAGGACCTCGAATCCCATCCCAGGAGCTTCTAAGATAATTCTTTATTTGTGGATTCTAACTCATACTGAAATTATTTTCCGAACAGCCAACTTTTTAGCATGGTGAAGGGAAAATTTTACACACGCCCTCACTTATTGTGTAATTACCAAAAAAAAAAACCTCACCTTTTGGAAATTACCAACACAACATTTTAAATACAGAGGGGGTAACTGTAAGATAGTTAACATGAGGGAACTTTATGTAGTTTTCAAAAAGTTGGGGGGGGGGGGGTTGGTAATTACACAGTAACTGATGGGTCTATGATAATTCGGCACTTTAGAGTTGGCCACAGCTCTAGCAAACTAGATAATGATCAAGGGGGGTTAAAAGATTAAGCTAACAATGCTCATTACTAGGTTCGACAAGAGGCAATATCAAAAGAATAACCTCCACTTATTTTTCTCGTACGAAAGTTTGTGACCTATTTGAATTGGCACAATATCTTCAAATACAGTTTTGATAGCGAAAATGCAATGAGGAGAAAAGAAAAATGTTTCACCTTGGGTAAGGATTTCCTTTAACAACCTTCTGGCCATATTTTCGCCACCTATAACCATCATCTAAGAGATCAACTTCACTGGTCGTCTGAACAATGATCCGGGGCTCTGTAACAGTGCGATGAGATGACGCTTGCTCCGAACTCTGAACCTCAATGTTTCTGTCAACATTTCAACATGCAACACTTATTCAGAAAATCAACAACGAGGAATTGTTAATTAACATGGTTTGGTAAATAATATACCTTCTTTTGGATTCGGGTTCATCCTCAGCTCTTCCATTTACTCTAGTTTCAGCATCGCCCACTTCCTCACTGTCACTTGATCCAGATATATGTTCAGGTGTAAATTGACTAGATTCATGATCTTTGTTTGATGATAAATAAGCAACCCCGTCATTAGGATTGTTCAAATTACCAATCTGACCCTCAGAGCCCAATCCAGAGTTTCCCTGATAATTCATGGTTCCATTTTGGTTTCCCGTATCTTTTGTACGCTTACTGGGTGGGGCATGGTTGTGTTGGCCTTTGTATATGATCTCAGTTATTTGACCATCAAAAGACCGTTCAACTTTCTTCTTGACTGGACATTTTGGATAAGTACATTTATAATAACTTCGAGGATATTCGCTGCCCTTCACCTGCTTTTGCCCATACTTCCTCCAATTGTACCCATCATCAGTAGGTTTATCGACAGTGAAGTTAGGAGGTTGAGATTTTTTATCAGAATTGGAAATTTCAGATGAGTCCATGATGTTAGGCTCTCTCTTAGGAGGAGGTATCTGCTGTTGTGAAGGTGCACTGGAAGTATGAGATTGCAGCTGTGAAAGAGATGAAGCAGGAGCTGCTGACAAAGATGGGTATTCAGACTGGACGTGCATTTGCGCTTGAGCATGAGCAGTTAACTGGGCCAACATATGTTGATGTGACATTCCAAATGTACCCTATTTCAAGAATAAAGCAACTAATAAATAGTTTAAACATGCGTAAAATAACAACTCCAAGAAGTTAACAAATGTTTTCAAGGAAGAAAGTCGAAGGTGCTTTCCAGAATTCAAATTTCCACTACATTTTAGATTATACGAGGAAATAATCATCTGCACAGGTTTCATACAGAGGCATATATGAATGACTCCGTGAATGCCCAAAATCCCTCCAAGTTTCAACTACAAGAAAAGAACCATTCCAAATGGTAGACAGTGCTCAGGATCAAACTGGTCAGTGTATAAATTGAAAAGCTGAGAAACATGGCAAACCAAGCAACCATGATACGGTTCCTTCGATTATGATGACACTAGAACCGCCTATAGAGTACATCCATATTCACTATCATAGCAGAAAGCGAAAAACCAATATTCACGGAAAGGAGGAACTATAGAAGAAAAATGTAAGGAGCACTTTAGGACGTGAAGCAACAGTTCTCTCCAAAATCAGGTAATATCATAGAGATCTAAAGGTCAAGAACCTTGGAAGAAGAAGCTAGGAGGTCAAATATTTCCTCTCAACATCTCAGAGCAATTTACTTTTCCCGTACACAAAGAAATCCACTCTTCAAAAAATTAGAGACAATATCAGCATCTGTGTAATTTCTACTCTGTCTACGTTTAAATGAGATGTTTAAAAACACATAAAAGAAGGAATAAAAAGAAATTTCTACTTAGATTGGATATCAAACTGAATTCGATTCCCTCTGCCAACGTGAGGACTATGTTGATGGGCGATCTGTAAGTACCTCTGTAGCGACCTATGGTCCTAGAGGCATGCCCTAGCCCAGGTAGTAGTGACCTGAGCCGACCCTACTTAAACATTTTGGTACCAAAAAAAAAAAAAGATATCAAACCAATATTTGTAGCCACGCATGGTATAAAACGCGAAATCCCATTTTCAAAACAACATAAAGTAACTAAGCCCCCACCCCCTTAGTTACTCGTTCCGCAACATGACTCCTTATAACAAAGAATTAGCCATAATTGGCACAATTGACTCCATTTTCCCTTCACAAACTCCACAATTAGACCGAAAAACGAAGCTCCAGCTTCGCCGTTTTCCACCAATCTTTCCTACACAACAATTAGTCATAACAAATACATACAATCCACTCTTCCTAAAACTAAATCCAGTTAATCACAACAAAATTAGGATTTCCACAAGATCAACAACAAAGAACTAAAGCAACACATAACTTACTAACCAACATCAACTAGCTTAACATCACACATACACAAAATAATGCTACATGCCACCACTAATTTGTCACTTGTTATGATAATTGGCAAACATAAATTACGCTAATCAAATCAAATGCATTTATCGCACTCAATTCTTACCAAAAATTAAAAGAAGTGAAAAAACGGAGAACAATAATCGGTGGTATATAGCATATCCATCGAATACCTGCGAAGACGAAAAAAACCCCGGCGAATCGAGCAAGCTAGCCGGACTCAACCCCGGCGGAACCGTAAACATACTCTGCGGCTGCGACACCGCTAATCCCTCCGGCCGATTCTGCTGAAACCTAAACTCCCCACTCCCACCACCACCTCCACTCTCCGCCACCGCCTGAACAAAATTCTGCCGAACGTTCGGCGCGGCGGCTGGAGAAGACATGGCGCCGGCCAGGAGCTGCGAAAACGAACGGAAATCGTTGTCGGAATCATTTCCGGCGAAGAAGCTCGAGACTAAAGTCATCGGACCTGGACTCATTCCCGTTCCACTCATGAACAAGTTCTCGAATGAATTCCTAGGCGGCAGAGTGATCGTCGGCGCAGTAGGGTTTGCCGCCGCCGGCGGCGGCGGTGGCGGTGGAGATGCTTTGTTTTCAGCCATTCGATTGTGGTTTTGACTTTGATGCGCCAGAGAGAGAGAAAAAGCTGTTTTTGTCTCTAAATTTATGAAACTTCGACAGAAAGTCGTCGATATTGCTTTTCGTTAAGTTTCCAATTTTGGTGTAGCCGAAATCTGATTTTCTTTCTTTATATTTCTATTAATAAACCAAAAGATAATACTATTTCCACACGCAAGATCCTTATTATTTTGTATTTTTTATTGTATTTATTTTTATATATATGATAAGTGTATAATTTTTTTATAAAACATATAAGTAATTTAAATTTTATATACACGTCATTTATAAAAATTAATACAATAGAAAATGGAACACCGTTTACAATAGAGAATCCGGATTGATTTTCACCCACAAGATCTTCTATTGAAAAATATTGTTATATCTCCTAAATCATTTATTTCTATGTATGACAAATGTATAACTTTTTTTCTTAATTATATAAGTGGTTTGAATATTGTACACTTTTCAGCTTCGTTTGTTGGGGTTTATAAAGTTGATATATCCATTATCATTCCTAATTTTCAATTTGCTTCAACAAGCTCGGCCCATGATATTGTAATGACTTGTTTACCCATGTAATAAAAAAACCTAAAATACATAACCTAGTTTCTAACTCAGAAAAGTTATTCACGTCATAGAGAGGTATGTCATGAGAGAGCATAGAGGCACCGCTGCTTCTACTCATCTTTCAACATAATTCTCCTTAAAAATGGTTGAACTTTTTTGAATTTGCATTTTATTCTACTCTTCTTATAGTGAAAGAAAAAAATATTAAGAACCCTTTAAATTGATGTCCTGGCCTGGTTTATCAGATTAGTGAACATCGCAAATCTGAAACATTAATGTCATTAAATTTTGAATAAACACGTCTCATTCCAAATGGTGTGTTTTTGTCCTATATAAAGCATATGAGCCCCTTGGTAATAGAGATATACATAATAAACTTTATATTGCTGTATTTGTTAAAAGTTCCCTACCAAGTGCATTTGACTTATTTGAGACTTGACATGATGAATGAGAAAAGAAACGATGGAAGATGAATCGAAGAGGAGATTGAAGAATCAAAAGGTTGAATGATATTTGATTCTCTAGATTTGTGAAAAGTGAGAACATGAATGTTTGTATGCTGAACAGTAATTCACGTCTCAATTGCCTTGTTGGCTTCCTTGGCTTAGTAATTTTGTATAACTAAATTGTTATTGGTCCCACATTAGATTTGAGTAAAAAATAATATGGATAATATTGGTAATCCAAGAAAATGAATAGGATATTGTAGAGTTTTTTCTTTTGAATCCATCGTTATACAAAATGTCAACCAAACAACTTGAAGATAAATCTTTAGGATATCAACTTTATTTATTTTTGCAACCAAACATTTTTTTGTCAATGTATCCCTCCATTTCTACCATAACTATCAAGTATAATTTTATTATAATATTCAATCCTATGAGGGCAACCAAATGAAGCTTTCATGTATAGAAGTCGATGCAATAAGAGATACAACATCATTTGCAACAGAGGATCCAGATTGCTATTTTCGTTCCAAAATAGATAATACTATTAACTATTAAGTATGTATTTTATTGTTTTCAGTTTTGTCTTTATCATAATTTTGGGTGATTCTAAGATGGGCCGAATGTATTGGAACCGGACCATCAAACATCATTGAATAAAGAGATAAATTTGTAAAAAGCACATTATTCACCTACATCTAATAGTCTCCAATACAATCGGTTCATCTTAGAATTTTCCACTAAATTTGATGCTAAACTTCGACGTGGCAATTTGGGAAAGATTAAGGCTATGTTTGCTTGTATTTTTTAATTAATTAGATTTTCCCTTTTTTTAAGAATGTGTATTATGTATACTTGTATAAAAATAATGTGATGTTGATTATATTTGTTATCATAAAGGATCTTGGGATTCCTTTATTCAAATGTGATATGTCGATGCATAATATGTAAAATGATTGGTTAGTTATTTTTTGGTAATGATTATGCCATTCAAAAATAGTAAAGTAATAGAGAAGATATAAATAGTAGTTGGAGTATAAAATAATTTTTCAGAAAGTTATAAAATTTACTTACTTTTTTTCTTTATTTTTTTTAATTATAGACAAAAGGGATATCTTGACCCGATAAATTTGGGTCAATAACTTTTAATCATGGGCCAAACAAATCCAATAAGACTCCAAATTAGGAGAAAAAAGTCTCAATATGTGACGGTCTGAATTAAACTCAGGACCTCTCACATGAAATTGGAAGCTGATATCACTATACTAACAAACATTGGATTAAAATTTACTTACTCTAGCAACACAATTGGAGCACGAGAACAGAGATTCTAGTAAAGATCTTTTCCATTTTAAAATTAGCTACGTCGACATACTATACTTTTTACGAAATAACCAAAGTGAATGTTGTTAGAATTTTATGGACTTGTATCATGTACATATATATAAGCATTAATATTAGCATTTGGGCATACAGACGTTATGCATTACGGTTTAATTATATATCTCACGTTATCTTAAAGTTTAGAGGCTTAATATAAGTGATCTGATAAGGTTATTATATATGTCTAAGTCATCCTATATTGATTATGAATTCTAATTAAATATGTGTAGATACCCAGAGACTTAATTCCAATTTATGATGGGATAATTAGCAATTAAGTTCAAATTTATCCATAAAGGGGGGTTATGGTCGATGTACACTCTTTTCCCCTCTTCTCGCAAAAATCCATCATCTAGAGGAAAATTCAAGGGTCTACAGTCTATACACTGGAAGGCATAATTTTATCTCATAAATTCAGGTAATTTTCTATTTATCGCTTATTACGTGATTATCATGAAATTCAAAGATTTGAGGTAATAATTTTTATCAAATATTCTTATGTATAGAAGACAATCAATCACTTGCAAAAAAACAAAAACAAAAAACGGAGAGAGATAGAAGACAATCAATCGATAAAACCAGCACAAAAAAATCAAGAAAGTAAAACGAACCTTAAACAGAAAGCAAATGTGAGTTACTAAAGAGAAGAGCAACACAATAGTCCCCAACTGAATCCTATATATTTCCTATTTTCCGATTTCTCACATTTGTCTATATTTTCTTATAAAATAAAAATTCATCCATACCAATTTTTCATTAAAAAAAAAACACATGTCAATTATACTTAATCATTACATTTTATTTCTATTAATAAAAAACCATCCAACCCCATTTTTTACATTGTATTCTTCTCCCTAAAATTTGCTTTGTCTTAATCTACGAAAAATGAGAAATGAGAAATGAGAAATAGATGTTCATCCAATCGGGACCATAGTTGTGATGTTCAAGAAAACAAAAACTTAAAAAATTAACCGTATCGTTCTCAAAAAGAAAAAACTAAAAGAATTTAAAAACTATTACATTTCACTTGATAGTAATTTGATAGGTACTAAATTGCCATAATACACTTGAATGAATTGACTATAGTTTCTCTATTGCTTGGGGACAAATTTTGGAATAATGAGGGCACAATATTTAATTACCTCAAAATTGCAGAAGCGAAGCGTGAAAATTATCGTTGTCCAAATTTGTCTAATGTTATTTTTAGGGGTTTTCAAATACTGATTCTTCATTACAACCCTAATTATTAAGGAAAATGATAGATAGTCCCTCAAATGAAAAAAATAATATTATTGTCCTTAATGTTTTAATTTTATTTCAATTAAATTCTTTTTGGACATTTTTATCATCAGATTGCCTCAAAATGTATGATCATACATAAAGGTAAAAATGTCCAAAAATAAGTGAAACCAAAAATAGTACTGAAACAAAATTTGAATATTAGGGTTGATAATATTAATTTTGCAGTTAAGGAACTATTTTTTTTACAAGTGGTATACTTCATGGACTGAAAATGTCCAAGACCGGAGCCAGAATTTTGTTTTTTATGGGGGGAGGGGGGATAATTTGAAGAGGCAAAGTTTAAAATAAATTTGTAGCACAAGAAAATAATTTTTTCAAAGTTTAGAGGGACGAATGCCTCAACCAGCCGTGGCTCCGTCTTTGAAAATGTCATTAGCCCTTATTTATATAATTTTGTGAAAAGTTACTCGTATGCATGTGTGCACGTTAATTGGCCATATAATATCCTTGGTGGCTTGCGTAATGATGGAGTCGACATTCTTCTAGATTGTGGGAACCCAAACGACTTGTGTGTGTTTGGCTACTAGCAAGCACGATGGCCACTTTGAAGACTTTCCTTGGATTTTTATTAAAGAATATTCTATAATTCTGTATCGTTGATCACAAGTTATATAATTCATTATTACCGACCTAAATTGAATTTTCCGGGGAGAAAAAAATGAATAAAGAAAAACAATATAAGTCACGTCATAGATCTTTTGCCTTCTGTTTGATTTGATAATCTAAATCAATCTTATTGTCTTCTAGTATATATATATATATATATATATATATATATATATATGTTAAGCACTAATAGATTGAGCAAAGGTAAAGAGCTCAAGGTTGGTTTGAGTGGTAAGCAACTCGATTTTGATTAACTAAGGTCTCGGGTTTGATACGCAGTTAACACCGTTGGGAGACTCACCCACCAGGCCACATGTGTGACCCGAGTCGATCAACAGATTAGCCCGGCAATGCTTGGGATACTGTGATAGACAACAAAAAAAAAAAAATAGATTGAGCAGAACTCTACTAGCACGGTTATCTAACGGTGACTTCGTTAGTTTCACTTGAATATCACACTTTTAAATTTTATAGAAGACGAGAATCTCGTCACTTTATATTTGTAGGCGTAGTATGGGCCGGTAGTGATCGATTTGTAATGTTTGATCTAATGAGAGTTAAGACTTAATTCTTAGCGTATTGATGGGGCTATATATATATATGACGATCAAAGTTGAGCTACATATTCCAATGGACTTTGACAAAATAAATATTTTGTGGTTGTCAAATTCACTTTATAGGGGTAATTTTTACTGTTTTTAACTGACCTGATCTTTTCAATTAACAAAAAAAAAATGCATAAAATTTTCATTAAAACCTCTCTCTCTCTCTCTCTGTGTATATATATATATATATATTTCGTGACATTTAAAATCCATTATATTCATGAATATAGATCGTATAATAAATATCTAAAATAAGCAGTTAAGGTAAAATTTCTAACATCGTACTAGTTCTTATAGTTCTAGCTTCGATCTGTCTTTATCCATGAACTATGTCCATAAATGTGGGTGGGGGTCGGCCAAAAATTGCATTTAATTCATAATAATTATTGGGCAAACCTATAAATGACCCACAAATTGAATGCCATAAATAGAAATGACTACAATTACTTTCATGTAAAACATGTCTTAATCAATATTGGGGCAAGTATAGAACTTGAGTTGTCTTGACCAAGACTTCTACGATTATAAACTTGAATATGAAAATGGATGAGGTCTAATACAAGTAATCAGTACCCCAAGTTGAATTAAAACTTAACGATCTCGTTCAAATCGTATGAGAGGTGTGTTTATTTGTCTATTTTAGATATCGTTAGTTGGTTGTTATTAATGGTAGTTGTTAGCGAACGATTTTTTATTTTTGATATATATATATATACTAGTCGAAAAGTACACCGCGCTAACGCGCGGTGGAACACCGCACCCGGATCAAACAGGGCTATTGTTCATTTTGTTGGCTAAAATTTGGGAGGGGGTTTAATTTACTGGCTCATATTCAGGTAGAAGTCAAGATTGTAGACATGAGACGTATATAAAATTTGATGTATATCACTGAAATTGCAACATAAAGATGCGATTAATTAGTGTGGTAAAAAGGTTTTATTATTTACCCCTCTTCGATTATTTTTTTGGGAAATACAATTACTAAGTAATATAAATAACAATAATAATAATAATGCTTAAGTTAAGCTTAGAATGAGATATTGCACTAATGATGTTTTAATTCTATAAAAATTAGTTAGTTATATTTTTTATTAATTGTTCTTATAATATTATTAGATATCTAATTTTAAATCAACTATATACATATGAATTTGTAGTTATGAAGTAATTATAATGAATAGGCTTTTTATTTTATGTTGACAACTTATTTCATTCACTAATTTGGTTTTGGGCCTATGATTTTCATTTTTTTTTTCTAATTGGACTATGGGCTGAAAAATAGCTAGGCTTTCTTACTTCGTTTTTTATCCCCTGCTAATAGAAGCCCAACTTGATGTTCAATCTGGCGAAGAAAATTCCACTTTTAAATGAACGTGTTTTTTTAAGCAATTACATAGACAGATATGCGAACCACTCATATATATATATATATATATATATACGGAAAATTCTAGTCCAGACCCGACTTGGCCGCACCCATGTGTATTTCACAAGGAGAGTGTATTATACTTGCCATATAAATGGTAAGTTATTTTAAAAAATATACATGAGTGTGGTCGAGTCGGGAGCGGGCTAGAATTTCCCATATATATACATATGCATCTATATATATCACAAAGAACAACGATAGAGCAAGTTTACAACCCACATAACTATTTTGTACGCTTATACATGCTGATAGACAACTGCAATGTGACAATTCAAAACAACGCATAAATGAGGATGGCACAGTATAGATATTTGCTGGAGTGCATTTCACTATTTATGGCGCTTGTACGCTTTCACAGTGAGCATGTCATCATCATCAGATTCATCTGCGAACAAATATTCGAGAGAATTATGCATAAATATAATTGCCAGCTTAGCCTGTGCCATCCAATTTACACAAAGATTTCAAATTATACCTTTGAGAAACAACTTGCGGCGTCCCCAAGTAGTTGGCCCAGCACTCGATTCTTGGACATTATCGATCATGGATGGACCAGAAGGTGGCAATTGAGATCGGGACGGACTCACGCAGCACGCCTCATCTAGTTAAATACATAAGTAGCAATTAGAATGCAATGCACATGTGTGAAATATAACCATAGTAAGTATGAAATTTTTTCATTTGAATTATTTTTCTTTTTATCTACCTATGCTTGATAGTTCCTCAACATTGAAATTAGGAGGATCCTGTTCGAAATTAGGGGACAGGGTGTTGAGGGAAGACAACTCGCCTAATGTCTTGTTAGCTGATAAAGAATGGCCATCAATGCAGGAAAATACGTGTTATCTTGCACCGTTGAATGCAAACAATTATGAAGCCTAATAATCATATATTAAGTTGATATTCATTACCATTATCACCAGTAGAAGTCGATGTGTTGTTAATAGTCACGGGTAGAAGAGGGGTGGATTCGGTTACAACAGACTTGCCTTTATCGATAGTCTTTTCAATTGTTGTGTCAACTGCAATGAGGGGCGCATCCTCAGTATCAATGATTTCAGTGATAGTATACTGATCTTCTTGTTTTTTTCGTATGACACACATTGGCAGAATGGAGGAAGCTATTTTGACCCTGCAAAATGTTTGGAAACCCATGAGTGGTTTCATGTAGTAAAATGTAATTATTACACACCTTGGAATCGATACGCGCAGTTCTTGACATCGAGAACACTCAAACTCCCAACCAATTTCTGCAGCAGTAGCTGAGGGACACTTATGACAGGCGGCGTAATAACAATGCTGTTTGAAATTTGTGATTTTAACCTTGGCATTCACTTTCATTTTTCCATACTGTAATGTGAAACGTTAAAAACTCCACTCAACACATCAGGTATATAAATATAATACGATGAAAGATGCTGGATGAGGGGGAAATGTAAATGTGTCAGGGAGGCAAAAAGAAACTAACCTCAGTTGAATCCACAAGACCACTGATATCTATAGTCTGAAGCTAATTACCCCCACTTAATGATGCATTGCGTGCTATGTAGTTGCGCGCTGCAACGATCTCCCGTAGAGCTTCGATATTTTATCGTTTCCTAATGAAGATTACATAATCATGGAAACATGTGATAAAAAATAAATATATATACTGAGATACAAGGGAAGTATAGCATATAATTGAAGAGGTACAAACAATAAAGTTACCATGTAGTGAGAGTAACAGCCTCAGGGATCTGTGGATTAATAATAGCGCAGGACGTCGAAGTAGACCCCAATGAAAGGCCTGGAGTATAAATAACAAGACCCCATAAATAGTCTGCACAAGGCATTCCAATGATGAAAAATACATTGCATTTATTTATGCATACCATAATAAGTATTCACTATAAATCGTGTGAACTTTACGACGGGCATATTACGACTGTCAACCTTCAGTCGAGCGCCAAAATCCCTAGCTAAGTGGCTCCACAAAGTTAGTGTTGTGGAACTCAGAGTCACATTCCACCAAATATAGAAATAGCGAGAGAAATATTGTACTAGAAAATCACACTAGATTTAATTCCCAGGAAAGATTGGAGGCGTCACAACGGTCGCGCTTAAAACTCAATCTCCTCGACAGAATTAACTAGACGAATTTAATAGCACAATATAACACTACAACTATAACTAACAATGGCTACTTGAAGAATAGCACAAAATAAAGAACACCAAACTTAACGAGGTTCGGCTAATTTAGCCTACGTCCTCTGACCCCACCAAAATATTTCACTAAAGGACTAAAGTGAAACTATTACAAACTATAGAGGAAGAAAGAAGAAATTGCTAAAAGACTTAGGCAATTTGGGATATCTAAAAGGTGAAGAGGTAGCCCACCTTTATACAAGAATTGAACTCACCACTTTCAATGTTTTCCTATGTGGGATAACAACCAATTCTTTAACCAAATGAGAAATGAGTCATCTTCAACAAATCTCCACCTTGGCGAATTTCAAAATCTTCAATCTCCTCGTCAAACGGGGTCACCAAAACCAATCTTCAAACTTTGACAATGTTGATCAAGTCCAAACAAAATTTGAACTTGATTGCAGTCACAACTTTTGTCAACATATCAGCAGGATTCTCAGTAGTATGGATCTTCTCGATTCTGACTCCACCTTCTTCAAGTATCTCTCCTATGAAGTGATACCGAACATCAATGTGCTTCGTCCTTGCATGATAAACTTGGTTCTTTGCTAAATGGATAGCACTTTGACTATCACAATGTATTTTGACATACTTTTGTCCAATCCCTAGTTCACCAAGCAACCCTTGAAGCCAAATTGCTTCCTTTACAGCCTCTGAAATTGCCATATACTCTGCTTCCGTAGTAGATAGAGCAACCGTTGACTGTAAGGTAGACTTCCAACTGACTAGTATTTTAGCAAGAGTAAATACGTAGCCTGTAGTTGATCTACGCTTATCTAAATCATCAGCATAGTCTGAATCGCAATATCCAACTACATACTGACTATGTTCCCGCTCAAATATCAAACCAACATCAGCTGTGTCATGGATGTATCGCAAAATCCATTTCACAGCTTGCCAATGTTCCTTTCCAGGATCATGCATATACCTGCTCACAACCCCCACTGCTTGGGAAATATCAGGCCTCGTACACACCATAGCATACATCAAGCTACCAACAACATTTGCATACGGTCCTTTTGACATGTATTCCCGTTCTGCATCAGATTTCGGTGACAAAGCGGCGCTAAGCTTAAAATGAGGAGCAAGCGGAGTACTAACTGGTTTTGACTTTTCATCAATGCCAAAACGCCTCAACATCCTACTCAGATATTGTTTCTGAGTCAAACAAAGCCTCCTCAATTTTCTATCTCTGAAAATCTCCATGCCGAGAATCTTCTTCGCCTCACCTAGATCCTTCATCTCGAACTCCCTTTTCAAATGAGTCTTCAACTTCTCAATTTCTATTAGACTCGGGGAGGCAATCAACATATCATCAACATACAAAAGAAGATATATGAAGGATCCATCTTGTAGCTTGTGCAAATACACACAATGATCGTATTTGCTTCTTGTGTACTCAATTCCCATCATAAACTTGTCAAATCGCTTGTACCACTGCCTCGGAGATTGCTTCAATTCGTACAACGATTTTTTAAGTTTACAAACCAAATTTTCATTTTCAGCAACTTTGAATCCCTCTGGCTGAGTCATATAGATTTCCTCTTCCAAGTCTCCATGTAAAAATGCAGTTTTTACATCCAACTGAACTAGTTCAAAATCCAACTGTGCTACCAAAGCCAACAAAATCCTAATGGAGGAGTGTTTTACAACTGGAGAAAATACCTCAATGCCCTCCTTCTGAGCGTAACCTTTGGCCACCAATCTGGCTTTGTAGCGAACATCACCTTGGCTAGGAAATCCATCTTTCTTTGCAAATACCCATTTGCATCCAATTGCCTTCTTTCCCTTCGGGAGACTGGCCAGTTCCCATGTTTGATTCTTATGAAGGGACTGCATTTCTTCACTCATGGCAATCCTCCACTTATCTTTCTCTGGTCCTTTGACTGCTTCAATATAAGTGGTAGGAACATCATCAGCGGCAATTGCAGATGCACAAGCCACCATATCATCAAAGCGAGCAGGCTTTCTGATTGTCCTCTTTGGCTTGCTAGTTGCAATTGATTCAAGTTGTTGTGGAAGTTCTTAGGGTTGAACTTCCTCTTCTTCAAAATCTCCTTCTACCGTAGGAGAATAATCAAGAGTTTCTTGATCTGCTGGGACAACAAACTTTTCAAACTCCACCTGTTTGGGAGTACCATCCTGCTGTTCTGCATTCACCTTTTTCAACACGGTAGATTCATCAAAGGTGACATCCCTGCTAAAAATTATTTTCTTTGTTTCTGGACACCAAAGGCAATAGCCTTTTATACCAGAGGTGATCCCCATGAACACAACTTTCTTTGCTCTAGGATCCAACTTTGATTCCTTAACATGATAATATGCAGCGGAACCAAACACATGTAAGGAATCATAATCAGCAGCAGGCTTTCCAAACCATTTTTCAAATGGTGTTTTTCCATCAATAGCAGTAGATGGTAGACGATTAACGAGATGACACGCATATGTCACAGCCTCAGCCCAAAATTCTTTACCCAACCCAGCATTGGATAACAAACACCGAACTTTCTCCAGCAAAGTCCGATTCATGCGTTCTGCCACTCCGTTCTGTTGTGGTGTATGTCTGACAGTGAAGTGTCTGACAATGCCTTCATCCTCACAAAATTTCTGAAATGGACCACTCCTAAATTCTCCACCATTGTCTGTACGGAGACGTTTGACCTTTTTATCAGTCTGAGTTTCCACCATCTTTTTCCAATTGAAGAATACCTCAAACACTTCATCCTTTGTCTTCATCGTATACACCCAAACTTTCCGGGAAAAATCATCAACAAAGGTTACAAAATAGTGCTTCCCTCCCAAAGAACTCATTTTTGAGGGACCCCATACATCCGAATGAACATAATCCAAGATACCCTCAGTATTATGGATTGATGTTCCAAATTTAACCCCTGTCTGTTTCCCACGAACACAAAGTTCACAAAACTCCAATTTGGAGTATTTCACTCCTTTTGTTTTGTGAACGACCTCTGATGAACAAAACTTCTGCATCTCCGCCTGAACAAACTTGCTTGTCCTTCTCAGTTCATAACTGTATAGGGCAGCACAAACTTCGCTAAGAGATACAGCAGCAGCCTTCCCGTGAAGTAGAGTGGTTTCAAGAAACTCAAACTCCTCAGGAAGGGATCCCAGCAACATCAGAGCCAAATCCTTCTCATCCAAATTTCCGTTATTTTTCCTCTATATCATTTGGTTTCTTTTCTTCAATAGCTAAGTATAGACCTTGTTGAAAGAGTGCGTCTACAACTTCGCTTTGCCACATACCAAAATGGCCTGTGCCATCAAAAGACTCCACTGCCAATCGTGTATTCGCCACAGTGGTTTTCACCCAAATGGACGACGACGATGCTTTTGAGGTAACTTCCATTTTTGGTTACAAATTATTCTTCAATAGCCCTCCAAATGCGGAAGCCAAATAGCCCGAGAAAACTTTTCTGATGTGGAAGATCAGATTAAACTGCGACCACAGAGCATACTCAGAATACCCAAGCTCTGATACCACTTGTTGTGGAACTCAGAGTCACATTCCACCAAATATAGAAATAGCGAGAGAAATATTGTACTAGAAAATCACACTAGATTTAATTCCCAGGAAAGATTGGAGGCGTCACAACGGTCGCGCTTAAAACCCAATCTCCTCGACAGAATTAACTAGACGAATTTAATAGCACAATATAACACTACAACTATAACTAACAATGGCTACTTGAAGAATAGCACAAAATAAAGAACACCAAACTTAACGAGGTTCGGCTAATTTAGCCTACGTCCTCGGACCCCACCAAAATATTTCACTAAAGGACTAAAGTGAAACTATTACAAACTATAGAGGAAGAAAGAAGAAATTGCTAAAAGACTTAGGCAATTTGAGATATCTAAAAGGTGAAGAGGTAGCCCACCTTTATACAAGAATTGAACTCACCACTTTCAATGTTTTCCTATGTGGGATAACAACCAATTCTTTAACTAAATGAGAAATGAGCCATCTTCAACAGTTAGGACATATGGGCTCATTCTGTAAGGAGTTAAAAAATATCATATAGTAGTGACACACACTTAAAGAGATGATGTAAGTAATATAAGGCGGAGTGAAATACCCCGTGTCAATAACTCCAAGATCTTGAACCAACATATTACGCCCATTTGATACAACAGACCTCTGTGGGAACTTATCAATAACAATCACAATGATGTCTACAAAATCAAAAGTAAATGCGACCAAATATTAGTATAGAGGATTAGGTACACATGTGAAAGACAATACAATTAACAATACATGATATGCACAACATGGAGCGAATTAGCACAACACAAATAAAATAACAAATATATTACCTATTAGAGATTTACTTCCAACAAGCGTAGGCAAGATGGAAAGCTGAACAAGAGGAGATGCGGAGTCAGAACCGGTGATGTAGTCCTCAGTTACACGGAGAATTGCAGTCCTGGAGTTTATTATCCATTGGTAAGGATTGTCAACAATTCTGAATTTTTCTTCGATGTGGTTAACTCTAGCTTTTGATATAATATACATGTTGTGAAGCTATAGTGTATTCCCGAGAGCATTAATCTCGCCCTGGTAAAGTGTTGCAACCACGTTCGAACCCTATTGTAAAACGAGGCACCAGTAAGCGCAAGAAATAAATCTGAATTGTTTATTTAACGGAAAAAAGTTACTGAGAAAAATTTGACCTTTTCATCAGACATAATTAGTTTTTGAAACCGCGTAGGACTCCTGGTGCTCTGTCGGACAGGAAGCTTCTCTTCGACACGCACCTTAACACTCCATGTCAATGTTGATGGGGTGACATCACTGATGAACACCAGATTTGACTGCATCTGTATCAACGAGTGGCTAGATCGAAGATTTCAGGGAATACTACATTCCTTGTGCTATAAACAACATTAGGTGCATTGAGATTAGGGTCTGGACGAACAAAGACTTTAACATTAGCGGACGTACGAGCCCTTGACAATGCGACATATAACTGTCCATGTGAGAAAACAGGTTCATGTAGATATACCCCTACAAAGTCTAGTGTTTGTCCCTGAGATTTATTAATAGTCATTGCAAAACACAAACGCAAAGGGAGCTGGTGCCGCTTGAAAGGTGTTGGGCACTTCAAACGATCTGAGGCTTGTAAAAGAATCCTTGGAATGAAAACATGCCGACCCTTATAGTCTCCAATAGCGATCTCTGCAGATATTAATCGTGGGCCTAAGTGCCTAACAATCAATCTTGTCCCATTGCATAATCCCTCTGATGGATCCAAATTCCTTAGCAACATAACTGGACAATTAACTTTGAGTATAAGCTTGTGCGGAGGCAAACCAGCAATTGAAACTGAATTGATGTAGTCCCCATAGTCACTCTGTTGATTTGGATCATCTGTTTTTATCAAAACTCATGTATTCAACAGAAGAACCAGGGAACCGCTGTATGAGACGTGAATTAATGTCATCAACAACATCGTTTTTAGGAGTCAATATTGCCCGCGCAACAATTGAAAACGGATCAGATGATTGGCACACGAAAGAAGGGAAGACAGTGTGAATGAGGAGACTCAATGAATCTTCTGGATTAGTGTAAGGAATGCACAAATGAGAGGGCAATTGAATTACATCGTCTGATATGAATGGATGAGTCCCATCTCCCACACTTAGTAGGAACTCAGTGAATAATGGATCATCTCGCGCACGCATATTGACGTCCAACTTGAATTTAGTAACTGAAGGCCACAACAAAGAACTAACAAGACTGGATTGAACCATATCATCCCGCGAACCGCGCACAATTATAGGCAATGTTTGCCTAAAATCACCACCAAACAAAACAACTTTTCTACCAAATTTAAGCTTTGAATCACAAATCTCTTGGAGTAATGTGTCCAACGATTCAACAATACGCTTGTTTTCCATGGTGACCTCATCCCAAACGATCACTTTTGCACCTTTAATCAAACGAGCAGTACCACTTTGCTTACTAAGCGTGGACTCTGCACCTTCGTCAATGTCAATTGGAAATTTAAATCTGGAATGAGCCGTCCAACCCCCTGGTAATAGAGATGCAGCAACCCCAGATATGGCGACTGATAGAGCTATGTGGCCACGAGATCGTATGTACGCAAGTAGAGCCCTGTACAGAAAAGTTTTACCAGACCCACCAGGACCATCGATAAAGAAAACACCACCATTGTCACTGCTAATGGCTGATATGATACCACAAAAAGCTTCTCTCTAACAACCATTGAGCATTTTCTCAGCAAGCAAATCCTCATCGGACACAATTATGGCTCGTTCTTGCTCGTATTCATGAGAGAATTTATCTGCCTCGGTTAAACGGACACGATCAATGATGAGAGAATAATCATCTATGCTCTTACCCATAGACTTCAGAATAAAGTGGAGGGATTTCAATGCTTTACGCTGTGTATTTTCTTCACTAATGCGCACCGCAGTTGTGAAATCACGAGAAAGATGAAACGCAAATGTATCCCACAAGCGAACAGGATCAGTAGGATTGCAAAAGACGAGTATGGTTGCAAAGAGGCGGCGGAGACTGTAAGGCATTTCATGCAGACAAGCTTCTTCTAAACATTCATGTATATACGTATCGCTCTCAAGCAAACCCATGTGCAACGCAGCCTCCCGAAACGTTTCATACTCCTTGTAGACAAATAAAATTTGTAGCCAATTAAATGGCGACACGTGTAAATTAATATCAAATAAACTCATTCATTTATATTTAAGAATTTAATAAAATTCTATCCTTAAATTAGATAATTGAATAATTGATATTTAAATACTTCTTGCATTGGCCAATTATGAGATGCCATGTGGCAATTTAATCATAATTAAATCAAATCAACCACTTAAATATGGTAGTGATTGCTAATTAAATAATGGTGATTTTGGAAAAGTCTTCCACCCCTACAACTATAAATAGGGGTTCAAATTCAAGGATTCAACCACCAATTCACCAATTCACAAGTGCATTTGAGCAAGAGAAGACAAGAGAAGTTCCCAAATTCTCTCTACAAGTTCTTCAAATTCAAGAAGTCGTTCAAGGCAAACTTCAAGGCGTTCTAAGCAAAATTCATCAAATTATAATGTTTGATTCGAGATTAAGGTGCTAAACCCTCGAATAAACGTTATAGAAGTTCAAATCAAGTTAAAGGAAGATCAAAGCGACGAGTCAACCTTGAAGCTTTCAACTTTCCCAAATCATTTACATCGTTTGATCTGAAATTAAGCTATCGAGCCCTCGCATCAACGTTATAAATATTGAAATCCACATTGGAGAAGATCAAAGAAGCGATTTCTGCTCCAATATTCAAATCAAAGTTCTTGAAGTGAAGAATCAGAGGATAAATAATTAGAGATTTGTACTCATTAAATCGTTTGATTCAATTAAATATATTTTGTACAACATTTGTTGTTTGTTAAATTGCAGACTTAAAATTTGTTGTTTACACTCCTTCCCATTAACTATGCACAATGGCTGGATTGAAGGGGAACCCTGATATTATTGAGTAATAGCCTCTCGTAAAAGCGCTCCCCCTCACATGGATTCACTGTGACAAGCCGACCGACAACCTCCTTTTTTGATTGAGGATTCCATGCTCATGCATATTGATTCCAAACATAATACCGGGGGAACTCACTGTACAACAAGTTCAGTGATCTCGTCTTTTCGTTAGTAGCGTTCAATCGGAAGAACTCAGTCAGCATTGTGCACTGTTGAAGAGTGTTAGTGACAACATCAGTAAGAGGTGTCTCCCTTCCAAACCTAACAACATGTTGGTTCTCCAGATGAACCTGTAATACAATTACAGGAGGGAACATATCACTGAGGCAGAACCCATAAATTCTCCAAAGCGCTTCAAGAGCTGCAATCCATCTGCCAGTCTGAAATTGGCGAATCTCATCGTGATCTTGATTCCCAGTGCTACCAACAACGTGATAGGCAATTCTGTCATGTCCTTTATATATGTATTTATATAAATACTTGACAAGTTTCACACCACAACAAACCTCCACATTAATATGACAATTGTACTTGGCTAACAAATATGGATTGTATGGCACAACCCACCGATTGTCAAGTTTGGATTTCCGAACAACAACAGAATCCCCATTGGAACGTCGTTTATACACAGGGTAAGAATTAGCACCGACACGAGTGAATTCGGAATAATCCTTTGGATAATGATTTTTGCAGCGGCCATCACGCATGCACACATTAAAGGGATTTAGATCACCGCATGGACCGTGCATCATATGTTTTGTGACGTATGACCGTAAAAATGGGTTGGCTGTTGCACTTGGAAGCTCTGCTGAGACAATACGGTCATACATATCAGGCGCTATTAGCTTATGGGATGGCTTAAGTATGAGAAGCCAATGTACATGGGGTAAGCCGCATTTCTGAAACTCCACCACATAAACATACGCGGCAATGGGACCAAATATCATACTTCGCACAAGATCATTCTTTAGCTCATCTATTTTGGATTTGAAAACCCTTGCAACAAGATCTGGTCAATCATCCGCGCGTTCATTCTCTAAGAGAAGATCAGTAGTCTCTGGCTAAGCTGGATTGCATGTCATTGTGATGAAGAGATCCGGGCGTCCATACTTTTCTACCAACGACATCGCATTAACATAACGACGTCGCATATCACGAGGACCACCTATGAAGGACGATGGAAGCACAAATCACCTGCCGACGGCGCTTGCATGATTCTGTCCATCCACTAAGAGACTATCAAAAACACCTCGGTATGTGTCCATCTGCACATCTTGCTGGCGTTGTTCTGTACGATAATAATCCAGACGCTGTGTTTCCAATTTTATGTACATATCAATAAAGTATTGCTGGCCTAATCTCCCAAAATGCAAAATATATGATTTGTCAGAAGGGCGCATCTGGAACAGAAAACAGTAGTACTGACGTAGTGATATATCAGAACCACTATGAGAATGAGCCTCCAATACTGATCCAAAGCAAGCAATATGAGACAATAAGTAATAGCGCAGACAAGGATTAATAAATGCACTCTCAAAAGGAGGTATGTATCAAGTATAATTAGACGAAGAGTAAGCGAGCTGTAATATGTGTAAAGTACCCCTATGTAATCGAACATGTAATGATGAAAGATCTAAAAACAAATAATCTAACAAAATTCTCTATGACACAAAAAAAAATATGTATATAAGAATGAAAACGCATTAGGCCTATAATATGGAAACACACGCACACAGAATCAAACCTATGTAGTTATCCATTAAAAGAAAAATATTTAAAAGAAGACCTAATGTACTCGAACATTGAGCAAACAAATTTATAATACCAATACAAAATGTATTTACCTTATTGGTAATACTTTAGTGCTTAATCAATTATGTTAATGCTACGGGGATTTGAAGAATTAGGTTCGATTACATTTAATTTATTATTAGTTGAAAATATAACTAATGTACAATTATTTGATATTAGCAAAAATCCTAACAAACAGTGGGGACCTTCTATTTTACTCACCAAATTTCAACTCATACAACATATAGCATCCACAATAACACATATTTGACGCGGGAAGGGGAAAAAAAATTGTCAACATTGAGGGACATGGTCCTTCATTGTTTCAAAAAACATTGTGTGCATGGCACCCCTTAACATAGATACACCATTTCATTCAATATTTAGAAGCTGGTTTTTTTGGTGAAGTGGAGAGGTACATAATGAAACCAATACTATAAACAAAAGTCTTTTAACTGTTTCATGAAATTTATGCAATAAATATATCCCTTGACAGCAGCTTGTCGACAACATTACAACGTATAGCCCGCCCACATTATCCGCTAACATTTTTTTTTAGACGTCACCAATTAAAGTCGAATACAAATGAAACTGCTTGACGCGAACAAAAATAACCAGAAGAACAGTTCGGATTTCATACAGTCGAATATACCACACAAACCACCCACGAGCGACAGGCCAGCAAAGATAGCATAGGAGTAACATAGCATAAACACAAGGGGACGAATAACAAAAATAAGAAAGAAGAGCTATGAATGGACCAGATAACGACAACTATATGAGAAGGCAGTGAAATGAATGCAATCGGCAAAGTAGAAGAACTAAAAGTACGCGACAAATAACTAACCATCAGCCTCATTTTGTAGGAGCAATTCAGCCGATTCTACAAGAGTAGACGAAATTAAAGTGGTTGCCTCACCGAGAGTGTTTTCACTGGCATTATTGAAGCAATGGTAACTGTGTTTTCTGCTCTTCGGGATTCGCGTGTGCCAGCCAAGTTCTCCCCTTGGGAACATTAGAGGATACTGGAGCGAATCGTAACAACCATAATAATACTGGATTGGATGGCTGGATTCTTCATTAACCCGAATATCACGAGTAAGCGGCGCATCAGTAGGGCCTTCTTCATTCCATATAGAACCAACCTGGGACACCATTGGTAAGTTGAATGTTCTTTGATCGAGGTCAGGCGTGGTGTGCAAGAGAATTACATATTCCGATAAATGTTCATAAGACCGCAGACTTCTAAAGAACCGGGAATACGGATTGCCTTCCAATATACGAACGAGGCGCAATACAAGTGCAGTATCAAGTTGAGCAGCTCGCCTGCCCAACGCGCCGACCGATCCATCAATCTAATGAAAATACAGATCTAGATTAGAACACCCCGCGCCACTCTCATTAATGTTGTTTATGTGGTGATAAATCATGTCTTGGACAATCAAAGTGTAGATCCCCTTGTTTGACCAACAGTATTTGTGGTCGGACTTCATGCCAATAGAAGAATATGAAAGATGGTTATTGTAAGAGCGTATGAGGCGTCTAAATTCAATGGAAACATCAGACGTCCCAATTAAGATATCCCTCAATTCAGGCATCAATTCACGTGGTGCTAGATAGACCTGACCCTCGCCACAACAAAAACCTGGGACCTCTCGGTAAAAACGATATGCCCCACAGTAGATGCAACACTCCACAGACGGCAATGGCCATGGTTGAAGAGGCAAGTCATCCAAAACAACGACGGATCATCGCCTTTTGACAGCAGGTACAACAGGCTCTGCTTATGCATACGGACAAGGAACATCAAAATTTAAGTCCGCAAATGTGCATAACCAAGATAAGTAGCGTAGGACAAACGCCAATCCAAAATGAAGACAACCAACATTAACACACTACCTGACACCCCAGACGTCACATGTGCGATTTGGACGGCCGGTGCACCGGTGCATGGCAACGAAGGACCCTGAGGTGACAATCTCTTAGCCCGAGCACGAGTGACAATAGTATTAGGAGGCACGCGACCAACCGACGACTCAACTACGGTTTCGGGCAGCAGCACGCGTGGCTCTGGGGCATTTACCGAGGCAGCCTCATTTGCAAGAGTCTTTCGAGCACGCTCCTTCTCATAACGGATAAATCTGCGGCGGTGCAAAGTTGCGGCCTGTTCCTCGTGGGAACGATTAGAGTAGCTTTGACGCCGCAATGCATTTTTAGCATCGTGGTCCATATGCTGGGAGGTCAAAGACGAAGCGGAGTTACATATAAAGACCACAAATGTTATAAAATCCATGCATGCAAAAGAAAGGTAAAAATACATTGCATGGAACAATGTGTGTTAAAAAAAAACACTATCAGCGGTAAATCAAAGAACACCTGGCAAAATATGGATGACGAAGCCAACTGCACTCTAAATTCAACCATAGAGACACATGATACATTCTATAAATAGACATCCCACGCACAACCAGGTTCGAGTGAAAATCGCATGGAATTACAAAAACTAAACATCACATACCCTGTCTTCTATTCAATTAAGTTTTTTCTTTTTTTCAAGTGAATATATTGTTTAGATATTAAGCATCTTTCATTGATACTATGCCTGGATCTTCTGTGGGGGCGACGCTCAACATTGTTAGGTAGCGCAGTTGCTTTGCTAGACCACTCATATTGTTCAAATAGCTTTATTCAATTATTACCAAAAGTGACCTACGAATGAGAAATAAGTATTGGTGTTTTTGATAGCCTCCTTTAGTACTGTAAGAAAAATGATATTGTTCTTTTTTTTTCTCTCAGAGTTTTGGGCCTCTCCATTTCCATTGTCTCCATCTTATGGTTCTGGTCCATATGCGCCGCCAATTATCCTTCAAATAGATAGTTCATAGTATTCCAATAAACACAGAAAGGAAGAGAAGAATAGGAGATGCATGTCCTTCATCTCATCAAAATAGCATTAAAGTGTTCGGATTCAGAGAATTCAATTGAAACTTTAGCATGGCAAATGCAGCAAACACTTGATTCCAATATCCTGATCGCCAAAAATCTAATCTTACGCAAACTAACAAATGTTATGATTATTCCAATAGAACTTTCATAGCCCACCTATGGCGATATACACACGGCACAACAACATTATAAAAAGACATAGTACAAAGACACAAGTAGTAATCAAGAAATTTTCTTAACCATGTATGGGTAAAAATTACAGATGATATTTAACAACCAATATAATCGGAACATGAAGAGAAAAAGCCATTTTAGCAGATTGAACGCCTCATTACACGTGTGTGAATAAAACTCAACAATACACAAAACGATACAAAAACTACAACCTATAATGGAAAAGCAAAAAGCCAAGAAATAAGCATACGCATACTGACAACACAAACCGAGTAGATGCTGACTCGTGCAACAAAAATAAGCAAAAATAACCACAGAGACAGTTGCACCCATACTTCGAACGATGAAAAAGAAATCAGGAAAGAAAACTTCACGAAACTGATGCAAAATAGCACATTATACGAATTACACAACCAACACACAATCAAGGACCTGAAATGTGCACTGGGAAACTAAACTATACATGTGAAACCCCACCAAAAGACAACCCAAAAATAACATAACAAATGCTAACAATTTTAAATTGTTATTAAAGTAAGGCGATGTTGTAGGCTGAAAAAAAAGTTTTTTTTTTTTTTTAGCTACACATAAACTCATGTTGTAATGGTGCCAATTGTGAAGATAAAGAGTGCGTTACTTGTAAGAAGACAAATGCACCTAAAATAATCATTTTCCAAATCTTAATTTGAAATTATAATCGAAATCTTAATCTTAACATTCCCAAGAAACTTACCCTTTGTATACCTATATTAGGTTTTCGAAAAATAAAATAAAAAATCACAACCTATTTAAATACCGAATGATCTTTGAGTGAAACACTAAATCTATAACTCAAATAAATTATAGACATCATTTTCTATTCAACCAACTACCACATCAATTACAAATTAACGAAGGAAAAAGTGAAGTAATATGCTCGAAACGTTAAAATTTTAGAACAAAACCGTAAGCACATCCTCAAGGTTTCTGGATATCCTATCCGGCAGGCAAAATATCATTGGTTTAAAGTATGAAAACATGAAATTTCCATAAACATTAAAAAGTATTATCTTCTGAGTTGGCGAATAATTATGAATCATTTCATCGACAACCTCATGACAAATATTCTTTGCAGACTGAGTAAGATTTTTTTTTATCAGAGCAACAGAGATAGCTAGCGAGCACGTTACCTAAACACGACCCCAACTAAACAATACAAGCAAAACACAAAAAGCTCCATATCCAACCAATGCTTACAGAACTGAAATTGAAGCTATCCGAAAAGGAAAAGCCAATGTCGCAACACTCTATCCAGTCTTTCTGAAAATTCAATATATCTTCAGAAATTATGAAGTTTTGTATGAACACACCACACACACGCAACCATCCCAAGCAAAGCTTGCAATAAATAACATGGTTGTTTGAAGTATGGAATTGCAGATGCAGATAGATAAAAGAATACAACTGGGAAGAAAGATTTATTTCTGGATAAGCGCAGGGGAATTTGTAAGAATATACATTCAGAAGCAGCATTGTCCAATACTCTGCCGCCACGAAAAAACCCAAATTGCATACAAGAAATTGCTCCTCTATATATAAAGTGCTTTCATGTATTAAAATGGGCAGATCCACTGCACCAAGTTCCCTTTAAGACATTTAATCAAACAATAGATTTGATTAAATTATTCCACACCACTCTAAAAAAAAACAATTAACCACACCATTAACAATACATTTTGCTCATATTTGTCATCTTCTTTATTCTACTTAAGCATACAATCACACAGCAATACACATTGTCCCCCATGGTCTTCAACCAAACATGAAAGACGGCCAACCAGAAGCTACCTAGGGAAATGATCGTCTTAGATATAGAAACCATTCTAGATATTATCTCCACAAATTAGTAACAGATTAAATAAATACATGCACTTTATACCCTAACTCAAACACAAATGCAAACACTATATATAAACAATTTGTAAAGATTTTTCCCCATATTGATAGCAGATTAAATAAAAGCATGCACTTAATTTGTTAAATGTTATCATAAGAAAGCAATTAGTTTTGTAGTGTAGCCAACCGAAACATTCGAACGAATGAGACTGAACAAAGTCGAACAAATGAGATTGAACGAAGCTTTTTTGTTAAGTACCTTTATTCTTCACTTTAGTATGATAAATAAATAAATTAAAGTCACTTTTTGTGAGGCTCTAATATGCAAAGGATAAACATGTGTAAAGCTTTTGATTAAACTTGGGAATGGATGCCAAAAAAATCAATAAAAGTTTATCATTGATAGGGTTGTAATTGACTCTTTAATCACACTTAGATGATATGATTATGTTATAAACAGGTAAGCCATTTTTCCTGCCCAAATCTAAAACTGACACAATCAAACGAAAGTCATAACAAGCAAATTCAAACAAGAAATATGAATTTCACTCAACAATCTATCAAGCAAAATGAGTGAGTCAATATCAATACTTTATCAATGCAAGGTAAACAGCTTGAAGAACAAATTCAAAATTGTAAGAAATTGAAAAAAATCCCAGTTAAACAAAAATACAGAAAAAAATCACATCGCAATGTAAAACTTACAATTATTAAATTAAAATACACTAATTTCAACGAAAGAGAAAGTAAAGAAATGCAAACCCACCACGAATTCTCCTCAGCTGGCGGAGCAGATCGAGATTGCAATCTTCCGAAGGGAGCCAACCAAAAATGAAGCGAGCGGAGGACAAAGAATTCAGAGGAGGCCAGAAGTAGATTGCCGGAGAGAACCACAAGTATAGGCGGATGGTGGCATCTATATAACGCAGAACCATCACCGACGAAAGAAGGGAATATAGCCGGCGAATACCCAGCGCGGTTAGCAAAGGAGAAGCAACACGCGGCAAGAGTGCGGACAAGTGGCCGTCGGCGAGGCGGAAGGCGACGCATAATTCCCATCTTCAGGCAACATGTGGGAGGGCCGCCGGTGACGCTTGTCCGGAGAACCACCGTTCCCAGCAACCGCATGGGACAGATGTCGTTGAAAAGGGACGAGAAAAACGACGTCGTTTTGCACATTAGTGGGCATTAAAAAAAAGGAAAATTATTTACAACCAAAATCAAAAACTTGAAAGGGATACACCCCTATATAGTTTAGTAATATATATATGATTTAGCTCATTTATCGTTGGCTAAGACGAATCAAATCCTACGACCCCAATGGGTCGAACCCTAACAACAATCAAATTAGATTATAGATTGGACTTGACAAAGTCAAGCTGCCTACGTACCTAGTCGAATAGGATCAAGTTTTAACGTAGTTCAAAGTAATTTATTATAATATACGTGTTTGCTTCGTATGGTACGAGGCTAAACACCCTGAATATATGATAGTAAACGTAATGTACGAAGTAAAATTATATAGTTTTGAGAGAGAATTTATTGTTGGTCCCCTCCATAAATGGACAGGAGTGTATATTTATAAGGGATGAGATAGTCACTATTCATGATGTGACATTTGGGCCATCTGAGCCTGAACATATGCTGAATAACTATTGAATCTATGACATATGGGTCGCCGGGTCGGTAATCAGGGTCGGGTTGCGATTTCACTAGATATTTATCATAAAATCATAAAATAATAATCAGCCATAATTGTTAACTGTTGACCAGGAAAGAGTATAAAGATGAATATTTATACTCATCAATATATATATATATAGTCATTAAATCAAAATAAAAAGGTTACGAAAACAATTCATGTACTCCAGTGAAGTTGGATACAAAAGTATGCTAGGAAAACTTTTATTTATTTTCTTATTTTAAAGAGGAAAACAATAAGTTACATATACAAATTGGTTTTGTTCTGCAAATGATAATTGGAATCTTAAACGAGGCTTTTGGTCCATAGTAATAGGACACAAATATCACTATAACTTGCTCTTGAATTAGACATTAAATCACTATAACTTACTTAGGTTATTCATGCCCTCATTGGGCCTAGAACGGGAAATGAATTTATTACTTTCGAGTGTTATGGTAGTGCGCATGCCAGGACTCGGGAAGAATTTTGTGGTAATTTGGAGGATATGAGAGCGTTTGTTAATAAACCCTGGTTGGTGACCGAGGATTTTAACGATATAATGGCTGCTCATGAGAAAAGAAGAGGTCGGATGGCGAATTTAGCTCGGTGTACTAGATTCAATAACATGATCAACAATTGTAATCTTATTGATTTAGGATTTCAAGGGTCCCGCTTTACGTGGCATCAAACGGTGGATGGTGGTGGTACTATTCGGGAAAGATTGGATAGATCGCTTGCAAATCAAGATTGGAGAATGAAATTCCCGGAGGCTTTGGTCCTTCATCTCCCTCGGACTTCATCGGATCATAATCCTATTTTAACATGTTTTGAAGGGATTCATGGTGACTCTAAAGGGGATGGGCCTTTTCGTTTTGAGTTGGCTTGGGTTTCTCACCCAAGTTGCAAAGATGTGATAGCTAATATTGGAACGATTCTATCTCGGTAGTTGAAGCAATCTACAAACTCCCAAAAGCTATGAAGACTTGGAATAAGGATGTTTTTGGGAACATTTTTGGCAGGAAAAAAGAGTTGAAAGCCAGTATCCATGGGATTCAAAGGAGCCTATCTTCTCACGAGAATGATAATCTTGTGCAATTGGAAAAAAAGTTAATTAAGGAGCTTAATGCTACTCTCAAGCAAGGAGCTTTGGTTTCAAAAGTCTCGGGTACAATGGCTTGCCTTGGGTGATGACAATACTCGCTTCTTCCATTCGACAACGATTGACCACCGTCAAAGGAAAAAGATGAATTTGTTGAAGATTGATGGGAATTGGTGTTCGGATGAGGAGACTATCAGACACCTTGTGTCTGATTATTTTCGCAAACTCTTTGCTACTTCTACTAGCCGAAGCAGTAGCCTCCCTCTAAGCCATTTTCTGAGACGGCTAAGTAAGGAGCAAAGGGATGCCTTAGAGGCTTGGCCTTCTAACAAGGAGATATATAGCATGATGCACTTTCTTGGATAACACAAAGCCTCGGGTCCGGATGGATGCCACGCCTTCATGTATCAAAATTTTTGGAATATTGTTGGCGACTCAACTTGTGATTTTGTGATGGAGGCCTTTCGAACTTGCAAGTTTGATGATAGGGTGGGAGGAGCTCTCATTTGTCTGATCCCGAAAATTGACAACCCGAGTATGGTGTCCCAATTTAGACCAATCTCTCTCTGTAATGTCATTTACAAGTTAATCACCAAAACAATAACCCTTAAATTGCAAGGTATGATGAATGATTTGGTCTCACCGAATCGATCTAGTTTTACTACGGGGCGTAACACTCATGATAACATCCTCGTTGTTCAAGAATTTGTTCATGGCTTTAGACACGTGAAGAGCCGTAAGGGAGGGATGATGATCAAGATCGACTTGGAGAAAGTGTATGACAAAGTTAAATGGAAGTTTGTGGAGGAAACCTTGCAATTCTTCCAATTTCCGCCACCACTCATCAAACTAGTCGTGTTTTGCATCCGTAGCTCCAAACCACGGGTCCTTTGGAATGGAATCCCTCTTCAAGAATTTAGTATGGAATGTGGTTTGAGGCAAGGTGAGCCACTCTCCCCATATTTATTCGTTCTATGCATGGAGAGACTCGCTTATTGCATTGAGGATGCAGTCCGAATAAACTTTGGGATCCTATTTCGGCTTGCAAAAGGGGCCCATTTTTCTCTCATATGTTCTTTGCAGATGATTTAATCCTACTTGCGAGAGCCACCCGAAAGAATACAATAACTATCAAGGAGGTTATGCAAAAATTTTGTGATGCTTCTGGACTTGTGATTAACAAAAACAAGTCCAAAATGTCCTTTGCTCAATGCATTAGACGGCGGAATAGGAGGTGTATTTCAATGGAGATGGGGATTGCGTGTGCGGATAATTTGGGTCGTTACCTTGGCGTATCCATTGTCCATGGTCGATCTATCCCAAGGGTTTATAGAGAGTTGCTGGATAAGGTCCAGGCCCGACTAACTACGTGGAAAGCGAAATTGTTAAACATGGCAGGACGAACAACACTTGTGAAATCTGTCATGGCAGCCCTCCCGGTACATACCATGCAAAGTGCTTGGCTACCACAACGTACGTGTAACCATCTTGACTGCTTGAGCAGGGCATTGCTTTGGGCCACTAGTGCAAACCCGAGGAAGATGCACTTGGTTAAATGGAAGAAGGTGGTGAAGAAGAAGGACAATGGTGGTTTGGGAATTCGCACGACAAGAGAAACAAATGCTGCTCTTCTTGCTAAAATCGGGTGAAAACTGGTGGCGCGGGAAAAAGCTATATGGAGTGAATTATTTCAGCGAAAATAACTACGTAAGGTAGACATACTTGATTGTGAACCACGCACGTATGATTTGGCGCATTGGAAAGGGTTAGTCAAGAGTACAAAACTGGTGGAAAATAATATTTGATGGCGTATTGGAAATGGAGATACAGTTTCCTTTTGGTTCGATAGATGGGTTGGAAACGAAACTCTTTGTGAGCTTGTCAATGATGATATATTGGATGAAGAAGTCCATTGGAATGTCTCAGATGTCTTGAGTGAAAGGGGAGAATGGGACACGTATAAGATCAAAACGCTACTTTCGGACCACATCCTTAAACCCATATCAGAAACGCCTAGACCTCTACGACTCGACACCTCCGATGTTCGGGTTTGGTGGGGTACATGTAATGGAAACTTCTCATGCAAATCAGCCTATGACACCATTGTAAGCAAGAGGGAGAGTTCGGAGCAAACTAATAGAAATTGGAGATGGATTTGGAAGCTCAAATGCCCTATCAAGGTAAAAAAAGTTTCTTTGGCTCATTAATTAGAGTAGCTTGGTTACGAATCAATTTCGGTTCTATAGACAAATTTCCAAGTCGAGTAGTTGCCCGAGGTGTGACCATGAGTTCGAAGATATCACCCACGCACTTAGAGGCTGCATGGATTCTCAAGAAGTTTGGGAATTCCTCATCCAACAGTCACAATTCATGGAATTTCTCCACATCCCATCTACGGATTGGGTTGAACAAAATTTGAGGAAAAAGTTCAATAATATTATTGTACCGCATATCAAGTGGAAGGTGGTGTTTCTTACAACTTTATGGCTGTTATGGAAAAGGAGAAATGAATTTGTGTTCGAGCAAAGCAAGGTGCGATTGAGAGAGATGATTCAAAAAATTAAATTCATCGCAATCGATTGGACTAGAGCTTTCCCACAGAATAACAATATTGGAAGGGAGGTGGACACAGGGGACTCACTGGGATAAGCCACGCATTGGTTGGTACAAGCTCAACACAGATGGTAGCTATTTCAAAGAGACAAATAATGCGACGGCGGGGGGTGTTGTGCGGGATCACAACGGAGAATGGTACTTCGGATTTAGTCGAAATCTTGGGGATCGACAAATGAGGCAGACTTATTAGCACTAAGGGAAGGGCTTCGACTTGCATGGGATAGAAGAATCCATAGACTTGAGATAGAGACGGACTCGAAAGTGGTTTTGAAGCTTGTCCAAAGCGCTAACACAGCAATCCACCCCTATGGTGAGATCATTACGGATTGTAGAAACTTGTTACGAATGCCATGAGATGCGACTATTAGACACATCAAGAGAGGAGGCAATATGTGTGCGGACACACTAGCTAAAATGGAACATCAAATTCAAGTTTTGAGGATTTGGCATGAGACTCCTTTGCAGTTGGAGCAGATTGTTGTTCTTGATATGTAATTTTGATTTTGTCGTTGTTTAACCCAAAAAAAAAAAAAAATCTTTAAAGACCTTAAGCATATGTATATTTATAGAGGAAAGGGTAAATGACAATTACTTACCAAAAAGAAAAAGGGTAAATGATAATTCACCCCCACAAATTTCGTGTTTTAGACAAATTACCCTACGGTAGTAATTTAGAAACACTTTGCCTCCTCAATTTACATCCATGGCCCACAATGACATTTTAAAATCATTTTTTTTACTGAAAACTCCTCATTGTCACCCGCTATCGTGTCATTTGGAACTCTTGATTTCAATTGCTACATCAAGAATAAATATTGTGCTTCATTATTGCAATTCTCAACCATTTTATCAATTTTACGTATTGTGATTGAGATTACTTGTAGTAAAAGTACTACCATTTGGTTTACCTCCACTATTAGCAATAATATGTCTGTGTGTAATTTTTTCATATAAAAATGTTACAATGCCCTTTGCTTGGTTTTGACAGGAAATAAGGGGAAAATGCGTGTGTAATGTTTGACGAAGAATTTTTTTCGGGCAAAAGATTGATAAAAATGTCATTAGAACATCGCCTTGTAATAAATGTAAATTCAAAGGACAAAGTATTTTTAAGTTATTTTTTAGGAAAAATTATACGCAGACTCCCTCACTTATTGTGTAATTACCAAAACTCGTTTTCACTTATTGAAAATTACTAACACACTTCCTCATGTAAAGGATTTGTTACAATTACACGACATATGTTTAACAATTCTTACAATTTTACCCATGTAAATCTTACAAATAGACCCATTGAGGAGATGTATTGGTAATTTTCAATAACTGAGGGTGAATTTTGATAGTTACATAATAAGTGAGGGGTCTGTGTGTAATTTTTTGTATTTTTTTATAAGTAATGTACTAAATCAGTGCAGTTTGGGGGTGGAGTTCCATTTATCCTAAAGTGAAAAAATAAAGAAAGGGTCAATAACTTATATACAAATACTACCACTTCTTAATTTGGAAGAATCCTATGGTTACTCAAATACCTACAAAGGAAAATACACGTGGCAAATTATGATTGGATTCAAACTACACTCCACAAATTTTAGAACCTTCCGATATCAAATATTATTTTTCCTATTTCTTTCGTACTTAGGAGTTAAACTTAAATTAGGAAAGAATTCTCTCTCCTAAAGCCTTCTAGATTTAGGAGATATGATATTACATTTATAAATACTACGTACTAACCTTTCCTTTTATTATAAACTACATACTAATTAGCCTAAACACTTGACTATACCTTCTTCTTTCTCTTGTCTTTTCGTTCTTGAATACTTATCGATGGAAAAAATCATTAAAGATTCGACAAATATGAAACGTGCAACGACAATGGTGGGAAGAATTTCCAAGAAAAAGAAGCGGGTTGTGACAACAATCGATAGGATGCCAAAAGAATTAATCGGTGAAGTCTTAGCTCGAGTTGCATCTGCTTCATTCACGGATATGTTTAGTGCCAAATTGAGGTATATATATTGATTCTATATTTGTGTTTGTATGAAGATTTATTTATTGTTCTTACTAGTAATACGTTGATTTCTTTAGGATCTGTATATTTAATGTCATGATGAAAAGATAGATTTCGTTAATTGCATGTTCCAATATGGATCGCATGGGATTTGATAGAGGGCATTAATAAAATTTGCATTAGCGTGGACTAGGGTTGATATGCACATGATTTAGGTTTAATATCTGTTCTTGAAATTTTAGGTTAATTTCTTGAATTTTCAGATTTGGAATTATGAACGATTTCCTTCCGATAGTTAGATCCTATGTACACCTATATATATATATATATATATAATATACATATTCTTTCAGTGTCATGGTATATAGGCATCCAGGTCGAGATCAAATATTTTATTTTTATTTTTTTGTAATTATAAAAAGAAATAGTAAAATTTGCTTGTTCATACATTTAAGCGAAAAGAATTTCAGAAAATAAAAAGATAGGTGAATATCGAATTCAGAATATGTGGAAATAAATAGAACAAATCCCAAATTATAATTTTGAAGAGTCTGATTAATAATCCTACATTTATTGTTTACAAAGTGCACTTTCCTTCTTAAATTAAGGGAATATTTTCTCTACGTGTTTCCTTAATTAGTTACAAAATAGAGAACTTTAGGAAATATTTTGTTCATGAAGTATTAGCTTTAATTGCAATGTGCATATCTTGTTATTTTTATTTTTCTTGATTATTTAGTGGTAAAAGAATCTGTGAATGAATTAAGAATATTATGCTATTCTTTTACCTCTAATTATTTATAATGTTTGTATTAATTCTCACATTTTCATTAATTTTGTTATATACGTACAGCTGCAAAACCTTTCATCAAGTTGCAGAGGATAGATACATATATAAACATGTCTCATTGAACAATTTTCCAATAGTAGCATGGAGCCCTCTCAATGAAATGCAACAAGTTTTCTTGACTAAATGTGAAGAATGTGAGAATCCAAATCTCATTTTTAGACAAGCAGTGGTAAGTTTATACATCATAGCAAATAATATGTTTTTTTAATTTTTGTCTGCCCTTAATTAAATATAGTCCTAACTCCTAATTAATATTTTATGTAATCTTATTTTATTTTTCTAGGTCGATTATTTTGGTGGCGAGCAACTTGAATCAAGACTTATAATTAGGCGCCTTGACAAAGCTATCCAATTAGGGCACATTGGAGCATTTTATCTTCGATGCATACTCCTGATTTTCAGTGGTAATAATGAGTTGAAAGAAAGAGGTGTGGAGTCGCTTATTAACATGAAGAAATGCAAGAAATATGGAAGCGACTTGAGAGCGTATCGGGATGAATTGATTGGAATATTGAATATGATTTGGGTGGAAAATTCAGTTTTGGAAGACCGTCCAATATGTTGTATCATGAGAGACGACCACGAGAAGAGAAGAATTTGGGCAGACATCAATGAAGATGAAGCTACATATTGTGAAGCTTGCGATATTGACAACGAGATTCGTTTAATTAGTAGTTTTTTCCCTCACTTGTAAACGAAGAGTTTTCTCTCTTCTATCGATTGTATAAAACATTATTATTTTATTGTTATTATTAATAATGTTTTGTGTATAATTTACTCAACCTATCTTCTTCTTCTTTTTTTTTTTTTTTATTTTTATTTTTGTATGACTCTGTAATAACAACATGATCATCAAAATACTCAACCATTTTATTTATAATTGTACAAGATGATCACGGAATAAAGAGATACTATCTAGTCATCTACATCCAAATAAAAATTGATGTAGAACTTGAAAGTGGAGCCTCTAATTAAAAGATAAAAATATCGACTCAAACTAAGCAACTTAATTGATAATAAAATATGTAAACTGTAAAGTATGGTTCTGATTTAAAATTTTAAAATGTAATAATTCAGTCGTTATCAGACAAGTTAAGTTGCATCTGTTTTGTAATTACGCGAAGATCACAAAGAAATTAGAAAAGAAAAAGGATTAACATGATAATATAAGTATTATATATATATATATATATATATATTTTATTTTTTTTGAAAAAAAAGAAAATTCAAGAATCTAAATATATTATTGTGGCATTTTGAATTTGAACTCGAGACCTCTCACACAATGTGAACGGTGAATACCACTGTACCAACATATCTATTCTGTCTTGGGTTAAATATTATATTTTCTGTCCTCTGCTTTGTAAAGAAATATTGGTGATTGTCATCAACATATTTGTATCAGCATAAGTTAAGCCCATGTAATGGTTAGGCTTGGCCCACTGGAAATATTTTAAAATGCTTGGGCTTGGACCATTAGGCCTAATTTGTCACGCGATTAAGAAGTTAAAAATCCGCTTTCGGACTTTAATTTAGATTTTTTTAAAAAATATATATATTTCTTTTTGTATAATTTTAATTTAGTTTCTTTGGGCTGAAAAATCCGTTTGATGAATAACAATTCAGTTTTATGGTTTAGAGTCGAACTTATCCCTAAATATCATTAAATTTACTAAAATACCAAACTATCCGCGTGTTTTGTAAGTCAGGTAGAGTCATATATTTGATCCGACCCGACGACCGATCAGTGGAGACCATCTATAATAGGACACGTGGCACCATCTGGTTGGTTCAATTATCAAATCATAAATAGTAAATTTTCAGCACTAAAGACCAACATTTATTACCACCATAACTTCTTTCGTTTCGGACTGCGACCAAATCTAAGAGTAATTAACTTATTTTGTGACCAATTATATAGCAAATTTCACTCTTTTAGTGAATTACATTTGGATTCGGTCGAATCAAATTTGGACTAAAATTTTTCTCATAGTAGTTCAATCTTATAAATTAAGTTGTGTTTATAATTAATTCTATCTGACTAGATCCGTAGACAATTCGACTTCATCGAGTTCATTTTATAGTCCGCTTCACTTGGATTCCGAGTCAATCCATTTAGGTTGTAGAGTTGGTTTGGATTTATCTAGCAATATTCGAGCCAAATGAACTTCACAACAAAGTTGCAAATTTAACCCTTTTATAATAATTATTTACACGAGTTAAGTAGGGGTGCCCTTGAGCCGAGCCTAGCCAAGCCCAATTTCTGAGCTCGAGCTCGCTCAAACTCGACGAGCTTGAGAAACATGAGCTCAAGCTCGAGCTCAGAAGAAAAAATTAATTTTCTTTAATTTATATGTTATTATTAATTTTGTATTAATATATATATATAATTAAATATAATCATCATAAATATTTAATAATTAATACATATATAATGTTATAAGATATTATATTATATATATGTATATAGTAAAAAATAAATAAAATATTATAATATATATATATATATATTTAAAAAAAATTATTTTTTATCAGGCTCGGCTTGCGAGCCTTCGAACAAGTATAGTAGGGCTCGAGCTCGGCTCGACAGAAAAGCCCAGCTCGTTAAGATCGGCTCGAGCTCAAGTTGAGCTTTTTTCAAGCCGGCTCGCATCGTTGCGCACTCCTAGAGTTGAGTGTCCAATTGATGAGTCAACCCTATTTGATGAAACTACTCCATAAATTGTACTTATCAGAAAATTCTTTAGTACACTCGGTGTGAAATCCAGTTGTATAAATCAAAATACACCAAAAATAATAAAAAATGTGTATTTAATATTAAAAACACATTAAATATTTTTTTTATTATTTTTTGTATGTATTGGTGTATGCAATTAGGTCCGTGCCGGGCGCATCCAAGAATTTTGTTAAGTTCTGCACTAACTGCAAAGTTAAATTAAGAATTATACTCCAACAAAAGATTCTTCCTGTCAAGCACTGCATTTGCTCCAGTGTAAAATGGCAATGGATCAGCGCCACCAATCCGCCACCACCTCCGCAGCCGTCACACTCACCAAACCGCTTCATTGCATCGTCAAGCTCGGTCAGCACTCTGTATGCTATACGTACATCATCTCGATTTTATATTTTTAATATATCATCTCGATTTAGCTAGGTTAATTAGTCAATTAATTAAGTTAATCCGAACTGTTTAACCCTAATGCATTGACTACTGTTTCGGAGATCCAATTTTTAGTGTTCTGATAGCACTTTTTGATTATTAAATACCGTTTGGTATTCTCAAACCTTAGTGCAGGTGCAGCTCAGTTAGGTAAATGATATTGGCATACCATTGATTTAGGTCGATTTTGGGATCGAATTCGTATAAACACACGAAGTAACGGACCAAGATTATAGACTGCACTCAATAATAGCTAAACTGCCTACGTACGTACTTGAGGAAGTCTAATATAGTTCAGCTAAATAATGTGCTTCTAGCTCGGAGGTTCGTACGATATGAGACTAGAATACCCAAATTTATATGAATGGAACTTACTTCTAAGTCTATAGCAAGAATATTGGGGAATACGATGCTAGGCTAGGAGATTGCTCAGTTTAGATTGTGAACCCCAAATATGTGTTGCACAATCCCTAAATATGTGTTGAGAAAGGGTATTTGTAGATGTCCATGTTGTACGGTCCTGACAACTACAACTGGGTCATCCGGATGATGCCACATGGCATGTACGAACGGTCATGATTTAGGGTTGTGGGTCGGTCCATGGATCGAGGATCGACCCGACCCGGATCATCCTAGGACACGCTGATCTTGTAGCGTAATGCAAATTCGGAAATTTATAAGGACCCTCGTGCAACTATATGAGGGACCATTATGTAAATAAGTTCAGGGATCTTTCTGCAATATATAACTGAACATTATTTGTTATATCAACTATGCTCTATTTTAGAGCACTAATGTTTTGGATTACGGATAATCTAGGTTTCCAGTAGTTCTGATGCAATGTGAAGACTGTTGTGTGGAATTAAACTAATAGGTATTGATAACGGGAACTAATTCATTAGATTCTTCATTTTGATTTCATGTGTGGATTTTGTTTGAACAAAAACAGTCATCTGAGTACTATTTCATCAATCATGTTTTTGATTATGTACCTTATGTGATAGATAATTCATATAAGATGAAAAATGCATGTTTAGTTGTCTGTGTGTATCTATTGGAAGTTTTCCGCAAACTAGCAATTTACTTGGTGCTGTTTTATTTTTGGATGCAGGGGGTGCTGCAATCACCTTGAAAAATGAGTTGGAGACTATAAACGAGGAGAACCTTAATATAGTTTCATCACAGCTCAGGCAAGCAATGATTTCCGGTCCTTGTTGCGGAATGGATTGGAGCAGAAGGCCTGGATCATTGGAAGTTCCAACTGTTGTTGATGATTTTGATGATGTGGAATCGGACTCCAAGAAGTTTATAGTTGTTCATGGTGCAGGTTAGCATTTTAGCTCGATTTGCTATGTTACTGATCTACATCAGGAATTTGTTGCTGATTTTGTTTGTGATTTCTTTTATATAATTTCCAATACTTAAAGTGGGTAAAGAATGCGTCACCTTGTTTGAAAGGCTAGCACTGTCAACATTACAGAAACTTGTGGAGCACTATGTGAGGCAATTTTTTTTTTCTGGAAATATATTTCATGGACGAGAATATTTATTTATTTGTTTTGGAAGAAAACGAGATTATGTTAAACATGAATCTATTGGTACTGAAATTGAAATTAGACGGATAGTTCAAATAGAATTTCTCTGTAATCTGTCAACTCCTAGCTCGCTTGTTGCAGTTTTAAATTGTTGAGATTCTTTTCTCGTCAGGGTGCACTGTGACAACCAACTATAACTTCCTTGCTACTGTACGCATGATTTTCACATTTTGCATAGGTAGAAACCATGTTAAGGAACAATGACTTACATTTGTGATTCTAAGCAATGTATCAGGACATATCAGTGCTACTGGCATAGAATTTCTTGGCTCATGATAAATTGTCTTCAGGTTCTTTTGGCCACTTTCAAGCAAGCAAGTCAGGGGTTCATAAAGGCGGACTAAGCAGGCCACTTGTCAAGTCTGGTTTTGTTGCAACACGAATTTCTGTAAGACCTAAAGTTGTCAATCTATTCTACTGTGTTATATTTCAGTCTTGGTATTTTTTTTTCCTCTTTAAATAGTCAAAATTGTCAAATTTTGATATACACATATAACATTCTTCATCTGCTTTTAGAAGATATGTTACGAAAAAACTTGCATCAATGCTTGGGAGGAAGATGCTTTTTCATTATGTCTCAGTACTCCCACTGTTCTATAGAAACTGTCCCAGTAAGACTTTTGGTTAATTTGATGATTTGATCAACTTTTGGGTTGATAAAGATTTGTCTAATTTATTACAAAACAACTTATGACTGATAGCATTTCACTGTAGTTTCAACACTGCTACTTGAATTTTTCAGTAAGTTTCACTCAGAATATTTGTCAAGAAGGTGTAAAATAGATCTCGTGTTCCAATAGGATTAAGCAGAAGATTTCAACTTTGGAGAAAAAAATCAAAATTTCATAAACGGCTCAAATCATAATGTAGTAGTAGATGAAAGAATCTCTAGTATTGAACATACTAAATAGTGTTATATAGAGCTTGGTCCACAGTTTGTGGTCACTTCACATTTCTTTCGCAAGCCATTCTGCTAGACGCGACTCAATTTAGGTGATTGTGCTACCTCAGCTTTTAAGCTTTTAAGGTCCCTATAATTGGTGTCTCAGTTTTCGATATTGAATGTTATCTGTGGTGCTACCACCTACTTTAATGTTCAGTAATGTTCTCCTCTTTTAAATCTCCTATTACTGTTCTAGACAGTATGCTACTATTCATAAACCATGTGGTTGATATCCTAATGACTGGTTTCTGTTAGGATTAACTTTGCACTCTCTTTTAATTATTCCAGGTCACGTCCCTCAATCTTGAAATTGTCAGAGCGCTTGCAAAAGGTATGAATCTGGTCCATGTATCCAAGATGTCATATTTTTTTTTCTTTTGGCAATCTCTCCTTAAGTCTGTGGGCATTGTCTGGAGCACATTAGAAATAGAAAGAAATCGGTCTCTATGTTCTTTCCAACTCCAGCATTCATTGTTTTCCTCAAAAATCCACAATTTTTTAATTTGTTCCGGAAAAAATCAAATCAGCCATTATGAAGTTTTCAACCTCAAGTACCCAGATTCGAGTTCTTGTTGGAATTAGTTTTACGGTGACACATTATATGATTTGGGTCCTTGTTATTATGTACTGCTGATATTCAACACCCTGAAGTCATCATTTTTGTGATCAATAATTCAGTACCCTGTCAATGAAGAAATTTTATGGAGATATTAGTTCATGTTTTTCCTGGCTAATTTATTTGGTAATGTTTTTTTGTACAATATACCTTCTATTGACATATATTATTTGTCTTCCTACAGAGGGTATTCCTTCTATTGGAATGTCTCCATTTTCATGTGGCTGGTCAACTTGTGAAAGAAATGTTAGAAATCATCCAGAAGACTGCTTATCAAATTGTTGCAGTTTTTTTTTTTTATTTATATGGCCAGTTATCATTTGCGGATAATTGTTCTTTATGAAATCTGAGAAAATTCAACCCCGAATTTTCACAGATGGCTGTGGCGGATTCCTCAACAGTGGTGCAAGCAATAGACGCCGGATTTATACCTGTGAGTTTGAATTCTTCAATAAAAGACAGAGTGATGTTGAAAATATATAGAGTTGCCTTTTATTGAGTTGAAAGTATATTGAGAAGTACGGTAAAACAGACAGGAGGCTTATGTCATCTAATTCTTCAATCTAATTTAGTCCTACTCGCATTCCTAGCTTGGGAGAAAACTGTCAATGTGCCATTTCAGTTAACAAGCAAGCATTGGCAAACCATTAATTGCAGAATTTTTCTTAGTTCCAAATGTATTTCTTTACTTTTCAGTCGTTGTGGTCATCATTAGTTTTATTTTGAAGGATCCCATGGCATCATCACATACATAGATTGGTTAATGCTAAAATATTGTCATTGTTCAGTTTGGTCATTGGTTTTGTGATCTTAATCTGTGACGTGGATCCGGAAATGATGATTGCTTACAATATTCCAGGTTCTGCATGGAGACGCTGTACTGGATAGCTCACAGGTTTGTCATTTCTCTATATAAGGCAGTCAAATTTCTCAGTATTTGCTTGCTCTCAATTCATTCAAATCTTTGTCAGGGTTGCACTATATTAAGTGGAGATGTTATCATTCGTCATCTGGCAGAAGAACTAAGACCTGACTATGTTGTTTTTCTTGTATCCAACAACAATCGATGATTTAATGCTTTATCACGGAGATGAAAAAAATTGCTTGAATACATTTTTGTTTTGGCAAAAGATAATTAAATTAATTAACAGATCATTTCTGGTTTAAATTAGTAGAAAAAAATATATTAATTCAGGTGAACATAACCCGATCGCAAGCTACCCCATTAATTTTCCTCTGTTTATATTTGGAGGCCATATGTCTGAAAATGTACAAGCACACACATACAGCATGCTGTTACAATACCTCACTTCTGATACCTATGATCCTCCGATTGGATAAAGCATAATCCTGAAACCTTGCTTAATAGTTATCTCAGGCTATTCACAATAAGTTGGTACTCTATGGAGTTCCCATGTGTTTAAATCTTCTAATTTATTATTTGCTGACATGAGAACATATAAGTTCTCCTATACACTGATATATTTAGACAGATGTTTTCGGGGTGTATGACCGCCACCAACAGAACCTGATGCTGTGCTTCTTAGGGAGATTGGTGAGTGCGTGATCATAATGTGTTGCAACGTGCAACTTATTATGTTTACATATTACTTTTCGTGTTGACTTAACTGAAACTTATGAACTATGATAACTGTTTAAACACAATACTTGCAGCTGTGCGTGAAGATGGGAACTGGTCCGTGTTAAAACCCATATTGCAGACACCACCAAGCAAGGTCAGTAGAAGAGTATATTACACCCATCAAGTTATATGCGATATCTTACTTCAAATTTGAAATACCTCGAGTTTCGGTTGCTATAACTAGACCCTTCCCATGACTTCAGTAAAACTTTAGCAAATGTGAATAATTCTATATTCCTTTTTCACATCAGAGGCTATTTAGAACATGCTGATAATGTGATACTCTTTAAAAATGACTAGAGTTCCATCGCGCCAAAAGTCCCGCTGATTAGCCTTCCAGCACTAAAGTTGGTAGTTTCCAGTGATTTATGGTACATCCCGATGGCTTAAACCCAACTTTCAGCCCGAAAACGAAGTTACTACTGTGTCAGCTCTAGAAGAGTTCAGTATGCACCCTGTGCATCAACTCCCGTGATTAGAAGCACAATATAATAAATGAAAACTACAAACAATCGTACAGGGACCGCGAAGGAGGGTTAGGCTCGCGCAGGTTTGACCAAATGGAGCTGTCATAGATTACCAAATCAACGCACACACTGTGTTGCTTGCACAGACCGATTGGTACATAAGGCTACGGCCATGAACACAGAGGCAGTCCTAAGCTTGGAAGATGAGATCCAAGACTAGCCTAGGTTGGGCTATAGAAAGGAGTTCGGTATCCAAAACAGTTAATCAGTCTGGAAGCCAGGAAGCGGGATCAAGCTAAGGCTCGAGGAGAGGAACCTGGGGACGAGGAAGGGGAGCCTCGAAAGATGGCAAGGACGCGGGGCAGGCAGAGCTGGCCCCGCAGGGAGGAAGAGGAAATTTTCTCAGGCAGGTCGGTAAACTGGCCTGAAAGTTGGGGCCCCACCTGACCAAAAAGAGGCAAACGGGATAGGTCGAGCTCAACAACATGACGCAGGTGGTTTAATAGGGAAAGAAACCAAAGATCACTGGTGTTGAAAAAATAAGGTAAGGAAGGGAGAAAATACACGGCTTTTTAGGAACATCAACTAAAGTAGACCTGGACAGAAATTTGCTTGGGACCAGAAGATGCCAGGAGTAGGTCTAACCCCACATAATGATGCTTTCTCATTACCGCAAAAAAATATAGCAACTACGATGTACAACAAATCTTCATCGATAGTGGCAGCTCAATGGACATCCTATTTTATCAGACATACCAGCAGATGAGCTTGGGACAAACCAAGTTGGAAGAAGTGAAAACCTCGCTGTTTAGCTTCGCGGGAGAGGTGGTGCAACTTGTGGGACAGATCACTCTACCCTTATCCTTAGGAATAGGGTAAAGGAAAAGGACTATGTTGACTAAATTTTTAGTCGTGGACACACCGTCTGCATACAATGTGATACTAGGAAGACCTTCTTTGATCTTATTTGAAGCTGTCATCTCCATACCGCATATGAAGATTAAGTTTCCCACACCCGAGGGTGTAGGTGAAGTATTGGGAGATCAACATCAATCCCGAAAGTGTTATGTGGCTTCACTCAAACAAGTGGACAAGCCTCCGAAAGATAAGAAGCGCAAACCTGATAAAGCTGGTCTAGAAGATGGCGGAGCAGAGAAGAAGATGCTCTCAGCCCACGTCGAGCCAGTGGGGGAACTCATGAGTATAGAGCTCGTGCCAGGGGAGGTGGATAAAGCTGTCAGGATAGGATCACACCTAAATCCAGAGGTGAAGGAGGAGTTGATAGCAACGTTACGCAGCTACACAGATATATTTTCCTAGTCAGCTAACGACCTAGTAGGGATTAACCCAGCCGTCATACAACACCATTTGAACGTCTATCCAGATGCAATGCCGGTCATACAAAAGAAGGGGCTCTTCGGACCAAAGAAGGACGCCATAGTCTGGGCTGAGCTGGATAAGCTCCTCAAAGCCAAGCACATTGCAGAAATTCAATTCCCAGAATGAGTCTCCAATGTAGTCTTGGTGCCTAAGGGAGGATCAAAACGGAGGATGTGCATTGACTTCCGCGACCTGAACAATGTCTGTCTAAAAGACCACTATCCATTGCCACGGATAAACTAGCTAGTGGATTCCACAGCTGGATTTGAATTACTAAGTACCATGGACGCACAAATTGGGTATCATCAGATACCTCTAGATGAAGACGACCAAAGGAAGGTTAGTTTTATAACTACCTTTGGCATGTATTGTTATGTGGTCATGCCCTTCGGATTAAAGAATATGGGATCAACCTATCAAAGGTTGGTTGATATGATGTTTCGCGACCAAATCAGGAAGAATATCGAGGTGTACATTGATGACATGGTGGTAAAAAGTCGAGCTACTAGCACGCATGTACAAGATTTACAACAAATCTTTGAGATGTTGAGAAAATACCAAATGAAGTTGAATCCAGCAAAGTGCGCTTTCAAAATCAAGGGAGGAAAATTCCTCGGATACATGGTTACAGAGAAGGGGATAGAAGTTAATCCCAAGAAGATCAAAGCAATCTAAAACATGGCGAAACCTCGAGATGTCAATGAGGTGCAAAGATTGACGGGGCGAATCACTGCCCTAAGTCATTATTAGTTTCAAATCTGTCGAAGGAGTCGGCCGTCTTCAAGATATTGCGAAAACCGAAGCTTCAGTTGGACGAAAGAATTCAGCAAGCCTTCTGACCTGACGAATGATCTAAGTCAAATTCCGTTTTTGACCAAGCCTGTGCTTGGTGAACCGTTAATATTGTATATAGCGGTAGCTGACAGAGCTATCAGCATGGTCTTAGTTCGGGAAGAAGGAAAAGTTGAGAAGCTGGTATACTACATTAGCAAAGTCCTTAGTGACACGGAGATGAGGTACTCTGAAATTGAAAAAATGGCATTTGCCTTAGTTATAACGGCAAGAAGGTTGAAGCCATATTTCCTAACATGCAAAGTCAGATTCAAAATCAATCAGCCACTCAATGCTGTGTTGGGCAAAGCTGGAGCATCAGGGAGGTTAGTCAAGTGGGCGGTCGAGCTGGGAGAATTCGAGATAGAGTATGCAACACGAACAGCAATAAAGTCGCAAATTTTGGCTGACTTTGTCACGAAAATGACCAAACCTGATGTGGCGGAAGACAAAGAAGAAAACGTGTGGCTGGTGTACACAGATGGCTCAGCTACGCAGAACGGAAGTGGTGCAGGTGTGGTGCTCACCACGCCTGAAGGCGACCAACTTGAGTATGCCATCAAATTCGAGTTCAAGGCAAGCAACAATGAAGCAGAGTACGAAGCCTTCATCATAGGCCTCCAAATGGCACTCAAGGGAGGAGCTGCAGCTCGTGATAAAATAAGTAGAAGGGGAGTATGAAGCCAAGGAGAAGATAATGATGGGGTATCTAAAAACCATAGATACATTACGAAAAAACTTCGATAAGCTGGAGGTACACCAGATACCTCGAGCTGAAAATGCCAAGGCAAACTACCTGTCAAAGCTGGGTAGCTCTGTCACCGATTGCAAAACACGGCAAATCACCATCCAGTCTGTAGCAAGATCCAGTAGGAATAAGGAGGTCATGCAGGTGGAAGAAGGAGACGAATGGAGGACCGAATTAATCCAGTATTTCACGAATGGAACGTTACCCGAAGAACGAAACTCCAAACAAAGGTTGCTCACACGAGCATCTAGGTTCACCATGATCGACGGTATCCTCTATAAGAAGGCGTTTGTGCAGCCGCACCTAAGGTGTGTATCCAAGAAAGAAGGAGGCTACGTGCTCAGAGAAATCCATGAAGAGTGTTGCGGCAGCCACATAGGAGGGGCTACCCTAGCAAGGAAAGCACTCAGAGCTGGATACTTTTGGTCGACTTTAAAAGAAGATGCAGCCGAGCTGGTGAAGAAATGTGAATAGTGCCAGGTGCATGCCAGCCTTATCCATCAACCTGCGGAAATAATGCGCACAATGAATGTCCCTTGCCCATTTGCAAGATGGGGGCATGGACATTGTGGGACCTTTCCCTAAAGCAAAGGCCCAAAAGAAGTTTCTACTAGTACTAGTAGATTATTTCAGCAAGTGGGTGGAAGTTGAAGCTCTAGCCCGGATCACGGAGGCAGAAATTATTCGGCTCTTATGGAGGAACATAGTATGCCGATTTGGCTTACCTAGAGAGATAATAGCTGATAATGGATGACAGTTCAGTGGAGCAAAGCTGAGGAGTTGGTGTGAGGAGCTGGGAATTCAGCAGCGTTTTAGCTCGGTGGCTCACCCTCAGACCAATGGTCAGGTTGAGATCACCAAAAGAATTATAGTACAAGGTTAAAAAACCAGGTACACATACTTGAAATCTCTCTATTGTATCAATTTTCTTATTTCAAATTTATCATCCAATCCTATATACCTCCTGTATAAATGTGTTACTAACCTATCCGCAAAACTGAAACCTCGGTCTAATAGACTGAAGGGAGCGGGAAGGAATTAGGTAGATGAACTACAATCTGTATTGTGGTCATATCGGACCACTCCCAAGTTTACTACAGGAGAGAGTCCTTTTAACATGGTGTACGGAGCTGAAGCTGTCATACCTACGGAGGTCAGAGTACCGACCCACCAGGTCAGGTACTTTGATCCAGAGCAGAATGAGGAGAGGTTGAGAGAAGATCTGGATTTGATCGAGGAGAGCAGGACGAGGGCATACCTACGAATGGAGAAATACAAGCAGAGAATCCAAAGAGCTCAAGGAGTAAAAGTGAAGACCCGAGCTCTCCAGGTAGGAGACCTGGTGCTAAAGAGGGTGGATGTTGTCCGTACAGTGAGAAAGCTGGACCCCAATTGGGAAGGTCCCTACAAAGTGGTCAAGGTGGTAGCAGGAGGAGCTTATGAGTTGGTGGATGGCAAGGGAAAACCACTCCCTCGCCCTTGGAATATTCAAAATCTTAAAAAGTTTTATGTCTAAATGTTCTTTACCCTAACTGACGCTATTATGAGTTGAGTATTTTTCAGGAATACCTGGAAGGAATGTAATATCTCGCCTGCAGGATTGGATGCAGAGCTCCACTCGGAAATTTTAGTAAGAATTTGCTTTGTTTTTATAAAGTTTTGCGAATGTTGTACCAATGTTTTGCTATGCGAATAAACGTGGATATGCTTATGAAACTATGAAAAGAAGTGAGGGGGAGTTGGTGGAATGGGAGGTAGCTGGAGGTAGGATGCACCACCTGGATGAGTAGCACGGATTCGTATAGTCAGGCGGCCTGCGGTTTCTAATCAGATGGCCCCATACCAAGAGGATATAAGGGTGGGGTGGTGCGGAGTTATTCTGGGAATAATTCTATGACTAACTCGCATTGGAAGACCAGAGTTAAGGGAGCCACAATGTTGGCTGGAGGAGGGGACTAATTCTCCCACCCCTGGCTGAAATAAGGTGGGAAAATCGGGAAACGAGAGTATAAGGAAGGATGTCAACGGTAGCAGGCTGGCCAACTGTGAGCCCGTTGATGAAATATGTGGGAACGGAGAGGAGAAAAAGGGGAAACAAGGAAGGTGAAAAGTAAGAATGGCAGGTCTCCACGACTGCGCATAAGAATGACAGGTCTCCACGACTGCGCATAAGAATGACAGGTCTTCACGACTGCGCATGGGATTGGCAGGTCTCTATGACTGCATGGGATTAGCAGGCCTGCACGACCGTGCGCGAAAAGGGCAAGTCTCCATGATTGCATCGCGGCATAGCTGGAAGCTCCGGCTCTGCTAGTGCCCTGTGAAGATTTATTGAAGAAAAACTAACAAGTTGATCTGTAGAAAGAATGTCTATATCTATGATATTTTGCAGGAGAGGTTCCTAAGCTAGAAAGGAAAGCACAAGTGTGGTCCTAGAAAGGTGTAAGTATTGTCTCACAGCATCCACCACTTTAAGTTTTATTTATACGTTAAATGTTGAAAGGGCATTATTAATACCATCTGGTGACCAAACGGTTAAACCAACCTGCAGAGCTGACTAACCTACCTCCCGCAAGGGACAAACAAGTTTTGTGTACTCCAAATTTTCAGGAAAACAGCAGACATCCTCAGGAAAGGTTATACAAAGACACTTCAAGGGGTAAACAAGTAAGTATGATCATGCACATCAACAAGCTATAAAATAAACTGTGTAAAATACAGGAATTAAGAGGGAAGCATGTTAAAGCATATTCCTAGAAATCCCTTAAAGGGAAAAAACCATCACAAGATGTCTCTGCCTAAAAATAGGCAGATAAAACACAAAGACAGAAATTAAAATTATCCATGGGGGGCTACATATGCCCAAAACAAAAACTGGGAAAGATTGTACGAAGGGCTACATATCCCAAACAAGCACCAGCACCAATGTTCTTAAAAGATTATGCTGCGGGGTTAGTCTCAACCTCCGCAGGTGTATCATCCACCTGGCCAGAAAAAGTTGTGTCCGCAACTGAGGGCGGTTCCACCACAGTACCTTCAGGTGGGATAGCCACAAGAGGAGTTATAGGAGAAGCTAGAAGAGGGTCCTCTGGAGGAGCAGGGGGCTCTTCACCCTTGGAGTGAGCCATAAAAGCTGCGGCAGAATCTAGGAAGGAGATAGAGCTGCCAACAGGAGGGTAGCTCTGAGCTCGGAATTGAGAGACGCACCAATCAAACCCCTTGAAGAAAAACTCCAGGGATTGGTCGTCCACTTTAGTAACAAATTCATCAAAGGTCAAGAGAGCCATTTTCTGTGCAGCAAGCAAAGCTTTGCCCTCCTCCGATTTAGGAAAGGCATCTAGCCAGGTTTGACGTTCTCTACTAAAAGCTTCCTGCAACTGAGCGGCTTGGCTATCCAGGATAGCTTTCTTCTCCTTCGACAGCTCTTTGGCTTTGGCTGCAACCTTGTTGTAGTGGGATTCGTGAGCCTGCCGCTCTTTGAGCATTTTCTGCTCTTTCTCCTCCTAGGTCTGCTGGGCCTGCTTGAATTTGTTTAGCTTTTTGTCCAGGTCCTTGACCTCATCTGAGCGGTCCAGGTCCAGGAAAGACTGGACAAATAGCTGGAAGAACTGCACATACGAAGAGCAAGTTAACAAGCATGGAACTATAAAAGAAAATGGAGCTGAATAAACCAGGACAATGGCGTACCTTCAGAGTAACTTCTAAAGTCATATCCATGACTTCTTGGCGGGGAAGAGAGGACAGATGGTGGCGATCCAAGGGGTTAATCAAACTCTTCCAGTATTCCCGCAGGGTGGCACGATCCTTGGTTTTCAAAATAGATTGAGGTGGCATATCCTGAGCTCGAGAGCGCATCCGCAAAGCTGGCGGATCAGGAATAGCAAAAGAAAATTGAGGTAGGAAATCTCTGAGATTTTTCTCAAAACCACGACGTTTGGTAGGAGGAGCATCAGAGGAAGCATCCAGGTCAGCTGGCATTTTGCCTATGGCTATTTCCTTAGTCGTGGCCGGGTCCCGACCTGAACGACCTACAGCAGCTTGGGGCTGGGATGAAGGAGCAGCTACTTGAACCGCACCTGGGGGCGGACCACCTGGGGGAGGGGGGTGGACCTCCAATCAGTTTCCCTCTGCGCTTCAAAGCCTCGGCAGCTCGAGTAGCATCATTAGTTGCTCTGTTTGAAGTAAACAAAAACCAACATCAGCACACAAAAGGCGAAAAAATAGAAGAAGCAAACAAACGCAAAGCTAAACTACCTAAAGTCTCGCCCTGCATATCAACTTGCAAAGGGCTTAATCCAAAAAGATATAAGAGACGAGGATCGGTCAACTTCCCCAAGTCTCTAAGCTGCCAATTCATGTAGGCCAACAAACTTTTATAGATAACAGGCATCGCGCGAACGCAATAGGCGTTGGAACCCTCAATACGATCGAGGAAGTCACGGAAAAAATCCCACTCTTCATCCTCGGGGGGGGGGGGGATATGAAAAAATAATTTTTCTTCCACTCTTTCTCAGCAGTAGGATATGAGCCTATGCAAGCTATTTGCCTGCGAGAAGTAAAGTAGAAGACCCCACCCTCAGTAGAAGATGCGCGGGCAAGAAATAAGGCATAAAAGAAGTCAGGAGCAGATGTGTGACCCAAACTCTGGAGGAGCACAGAGAAATCTGCCATTATGCGAATGGCGTTGGGAGCTAGCTGGTTTAGGGGAAGCCTAAACTTGCTAACAATGGAGACAAACATGGGAGGTATGGAAAAGCGCAGACCTGCGCGAAGCTGAGCTACATAGAAGCAAGTAAAACCTGGAGGTGGGCGATGGGCCCTATCATTCGCAGATGGAACTACAACCTTATAAGCATCCGAAATACCATAGTTTTGGCGTATGATCTGACCTTGCCTAGGGGTAAACCTAGAGGTGAAAACTTCCCAAAAGGATGTATTCTGGGCGATCAAGGTTTTTTCCCGGCTGTTCAAGATAGCTAAATCCACTTCCCCTAGAGCATCTGGGTTAGGAAGGTTCAAATCCTCATTATCTGAGGGAGAACCAGCCTGCCCCGCCCCGAAATTAACACTAGGAGTTGGCGATGGGGGTTTATCCCCACCGCGACCATCTGAAAGAGTTTCGGAGGAGGAGAGATCCACAAAATCTAAGTTTCTCAAAACCTGGGTGGCACTAAATGAAGCCTCTATTGAGGGAAGAGACGAGGAACTCTCGGCCATAGCCATGGCGTCGGGTTCCAGCAAGTTCACAGGGTTGGTATAGTTTTGGGAATCTGAACCTAAACTATTCAACATATTGACAAAGAGACACAGCAAAACCAACACAACCGAACGATTCACAACAAATTAGAAGTAACAAAAAGCAAAGAAGATAAGGGAGGATAAATACCTAGAGATGGGCGGCGAACGTGGAGTAACTGCCAACTTGAAGAAGGGAGAAAATGAGAAGTGGAGGGGAAAGTGGGGAGAACTCTTAAAAAGGACAGACGAAAGGACATGGATGGAAGGAATTGAGTTTTTGGTAACTGAATATCTTTTGAAAATATTCATCCGAAAAGAAGGGTAAGCTTTGGAAAAAGGCGGGTTAAGGTTTTAACCTACACGTGGCCCTGATCTAAACGTCCGAAAAGGGGGGCAGTTATGGCAGCGAGAAAACCGGCGTAATGATGAGGCATGACCTTCCAGGAGCCATCAAAAGCCTGCCAGGCGTGGGGAAGCTCAACCGGCGAGGTCTTTTCTGTCAAATCAGTATTAGGGTTTCTTAAACCCACCTGTGGAGATCATTCCGATTCTTCAGCTGAAGCAACTTGGTGTCTCCACATAGTTCGGTCAGCTTGTCCCGAATTTTATCTTCTCAACTCTCGTAGCTTGACAAGTCAAACTACGGAGTTGGGGGGGACTATTGATGTAGGTAGAATTCGGATCTTGGGCCAAGCTGAGGAAATCTAAGGCTTAATGGGCCAAAGCCCGTTAAGACGGTGAATTCAGGTCCATTCTGGAAGATGTCCAACCTGAGCTGGAAGACCTGCCTACCTGGACCTGCAGGAAAGCGCGTATCTATATAAGGCAATGCTGGGAATAAGTATCAATCAAGTCAATACTTACCTTAAATGAAGATCTGGCGGGATTAAGCAATAGATTGGCATTAATGACGATTGATCCATGATTAGATATGTCCTTAAAATAGAAGGATGCTGATTTATTCTCTTGCCTTATGTATAAATAGTATATTTGACTTTCCATAATCTATCCCACCCCATCAAACTTGTATAAATACCCCATCCCAAGCATAGTAAACGACACCTTTTGAATCCCCGTGGACGTAGGTCTAATTTTTGGACCGAACCACGTTAAATCTCTTGTTATTTATATTATCGCACTTACATTACTCGATTATATCTCACATATATTCAATATCATGATATTTTTATTCAATATCACATGCATTCATGCATGAATTGTGCCCCAAAAGTTCAGTCAAAATGTTGACTAACGGAGTTGACCATTAAATATTGAACGGAATCCTTCAGTGGGACCAAATGTGAGAAAAATTGAAAGCTATGGGATAATGTGAGAATCCGTAACGAATGAGACCAAAATCGAAAAAGACCTAAGTTATGGGACCTACGTATATACGAAATGCATGTGATATATATATCTCCAATTTTGCAAATATTTATATTGTTGTAAGTGGTAATGCAGCAAGTTCAATGGTTTATGCTGTGCATCACTATTTAATTGTAAGCAACACATGGATATTGAATATAACTGTTCCTCATTTTACATTTCACCAATCCACAAATCGGAAAGTGTCTAATCACCACCTACAAATTGAAAATTTCTGCATATTCTACTCTACACCTCTCATTTCACGCCACTATATATACTTCATTATCCAAGTCCAATTTTAGCAACACTGAACAAATTTTTTCTGATCCAAAAAAAAGAAAAAAAATGAAGTTCGGTAAAGAATTTGCATCACAAATGGTGCCAGAATGGCAAGAAGCTTACATGAATTACAATTTCTTAAAAACCCTCATAAATGATATCCATCTTTTCAAACAAAGAACAAACAAACCCTCGACCGCCATACCCGAAAACCTTAAACGAAATCAAACCCTTTTCAGAGCTTTCAGCGGCCTAACACATTTCGCGCGTCATTCTCCAAAAACACCCTCGGATGTTGAAAATCAGGTGATTCTTGTGAACAACGTGAATCGTAATGGCGTCGACGGTTCGGAGACGATGTTTCTAATGGCGGGAGACGAAGGCGGAGAGTACGAGATGGTTTATTTCAGGCGATTGGACGATGAGTTTAATAAGGTTATAACGTTTTACAGATCGAAAGTTGAGGAGGTAATGAAGGAGGCTGAGGTTTTGAACAAGCAAATGGAAGCTCTGATTGTGTTCAGAGTGAAAGTTGAGCATCCAAATGGTTGGATTAGTAGTTTGGAGGAGACGAAAACGCTTGCTACGGATGTTAAGGCGACGGCTAGAGCTGAGTTGTTGGATGCTACTCCGTTGGCGGCTCGGCGCAGCAGTAAGTTAACCGATAATATTATGGTACAGCGGTTTGCATGTTGATACTACACACACTTATAAGAAATAGACAGACAGAAAAGTATACATAACACCCCAATGTAATCTATACTATTATATAAATTGAGAGAGACCTAGAGTAACTATTTTGGGCCGTCAAGTTTTGGAGAAAATTTCATCCACCCAAAATTTGACAAATGTCCTAAATAACTACAATCTCCCCTCTAAATTTTATTTTCTCATCTATTTTTTCTCACATTATCTTTATATATTACATATATTTTCCTTTTCTCTCACATACTTTTTTTTTCCCAATATCTTCTTTTTGTTTTATTTATTTAATTTTGGTACAAAAAATAATTATGAAATTGACTTTAACTAAAATATTTTTTTTAATTTTTTTCTATTTTGCACACGCAAACAAGTGTGCGGCATTTACTAGTATCTATTATGTTTTAGGCTTTGAATAACTCATTTGTTTGTTTTATGTTGAAAAACTACTATATCATTACTTGATTTTAAAATTCATTTAGTAGATGGAAGCTCTTTAATAAATTATTTTAGTTAGAAGAGGGAAAATTGCAAAATTGGTCCACTAAAGGACCCTGCACATATTTTTCAACGAAAAAAGTCGCACACTGTCAATTTGGGTACACTCCGGTGAGAAATCTGACAATTTCGGTACAAATTTCGCCTGAAAATTCATAATTTGCCGGAAAATATCATTTGACAAGAAAATTGATTTGAATTTTCTAGCGAAATAGTATTGAAATAGCCAAATTTCACGTTGGAGTGTAACCAAACTGACAACGTGCCACTTTTTTTAATAAAAAAACGTGCACGGTCCTTTAGTGTAGTACTTTTGCAATTTTTTCCAGCAGTAGAACACTGTTTATGTGTATTTTTAACCTAGGTAATTAAATTCAATTGGCTAGCCTAATTGAAATTGTATTACATAGGTTATTAAATATTATATATATATATTTTTTAAATATGGATAAACATAATTATCAATCTTTATCTCTATATAATTAAATTCTAAAATTTTAGATACAATAGTTACAGATAAAATTAAATACCTATAAAAAGATAGCTTTTTGTAATGATTTCTTAGTAATAATCATTCTTACTTTTTAATATTTGATTTATTCAGTTTACTACTCACATATTATTATTTTTAAAACTAATTAATACAATTTAATACTTATATAAAGATCTTTTTCGAGGATAATCATCAAATTGAAACTAAAATCTTTAATTTTGCATATTATAAGCGATAATTATGCAATATTACATTTATACTTTTGATTATTCTTCTCTTTCTCTACACATAACCACTATTTCATGCCTTACGACTAGTATATATATGTGCGTGTGTATGTATGTATGTCTATATTGGTGTTGTTTAATTACTCTGATGGGTCCCACATAGGGGTGTAAACAAGCCGAACGAGATGTTGTTCAAGTTTGTTTGAAATACAACTGAGCTTCAATGATTGTGTTTGAGCTTTGTTTGATTACTAATCGAGCCGAGCTTCAAAACTTATCAAGCACAAAAAGTTGTTCAAACTTGGTTTGATATGTTAATGAAGTGAGTTCAAACGAGCTTTTAGCGATCGAGCTCGAGTCGAGTATTGAGTAGTTTGGTTCGTCTTTCAGCCCTAGTCCCACAGTGAAATGTGGCGTTTGTGATGTTGTAGGGTAATAAAGATTTGAGTTACAATATTGTCATAAGCTAAAACAATAATACCATCATTTACTTCGATTAAAATTTTATGAAAATTCAAATATGAAGAATAATTTCACATATCGGTGCAGGAAGAGCTCCAGTGGACGTGATCGATGAAGAAAGTTCAATCAATATTCGGGAGTCAGACGAATCTAACCAAGAGATTCAAGAGTTAAACCAAAATGAATTTCGGGCCAAAAGACCAGCGCCTTTAGAGATACTCCAAAATATAAGGTTCAACACGGTTCAAGTAACTCCCCGGTCGACGATCAAAGGTTTTCTCAATCTTGCAATCCAAACAGATTTGAAGTTTACTAAGGAGAACTTGAAGAAAGCAGAAGAACGACTTATCAAGGCGTTTGTTGAGTTTTACCACAAATTAAGGCTTCTAAAAGGCTATAGGTAATTTGGCAATTCTAATTCATGATAGTTTATTGATCTTCTTATTCTTATTTTTCGATGATATATTCACGTACTGTCTATGAATGCAACAGCTTTCTCAATATTATGGCGTTCTCAAAGATCATGAAGAAATATGATAAGGTGTATTATTCTAAAATTATATAAAAATGCAATTATTTTCAAATAAGTGTCGTTTTAGCCTAATTTTTCACTAGGAAACACGTAAAAAAAGGTCTTAATTAACGAACATTATCACTTACATATCTGTCTTATTCCAGATCTCTTCAAGAAGTGCATCAAAATCTTATATGAAAATGGTTGATAATTCCTACCTTGGCAGCTCAGATGAGGTGAGCTTTATGTTTCGAGGAGAATAACTGCAATAAATTTTGTTGCGTTGTATTTATATAAGCTGTATTTATATGTAAATAAAGGTTAGCAAGTTGATGGAAAGGGTAGAAGTGACATTCATCAAGCATTTCTCGAACTCGAATCGCAGTAAAGGGATGAATATGTTAAGGCCAAAGAAGAAAAAGGAACTACATAGAGTAACATTTTCGACAGGTATGTTATACTAAACTTTATTGTTTAAGAAGCGAAAATAAACAAAGTTTCTCTTATTATCACTTAAAATCTATATATATTTGCAGGGTTTTTCGTTGGGTGTACAGTGTCTCTTATATTGGCCTTAATTTTAATAGTTCGGGCACGTAAAATCCTAGACGAACAAAGCCAAATATTATACATGGAAACTATGTTCCCTCTTTACAGGTAATAAGTCCTTATGTTTTTGTGTTCTTCATGCCCAAACTATAATACTAGATTACATATAAGAGACTCCAAATTTGAAAAATTACAATAACTTCCCTTGTCAGTAAAAAAATATTTTATATCCCTTTATCAATAAAATCAGGTTTAATTTTTCTTCTATTTTTGAGTTGTCGGATCTGACAGGGATGTCTTAGTAATTTGCGAGATTTCAAAGGTCCAGTATTTAATCACCCAATAAGTGAGTGGATGTGTGTGCAATTATCCCTAATTATAATAAAATTTAATTTATTTGTCACAGTTTATTCGGGTTCATTGTTCTACACATGTTGATGTATGCTGGAAATATATACTTTTGGAGGCGATATCGGGTCAACTATTCGTTCATATTTGGTTTCAAACCAGGAACGGAATTGGGATATAGAGAGGTTCTACTTATCGGTTTCTGTTTGAGTGTGCTAGCTCTAGCCAGTGTACTCGCCAATCTAAACATGGAAATGGATCCGGTGACTCTAGAATATAAAGCCATAACCGAACTTCTTCCTCTCGGATTAGTAGTGGTAAAAAAAAAAAAAATCTACAATGAGTTTCTTTAGTATATATACCACCATTATACCACATTCTCTTTATTTGGTAAGTATTAAATGGATTAAATTCATCACAATCAATTAATAATAATAATTTCTTGTCAAAATAAGAGTAGGTGGTATGAATTGGCAGTGGTATACAGTATCTATTCTTTTATATGTACTTAGAATTGAAAATTTAACCTTTTTTGCAGCTTGTAGTTGTCATTATGGTGTGCCCATTAAACATCATCTACCGTTCAAGTCGTTATTTCCTCCTTGTCTGCCTATTTCATTCTATCTTAGCTCCTCTCTATAAGGTAAACATGGAATCATTAGCCCCATGACAGATTTAGGTAACTTTTTTTCTTTTTTCTTTTTAAAAAAAATTCATATGTTTGCTCCATGCAGGTTACATTACCAGACTTCTTTTTAGCAGATCATCTTACAAGCCAGGTAATAAATTCACTTCGAAGATAGCGTAGAGCTACGATTTTTGGATTGGCGTATATTTCGAAAAATAACCTTGCTATATTTTTCATGCAGGTTCAAGCTTTTAGGAGTGTCGAGTTTTACATTTGCTACTATGGTTGGGGAGACTACAAACATAGACAAAACAATTGTGGAGATAACGATGTTTTCAACACATTCTCTTTCATCATAGCTGGAGTGCCGTATTGGTGGCGCCTTCTTCAGGTTCATAATAAATACAACCATCTAAAATCAACCCGTTATCCTTTTACCAACCATGAAGGATGATGCCACGTCATCTGTGGGGTCCAGGATGCACATGTCCTCAATGTTATTCTTACAAAATAATAGGACCCACATTGTGCTGATCATAGTGTTTTATGATTGCTCAGTGTATTAGACGACTTACAATAATAAATAAACCCATTATGTCTTCATAACCAACAATGAAGGATACCGCCACGTCAGTAGTGGAGTTCACACTGTACTGACGTGTCGTGATCCTCACTATTTTTAGTAAAAACCTCAACAGTAGAGACCCCATTGTGCTGACCATAGTACTTCTTGATTGCTTTAGTGTTTGAGACGTCTTTATGACGAGAAAGACGCTATGCAAGGATACAATGGGGTGAAATATTTCTTAACAATAGTGGCAGTTTGTGCAAGAACAGCCTATACACTTCATACTGTAGCTACTAGGCGAATTATAGCCTTAATAGCCTCGGTATTTGCTACAATCATTAGCACGTACTGGGATATCGTCGTGGACTGGGGGCTTCTCCAACGTAAATCGAAGAACCAATGGTTGAGAGATAAGCTGCTTATCCCACACAAAAGCGCTTACTTTGTAGCCATTGTGAGTTTTAAGTATAAGATTTTATGGTTTTTTTTGTTTTGTATTTCTTTTAGATTGTACGGTTATTGTTATCATGGCAAGTGCTTTTTTTGAATTGAATGGTTTAATCTTCTATGGCAGGGCTTGAATGTATTGTTAAGGTTAGCTTGGATGCAAACTATCATGAATGTCACAGTGTTTTCTCTAGATAAGCAGGCAATGACTACACTTGTGGCATCTCTAGAGATCATTCGTCGTGGTATTTGGACTTTTTTCAGGTAATCATCGTAATACATGCAACTAAGTTGTAAATATGGTTTCTGATCTAATTTATAGGTCTAATAAGCTCGACTCAAGCTCGGTTCATTTACAATCCTGGATATGGATTATGTAATGTTTATATGTTTCCTGAATGTGCAGATTGGAGAATGAACATCTTAACAATGTTGGTAAATTTCGTGCATTTAAAACGGTGCCTATGCCGTTCAATTACGACGAAGATGAGGACAAAGATTAATAGAAATAGAGATGCACTCTTCATTTGTATATCAACTCCGTAGTGAAGTTTGTTTGATTCAACCTCACCTATTTCTTTAACTAGTAAATGACACATGCGTTGCACGTGAATCATATGCTCTCGTTGATATAATTACGTATATAAATAATGTTTAACTTAAAAATGTTATATATATAGCGAGTTTATTTTAGCACCCAACAATTTTATAATGACACTCAACTTGCTTTTTTATTTTATTATATCAAATAAGATTTCTTATCGCTTTTCAAGATGAATTTGTTCATTTTAAATAGTTTTCATCTTTTCTAAAACATCATTTTCCTTTTTTTTATTTTTTATGTTAAAATAAAATAATTTCAAATCGACGAAACAAATCAAAATTAGTATTGTAACAAAGCATGGCCCCTTACATATATTCAGAAGAAATAAACTAACGATTCATAATAATCAGTTTACCACAATTATTCACGTCTTATTAGTTTGACGCATTTTCTTAGTAACCAAACTCAATTCTTTGTGAATTAGTTTGACGTATCAAACTTTCAAATCAACCCATAAGGTATAAGGACAAATATAAATCTAACCATATTATACAATATTTTTTTAAATAAAGAAAATTGTGTACGTATACCTATTTGATATTGCATTGTCATGGTATAAATCATACTATAAGTACGGATATAATAATTGATATATTGGAGAGAAAGTCTTTAAAATGCGCCGAATTTCAAGTGATCTGAAATACTTAATTTGGCAATTGATTTGTATAAAAGATACTTAATTTATGTTGAGGGCATTCTAGGAGTGCCAATATAAATTCTCCATCTATATTAAAAACTTAAACAATAGTTTAGCTAAGTGAACTATTATTATTGAAACAATTAAAAGAACTAAGTTTACTGAAAATTGAAACCTAGAGAGAACAATGTAAATAAACTAATTAGTAAATGCATGTTGTATTTGTTCATGCTCCTGTTTACCTTTAGGAGGTCAGACACTCTCTTATTTTTTCCTCTCATTGAATTCTATGTGTACTTGTAGTTGTTCATTGATCATTGTGATTCCGAAATTGGATATTATTGTAGTCGTCTTATTCCATTTTTATTCTTGTTTTTGCTTTCTTTATTTTCTAAAACAATCGTAGCATGTTTTCAAAATCATTTGATCTGTCTCATTTTAAACCTTAATTACATTTTTTAGAAAATCAAAATAAATTGTGTGGATAATGATTTTATTTGTTTGCTTAAGAATGATGTAAACCTTCTATTTTGGTCAGACGAAGAACGATAGGATTTACAAGTATGTGATTCAAATACTGTTAAAGCCCAAACAGTGGTCGGGCCTACAAACTTCAGCTCGGTGCCAACAAATCAATCTAATTTCGGAATTTCTTCATTGGGCCAAAGTTATAAATCAATGTCTCTTGGCCCAGATTTGTTTCTAGAAGATTGTGAGGTCAACTCGACATTGACCAAGAGTGAAGGGACTAATCTCCAATTTCAAGATTAGAATATATGAAGACATATATGGAAACAAATCAATATGAAGAATTTCTTGCTGGCAGATTTCATCTCCTAAGGAAAGAGCATAAATCAATAATCTTCTCTGCAATCTGCCGTTGAATAATTCTTCCATTCTCAACTATGTCAACTTGTATATATATATCTCCAGAACCTATGAAGCAAAGCACCCTTAGCAACTCTTCAATTTTTCCTCTGATAACCCTTGTTTTTCTTCATAGTAGAAAAGTAGTCTGCTAAATCCTTTACCTTGTATTTCCTTTTTGTGAGTACATTATCAATAATACACAGAGTTTCTTTTTTACATGGCATCTAGAGCCTAAATTTTTCGATCCTCGCCGTGTTGCTAAGCTCTTTGGATTTTTTTTTTTCTCCGTTGGCTTTCAGTTTTTTCACTGAAATCGGTTTTCAGATCTATTCCGTGCTTTTCTTTACGCATATCTGTTGGCGATTTATTCTTGGTTGCTACTGTTGGTGTCGGATCTGAACCCTCCGACGTTTTTCGTATTCTGTAATCTTGGTTTTGTCATTGTGGTAATTCTTCGCCTGACCAAGCAGTGTTGGGTTCTGTTAGTCTTTCCTGACACCCTTGCTTCCGCTGCCTCTTGAACCGCATTGTTCAAATATTAAAATTCTCTATTTTTTCTGTGTTTTTTTGGAAACAAAAAACACAGCGGTAACTAGTGGCTTTATCCCATCTTGTTTAATTTTCTTTCAGAGGTCGATCTGTGGTTATCGACCCTTTTGTGTTGTGCTTACTATCCCTTCTGTAGTTTGGTTTCATTGTTTTCTTTTTCCTATATATCATTATGGCTGATAACAATGAGTCTGAAACTACCTTATCAACTCGTGTGACTACTGTTTCAAATCTGGACTTTAGTGACCCTTTACATTTGCATTCATCTGACTCTACGAATCTCAATGTGATACCTTATGTGCTCACTGGTTGTGATAACTATGCTATATGGAGTAGGGCTATGTCTATTGCATTAACTGGAAAAAATAAATTGGGATTTGTTTTGGGCATTGTACCATATCCCACCGACCCAATCTTAAGGAATCAGTGGGACAGGTGCAATGTTGTTGTCCTCTCATGGATTTTGAATTCGGTTAGTAAAGAACTATATGCTGGCTTGGTGTTTGCTCATAAAGCGTCTGATGTGTGGTCGAAATTAAATAGCACATACAACAAAATTGATGGGTCTAGAACTTTTTCCCTTCATCAAGAAATTTCTCAACTTCGTCAAGGGTCAGATACTATTGCTGTGTATTATTCGAAACTAAAAATGTTATGGGATGAGTATTCTGCTCTTATTGCATTACCTCCGTGTACTTGCAATGCTTCTACCCATTTTATGAAACATGACCAAAACCTAAAACTTATGCAATTTCTTATGGGTCTTAATGAAAAATACATGGCTGTTCGAAGTAATATTATGCTTCGTGTTCCTTTACCTGATGTCATGAGTGCATTCAATATCATTTCTCAAGAAGAATCTCATCAGTCTATCTCTACACACACGAGCACAATAAAACATGTTTCTGCCTTCTCTGGACAAACATCTGAGAAATCTAACACCAAGAACCAAAACAAATCTGTTTGTGAAAATTGTGGTGTAACTGGACATACGATTGAGCGTTGCTATCGTATCATTGGCTTTCCTGACAACTATAAAGGGAAAAAGAAAACTGGACAGAACAAAGTTTTTAATAAAAAATCCAACTCTGTTGTTTCTGAAAAACTTGATTCTGTCCATGATAATTCACATTTTGGTTTCACCTCTGAACAACACAATCAGATTCTTAAGCTTCTAAATGGACAAAAGGAGTCTGGTGATAGCAAAGCCATAATGGCAGGTATATCATCTAACTCCTCTTCTTTATCCCTGAACTACAATGGCTGGATTATCGATTCAGGTGCCACGGACCACATGGTCTCTTCCCCGAATCTCTTATCTGACCTTACCTTTGTGGGAGAAAAAAATATTTCAATAAATCTTCCAAATGGGAACAGCGCTAAAGTTACTCATATTGGGAAACTTAAATTACTTCCTGAAATTACTTTACTTAATGTGCTTGTGGTTCCCAATTTCTGTTACAACTTGCTATCGGTTTCTAAATTGACCAAAGACTGTTCTTGTTGTGTGAGATTTTCTCAAGATTGTTGTGTTTTCCAGGACCTTCAGAGTGGAAAACTGTTGGGGACTGGTAAGCAAGATGGAGGACTCTATTTCTTCCATCTGCCTCCAGGTTTCCCTTGCTCTAAAATAAACAAAGTCAACATTCCTACTGTTTGCTCTTGTGCTCTTTGGCATAAACGTTTAGGACACCCATCTGATGTTGTTTTAAAAGTTTTAAAATCAACTCTTAACCTTAATGGCTCAATAGATACAAATCCGTGTGATATTTGTCACAAGGCTAAGCAAACTAGAGAGCCATTTCCATTAAGTGACCACAAAACTCAAGCACCTTTTGACTTAATTCACCTTGATTTGTGGGGTCCTTATAAGGTTGATAGTTATGATGGGTTCAAATATTTCTTAACGATTGTTGATGATTTTTCACGAGCTACTTGGGTTTACTTATTGGTTTTTAAATCTGACACTGTACATGTTATAAAGGAGTTTTTTAGAATGATAAGAAATCAATTTTCTAAAATAATTAAAATAGTCAGATCTGATAATGGTACTGAGTTTACTAATAATAATCTTCGACACTTTTTTCGCGACTTAGGCGTTAAACATCAACTATCTTGTGTTGACACACCTCAACAAAATGGGATAGTCGAACGTAAACACCGTCACTTATTAAATGTTGCTCGCTCTCTATTATTTCAAAGTAACTGCCCTATTGCATATTGGTCCGAATGTGTTCTAACTGCTGCATTTCTCATCAATCGTACACCTAGTTCGGTTCTCAATGGCAAAACCCCTTTTGAAGTCATTTTTGGTTTTCAACCAAATTTTAATATCTTACGTGCTTTTGGCTGTCTATCCTATGCTTCTGTGTTTAATAATAAGGATAAGCTTGAGCCTCGGGCTCGTAAGTGTGTATTCATGGGTTATTGTGATAATCGTAAGGCATATAAGTTACTCGACCTTGAGACAAATGACATTATTGTTTCTCGTGATGTTCGTTTCTATGAAACTATTTTTCCGTATCACACTAACAATAAGATGTCTGCAGGTATTCACGGATTCTTCGATACTACGGCGGATGTGGCTACTCATGATCCTTCAGGTAATGTGGTCGATGAGGACAACGCCGTATCCAAGGGTAGTATCGACGTCAGCTCTGATAGTGTGTCTCACACCAGTGCTGAAAATGTTAATACACCCGCGGATTTGTTATTTCCCAATAACATGGGTAAAAGAGCTGAGACCACACCTGCACCCTCATCAATTCAATTTGACAATATGCTTGAAATAGTTACTGAAATTCAGCCTGATACAGTTGCTGAAATTCAAGAGGAAACTGATTTCGAACCTCGTATTGTTAATAATCAGCCTGTTATTCCATTACGGAAGTCTGGTCGTATCTCAAAAATGCCTTCTCATCTTCGTGATTATGATATATCTATGCCTTCTTCTCATTCTGTTTGCCTTTATCCTTTGACTGATTCTATGTGTTATAATAGTGTTAGCTCTAGGCATCGTTGTTTCCTTTCTAGTATTGATAAAATAAGAGAACCTACTTCTTTCCTTGAAGCTATAAAAGATAAAAATTGGAAAGATGCAATGGACTTAGAAATGGGTGCGCTAGAAAAAAATGACACTTGGACTCTCACTGATCTTCCTAAAGGTAGAACTCCAATAGGTTGTAAATGGGTATATAAGGTTAAATATCAATCTAATGGTGAAATTGAGCGCTACAAAGCTCGGTTAGTCGCCAAAGGATATAGCCAAAGGGAGGGAATAGACTATTTTGAAACGTTTTCACCCGTTGTGAAAATGGTTACAATCCGGTCTCTTCTTTCCGTGGCTATCCTTAAGGATTGGCCTATTTTTCACTTAGATGTTAATAATGCTTTTTTAAATGGAGATCTTAATGAGGAAGTTTATATGTCTTTACCTAAAGGATATTTTTCAAATGATGACCAAAGAGTTTGTAAGTTGAAAAAATCTTTGTATGGGCTAAAACAAGCTCCTCGACAATGGAATGAAAAATTCACCCACTGTTTAAGTCAACATGGTTTTAAGCAAAGTCTTCATGATTACTCGTTATTTGCTAAAAAAGTGGGTACTGTTTTCATTGCTTTATTGATATATGTTGATGATATTATTGTGACGGGAAATTCTTTTTCTCATATAAATAATGTCAAGACTTATTTAGATTCGATGTTTCAAATTAAGGACCTTGGTGATTTAAAATATTTCTTAGGTATTGAATTTGCTCGTTCCTCTAGAGGTTTGTGTTTAAATCAACGCAAATATGTGTTAGAATTGCTTGATGATTTTGGGGTTTTAGGCGCTAAACCATCCTTTGTTCCTATGGAACAAAATCAGAAATTAGACCTTGAAGTTAGTGATGATGACAAATACCTTAGTGATATTACCAACTATCAGAAGTTAATAGGTAAGCTTATTTACCTTACTAATACTCGGCCTGATATCTCTTTTCCTGTTCATGTCTTGAGTCAATTCATGCATAAGCCAAAAGAGTCTCACTTAAAGTCTGCTTTTCGTGTTTTAAGATATTTGAAATCATGCCCTGGTAGAGGACTGTTCTTTCCTAAGGACACTAGTTTCAAATTAGAAGCCTACTGTGATTCCGATTGGGCTGCATGTCCTATGTCTCGTAAATCGGTTACTGGCTTTGTGTTTTTTTGGGCAATTCTTTAATATCTTGGAAAAGTAAAAAGCAAAAAATTGTCTCTAAATCCTCTGCCGAAGCTGAATATAGATCTATGTCCCTTACATGCAGCGAAATTGTTTGGATTCTTGGTATCTTTAAAGACTTAGGTTTTCTTGAGTTAACTCCTGTAAATCTGTTCTGTGACAATCAAGCAGCTGTCCATATTGCTTCTAATCCTATTTTTCACGAACGCACTAAGCACATTGAAATAGATTGTCATGTTGTTCGGGATTATGTGAAAAACAAAATTATCTCTACTAATTTTGTTCGTACTGGTGATCAGGTGGCTGACATTCTCACGAAAGCTTTGGGACGTGTTAAACATGTCGATCTTATAAAGCGTATAGGAATGATTGACATTTATGCACCAGCTATCAGCTTGTGGGAGGGTGTTAAAGCCCAAACAGTGTTCGGGCCTACAAACTTCAGCTCGGTGCCAACAAATCAATCTAATTCCGGAATTTCTTCATTGGGCCAAAGTTATAAATCAATGTCTCTTGGCCCAGATTTGTTTCTAGAAGATTGTGAGGTCAACTCGACATTGACCAAGAGTGAAGGGACTAATCTCCAATTTCAAGATTAGAATATATGAAGACATATATGGAAACAAATCAATATGAAGAATTTCTTGCTGGCAGATTTCATCTCCTAAGGAAAGAGCATAAATCAATAATCTTCTCTGCAATCTGCCGTTGAATAATTCTTCCATTCTCAACTATGTCAACTTGTATATATATATCTCCAGAACCTATGAAGCAAAGCACCCTTAGCAACTCTTCAATTTTTCCTCTGATAACCCTTGTTTTTCTTCATAGTAGAAAAGTAGTCTGCTAAATCCTTTACCTTGTATTTCCTTTTTGTGAGTACATTATCAATAATACACAGAGTTTATTTTTTACAAATACTCTTAGAATGATTGGCTACCTAACCTGTGCTCGAATTTACATTCTTGTTAGTTTTAGCTAATTTATTGATCATCATTCCTATCTTTGTTTTATATCAAATCTTTACACTTTACTTCCAGCAGTTAAATATTTTGCACTTTGATGTGATGCCTAATGGTTAATGATATAGTCCACATTTTTCATTTTGAATTTCACCTATACACCATTGTCGTTTCACTTCAGAGGAATTTGAAGAAGAAAAGCAAATTCTTATTAGCCCTTCTTGGGAAAACCAAAAAAAAAATACTTTTGAACGTTTTGCTAAACTTAAACTATTTTTTGTTGTTTGGTTTCACTGATTAGGTTTCTGTTTCTCTGGGAAAAAACTAAAAATAAGATAAAAGTAAAGGATTGTATAAGGCATCTTCTACCGGCTTCTTCTATTTTTTATGCACTTTAGCAAGTTCTGCAAATAAATTCAACTTTAACTTAGCCATGTTTCCATATTTTTCTAAAATTTAGCGCTTTTTTTTAATTTCACTAGTTTTTGCGAATAGGCTTATTACTGGTAGTCAATTCTGATAATCAACATGGAATTTGAATGCTCTGCACTGCAAAGAAGTAAAGACACTTCTTTTACTGCTAAAGACATAACATCATAATATGGGTTTTATTATATAGGGGATTTGACTCTCTGTCAGCAATAGTTAAGCTTTGTTTGGATGTGTTTTCATTTCATTTTCAACCGTCATTTTCTAACATGTATTGGGGAATGAATTTTTTGATTTTTGTGTGAGAAAAGTGAAAAAAGTAAGTGTGTTTTTTAAAAAATTTGAAATTGGTGAGTGTGATGTGTGAAATAATTGAAAAGTAATTATTAGATAGATAATATTTGATTTGATGGTGAATATTGATGACGTTTTAAAAATTTAAAGGAGATGAGAGAGAAATGTTAAAAAATTGAAAAAAGATGAGAGAGAAAATTGATAAAAAGAAAATATGAAATAAGTGATGTAAATTTAATTTTAAAGAAATGATTGAATTTTATTGTGAACGTAAAAACAAGAATGAAAATAAGACTATTTTCAGTTAAAAACAGTGTAAAATGTGTATTTTCATTTTTAGATGAAAATGGAAATGGAAAAATAAGATTGAAAACACGAACAAACAAGGCCTTAGTATTTTTCGTCTTCTGAGGTTGGATTCCCTATAAAGTTTTTAAATGAATGTTTTTATTTTCTATTTGACACATAATGTGCCACTTTCTAAAATGGAAATTATAGATATTTTTGGGTAAAATTTCACTCTTGATCCTATAAGCGACAAAAAAGGTCTTGTAACGTCAAATTTCTAATTTTTTATAAACTTAATCTTACAAATTTCAAAATATTTCACATATGTGAAATATTTTTTTAAATTTTTATAAATCTTATAAAAAAAAATTTTAAAAAAAATTAGAAATTGTGAGATGTTGTGCACAGCGTCTCATAGTAGAGACGTCGTCATTGTCCCACATGTCATTGTCCTTCATGAACTTTAACTCTTCATTCATGGGATCATCCACTTATGAGAGTTAATACTTTTCATGGCTTAACGGAAGTTGATTGGATCATCTTTCATCACTCCAATGTTAAAATCATGTTCTTGAAGAAACACAATATAATCATTCAAAATTGCATTCCTTTTCTCTCTAGTGGATCTCCTTAATGGCATTGGTTCTTGATATTGTAGAGTTTGTTTTTCTGGAATAACCTGAACATGGAATCAATTGATATTATTTTGATCCGGAATTGCTTCTTGAATAATGTCAAGTATAGAAACCTGATCCCGATCATTATCAATAGGCACTGAGGTAAAGAAGACAAGACCCCCCCCCCCCCCCCCCAATTTTGTCATATATTAACTTTTTAATATATTAATATGATACCTTTTAGTTTTAATATTTAAAGTTTGATTGTAAATTATTTTGTAATTTTAAGATATAGAAATTATTTAAATTTTCTTATAAGTAGTTTCATATTAAGTGATTTTTATGTTTATCAATAAATAATAATTTTACAAGAAATATTAATTTTCAAAATTTCTGATTTATTAGATACGAAAATAATTGCCACTAAAAGTAATTTACCCAAAATTAAAACATATAGTTTTTAAAATAATTTGTAAACATCTTTATTGTTTATTTAGATGATTTTAAATTCTTTTGATAATTTTAATGCTTAATATATTATTTAGTTATTCTTACAAAATTTAACGATATTTATATGTGTAGCACTGTAAAATTTAATGATATTCTTTAAAAAATCACACCTAAGCATATTTTTCCTCCAACATGGAGTTCACGTGGCACAACTATCCTATATGGCACATTTCTTAAGTCTACATAAGCGATATTGCCTGGAAATTAGAAAAGCCCCAAATTGGGGGACCTTTTCCGACTAAATCGAATTATTTCGGTCAAATTTGGACTAAATTCGCGAGTTTTTTGAAGTTACCGTCCCCAAATTGCCAGTAACACAAAATACGGGATCAATTTTAATATCCTCTATAGTTACTGGACTAAATACACAATTTTCCCTCCTATTTATAATAATAGAGCAAGAAGAAACTCTATCAAACTTGGAACACAATCTTATTGCCTCCCCCCCCCCCCAAAAACATCAAAACCCTAACTTTTTTTATTCTCTTCTTCTTCTTCTCCGACGATGGTGTGGTAAATGTCACCTCTATCACTTCTGATGTCACCTCTATCATCGCCGAGTTAGGTTGGAGCACTCTCCTTAAAATTGTGTATCCCAACTTCAAATCTGATGAGACGGAGATGAATCTAACGAGATAAAGTTGGATCTGACGAAATGAAGAAGGGCGATGCATTAGTTTTTATATAGCTTTTTAGATATTTCGTTTAGTATTTTGTTTTCTCTCTTGTATGAGAGTTTTCTTTCTCTCTCAAATGAGAATTCCGTCTATCTTGAATAAGAGTGTGGTCACTTCTACAAGAGTTTTCATGTGCTTGTTTGATAATTCTTAAGATTTGTCATGTTGAAGAACTTGATATTAAGTGTTTCAATTGTTAGTACTACATCGTTAGAGACAGTCTAACTGTCTAAGTTGTATTGTTCTTAACATTGTAAACTTTTTATTGAATGAAATATAACGACCGCTATTCCCTAAAAAAAAAAATAGGAACACAATCTTAATAAAAGGGAACAAGTCTAAAGCATTGGGAAACCAAAAAAAGAATCGACCAAAAAGTCTCCCTAGAAATTGCCCGCACCATGGCGTTGGCATCTGTGTCTGACGTCACGAACGCCGCAGTGTTGCCATCTCTTTTGCCTAGTTTTTTGACTTTTAGCCCCGTTTTCACTTGTATCGAACTTTTTGATCTGGCTCTACCAACCCAAAAATTCACACCCCAAAAAGTTATTATAAGTTCATACAAGCATATATTATGGACTCAATGGAAGCTAGAATTTGATATTTTGGATTCCAAATTGTTATGTACTTGATTTTAATTACCTAAGTGGGATTAATCACCAAATAAACAAAAATTAGAAAGCAATACATCGTAGCATTCTATTTTTTTTTACATCACATTAAATATATATTGAAGTTACAACTCATTCTCTAATACAGTTTTATTCTCATTCTAGGAGAAATCATGAGATGATATGTCGATTTGAAAACTTCATTTTGAGAAAATATTTTTGCTTTAGTTATTAAAATATGGGCGCAAATTTTGAAAAACGGGGTGAAACATTTCAACAGAGGTGTAAGAGAGACGAATTGATTCAGCCGAATGGGGTACTGTTTAATTGTTGGGTTTATACTCTTGATGCCAACGAGGAGTTAGAATATAAGGCGCTAGTTTATATTGTACAAATCGTTTATTTATATACAGGCATTAGTGTGTTGTTCATATAAGTTTTAATGGCATCTATAAGCCTTACATGAACAACTAAGTCCGTGTAAATCAAGGCAACCTTCCACTCCTTAGAGTACATAAGGAGATAGCCATTGGAAGGGTTTGGTACTTGATCACTTAAACGGTTCACAAGTCAGAGAATATCATTTGTGCATTGAGATTCGTGTGAACTTGTATGACACATGCTATGACAAGGAGTGTCAGTCGAACACTATTAGATAGTGGCAGTTTGTGTCATAGATACATTGATTGGATTAATGTATTCGAACACGGCTCGTAGTAATCCGATCACGTGAGTTTTTACTCAGTGACTGTCAATGATCGGACTACTGATTAGGATAGTATGCATGAGCGTTAGACCTGAGGAGTCACGGTCATAGTGTGCTTGTGACGTTGGTTCTCTAATTAGATTAGTTAGGCCCAATTCACCTGTTGATGGGGCCGACCTCAAAGTGCGTTCCAATGGGCAAGTAGTACTTGTGAAGTGATTGCCAAGAGAGAATTCAATGTCTCGAAAGTAAATGAGAAGTATCCTATGTGATCATAGGTAAATGAGATCGAAAGTCTATGGTCAGAGCTCATGAACTAATGTTTGACACGGAGGGTAGTTATGTAATCTCATGTTTCTATGATTCTTAGCATAACATCGAGTCCTGTGAGTTTGACATATTTCATGACTCTCACTTGATCAGGATACGTCAGTGAATGGCTTATACTCATACAGTATTCATAATCTAGTGGTTCATAATGACAAAGTCATTTCGTACTCTATTGGGCCATGATGCGGGGCCACGGTGCTGGCTAGATGTCACTCACATCCTTTAGTATCCTTCCATAGCCAATCAAGACGAACCTAAAGAGTCGCGCTATAAAGAATAGATGGGAAAATCAAGTTTTATATTTGGAGGGCGTTTTGAAAATTTGTTCTTTGGAAGGACGAGTTCATTAATTGGACAAATTAATTTAATTGGTTGTTTAATTGGATTAAATAATGATAAATTAAATTAATTAGTTTGAATATTTAATTGACTAGGTTAATTAAATATTCAAACTAGAATATTAGTTAATTAATTAATTAATAAGAATATTGATTTAATCAATATATATTTAATTGAATTAAATGTTAATTGATTAAATTAATTGGATTCAATTGACTGGGTCAACATAGCCCAGTATATGTCCAATAGGCCTTATAGGCGTGTACTAGTGGGCTTAGTTGGAGGATTTTAATTAATCCTCCAACACAAGCTCTAGAATAAACACAAGAAACATAACGTGAAATTCCTCCACCAGAAATACAATACAGAGAAAAGAAACTCTCATCCCCTCTCTCTCTCTATCTCACCTAGTCGCCTATGGAGATTAGAAATGAAAATTTTTGGAGTCAATTCCGTGCGTGATAATCTAGAAACGGTGGACCGTTGAATGAAGATTCGTGAGGATTGATTAAATACGCAAAAAGGTAAATTTTTTGTATTCATCTTTTTCAATAAAATCAACAAACAAACGAATTGATCTTGGTTTTGGGAATCTGGATATGATTTTAAATTTTCGTTGTGCATGATACCAGGATTCCTAACATTAAGTTTGTTCAATTTTTACCATGCGCGAAAATTCGTATTTAAACTTGATTTGTTATTAATCGAGTTGAACGCCCATAGTTTGATCATTTCGAATATGTCTTTTTATTTTATTTTTAATTAAATAAGTCAAGCCGCGTGAGCTTCGAATCCAACCGTACATAAAACGACTGTCAAATTTAGTTAGTTATATTAAATGAATCGTGTCAAATGGGCTTTAGAAATCGATCTTGAGTCCAACATACAGTAGTTTAGTTTGTCTTTGAACTCTAAATTAGCCTATAAAATTAGAAATTATAATTGTTTTAAAAAAGTTTTTTTAGAAAATAGTTTTTAGAAAGATCCAAACAACATGTTTAATTATTGAAAAATGTTAAATTATTGTACAAGAAATTATTCGTTACGCCTTTTTTAATTAGATGATTTGTTTCGTTTTTTTATTGTGTCTCCAAGACCATTTGCGTTTAAATGAATTACAGCATCTAACGCCCAAAATAAATTATTCTACTTGTAATGTCAAGAGTCACAAAGTCAAGTTTTGCAAGATTCGTTATTATAATACTAGTTCTCAAAGGTACGGGTGCGGTGTGAAATACTTCTTTTAAGGGATGTAATATGACACTCTCTTTTAAGCGACGTAATATGATTCCTCGGTTTGAATTGCTTGCTTAAAACGATTGGCCCCTTAAGACAGATTGTGCTGATAACGTATTATAAAATATCTGCAAGTATTATGAAGTAGAGAGACAAAAATGAGAAGAGAACGAGAGAATACCTTAATTTCATTTGGTTTGTCTGTACAATATAATTCCATTGCATATTTATAGGCACAATACAAGAACCTCAAATGTTGATTTTTATAATGAAGAAAGTAAATAATAATGAATCATTTCATAATGAATGTGAGAAGATTTGGAGTTACATAGAGGTGAAAGGATATGAAGCTATATGATCATCCACAATATAATTTATATATAACAAATAGATTGTTTTGTTAGTTAATTTTTGTCTAAGTACCAAAAAGATTGTACTTTCCTAAGGTGTTTTTAGCCTAGCAGGCAATCTTACTATGTTATTTGGATAATTTATAGGCAACTTTCGTAGTGTTTTTGTTTAGGTCATGTAGGCTATTTCATTATTATATATGGACTGTTTATTTAGAGTATTTGTCCAATATTTCTAATTTTTTGTGAAGTTCTTGATTATGTAATGTAGTTTTTTTGATTATTTTTTTGTTAAGCATAGTTTTATCTATGTGAAATATATTGTTACATATAGTTAGACAATATTAAAATGATTTCAACTTCTATACTAATATCCTAAAATATGTATTTTTAGTTTTGTTTCACTCATTTTTTCTTTTCTTTTTCTTTTTTTCAGATAAAACTGCAAACCGCACCAACCCCTTCCCAACACCCCCCCCCCCACCCCCCCACCCCAAAAAAAGGTTCAAAACCGCACCCTTAGTGTAATTCTTCAAAATGTCAATTTGAGATTTCTTTATCGGAAAATTGTACTTGGCAATTCAATTTCAGATTAGCCCAAAAAAATATATGAAATTGCACCACGAACATACGTATGGGAAATCGGTAAGGGCACACTTTATGCGTGTGCAAAGATTTAAAAATTGATATGGAGTTTCTTGAACAAAATTTTATAAAGTTTAAATAAAAGATGAGAAGAGGATAAAAAATAGAAGAAAAAAAAGGTGGAAATAAATTTAATGTGATTAAAGAAGAAAAATAGAGAGAGAAAGGTATTTTTAGAGATAACGTGCCATCGTTTCTTTTTTTAAAAAAAAAAGAGATAACGTGTAAAAGTGATAATGCATGGATAATCATCCCCTACACTCGGTTTCATAGACTAAGTATTTATTGGTATATATGACACATTATCACAACAAGTAATGTGTCATTATAACTACCACATGGTGCATGGACATCGAATGCATGCAATACTTATCCACATGTTAAGTTTGACCGTCCAAACACATTTGCCCTATTCAATTATTTATAGTAATAGATTATTATGAAACCAAAGATTCCCATACCTGCCAAGAATTATTCGTTCTCATCCAATACATCTTCGTTGACACAAGCCAACTTGCATGCATTCAATGAGCAAAACTTAAAAAAATGAGTTGAGGTTTCATGTCATCTTTATAAATATTACATTCAAATCAATTCATCTCACCATTTCGATAATCCATAGAACTTTCCTTCGAATCGAACAACCTTCTTCATTTTATAATCTCGCACGCAATTAATTCTTGTTATCATCTCCCATATAATAATCAAAATATATAATTTCACATTCAACCAAAGAACCTTTCCACACAATTAATTAAACAAATTAATTTTTCCAATCATCTATTTATATTTGTCCACCCATCGTCTTCGCCTCTCTCTCCCTCCCTCTCTCTCTCTCTCTCTCTCTCACACACACACACGCGCGCGCACACACACACTGCTCCGCCGTCTGCAACAATGTCAGCCGGCGGTGCAACCCTCCGGCAAGTACTCTCCGACACGACTCGCATAATCAAAGCTCACTCCCGCCATTTCTTAGCCCTATCAATGGTCTTCCTCTTTCCAATCTCCTTTTCCACTTTCATTTACACTTCTCTTTTACATCCAACTTCAATCCATTCTTACTATCGCCGATCTCTTTACATCTTTTCCACGCCAAACCCTAACCCTAACCATTCCCCACTCCTCCTCCAAATTATTTACAGCCTTTTTGTATCTATTTTATATATTTGCGCCACAGCTTCAATCAGCTACAGCACATTCCATGGATTCTACGGTAGGCCTGTGAAATTCATCTCCTCCCTGAAATCGATCCTGTTTTCGTTTTTCCCTCTTCTAGCAACCGTAATTGTTATGCAGATAATTTTCGTATTGATTATCTTTGCTTTCATTATTCTCATGCTGTTAACATACAATGGCCTTCTATTAATCGGAATTGAATTCGATTACGATACTGTATATTTTCTAGTTTTTGTCATCTTGATCGTGGCTTTGCTTGTTGGGGTGTTGATTTACTTGGAATCCGAGTGGTATGTATCCAATGTAGTTGTTGTTCTGGAATCTCAATGGGGGTTTTCGCCATTGAGGAGGAGTTCGTATTTGGTGAAGGGGATGAAAAGAGTCGTGTTTTGTATGATATTGTTGTTTGGCGTTTTTGGTGCGTATTTCTCGTTTTTGTGTTTGAGTTCGGGGCCGAAAGCAGGAATTCTTGAAGGATGGTTTAATTGGAAGGTTGTCTTGAAGATGGTTCTTTATACGTGTTTTTTAACGATATTGTCACTTTATAGTGTCTCTGCAAACACAGTATTGTTCATACATTGCAAAGCATTGCACGGTGAATTTGCGTTTGAGATTGATCACGAAGAGTTCGCTCAAGAGTATGTTAGCTTGCCTCGTGAAGATGGGAATGTTCCTTATGTTGTTAATGTTGTCTAGTAATGAAATGGATCATACTTGGATGGTTTCAGGACTGACGAGTCACAATGTGGATCCTGATGTCATGCCACCCTTTGTTTGAGGTCTAGAGGTTATATTGAAATATATCGAGATTGTGACGAATGATAATTGTGAGGTTGGGAGCTCATCTATGTGGCGAAACTATTTTTGGCTATGTTTTATTGTTTTACGTTACAAATGTATGTAGGCTGTTTTGAATTGCGTAAAAGCATCGTGATAAATGCCCAATTACTGTACAATCACAATCATCTGAGGACTCCAGTCATTCCATATGAGTCATGTGTTGTGATTGTCTCGTGATTCAAGATTTCGTGATCTCCTTATAATAATACCAAATTAAGAAGCAGTACCCCAAAAAAAAAAAATTAAAGTAATATGGAGTAAACTTACTCTTACCGCAAAATAATTTTTTGGGAATTACGACAAATGTAATTACCTCACCCGTACCATCATGCTCATGATGATATAGTGGTTAACTTTCCATTTAAATATCATGAATTCAAACTTGAATTTCAACTTCCATTTTAAATATCACGAATTCAAACTTTACCGGCAGCATACAATTCGTCATTTTATGCATGGATATCAGTGGTCACACCATAATGCTTGATCCAGTGGAGATTCTGTTTATCTCCTCGGATATTTGGTGGAGCTCCAGTGATCAAATTAGATTATATTATATCCCCAATGAACTTTGATAAGGAAGAAAACATTACATAATAATTAAAGATCTAACTAAAACTGAACTGATCTGAATTTTGATCATACCATTTTTTTGTCTTTTTTATGTATCTCAAGTTTGATTAATCTTTCAAGACATTGTTGCACGCAACAATAAAACCTCTCTACAAAGAATATCTACATACACAAAAATTTAAACCTTAAAACCTATGATACACGAAAACGAATATGGAAATATGGATATGATATGACGTAGATACAATATACGAAAAATTCTAAAATTTTAGGATACGATACATTAAAATCAGAATATATTTATGCATGTATGATATTAAAAAATAAATATGATTCAATAGATTCATTGGAATATATAAATTTTTGTATAGTTCTTTAAATTTCTTTGTTATTTGTTTAACTTTTAATTTTTAACTAAAGACCGGAAACATTATCTTTTTTCCCTAATTTGGCCCAATAAGTATTGTATAATATTAAAAAAAAAAAAATTTGTCTGGTATCTAAAGCGTGTCCGATACTTCAAATTTTGTATCGAATATGGTATACAAAAAAATTTCTTTTCCTTTGAATTTCGGACACTTTAAAAATAGCTAAATGGAAACGACTTTACAAAGAAGAGTACAACAAGTTTCAAAAGACATGAAATGAAACAAGGGGCACTACTTCATTTACAAATACCTAAAATCGAAAAGATGGCACTTTTATCAACTCTAATCATGTCCCTAATTACTGTAGATCTGATGAGGGAAGTGTTGGAAATTTGTTTATGAAAAGTGTGTTAGACACGACTTTTGCATAAGAAATTCAAAAATCAAAAGTATCTGGGATATGAAATATTATTGGATAATATTAATCTACATTCCGAGTAGATGAGTTTAGCATTTTGAATTTTTCAAATCGGATTAGAAATGAATGAGAAATTAAGTGCTAAAGTTGGGTATTTGAAGTGGACTATCCCACATTGAAAATGGATCAAAATTTGGAATGGTTTATAAACTATCGCCTTGGGGCTAAAGGTTGGCCCTTTGGATCATAATATTTTTGTGGGCTTTGTGAAGGGGAAGGACCTAGCCATGGTCCGAATCACCACACACGCGCACGCGCCGCTGTCATCCACTCGCCCGGCCCGGACCTGGGTTTGGGCTTGCAAGATAATTAATTTTTTGGACAAAATTAATTCCACAGAGATTGATCCGTTCAAATTTTATTATCCAACAGTTGGGAAAATTTGATCTGTTAAATTAAGGTTGAACAAACGCTGGCCACGTGTGTTCATTTTGAATTGGCCTTCTAGAAGGTCCCACGTTCGAACATGAAGATGGTCACATTCGAACTTTGGGTTGTTCACGTTCGAGCGTTAACACCTTCTAGAAGAATATTTGAAACGCCTGAAACGTTTCAGCTGCATTAATAGCTGAAAGACGTTGTGATCTAACGTTTGAACGTTGGGATGCTCATGTTCGAACGTGAGCGCCAGTTTCAGACTGCTAATTTAATTATCGTATTTAATCTTCAGGTTTTCTTAGCCTATAAATAGGCTCTTCCAGCAGATGGAAAAACACACCAAAACCATTCGATCAACTTTTCTGTCTTCTCTCACTCTCATATTTTCTTTCTCAACAGTTCTAAGTAGCCTAAGTTCGTTTGGTTCTAAATTTAAAGTGGTTCCGAATTTAGAAAGCATATCGTTGTATCTTGGAACGCTTATTGCAAGTAACCCGTACTACCTAGGCGGGGCAATTTAGCGTTAAGTATAGAGAGTTCTCTCTTACCTCGATATAATCATCAATTCGTTTATCAGCATTTGATACGTTTGTGAAATTTTGTCCAACTAACTTAATGCTAAATTGCGTTGTTATTCAAAAGTTGTCACTTTGTTAAAATGGCTAATATGGGAAATGTTGATGGCACTACTCTTGTTTTGATCTTGGACCTGGTGGTAGTCTGGGTCTCGGTATTGGCTTCGGCTTTGGTAGAGGTTCTGGTTTTGGTTCTTGTTCAGGGTTGGGTCCTGGCTTCGGTTTTGGCGGTGGTTCTGGTGTGGGTGCCGAGCTAGGTTCCAGTTCAGGGCTGGGTCCTATTTCAGTTCTGGCTCTGCTCTGGTCCCTTCATTTGTTCCAATGGCTAATCCGGTTATACCGGCGCAGGCTGAAAAACCATCAAAGTTCAGCGGGGCTGACTTCAAAAGCTGGCAGCAAAAGATGTTGTTCTACCTTACGAATCTGAACCTGGCGAGGTTCTTAAGGGAGGATGTTCCTTATGTCCCTGAGGACTCAACCGATAGTCAACTGAGGGTGGCGTCCGATGTCTGGCATAATAATGATTTCCTTTGCAAGAATTACATACTCAGTGGGTTAGATGATTCGCTTTACACCGTCTATCTATCGGTTAAGACCGCTAAAGGTCTCTAGGAGTCGCTGGATAAGAAGTATAGAACTGAGGACGCCGGACTGAAGAAGTTCGTGGTCGCAAAGTTCTCAGACTTCAAGATGGGAGACACTAAGTCTGTGACGAGCCAAGTCCAAGAGCTTCAGATTATTATTCATGAAGTTCATGCTGAGGACATGGATTTGAGTGAAACTTTCCAAGTAGCTTCTATCATTGAGAAATTACCTTCGTTTGGGAGAAATTTCAAAAATTACCTGAAACACAACGACTGACCAATTCAAGACATCATGTTCATTGGGGAGTCTAGCAAATTCGTTGATATTTCACTAAAAAAGGTTCAAAGCCAAAAGCTACCTCTTCTGATGTGATAAATTTTCATCTGAACTCCTGAGATCATGCATTGTATTAATTTCATTTGTGTGGGAGATTGTTAGAAATTTATTTATGGAAAGTGTGTTGGACACAACTTTTGCATAAGAAATTCAAACACAATAAGTATCCAGGATACAAAACATTATTGGATAATATTAATCTATGCTCTGAGTAGATGAGTTTAGCATTTCGATATTCTCAAATCGGATTAGAAACGAATGAGAAATTAAGTGCTAAAGTTGGGTGTGTGAAGTGGGTTATCCCACATTGAAAATGGATCAAAGTTTGGAATGGTTTATAAACCATTGCCTTGAGCCTAAGGGTTGGCCCTTTAGGTCATAAGTTTTTTGGGGGCTTTGTGGCGTGGAAGGACCTAACCATGGTCCAGTTCACCACACGCGCCACCGCTGTCCGTCCGCCCGCCTGCCCACACGGACCATGCTAGGGCTCAGGACCGGGTCCGGGTCGTGGATTGTGGGCCATGGGCCTTGGGCCTGGGCTTGGGATTGGACTTGCAAGATAATTAATTTTTTGGACAAAATTAATTCCACAAAGATTGATCCATTAAAATTTTATTATCCAACAATTGGGAAAATCTGATCCGTTAAATTGAGGTTAAACAAATGTTGGCCATGTGTGTTCATTTTGAATGGCCTTCTAGAAGGTCCCACGTTCGAATGTGAAGATGCTCATGTTCGAACATTGGGTTGTTAACGTTTAAACGTTGACACCTTCTAGAAGAATATCTGAAACGCCTGGAATGTTTCAACTGCATTAACTGCTGAAAGACGTTGGGACCTCACGTTCCAACATTGGGATGCTCACATTAGAACGTGAGCTGCAGTTTCAGACTGCTAATTTAATTCTCGTATTTAATTTTCAGGATTTCTTAGCCTATAAATAGGCTCCTCTGGCAGATGGAAAAACACACCAAAAGCATTCTATTAGCTTTTCTGTCTTCTCTCACTCTCATATTTTCTCTCTCAAAAATTCTAAGTAGCCTAAGTTAGTTCGGTTCAAAATTTCAAGTGGTTTCGAATTTGGAAAGCATATCATTGTATCTTGGGATGCTTATTGCAAGTAACCCGTACCACCTAGGTGGGGCAATTTAATTTTAAGGATAGAGAGTTCTCTCTCGTCTCGATATAATCATCAATTCGTTTATTAGCATTTGATGCATTTGTGAAGTTTTGTCTAACAGGAAGAAAACTCGAGTAGTGGCGGATCGGCACGCTTCATTCACGAAGAAGTCAGCAACTGAGTTTTTCGTCACTATAGGTGTGAGAGAAATTGATCTCCATGTTCTTCAAAAATTCTTTCATAGCCGAGATATGTGAGTGGTATTTCCAATTGTAATGTTAAGAAGAAGATATCAAGTAAAGAGCAAATTTAGAGCCCGTTTCCACCCCAAATATGATGTATCCCCCATAATGTGAGCCAAATAAAGACCAATATCCACTGCAATGATCTAAGTTAAGTTGTTTGTAGCTTGGGTAGTGAAGTTTTGGAATGCAATAACAACAAAACTGTGCCAATCACAACTAATGCTACTCGCTCTGACAATAGTATTAGCGGCTTTGGAAGCGCCATCAACATTGAACTTGAAGCAAGCAAACCCAAATGGGTTTCAACCAACACACTGATAACGGGATTTTGGGAAGAAATTGGAACTCCAAACAAGGGTTGTCGAGAGGTCCCACCTCCAGTGTTGAACGAAGAGCTTCTTACTAAGATAGATTGGCATTTGGATGCCAATGAAAAAACTTTGCTTTGCATTTTTAGAATAAATGGTTGGCTAATTATTTACAAGACGCCAAGGAAGACTGACATAGTAAGGGTAATGCAAGAATTCCATAAATCTCTCACAAGATTATTACAAGACTTACAAGTTTGAAAATAATTCCAAGTGGATTTAATAGAGAAATTACCATGAGGGGTAAGTTTCTAAAAGAAATTATCTTTCACAGAAAGATCAATGGGTAAATTGCGAATTTCATCAACCACATACGCGGGAAAAACTTGGTAGAATCTAGGGAGATCCCATCTATCTTCCCAAATAAAGAAATTGATGGCTTGGTGACCATCCATTCCAAAAATGTTATGACGAGTCAAGCAATTTTCTCAGATCTAATGATCGTACCAAAAAGAAGAGGTATCCCTATTCAAACCCCAAAAGATGTGGTTTTGGGCCTTATCACGAATTTTAATCATTCTTTTCCAAATAGGACTAGAGTCAACTCCGGTCTCAACCACATTAGGACTTTTCGTAAGACAATATTTGTTAATCAAGAGATCAAGTTTAATTGGGAAACGAAGAATCACATCATCAAGTTTAATTGAGAAATCAACAATGACACCATCAATTTCTGAATGCCTATACCCTCTTCAACCACGGGATATTAAACATCCTTCCAAGCTTGCCAGTGAATTCTTTTATGATCCCCATAAGGACCCAAAAAAATCTAGCCATAATTTAATTAAGAGAGTGGATAACGGTCTTGGGAGGTTAAAGCACATGCATGAGATAAAGAGGCATGGTGGTGAGAGTGCTCTTGATAAGAGCAAGTCTACCCCCATGAGATAAGCAAGTCTTCTCCCAACCTTGGAGTTTTGAGCACATTTTAGCAAGGAGGTTGATGAAAAGGATGCATTTTTTGTGGCCTTTATATAGAGGAGCTTCGAGGTAGGTGAAAGGAAGTTTTTTTAAAGTGAAACCAGTTTGAGCCATGATCCTATCCATCGGTTTGGTTCGGTTTTCAACCGAACTGAGAATTCAGTTTGCCGAAAATGCAAACCGAAAGCCGAACCAAAAAAATTCGGTTCGGTTCAGTTCTCGGTTAATCGAATTTAGTTAAAATTTAAAAAAAAAAAAAGAAAAATTCAGTTTTTTTTAAGTATATCGATTTTCGGTTATAACCAAAATAATCAATTTTAACCGAAATATTCGATTTTTTTAAAGATTCAGTTTTTTTAGTATTTGCACATAATTTTTAGATTCTAGATTTTTTTACACATAATTTTAACCAATTTAGCTTAGCTCAAACTTTCAAATGATGGAACTTTACCGACGTGTTAATATTTGCACAAATGGCAAGTAAGATCAAGACGTTTAAAAGAGTTCGAAGACGTTAATATTTACATTATTTGTATCCAATTGTCCATTATGTCATGGATCATGAGCAAAGAGTTAGCAATGGCCATTTCAATCTTCAAAATCAAATATGTAACACATCAAAGGGAAACAATATGATTGACTTAAAATTAATTCTCACACTCTAAAGTATGTTTGGAAATCAAGTAATCATGCTGCCCTTTATTATTGCCAGGGAGAAATTAAACAAGGATCAATAGTATTGGACAAACTCAGATGCCTAATTCGAAAAGAGACAAGTAACTCATGCCTATTAACTTAACTACTTAAGGTTTCTGTAAAAGAAGAAAATTTATCTTAACTAAAAGTAAGAAAAGAGAATTTGTATGTTCCAAATTGGAAATATCATATAGTATTAATAACAATCAGATTCTTTAACATTAAAATAAATGGCAACCACACCATGTTAGCTGTTTGAGAACTCCAAATTCACAATCAAAAGTAACGAAACGATACTTAGTCTACAATAGATATTACATCATTCCATCAAATCCAAAATCAAAACGAACAATTCGAGGGCCGACAATACATAATTTCATCCAATTCAAAATCAAAATGAACAAATTAAAACTACTACAAGTCATTAGTCAATCAAACAGTCAACATAATTAAAATCGAAACATCATCCAATACCAAAACACTAAACAGTCGAACACCAAGAGCAAGACGGTGTGACTTCTTTAATTCTTTATAAATAGGCAACGACTGCCAAAATACAAAAATCAGTATTACAAACAACAATAAAACACAAAAATCATTGGAAATAACTGATAAAGAAATTTCAAAAATAAAACTATCTTATTACTTGTGAAATCATCACAAGCCAATGATGTTTGACTCCACGCCAATGGTTGAGCTCATATCTATAAACATTAAAATTTAAACTTATTATAAGAACAATACGCTTAAAAACATGAAATTGACAAAATAATAAGTATTGTAAAAAATATTCATTTAAAGCATACCTTGTTCAAGTATTTTAAGAGACTCAAAACACTCCTCAATGGGAGGCACTGGACAATGGCGAAACCAATCCTGGCTACAAATTAGAGCTTGCGCCATTTTCTCCATCAATGAAGCTCTAAAATCATCAATAATGCGCCCTCTAGTACTAATAGTAGACTCTGAAGCAACAGTCGATATAGGCATAGCAAGCAAATCATGAGCTACTCTAGATAAAATAGGAAATCTAGGGCTATGCACTCTCCACCAGTCAAGAAGAACAAATCCAGAAGCTTCACTATCCTCCATCTCTTCTTGCAAATACTTATCTTGCTCTGATCCTTTTGAATTTCCACTCTTCGATCTCAATTGTTGAATTTTCAGTCGTTTAGACTTTGTAAATTCGCTTTCATTGTCAAAGTTGGACTCAATCCCAGAATCACTTGTCATTGAGGACACACTTGAAGAAGAATGTGATGAAGTTGGAGTTGCAGGAGAATACATGTTCTTGTACTCCTCCAAAAGGTCATAAAGAGCATTCTTTGCAAGGTTCCCCATTTCCTCTCCGCGTTCATCCTCATACATGTTCCTCAAAAGAAGATCCACATACTCGAATTTTTTACGGGGGTCAAGTATAAGAGTAACATATAACATTATGTTCATTTTGTCTCCACTTAAACTTTCCCAATATTTATCGAACTTCATCCTCATTCCTTTTGCCATTTCTTTTAACTCCACATCATCACAATCTAACCACGCCTTTAAAAGATCGTCCATGTCGCTGATTTCATCCATGAGCTTGCTAGATGTCACATATGAAGTACCGGATACTCGAAGAGTGAGAGTATAGAAGTTTTGCAGTACTTTCACCAAACGTTCGACGATGGACCAATCATGTCCCGTAGGAAAACCTATATTTCCATAGGTCCCGATAGCCCTAAAATCAGAACGAAGGTCAGAATCAGACATCTCATATCTATCGAATACACCTTGAAAAATAATTGCGGTCTCTAGCATCAAGAAAGTAGAATTCCATCTAGTTGCGACATCAAGACACAATGATTTCTTACTTTCCACTTTTTCTTCAAGAACAAAACCATTGAACTTTTTCACTCTAGCAGGTGATTGTCTGACATACTTTACAACAGCGCGAACACGCTCAACCGACTGATTAACCTCTCTTAATCCATCTCTCACAACAAGATTTATAATATGAGCAACACACCTCATATGCAAATATTTTCCACCCAAAAAAGCAGTCCCCCAATTAACAAATCGTCTTCTCAAATAACCCACAGCAGTGTCATTAGCATAAACATTATCCATCGTAATTGTAAAAATTTTGTTAATTCCCCAATCAAGTAAACATTTCTCGATCAAAAGCCCCATTTCATCACCTTTATCACTAGAACAAGGGATGAAATTAAGAATCACCATACGCATTTTCCAATCCTCAGCAGTATAATATCCCGTCAAACATAGATAAGTGATATTTTGATTAGAACGCCATGTATCGGTGGTCAATGAAATTCTTTGCCCAGACCGAGTTAAATAATTCTTCAACTTCTGTTTTTCATCTTGGAGAGATGTCAAAAATTACTTGAAACACAACGGCTGACCAATTCAAGACATCATGTTCATTGGGGAGTCTAGTAAATTCGTTGATATTTTACTAAAAAAGGGTCAAAGGCAAAAGGTACCTCTTCTGATGTGATAAATTTTCATCTGAACTCTTGAGATAATGCATTGCATTAATTTCATTTGTGTGGGGGATTGTTGAAAATTTATTTATGATAAAGTGTGTTGGACACGACTTTTGCATAAGAAATTCAAACATAGTAGGTATCCGGGATATAAAATATTATTTGATAATATTAATCTACGTTCCGATTAGATGAGTTTAGCATTTTGAATTTCTCAAATCGGATAAGAAACGAATGAGAAATTAAGTGCTAAAGTTGGGTGTGTGAAGTGGGTATCCCACATTGAAAATGGATCAAAGTTTGGAATGGTTTATAAACCATTTCTTTGAGCCTAAGGGTTGGCCCTTTGGGTCATAAGTTTTTTGTGGGCTTTGTGGCGGGGAAGGACCTAACCATGGTCTGGCTCACCACGCGCGTGCGCGCGCCACCGCTGTCAGTCCACCCCTACCCGCACGGACCATGCTAGGGCTCGGAACCGGGTCCAGGTCGTGGGTCATGGGCCTTGGGCCTAGGCTTGAGATTGGACTTGCAAGATAATTAATTTTTTGGACAAAATTAATTCAAAAGTGATCCATTAAAATTTTATTATCCAGCAGTTGGGAAAGTTTGATCCGTTAAATTGAGGTTAAACAAACGCTGGCCACGTGTGTTCATTTTGAATTGGCCTTCTAGAAGGTCCCATGTTCGAACGTGAAGATGCTCATGTACGAACGTGAAGATGCTCATGTACGAACATTGGGATGTTAAAATTCGAACGTTGAGACCTTCTAAAAGAATATCTGAAATGCCTGGAATGTTTCAACTACATTAACAGCTGAAAGACGTTGGGATCTCACATTCAAACATTGGGATGCTCACATTCGAACGTGAGTTGCAGTTTCAGACTGCCAATCTAATTCTCATATTTAATTTTCAAGATTTCTTAGCCTATAAATAGGCTCCTCTAGGAGATGGAAAAACACACCAAAAGCATTCTATCACCTTTTCTCTCTTCTCTCACTCTTATATTTTCTCTCTCAAGAGTTCTAAATAGCCTAAGTTCGTTCGGTTCGAAATTTCAAGTGGTTTCGAATTTAAAAAGTATATCATTGTATCTTGGGACGCTTATTGCAAGTAACCCGTACCACCTAAGTGGGGCAATTTAATGTTAAGGATAGAGAGTTCTCTCTCACCTCGATATAATCATCAATTCATTTATTAGCATTTGATACATTTGTGAAGTTTTGTCTAACAGGAAGAAAACTCGAGTAGTGGCGGATCGGCAGACTTCATTCATGAAGAAGTCAGCAACTGAGTTTTTTATCACTGTAGGTGTGAGAGAAATTGATAACAATAGGTGTGAGAGATATTGATCTCCATGTTATTCAAAAAAATTTTGATAGCCAAGATATGTGAGTGGTATTTCCAATTGTAATGTTGAGAAGAAGATATCAAGTAAAGAGCAAAATTAGAGCCCGTTTCCACCCCAAAGATGATGTATCCCCATAATGTGAGCCAAATAAAGACTGATATCCACCGCAATGATCTCAGTTGAGTTGTTTGTAACTTGGGTAGTGAATTTTTGGAATGCAATAACAACATAACTGTGCCAATCACAAATAATGCTACCCGCTCTGACAATAGTATTAGCGGTTTTGGAAGCGCCATCAACGTTGAGCTTGAAGCAACCCCGAATGCGTTTCAACCAACACACTAATAACGGGATTTTGGGAAGAAATTGGAACCCCAAGCAAGGGTTGTCGAGAGGTCCCACCACCAGTGTTGAACGAAGAGCTTCTTACTGAGATAGATTGGCATTTGGATGCCAATGAAAAAACTTTGCTTTGCATTTCTTGAATAAATGGTTAGCTAATTATTTACAAGACGCCAAGGAAGACTAACATAGTAAAGGTAATGCAAGAATTCCATAAATTTCCCACAAGATTATTACAAGACTTACGAGTTCGAAAATAATTCCAAGTGGATTTAATAGAAAAATTACCATGAGGGGTAAGTTTCTAAAAGAAATTATCTTTCACAGAAAGATCAATGGGTAAACTGCGAATTTCAATCAACCACATACGCGGGAAAGACTTGGTAGAATCTAGGGAGATCCCATCTACCTTCCCAAGTAAAGAAATTGATGGCTTGGTGACCATCCAATCCAAAAATGTTATGACGAATCAAGTAATTTTCCCAGATCTAATGATCGTACCAAAAAGAAGAGGTATCCCTATTCAAACCTCAAAAGATGTGTCTTTGGGCCTTATCACGAATTTTAATCATTCTTTTCCAAATAGGACTGGAGTGAACTCCGATCTCGACCACATTCGGAATTTTCCTAAGACAATATTTGTTAACCAAGAGATCAAGTTTAATTGGGAAACCAAGAATCACATCATCAAGTTTAATTGAGAAATCAAGAATGACATTATCAATTTCTGAATGCCAATACCCTCTTCAACCATGGGATATTAAACATCCTCCCAAGCTTCCCAGTGAATTCTTTTTTGATCCCCATAAGGACCCAAAAAAATCTAGCCATGATTTAATTAAGAGAGTGGATAACGGTCTTGGGATGTTAAAGCACATGCATGAGATAAAGAGGCATGGTGGTGAGAGTGCTCTTGATAAGAGCAAGTCTACCCCCATGAGATAAGCAAGTCTTCTCCCAACCTTGGAGTTTTGAGCACATTTTAGCAAGGAAGTTGATAAAAATGATGCATTTTTTGTGGCCTTTGTATAGGGGAGCTCCGAGATAGGTGAAAGGAAGTTTTTTAAAAGTGAAACCAGTTTGAGCCATGATCCTATCCATCGGTTCGGTTCGGTTGAAAACCGAACCGAAAATTTTGTTAACCGAGAATTCAGTTTGCCGAAAATGCTAACCGAAAAAATTTGGTTATGTTCGGTTCGGTTCTCGGTTAACCGAATTTAGTTAAAAAAGAATTTTAAAAAAAGAAATTTTGGTTTTTTTTAAGAATATCAGTTTTTGGTTTTTAAAATTCCGAAATAATCAGTTTTAAATGAAATATTTGATTATTTTTTTAAGATTCAGTTGTTTTAATATTTGCACATAATTTTTAGATTCTACATTTTTTTACACATAATTTTAACCAATTTAATTAAGCTCAAACTATTAAATGATGGAACTTTACCGACGTGTTAATATTTGCACAAATGGCAAGTAAGATCAAGACGCTGAAAAGAGTTCGAAGACGTTAATATTTACATTATTTGTGTCCAATTGTCCATTATGTCATGGATCATGAGCAAAGAGTTAGCGATGGCCATTTCAATCTTCAAAATCAAATATGTAACACATCAAAGGGAAACAATATGATTGACTTAAAATTAATTCTCACACTCTAAAGTATGTTTGGAAATCAAGTAATCATGCAGCCCTTTATTATTGCTAGAGAGAAATTAAAAAAGGATCAACAGTATTGGACAAACTCAGATGCCTAATTCAAAACGAGACAAGTAACTCATGCCTATTAACTTAACTACTTAAGGTTTCTGTAAAAGAAGAAAATTTATCTTAACTAAAAGTAAGAAAAGAGAATATGTTTGTTCCAAATTGTCGTATGGTATTAATAACAATCAGATGCTTTAACATTAAAGTAAATGGCAACCACACCATGTTAGTTGTTTGAGAACTCCAAATCCTCAATCAAAAGAAACGAAACGATACTTAGTCTACAATAAATATTAAATCATTCCATCAAATCCATAATCAAAATGAACAATTCGAGGGCCGACAATACATAATTTCATCCAATTCAAAATCAAAATCAACAAATTAAAACTACTACGAGTCATTAGTCAATCAAAAAGTCAACATAATTAAAATCGAAACATCATCCACTGTCAAAACACTAAACAGTCGAACACCAAGAGCAAGACGGTGTGACTTCTTTAATTCTTTATAAATAGGCAACGACTGCCAAAACACAAAAATTAGTATTATAAACAACAATAAAACACAAAAATCATTGGAAATAACTGATAAAGAAATTTCAAAAATAAAACTATCTTACCACTCGTGAAATCTTCACAAGCCAATGATGTTTGACTCCACGCCAATGGTTGAGCTCATATCTATAAACATTAAAATTTAAACTTATTACAAGAACAATACGCTTAAAAACATGAAATTGACAAAATAACAAATATTGTAAAAAATATTCATTTAAAGCACACCTTGTTCAAGTATTTTAAGAGACTCAAAACACTCCTCAATGGGAGGCACTGGACATTGGCGAAGCCAATCTTGGCTACAAATTAGAGCTTGCGCCATTTTCTCCGTCAATGAAGCTCTAAAATCATCAATAATGCGCCCTCCAGTACTAGTAGCAAACTCTGAAGCAACAGTCGATATAGGCATAGCAAGCAAATCACCAGCTACTCTAGATAAAATAGGAAATCTAGGGCTATGCACTCTCCACCAGTCAAGAAAAACAAATCCAGAAGCTTCATTATCCTCCATCTCTTCTTGCAAATATTATCTAGCTCTGATCCTTTTGAATTTCCACTCTTCGATCTCAACTGTTGAATTTTCAATCTTTTAAACTATGTAAATTTGCTTTCATTGTCAAAGTCGGACTCTATCCCAGAATCACTCGTCATTGAGGACACATTTGAAGAAGAATGTGATGAAGTTGGAGTTGCAAAAGAATACATGTTCTTGTACTCCTCCAAAAGGTCATAAAGAGCATTCTTTGCAAGGTTCCCCATTTCCTCTCCGCGTTCATCCTCATACATGTTCCTCAAAAGAAGATCCACATACTCGAATTTTTTACGGGGGTCAAGTATAACAGTAACATATAACATTATGTTCATTTTGTCTCCACTTAAACTTTCCCAATATTTATCGAACTTCATCCTCATTCTTTTTGCCATTTCTTTTAACTCCACATCATCACAATCTAACCACGCCTTTAAAAGATCGTCCATATCGCTGATTTCATCCATGAGATTGCTAGATGTCACATATGAAGTACCGGATACTCGAAGAGTGAGAGTATAGAAGTTTTGCAGTACTTTCACCAAACGTTCGACGATGGACCAATCATGTCCCGTAGGAAAACCTATATTTCCATAGGTCCCGATAGCCCTAAAATCAGAACGAAGGTCAGAATCAGACATCTCATATCTATCGAATACACCTTGAAAAATAATTGCGGTCTCTAGCATCAAGAAAGTAGAATTCCATCTAGTTGCGACATCAAGACACAATGATTTCTTACTTTCCACTTTTTCTTCAAGAACAAAACCATTGAACTTTTTCACTCTAGCAGGTGATTGTCTGACATACTTTACAACAGCGCGAACACGCTCAACCGACTGATTAACCTCTCTTAATCCATCTCTCACAACAAGATTTATAATATGAGCAACACACCTCATATGCAAATATTTTCCACCCAATAAAGCAGTCCCCCAATTGACAAATCGTCTTCTCAAATAACCCACAGCAGTGTCATTAGCATAAACATTATCCATCGTAATTGTAAAAATTTTGTTAATTCCCCAATCAAGTAAACATTTCTCGATCAAAAGCCCCATTTCATCACCTTTATCACTAGAACAAGGGATGAAATTAAGAATCACCTTACGCATTTTCCAATCCTCAGCAGTATAATATCCCGTCAAACATAGATAAGTGATATTTTGATTAGAACGCCATGTATCGGTGGTCAATGAAATTCTTTGCCCAGACCGAGTTAAATAATTCTTCAACTTCTGCTTCTCATCAAAATAAAGCTTATAAACATCTCTTGTTATAGTTGATCTTGATGGCATAGGAAGAGTTGGGGATGCAACAGTTAATAAATTCCTCAATCCTTCTTTTTCAACGGAACAAAACGGCATTTCATCAACAATTAACATGTGAGCTACAGCTTGTCTAAGAGATTCATGGTCAACTTTCCGACTAGACATCACCTCTCTTTGGTCCCCTGTTCCACTTTGACAATAACTTAGAATTGTATTATCTCCAACATTAGGATTATTAGGATTTTTTCTACAAGCTTTCAAATGAGTATGCAATATAGAAATTCTATTTTTTGACGTACTAGCCACATACGATTTATCACAATGTTTACATTTAGCTTTACGCTTACCATCATTGTCAAAGTAGACAATAAAGTCCTTCCATACGCCGGATCTTTTCTCCATTGGTTTTCTAGGTGGTGGGTCGTTGTTTAATTCATTTTCCTCCGGAATATCCAAAATATGGTCTAATCCAATATCTTCTTCTTGACGCGCTCGAGGAGGAGTTGAAGTAGGAATTGATGGAGATGGAGTGTCTAATGGGGAACTGGAATTAGCTCTTTCACTTTCCATGTCTTTCTGAAAAAGTGAAATAACTTACATCACTTATATCATTATGGAAGACATACAAATTGTAAAACACACAATTTGTGATAAATCTGCCTCAGATTGAAAGAACAAATTATGCATATTGTTCCCCTTCAATTTATCACACAATTTATCATACAATGAATTGATCAAGTGTGCATCGATGGTGCAAGAACAAATTCCCATTCATTTATCACACAATTTGATAAATTAATAAATTAGGGTGGGGGAATTACTTTAAATCAGCCAACCAATTACTTTAAATCCACGAATTGACAAACATACTCCTCAAAAAACAATTACTTTACTTCGATTTGTCACACAAAAGAAATTAATGCTCGATTTGCATTTGGAAATCTTTGCAAAGCATTAGGGTGGGGGAAATTGCAAAGCAGATATGGAATCTTTACCTCTATATGCGCGGTTGGAGTTGGAGTCGGAGTCAGCGGCGAGCTGCTGGAGTCAGCGGCAGAGAAAGTTGCAGATTCGGCAGACGGGCAGAAAGAGTTGAGAAGAGGATTTGGGGCAGAAGTGTTAATAACATATTAATATTATATAATATGTAATATGTAATAAAATATATTAAAAACATAAAAAATAAATTCGGTTTTCTGTTCGGTACGGTTAACCGTACCCTAAAACTGAAACCAAACCAAATTTTTCTAAAAAAAAAAATCGAAAACCGAACTAAAATTTTCAGTTCGGTTTCGATTCGAACCGAATTTTCGAATTTCGGTCCGGTTTGGGCGGGTAATCAAATTTTTGGTTTTTTAAAAACAACCCTAGCGTCTATCTATTGGTTAAGACCGCTTAAGGCCTCTGGGAGGCGCTGGTGTTTCTGGATAAAAACAAATTGAATAAAGAAGAGCTAATTCGATTAACTCAAGGCCCGTGATAATTCTCCACTTAGAATTATCTAACAACCCCCGTGTTCGAACTCGATACACTAGATGATAGTTCAGACTTGAACACTTCGATATGTTGTTTAAAATTGTTATTCGGACCGCAATTAACGAAAATAGATAAGAAAGGAAGATACAAGTCCAGATATAAATTTATCTACCAAATACTTAAATCTGATAAAACGATAAATACTATACCTCCATATTGATCCCCAATCGCGTATTACAGAGCTATTCGAGCAGCAGGTATGACTGATATCCACCCTTAATCACTAAGAACTAATCTACAGAATTGACTAAACTACGCTACTTCTAAGATTATGCCTACTCCTAGAGAAAAAGATAAAAAAAAATGCAGAGTTCTTCTGTTGTTTTTTCCTCTCTTCCTCGCCTTGCTCTTTATCACGTATCCACATCTTTCACAATTGGGAACTGCCTTCAACCGTGTTTTCAAACTCATTTTGTTGGGCCCTCTAGACTGGATGACTTCCTACTCTTTTGGGCCTTCCTTCTCGGACTTTTGGCTTTATGGAACATTGGGTTTGGACCTGTTCCTTGCAAAACAAATCTAAACCACTTAGGCCCATTTTCGAATTAACTAATCAACACATGGGCTACTTAGGCTTTCTCAACTTAAGCCTTCTTTCGTATTTAACTACTTAACGAGGCTACTTGGGCCGTTCAACTTGAGCCCAATTTTGAATTAGTCTATTAATATAGGTTGCTTGGGCTCTTTTATCTTAAGCCCAATTTCGAATCACCTTACGCATTTTCCAATCCTCAGCAGTATAACGTCCAGTCAAACATAGATAAGTGATATTTTGATTAGAACTCCATGTATCGGTGGTCAATGAAATTCTTTGCCCAAACCGAGTTAAATAATTCTTCAACTTCTGTTTCTCATCAAAATAAAGCTTATAAACATCTCTTGTTATAGTTGATCTTGATGGCATAGGAAAAGTTGGGGATGCAACAGTTAATAAATTCCTCAATCCTTCTTTTTCCATGGAACAAACGGCATTTCATCAACAACTAACATGTGAGCTACAGCTTGTCTAAGAGATTCATGGTCAACTTTCCGACTAGACATCACCTCTCTTTGGTCCCCTGTTCCACTTTGACAATAACTTAGAATTGTATTATCTCCAACATTAGGATTATTATAATTTTTTTCTACAAGCTTTCAAATGAGTATGCAATGTAGAAGTTCCATTTTTTGACGTACTAGCCGCATACGATTTATCAGAATGTTTACATTTAGCTTTACGCTTACCTTCATTGTCAAAGTAGACAATAAAGTTCTTCCATACGCCGAATCTTTTCTCCATTGGTTTTCTAGGTGGCGGGTCATTTTTAGTTCATCTTCCTCCGGAATATCCAAAAGATGGTCTAATCCAATATCTTCTTCTTGACTCGCTCGAGGAGGAGTTGAAGTAGGAATTGATGGAGATGGAGTGTCTAATGGGGAACTTGGAATTAGCTCTTTCACTTTCCATATCTTTCTGAAAAATTTAAATAACTTACATCACTTATATCATTATGGAATAAATACAAATTGTAAAACACACAATTTACCACACAATTTGTGATAAATCTGCCTCAGATTGAAAGAATAAATTATGCATTTTGTTCCCTTTCAATTTATCACATAATTTATCATACAATGAATTGATGAAGTGTGCATCGATGGTGCAAGAACAAATTCCCATTCATTTGTCACACAATTTGATAAATTGATAAATTAGGGTGGGGGGATTACTTTAAATCAGCTAACCAATTACTTTAAATCCACAAATTGACAACATACTCCTCAAAAAACAATTACTTTACTTTGATTTGTCACACAATACAAATTAATGCTCGATTTGCATTTGCAAAACTTTACAAAGTGTTAGGACGGGGGAAATTGCAAAGCGAATATAGAATCTTTACCTATATATGCACGGTTGGAGTCGGTCGGCGGCGAGCTACTGGAGTCGGCGGCAGAGAAGGTTGCAGATTCGGCAGACGGGCAGAGAGAGTTGAGAAGAGGATTTGGGGCAGAAATGTTAATGACATATTATATAATATATAATATATAATATATATAATATGTAATAAAATATATTAAAAAATAAAAAATAAATTTGGTTTTCTGTTCGGTACGGTTAACCGAACCCTAAAACCGAAACCGAATCGAAAATCAATTTTTTGTAAAAAAAAAAAATCAAAAACTGAACCGAAATTTTCAGTTCTATTTCGATTCGAACAGAATTTTCGATTTTCGGTCCGGTTCGGGCGGTTAATCGAATTTTTGATTTTTTTGAAACAACCCTAGCGTCTATCTATTGGTTAAGACCACTAAAGGCCTCTGGGAGACACTGGATAAGAAGTATAGAACTGAGGACGATGGATTGAAGAAGTTCGTGGTCGCAAAGTTCTTAAACTTGAAGATGGTGGACACTAAGTCCATGACGAGCCAAGCCCAAGAGCTTCAGATAATTATTCATGAAATTCATGCTGAGGACATGGATTTGAGTGAAACTTTCCAAGTAGCTTCTATCATTGAGAAGTTACCGCCGTCTTGGAGAGATTTCAAAAATTACTAGAAAACAGCTGACCAATTTAAGACATCATGTTCATTGGGGAGTCTAGTAAATTCGATGATATTTCACTGAAAAATGTTCAAAGCCAAAAGCTACCTCTTCTGATGTGATAAGTTTTCATCTGAATTCTTGAGATCATGCATTGCATTAATTTCATTTGTGTGGGGGATTGTTGAAAATTTATTTATGAAAAGTGTGTTGGACACGACTTTTGCATAAGAAATTCAAAAACAGTAAGTATCCGAGATCCAAAATACTATTGGATAATATTAATCTACGTTCCGAGGAGATGGGTTTAGCATTTAGAATTTCTCAAATCGGATTAGAAACGAATGAGAAATTAAGTGCTAAAGTTGGGTGTTTGAAGTGGGTTATCCCACATTGAAAATGGATCAAAGTTTGGAATGGTTTATAAACCATTGCCTTGAGGCTAAGGGTTGGCTCTTTGGGTCATTAGTTTTTTGTAGGCCTTGTGGAGGGGAAGGACCTAACTATGGTCCGGTTCACCATGCGTGCGCACGCGCCGCCGCTGTCTGTCTGCCCGCCTGCCCGCACGGACCATGCTAGGGCTCGGACCGGGTCTGGGTCGTGGGTTGTGGGTCATGGGCTTGGGATTGGGCTTGCAAGATAATTAATTTTTTGGACAAAATTAATTCCGCAAAGATTGATCCATTAAAATTTTATTATCCAACAGTTGGGAAAATCTGATCCTCTAAATTGAGGTTAAACAAACGTTGGCCACGTGTGTTCATTTTAAATTGGCCTTCTAGAAGGTCCCACGTTCGAATGTGAAGATGCTCATGTTCGAACATTGACACCTTCTAGAAGAATATCTGAAACGCTTGGAATGTTTCAGCTGTATTAACAGTTGAAAGACGTTAGGATCTCATGTTCGAACATTGGGATGCTCACATTCGAACGTGAGCTGCAGTTTCAGACTGCCAATTTAATTCTCCTATTTAATTTTCAGGATTTCTTAGCCTATAAATAGGCTCCTCTAGCAAATGGAAAAACACACCAAAAGCATTCTATCACCTTTTCTCTCTTCTCTCACTCTTATGTTTTCTCTCACAAGAGTTCTAAGTAGCCTAAGTTCGTTCGGTTCGAAATTTCAAGTGGTTTCGAATTTGGAAAGCATATCGTTGTATCTTGGGATGCTTATTGCAAGTAGCCCGTACCACCTAGGCGGAGCAATTTAATGTTAAGGATAGAGAGTTCTCTCTCTCCTCGATATAATCATCAATTCGTTTATTAACATTTGATACGTTTGTGAAGTTTTGTCCAACAGGGAAAAAACTCGAGTAGTGGCGGATCGGCAGTCTTCATTCACAAAGAAGTCAGCAACTGAGTTTTTCGTCACTATAGGTGTGAGAAAATTTGATCTCCATGTTCTTCAAAAATTCTATGATAGCCGAGATATGTGAGTGGCATTTCCAATTGTATTGTTAAGAAGAAGATATCAAGCAAAGAGCAAAATTAGAGCCCGTTTCCACCCCAAATATGATGTATCCACATAATATGAGCCAAATAAAGACCAGTATCCACCGCAATGATGTCAGTTGAGTTGTTTGTAGCTTGGCTAGTGAATTTTTGGAATGCAATAACAACATAACTATGCCAATCACAAATAATGCCACCTACTCTGACAATAGTATTTGCGACTTTGGAAGCGCCATCAACATTGAGCTTGAAGAAACCCCGATTGGGTTTCAATCAACACACGGATAACGGGATTTTGGGAAGAAATTGGAACCCCAAACAAGGGTTGTCGAGAGGTCCCATCTTCAGTGTTGAACGAAGAGCTTCTTACTAAGATAGAGAGTAAAAAATTGTTGTTGTACTTTCCATAGCACTCTTGACCATGAATATGCAACATTGTTATGTTTAGAATAATAATAATGGGCATAAGAAACCGAATGTGATTAGGCGAGGCATAACGAAAGGAATCTATCCAATGGATGCTAATGAAAAAACTTTGCTTTGCATTTTTTGAATAAATGGTTAGCTAATTATTTACAAGACACCAAGGAAGACTGACATAGTAAGGGTAATGCAAGAATTCCATAAATCTCCCACAAGATTATTACGAGTTCGAAAATAATTCCAAGTGGATTTAATAGAAAAATTACCATGAGGGGTAAGTTTCTAAAAGAAATTATCTTTCACAGAAAGATCAATGGGTAAATTGCGAATTTCATCAACCAAATACGTGGGAAGGACTTGGTAGAATCTTGGGAGATCCCATCTACCTTCCCAAATAAAGAAATTGGTGGCTTGGTAACCATCCATTCCAAAAATGTTATGATGAATCAAGCAATTTTCCCAAATCTAATGATCGTACCAAAAAAAAGAGGTATCCCTATTCAAACCTCAAAAGATGTGGCTTTGGGCCTTATCACGAATTTTAATCATTCTTTTCCAAATTGGACTAGAGTGAACTCCGGTCTCAACCACATTAGGACTTTTCCTAAGGCAATATTTGTTAAGCAAGAGATCAAGTTTAATTGAGAAACCAAGAATCACATCATCAAGTTTAATTGAGAAATCAAGAATCACATCATCAATTTCTGAATGCCTAAGCCCTCTTCATCCACGGGATATTAAACATCCTCCCAAGCTTCCCAGTGAATTCTTTTATGATCCCCATAAGGACCCAAAAAAATTTAGCCATGATTTAATTAAGAGAGTGGATAACGGTCTTGGGAGGTTAAAGCACATGCATGAGATAAAGAGGCATGGTGGTGAGAGTGCTCTTGATAAGAGCAAGTCTACCCCCCATGAGATCAGCAAGTCTTCTCCCGACCTTGGAGTTTTGAGCACATTTTAGCAAGGAGGTTGATGAAAATGATAGCATTTTTTGTGGCCTTTATATAGAGGAGCTCCGAGATAGGTGAAAGGAAGTTTTTAAAAAGTGAAACCAGTTTGAGTCATGATCCTTTTCACTTTAGAATGAGACATTCTATTGCCAACAGTGAAAGAGTTGTCCAAAAATAAGCTCGTAGTGCTCGAGAAATTCCAAAATGAACCTGATGCTAAAGGATTTGCAATTTCAGAAAATCATGTTGTCATCGCCATAGGCTGAATGAGATATCTCACCACGTCCTTTACATTTATAAAAAAGATTGGGAGCAGAGGCAAACATTCTATCAAGTCCTCTAGATAGATAGTCTGCCGCAAGAACGAAAAGGGTGGGGAAAAGGGGATCTCCTTGCCTCAGCCCCCTAGAAGCTTTGAAAAAACCCTCTCTATCCCCATTAATTAACATTGAGAACCAACAATTTTCAATACAGTGCTTAAATTAGGGGAGGACCCCAAAAAGTCCTTCCACCACAGCACCGGTGGTTTTTGATTGAGAGAAAATGTCTCATATAAAATATTTCAAAGTATTTGTACCGAATACAGATACGATGTGAATAGACACTCCACAAAAACAATTTTAGAAGTACCCGTACATCATAAAAAGTTAAAACTAAGTCAACTTACTTGGGAAACCAGATCATACTCAACTAGGGGTGTAAGGTGAGTCGAGCCGGCTCATGAGCATGGTGAGCCGGCTCGATTGGAGCTCAGCTCGAGCTCGAGCTATTTCGAGCTCGAGTCGAGCTTTTCGAGCTCGAGCTTTTTCGTGAGTCGAGCTCGAGCTCACTTATAGTTGTTCATATGCTCGTGAGCAGGCTCGTGAGCTTTTAATATTAATTTTTATTAATTTTTAATATATGTCTAAAAATACTCGTATTTCATAAAAATAATACTTGCAATTTTATATACAACATAGTTTAATAATATTTAAGCTTTTTTTCCTATTTTGTTTAAATCGTGCAAAACAATAACAACAACAATTATAAGATTATATATTTTTAGTTGATATGATATACTTTTCTATAAATAATTTAATGAAATCATATTTTCACGACACCCTCCTCTATTTTCTAAATACTTATTGAATTGAATATAAGATATTTAATTATTATTTATCTTAATAATACTTATTATATATGTGAATAATGTATGCTATACATTATTAACGTATTGTTATAAGCTAAAAAGCAGAATATATTTTATTTTATTTTCTAAAAAAAAATTAAATTATTTTTTACTTCGAGCTCGAGCTCGAGCTCGAGCTCGGCTCATCTACTTCGAGCTTGAACTCGAGCCCTAGAAAATGAGGCTCGTCGAGTTTGAGCTCGAGCTCGAGCTCAAAAAAGTATAATTGAGCTCGAGCTCGAGCCTGAAAATTTCATCAGGCTCGGCTCGAGCTCGGCTCGTTTACAGCCCTATACTCAACTACTCAAGCCAATCTGCATGCATTCACACAGTTGAAGTTTCATGCTCTCCTCTATATAAATATTACATTCAAATCAATTCAATCTGACCATTTCATCATCCACAGAACTTTCATCACAACAGAAGAAGCTTCCTTAATCATTTTCTAAACCCCACACGAAATTGAATTTGAATCTTCTCATCACCTCCCATTAAATAAACCAAAATTTCTTCCACAATCAACCCAAAAAACTTAACAAACCCCCCCCCCCCCCCCCCCTTCCTTCTCCGTCACAGCTCCGCCGTCTGCAACCATGTCCGCCGCCGTCCCAACGTTCCGGCAAATACTCTCCGAAACGACGCTAATAATCAACGCCCACTCCCGCCATTTCTTGGCCCTAACGATCCTCTTCATCCTCCCCGTCTCCTTCTCCGCCGTCATTTTCTCTTCTCTGTTACACCCCACTTCGATTCATTCACACTATCAGAAATCCCTTTACTTCTTCTTTTCCGCTTCAGACAATACACCCCAAACCCTCCTCCCAATTATATACATCCTTTTTGTATATAGTTTCCCTATTTGCTCCACGGCTTCAATCACCTACAGCACGTTCCATGGATTCTACGGTAAGCCCGTGGAATTCATCGATTCAATGAAATCAATTCTGTCTTCATTTTTCCCTCTTCTCGCAACCCTAGTTGTCATGCAGATAATTATGGGGCTTATCATGTTTGCTTTTATGGGTCTTATGTTGTTAGTCCATCATAGTGTAAATTCTCTGTTTTTTGTTCTCTTGATCGCGATTTTGCTTGCTGGGGTGTTGATTTACTTGCAATCTGAGTGGTATTTATCCAATGTGGTGGTTGTTGTGGAATCTCGATGGGGATTTTCGCCGTTGAAGAGGAGCTCGTATTTGGTTAAGGGGTTGAAAAGAGTCGTGTTTTCGATGTTAATCTTCTTCGGATTCTTTGTTGTGCTTTTGTCGATGTTGTGTTCGAGTTTGGTGGCGAATGGAGGTGGAATTGAGGGTTGGCTGAGTTGGGAGGTTGTTTTGCTGACAATTGTATACACGGGTTGTTTGACGATTGTTTCGCTTTATAGTATAGCAGGAAACACCGTTTTGTTTATACATTGTAAAGCGATGCACGGGGAATTCGATGGGGAGTATGTTAGCTTGCCTTGTGAAGATGAGAAGGTTCCTTATGTTAATGTTGTCTAGTGGTGAAATAGATCATACTTTGACCGGTTTCAGGATTCGTTGAGCTCAGGGTTCGGTCCCATGATTTCTTTGCCACTTAGTGTCGTAGGTGTAGATTATGATTGAGATATCTCGAGACTAGTCCGTACTGGCTTAAACCTGCCAGATCAATCCGTTGATTTGAGCTTCTTGAGGTTGGGAGGTTAATGTTGTGAGAATACTATTTTTGGCTCTATGTTGTGTTGTTTTGTGTTACAAGTGTGGTGGTTTGAAAGGAAAAGTTGATTCTTTTCCATGGGAAGTTTTAAATTTATATAATAGGATCATAATAAATGCCTTTCCAATTCAAATCAATGTACAATCACGATTTTATGTAAAATGTCTTTTGAGCCCTGCATTGTGATTGTCCCCTGATTTCCAAATCCATGAGCTTCTAATGATCCCAAATTAAGGAACATTACGATAAGGAAATAAAAAGGTGAATTTAAAATAATATGGATTAAACTTATTTTTGCCGTAAAACAATTTTCCAAGAGCTACAATGCATTGAATTACCACAACCATCATGATAATCTAGTGGCTATGTCTCTAACCTTTCACATAAATGCCACGACTTCGAATTTTATTGAGATGAAGAGCTCGTCATTTTATGCAGGTGTAGTATAAACTGACAGCCTTTCACATAAATGCCATGACTTCGAATTTTACCGAGATATAGAGCTCATCATTTTATGCAAGTGTATTATAAACTGACAGTGGTCACTCCATAATGCTTGATACAATTTTGTTTACTGCTTATTTTCTAGTGTGTTTGGTGGAGCTATAACAATCAAAATTGGGCTTTATGTCCAATCAAACTTTGACGAGAAAAATATTATCTCACAATTACGGTTATTAAAATAGTCACTATTAATTTCACTCGACTCGGGCTTTAACTTAGAACCCATGTTCTGAAACCCAGACCGAACATCGAACCGAAAAAGTGACCGGGTCAGGAGTCACTGGTTCAACCGTCGGATGAACTGCGGTCAAACCGTTGACGTCATAATTATGTAATTAATAATATATATTAAATTATTAATACCATAAAATAGTACAAAAACTTATATATATATATATATATATTTATGTGTCATATATTTTGAATAATATATAATATAAAATTAAAAGAAATAGCCTAATTATCAATTAAAAGAAAGAACATGTAACTATAAGAAAAACAATTAAAAAAGAAGAAATAGGCCAACTTACCACGTATCTTCTATTTCATCAGCTAAATGACACTACAAAAGACAAAACATATCTATCTATTATCTATTATCTATTACTACTATAAAAAAGTATGAATCTTGAAAATTATTTCTTCCAATTGTGATATGACAATATTATTCTTACTTAAATTTACCACCTTGTTTAAACAACTTTGTTTAAATAATTAAATAATTATTTGAGACTCTTCATTTTCTTGGAATCCTTCACCTGAAACTGCAGCAAACTCAAAGGTCCCCTAATGAATTTGTCATAACCAAAATTACCAATACAAGTCAATCATGATAATAAAGAAATCATACCCACCTTATTAATTTGAGCAACTTTTCACATTCAAATAATAATGCCCCCTCTCCCACTTCCCAAAATCATTCCAAGATGACTATAAATATAATCTTGATATCTGTCAATTCTCGTGCAACTTTGGCTCTAAATTTATCTTCTTCTTTTTTTTCCAGTTTTATACTATACCTAAATACATTTATCAAAATGTTTCAGATAAACAAGTTTGAAGTAAAAAATTTTTATATATTTTCAGATATAGTACTTGAATATTGGAATTCTTAAGCATATAAATATATATTTTACGTGCTATAAAAGTATGGATCTTGGAAAGTGTTTTTTCCAATTGTGAAAATACATTATTGACCTTTTCTTAAATAACTTTATTCTAACTTAGTTATTATATATTATATATGTTTGTTACTAATAATGATTAATATATATAATTTGTCTGTTATTAATAATTGAAAAAATCCACCTTCCCAACTACCAAAATATATGGAATCATACAAGCCAATTATGATAGTAAAGAATTCATATATATTTACCTTATTAATGAGAGCAATTTTTCACATTCAAATAATAAAAATGCCTCCTTTCCAACTTCCCAAAATCATTCCAAGATTACTATAAATATAATCTTGATATCAGTCAACTCTCGTGCAATTTAGGCGGTAAATTTATCTTCTTCTTTTTTCAATTTTATACTATAGTTGAATACATTTTATATCAAAATGTTTCATATGAACAAGTACAAGTTTATATTAGATTTTTTTATATATATATTTTCAGATATAGTACTTGAATATAGGAATTATTTAGCGTATAAATATGTATTCTACGTGCAACGCACGTACACTCTACTAATTTAATTAAAGTATATAAAGGCAATAAAGACTTTTAACCTAAACCCTTCTTCTCCCCAAGGTCCTAAATATCGGTTTCGGAGTAGATATCGGTGTAGTAAATTTACAGAAATTTCGATGGAAATTTCGGGAATATTCAAAATTTCGGATTCGATTTTAAAGAAATCATGGAAATTTATAAAAATATTTGAAAATTTACAATAAAATTTTGGGTAACTTTAATTATCATTCTTATACATCTTTTACATCAATAATATTTTATATATAATATATGGATAATGAATTTGTTAAATAATATCACTAAAAACTGTTGCGAAAAATATGAAATAAATATAATTTGATAGTAAGATAATAACCAAATCTCATAAGAATTTTATTAAAATAAAATGTATCAAGATTTAAGTAAAAGTTACTACTCAATACCACATCGACTTCCTAGGAGAATCGAAATCATTATCACTAGTATCTGTCCTACCTCTACTTTCATATTTTAAAATCCCCACTGTTGTGCTCTTCGGCTTCAATAATGCATTACTTGTTTTATTTTTTGGCCCATCTGGATAAAAAGTGACTTATCACTTATGTGTGTGGTTGGGGGGTAACCGGGTAAGTGGTAGATGTGTAAATAGAATTTTCTATAATTTTCTAATTATATAATATTTTTTTAAAAAAAATTAATACAAAATAAAAAAAAACAAAATTTCGGTCTTATCACTTATGTGTGTGGTTGGGGGGTAACCGGGTAAGTGGTAGGTGTGTAAATAGAATTTTCTATAATTTTCTAATTATATGATATTTAAAAAAAAATACAAAAACAAAAAACAAAATTTCGGCCGAAATTTCGATTTAGGTAAATGTTTCGGGAAATATCGGGTTTCGGTCGAAATTTCGATGGAAATTTGACAAAAATATTTTAAATTTCGTGAAATTTCGAGTTTCGATCGAAATTTCGGAAGATATTCTGCAAAATTGGATCGAAGGTTCTATTTCGCTTCGGAACCCCCCGAAACCCGAAATTTCTGTGTTTCGATACCCGAAATTTCTGTGTTTCGATCGGAATTTAAGACCATGCTTCTCCCTCACTAGTCACACTACACGCCACCTCTGCCTTTCTTCTTCTTAATTTCTTCTTTGTTTTTATTTGTTTTTTTCTTCCAATCTTCCTTTTATCTTTTGTCTTTCATCTCTTTTTTCCTCGTTCAAACCTCAACTTTCAACTACGATATCTACATATCAATATCAACTTACAGAAAAACTGAGATTTAAAGAAGTGGAGGAGAAGAAAAGTCAAATAAACTGTACAATTGTCGCCAATTCTTCTTGATTTACAGATCGGCTTGTTTAGATTGGGGGAGTGCTGATTTTCTACTAAATACATATAAGAAAGTGACATGGACGGTTCTAGTGACTTGCGGCCAGTTCGAACGATTCAGCAGCTGAACCGCCGTTAACGGGTCTTGACCAACAAAGCCGGTTTTATGCTCTAAGCGGTTTTAACATTCAACCGGACTGTTTTTGGGAGCGGTTCCCTGATCTTCCAATAGGACCGGCCGATCCGGTCCGGATTTCAAAACCTTGCTTAGCATACGAAAAGAATTGCCCACCCTAGTTACCTTCTAGGAAAATGATTGCTTTTGTTCCTATCATAGAAACAAAATAGGGACAAATGTTTCTTTATCTTTTCGTCAACAATTTCACTTGACATTAAAAAGAACCTTAAAAATCCGAATAATTGACAATAGTTACTGAAAAATAGCACAATCTATGCCACAAGGGCATATCACGGATATTAAATTTACAGGACAAGTGTAACTGATCATGCTGCAAGCTCTCACTGACAGTGTTTCCTTAGTTAAATCTGCAAATTTCTCTGCGTTTACACCGCGTTACTTCCCTCAAATGAAGCACAAAAGAATCAGCAAAACTATACCTTTGTAGTTTGTAGCCACCTTTTTACAACCTGGTGAATATTCTAGAACACAATTCAGAGCTCGGAAACGAAAGCAATAATGCAAATGTGTTCTAACCGCGGCCAACAAACGAAAAAATCTCAAAAGCCCACAATTTCTGCCATGAACTTCACTTCTTTAAAACTTTCTATGGCTTGACAATGTAGATGAAGATGGAGGCATATAGTTTGGACCCGGCCCGGCTTGCTCGGCCCCAAATAGGAGGCTACTCCAGTTATTCGACCTATGTACAATTCTTGTAGGTACACGATCACTATCTTCTCCACCGGATGCATCATAGCCGTCGCTAGTTGATCTTGACAACGGCATATCATTCTGAGCCATTGGATTAGCCGATAGCCCGACGAGTCTCCTCCTTGTTTCTTCAGCTCCTGATGAGGAAACACGCAAGGGATGAATGTCAGGAGAATTTAAGCTACTCTCAGGCGAAGAAGCAACAATGTCTGTCGGGCCCATTACAGCCCGGCCCATCCTGAAAGCATTTCGGGCCTCGTGATGTAGAGGAGCCAAGCTGGTCGATGTCTCATTTTTCATATGATTGTTTTTCATATCTAAACTTGGTATTCTTGATAGAGGCTCCATGGGAATTTCAGCAGGGAGGCGAATACGCCTGCTGCCTCGCTTTTTGTTATTTTCGGGTCTCAGGCCCACACGGCGACCACTGCTTCCATAACTGCTGTCTGTTTCGAGAGCATAGGTTGGTTCATGCCTTGCTACGGGCCGAAGGATCTTGGACTTTTTTCTTGCTTCTGCAGCAGCCTTTGACACATCGTCTGTGTTTAAACGGGCCAATGTCCATGGACTGATCTTTACAGCTGCAGGATTCTTTTTCTTTGTTGGTTCGTCCGTTATCGTCTTTTTTCCAAGCGAACTAACGGATCCATTGTCTGGAGGTACTACATCATACTGCAAGATAGCCAGAAATAACCAAAAGATGAGGGACCAAGATTTGAGAAATTAGCATAATGTTTCGAGTTGTCAGTAAATGCACATTACAATCAGTGTTTTAAAAGGCAGTCTCGGGGCTCGCCAGGGACTTGCGCCCTGGGCAGGGCGTTGCTCAAACGCCCGGGGCAATATGAGGGGGCATAACCCCTCATGGGCGTACGCCCAATCAGTTGGGGCATACGCCCCGGGCGAAAATGCGCCCTTGGGCATACGCCCAATGCATTTCATGTCCATACGGTATGATTTTAGGCCTAAATTGATTTTTTTTCCAATTTCCAATCTAAAACCCACTTAAACTTTTTACATGTTTTATTCTTTTAGTAAAAACCCATGGCCCACTTATTCAATTAAATCAAACATTAAAAAAAAATAAGCAAGAGCAACACAGCTTAATGCTCGAGTATTGAGAACCGAAGATGAAGTTAATGATCTTAATGATGAGACTTTTGATAGTGATTAAGTAAATTAGTGCTCGTTAACTATTATTTTAAATCTTTATTTTGCTGAACGCTAGAATTTGAAACAATTATTTGTCTATCTTGATTATTTTCTGCAAGAGTAGAGCTTGGATTTTTAGTTTGCATGGTTTAATATATTATTATTTTTAACTTTCTCTATCTTATTTTTTTACTTAATTTTATCCTTCAATTTTATAATTTTTCGCTAATTTAAATTAATTTTTAACATTATATTATATTTTTTTAATACTAAAAAAGCAAAATTCGCGGAACATATGTTCCGTGCCTCGGGGCTTACGCCCCGCCTTGTGGGACATAAAATGCCCCGCTCCGTGCCTTCGCCTTTTAAAACACTGATTACAATTTCACCATCGAGTAAAAAGCAAGTTATATTTCCATCCTTGTATTTCAAGCTGTCAGGATGTGACAGGGATGTCTTGGTAATTTGGAAAACTTCAGGCGGGTCGTGGTAATTACTCAATAAATAAGGAGGGTGCTTATAATTATCCTTTTCTTTTCTTACCTGATCTTCGACAAATAGGCGTGGTGGAGTGCACCAAGCTGCTCGGTGGAAGGTGTTGAACGAGCTTGCACTGCTTAATCCAGTAAGAGAGCTAGCAGGAGACATCTGAGGACTTTGCTGGCCTCCGGCGCCTTGTTGTTCTTGCTCCCTTAGAGCTATAATATAATCATATGTGCTGATTCCCTATATAATCCCGCCAGACAAATATAAAAAAATATTATTTTTCTTAATGATTTTTCGTTCCTTAATATTTTGTGTCACAAGAAATTGCAAGATAAAATGAAGATACGCACTTACCTTCTTGATCAGAAGAATGTGAAAGAAGAATAACTGAGCAAGAGGCAAGGTTGCGATCATAGCTAATACGGTGCAAACGCCCTGTAAAATATGAAAAAATTAGAATTTTACATATTAAATTCTTTATATAAATTCTATTTGAGATAACTTACCACTACGATCACAAAAGGAGCCACTGTGAAACTGCTTCCTAACTTGGAGCTGATGTCAGTAGCAAATTTCTTCTTCTCAAGAAAACACAGAACAAGCACAAGGATTCCAGTCGACCATTGAAGTATAAGCTGTCAATTGAACACAAAAACTTGTAAATATCCATTTAAATACAAAATTGACCTGAAAGTAAAATTCCGATATTCAAGGCAATTCTCGGGATTCAGAAATCCCTTTTAGAAAACATTGTATAGTTGTCCATGGAACGATAATGATGTTGGATTTGTAGAGAATATTAGACTCTGCAGGAACTTAAAATGGACTCTTGATGGAAAGACGTAAATAAAATGCTTTTTTTAAATGTAAATAAGAAAACGGAGCTCGAGTTTACCAAGAGAAGGGCAGAAACCATAAGAGTAAAAAACTTCCGATAGTTCCTTTTGCCAATGCAATTGTTTAGCCACTGCAAAATAAGAGTAAGAAAGGGATTAGAAGATCTTCTTCGACAATTATGAATTAACTATAAATCATTTTGTACCCTGCAGTGATGATCGAAGCGGTCAACACACTTGTCACAAACTCTACAATGCTTGCTGTACTTAAAAACCTGTAAAACAATAATCACTATTATTCGTTTTTAATAAAAAAAGAAAAAGAAAAGGTTGAAAATATTAACTATGTATGTAATTACAGACCTCTACTTCACATAAACTACAATAGAACATCCCATCTTCACTCTGTTGATCAAAAGACTCTTCATGTGAGCAGCAAAAGTAAGCACAAGGCAACAAAGCCAACATGGCCATGGAGCATTTGCTTCTCCTTTCTGGTTCGGTATTACAATCAGCTGCAGACTCGGTATCGTGTTTTCCTTTAACATTGGCTTCATCTCCATTTACCACACCATTGGCATCCGGAATTGATGAAGTTGACTCTCCGCCACGTTTAGAATCACTCGATTTCGCTTGTTTTTGGTTATCTGGAATATTAAGATACTTTTTGGATCTAAAGACTCCAGAATCTGCAGGGTCGGCTCCAGCACACCAAATGTATAGTCCAAAGGCGCATATTATCTGAGTTACGAAAGTAAATTATAAGATTAGGATAGCATAGTCTGTGATTTAACTCAAATAGTATGTTGAGAAGACATAAGAAATTTATACGAGACTTCATATTAAAGAAAGAAATAGGCCAAACAATTTCATTTTGAAGTCCTAATAAGTACTTTTGAGAATTACGTTTCCATTAGCTATATTTTATGCTTAGGTGAACATGGATAAGGCTAGAAATGAAAACTTGTTCGTAGTAGAGCATAAGGACTTGATCATTTTGGGGCGTTTATCCAATGTTGTAAAAGTTAGCATATGAGTGCACAAAATGAAGTTCTAACAACAGCACACACAGAAATCATATTACTTAATGAAACTAGAAATAAGCGGAAAAAGTTAATTTCTCTTAATTGTCCAATGTCCAATCAATATTCAATTAATAATTTGCAATTAATGTATATCAGGGATACAATTTGAAGTCAACCAGGACTATGATTTTCGCTTCTTACTGAACTTCCAAAAGAAAAGCTTAATTCTACTTAGCAAATCCAAGCATTACAAACAAATAAAAGGAAAGAAGAAAATGATAACCATGAATTAAGCAAAAATCGATGTGTATAAGAATAATTCTCCATTCCTCGATGTATTTCAAATTTTTGAGGTATAATTAGTAAAGGCTTACAGGGACATGGCTATCTCAAAAATCGAGCAGCAAATCGTGATAATATCAATAGTCCAAAATCGAGATCGACTAATGCCAATGCTATTAAAAAACAAGTGACAAAATTCAATCTTTAAAATCACAACTGCATTGTGACTCTCTCTGTACACCACACAAAGCTAGATGACAAGCAACTCATTTTGTCTGGTCAAACAAAGTGATTTTAATGCTAAGCTCATTAAACATGGAAATTGAAAAAAAAAACAGAGAAAAAGTAAAGATCAATCAGAAAAATACAAGCACTAAAGCCATAGATCTCAGTTTCTTCATAGCCCACTAAAAAGGATAACTTGAATGAAAAAATAAAATAACTATATATATATATATATATATATTAAGATAAGGATGCAAATTCTGCTTACAAGAGGAGTGTAGATCCCCATCACTATGTATTGGAACAATTGATGTCCCACAAAAGGTGCAAAGAAGACATAGAAAGCAAAGCCCAATGCCAGAAACACAGCAACAGCTACCACCTGCATATAATAAAAATAAATACATACACATATACATACAAATAATACAGAGAGGGAGTAATAAAAGATACCTGGAGTGGATGATAAGGAAGCTCCCATCCATGTTTTCTCATGGTGCTAATATGAAAATTTCAAACAAGAAAAATATTTTTTTTTTTATAAAATCACAGGCAAATACTAAAAAAATTGAAATTTGATTCACTTCCTAATTCCACTTCTTAAACCCATTTTCAGGCACCCAAACAAAATAAATCTTGCATGCTCATTTTCCATGAGTGGTTTACCACCATTAAAAAAGAGAAAATTTGTTTTAAAGCAGAAAAATAAAAAAAGAAGCCACAAATGAAATAAAGTGTAGTGGGTGTGAGGAGTAATGAATGAGCTAAGAACCCTTTTTTTTGTTCACTCAATCATAACCCATTGCACACACACATTGATGGTGAAGAGAGAGAAAGTGATGAAGAGAGAGAAGGGGTTGAAATCCCACATTGGAAAAATGGGATTTTTTTCTTTTTTTCCTTGTTTACTGAAAACCCTTTTGCTTGAGCCAAGCAAAGATGAAGAAAGATCTGTGGAGAGAGGAGAGAGAAAGAGGGTGGGGAGGAGAGAGAAAGTGAGAGGTCAGGGGCAGTGTTGAACTGGCATTTTATTTTTTGCTTTGTAAGCCTATAATTACTTACATGCTAGGCTAAGGGCAGCCTGCCTTTCACTTTATTTTTGCCCTTGTTTCTTTCTTGCATTGCCTTTTTCCATAGGCAAAAATCAAGTATCATTTGTCACTGCTCCACAGTTGTAATGTACATTCTAACCTTTTTCTTTCTGCTACTAATGTGTCTTGCAGTAAATTTTATTCTAACAACCCCATTTATCGGAAAATTTTTAGGTGCAATCGTGGGACTCATTTGGGTGTACCAACACACGTTAAAAAACAATTAAAAAAATTGTAACTTATTATTATGTTAAATAAACATTGTTTATTATTTTGTGATATTTGTTGGTGCACGCAAATAGATCCTACACTGGGTGCACCCAAAAGTTTTCCTCATTTATGACGATTAAAACTCTCTCTGTTTTATAATGTGCATGTAGTAGTAGAAAACAGAGGCAAAAACTGAAACATTTATGCTAGATCAAGTTCAATGTCCTAATATGTATTTTGTGGGATAATTCTATGTCAGATCAAGTCTAATAATTTGAGTGTAAATATTGTGTCTATCTCTCACACACAAGTGTGTGTAGGGACCGCAGACAATGGACCTTATTGTGTAATAAATATAGACACTATGACTATTAAACTCGATTTAACATAAATTTTTATCTATTATGTGTGGTTTTACATGAAAGAGATGGACATGAAATGCACATTCAAACTATTTGACTCGAGGTGACATAGAAATTACCAAGGTAAAAACAAAATCAATTAATGCAATTTGGAGTAGCAACAATTTAGATTTTACCTGATGGTCCCATGACTCAATGTCCATAGTACTCCATACATTTAACCGGATGTGAACTTGTACAAGCTGAATATCAATGTCGATGATACCGATAGAGCTAGTAGAGGAAATCCAAAACCATCAAGGTTAGGGGGCTATTCTCGGTCCAATTTTGGCCATTGGATCCCCAATAGGGGGAGGGATCATTTAGTAAATTAATCACCCCTATTGTTGATTCAATGGCTAAAACTAGACGGATAGAATTTCACCAAGGTTAGGTGGTATACTTTGGGATTGGAATAGTAAGGTGGAATTTGTATTCTATTCAATCATAGGACAATAGACAAATCTTTTTGCAGAATTAGATGGGTGGCAGGTGGACTGGAATTATGTGTGAAACCAAACATACCAAAGGTATAGCTTGAGGTTGATGCAAAACTTGTATTAATTTTTATTCAAGGACAAAGACAAGGTAATTGGAGTGTTCGACACTTGTTAACTAAAATTGTTAAGTCGATGAAATAACTTGAAATAATGTTTAATCATGCATTTCGGGAGGGGAATCAACCGGCGGATAGATTGGTGAATATTGCTTGTGATTGTAACTTAAGTACGGTGCTTCTACCAGATCAACTATCTCTAGAATTATATGATTTACTTAGGATAGATAGATTACAGTGTAAGAGAATAGAATTTTTAGTTTATTTCGTATAAAAAATTCATGTACTCTTTTTTGAAATTCAACAAAGGATAGGTCCCATAATACCTCACGCCTACACACGAACACGGTTAATAAAAAAAATTAGTACTCCATATTTTAGCCCAGAAGTATTTAAAATTAATCATATACAGATGCGTAGTTATATATATATATATATTAAAATTTATATTTTCTAATCATATAAACTTGAAAATATTTAAAACCCGTTGTTATAAAAATATATAAATTTAAGATGTGTCTTCAAAATATGGTAGTATTCATCGAATTCAAATTCACACGGACAATTTAGTTGAGTGTTATATGCATTATTACTAATTAAGTTTTCTCATTTCTTTTATTTTATTCAGTTTGTAAAAGACATAAATAAAATCGTGTTTATCACAAGTCATGACAAAGAAATATTTCCCTTTCCCAAACAAATAATTATTAATTTATTGTAACATTTATGGCATCTCGATTCTTAAATTGAATATCATTTGGATTCTTAAGCATTATACCAAGTATTACTAAATCCTAGTCCCTTCCCAAAACTCAAAAGGGAGTGGTTAGTGTTTAAAAGTGGTAGCAGTTTGGATCTATAAACTATAAATAGGGGGAAATTTTTGTATACACCCGGTATGGAGCCCAGTTGCATGTACCAAGACATAACAATAAATAATAAAAAATATTTGATTTGTTTTTATATTGAATATGCATTTTTTTATTATTTTTATTGTTTCTCGGTGCATGCAATTAAATCTCACGCCGGGTGTATACAAGAATTTTTCATAAATAGGGAGGATAAGTTCAATATCTAATCATCAACAAATATATCTATTCATGGTAAGTGGTATCACAGCACTAGTCTCAGAAATAATAATAAAGGTGGCATCACTATGACAAATACTTTGTACTTATTCCTCAATAAAGATTCTTGATAAACAGCTTAACCTCTTATACTTGCAATTAAATATACTTGCAATTAAATATTAGAATTTTATTATTTCAAAAAATGGTATTTTTTTTTAAGTGATAACTTATAATGCACAGACACGGGTAAGAACACGACACACACAATGAGTCAACCAATTCTTAAAAGATTTAGGACACGACACGAATCGAAAACGCCTGAACTAGCTTATTTATATTTTATATATATATATATATATTATACATATAATAATATAAGAAAGGTCAACATTGAATAATAATTGCAAGGGTGGTGGAGAGTTCTCTTTTTTTAATGGGATGCGACTGTTTTGACGGATTTGAAAGAGATTTTGTGAGAAAGAGAAAAATTGAAGAGATAGAGGCTGAGTTGGGAGATTAAGACCCCAAATAGATGAGATTTTTTTATTTTTTTTTTCAAAAAAATTTTTCATCAAAAATTTATTTATTTGATTTCTCTTAAAAATATCCCAAAAAAATACTATACACAATTTCTTAAAAAAAATCTCAAATTTTTTTGAAAAATGGATTACTTGGCATTTTTCTCAAATTTTTCTTAAAAAATCAGAGTTTTTACTATTTATGATTAGGCAGTTCACCCAATAATTAAAAGTACTTTATCAGCGAACATCTTGATATAATCATCAAAATAATCATATATCTTTATTTGAAATGATATAGGCTACGAAATAAGGTTCACTTTACATATTTTTTTATGCTTTAATCTATGAGTTCAGCTTAAATATGTTAAATATTCTACCAAAAACAAAACTAATCCATACCCACAAAAAAATAAAAAAAGATTTTTCTTACAAAAAAAAACATATCACATCACACTTAATCATTATACTTTTTTCTATCAAAAAATTTCATCCAAACACACTTCCTCTTTCATATCTCTATTTCCTTAAAAACAATTTCTCCTACTTTATCTATGAAAAATGAGAAATTGAAAATAGACGTCTATCCAATCGAGCTCTAAATTCACAATATGTAATGCATGAGAGTGAGACATGAGTCAAAAGAATGAAATTCAACTTTTACGTTCATTTTGGCCCTTATACTTCTTTAAATGACAAAATAAGCGTTGACGGGTTCTAAAAGTGTTGGACACGCTACGATGGTGTGTCGACGCCGTGTCCGTCCTTTTCTATTTATTTTTTTAATTTTAGTCACATTTTTTGCCGTGTCCGGTAGTGCACAATTCGATTTTTTGGAGTATTCATATATCATAGGCGATAACATTATTAAAAACATCGAAAAATCATAAATTCACAACCAACAATTTACTATTATAAAATATAAACCATCAACTCTTATATAAATTGAGAAAAACTCAAACATCTAATAGGATTTGAACTCGTAATCTTTTGGCTTTTAATCATTTGACATTACGCTTGACCCAAAATCTTGTCATTTAAGTCATAAGTTATTGTAGAGTAATTTTGAAGAAATTGATGATTGGTCCTCGAGCTTATGTTTTCTTTTTCTGTCTCCTAGTAGACAATTCTCATTATATTCATTTTATGGCCTAATTAGGCCTTGGTCCCTCTGCAGAACATGGCCATATAATAAAAGAAAGTATTTGTGTAATGATTTGTGAATTTGATTAGTCAAAGACTTCTACAAGGGAAAATTAGTATATGTTAATATTTAATTTATTTTCTCATCGATTATTAATATAGTGGTATATCCATTTTTTTACGATTAATTTAGTCACGAAAAATCTATCAACTGCATTTGGTTGTATTAATTTCTTATCAAAGTGGAAAGAAGCCACGGAAATATATGCCATATGATAACTCATAATAAAAAGAAATTGAGGGCAAATTGAAGTCAAAATAAAATTAAAGGTCTTTATACCGATTAATTTCCCAAATAATTATACACATTTATTTTTGTCATTAGTATATTGTTAATTAATCTAATGTAAAAAATAAGTGAAAGCTATTTATTTATTTTATTTTTTCTTGGGGGTGGGGTGGGGTGGGGGGATGTTTGTAACTTAGGGATGCTATCTTATATGGGGTTTCCAATGAGGCCTACGTTTTTTGAGCCAGCATGTATTCTTTTGGCACCTTATTGTCAGATGCTTCATGAATTGGGGAAATTTAATATTATATCATATATGAAGTCAAAAATACTATAGTTTTATTCATAATATTAGATTTCCATTAAATTCTTGTTATGCGTGTATGTTTTCTTTCTTTTCCGAGGGATTTTAGGTCAATTTTTTTAATTTAATTGATATTATTGGAGTATGATGGATTGTGAAGTATGGTGATAGATTATTGGGCTCTTTAACTCAGAGAATGTGAAGTTAATGTGTCGAAATGTAGCTGACTGAACACAGAGATTTGAAAACAATTCAATCTTCTATTTCGGAATGATTTAAACTATTTTCTTATTTAACTGGAAATAATAAAGAGTTTTGTTCAATTAATGGTCGGTCTAGCTAGAGGCCATAAGTGTAAAATGTTAATATAATTATCAGAAAGATGGTAAATCCTACCATAGTGTCGCATCAACGAGAGATTAACAAGTGTTTATTTAAAATAAATTGATATAACAAGACACTCACATAATAATTAAATTGATAATTTTATTTTTTTTGGTTTACCCAAGGTATCCCCTGGCCTCATTTGAGGCCCAAACTAATCCCTGGGGGATCGGAGCATTAAACGTTGGTCCTCTTCCCATCAAGTGCGCTTTTCGGGATTCAAACTTATATTTTCCTCCTTATGGGGGTGAGAGCAGTTTACCACTCCACCAACATTATGTTGGTAGATAATTATTAATTTATCATTGATATGACACTATTATCTGATATCGTTGTAAGATAGAGGATTCGCTACGTGTCCAATGTGAGTCAACCACTCACAGTGATTCTCCAAATTTTTTAGGGTAAAATCTTTTACCCCTATACTTCAATTATAATTACATCGTTTCATAAGATGTCAATTATCTTCAATTTCCATAGACTATTTTTCATTTCCCTAATAAAAGAATAAAAAATAGTGTAAAGAAACAAAATGTAACATCAAAAAGCCATGCAAAAAAGGGTACAGATAAATCTACGGTGCACCGAAAGTAATGCTCCTGGTGCATTTAACACCACAAGTTCAGTTTGTGGTTGGTGGTTTTTACATGATGGGTAATTGATAAAAATTACCACCACCTATTCTTGTGGTGTATAGGGAGTGCACCATTGATTTATCCATGAAGTACTAAAGACAATTGAACAATATGAACGGAAGAAGTGATTAGAAAATGTAATTACCAAAGTATTTGATACGCATAATATAGTTTAAAGGGGCAAAGTAATCAAAAGAAATGGGCCCGAGTGAAAGGGGTCCTAATTTCTTAGTTTTGAATTTTGGGTTTGAGTACACCTCCGAAGAAAAGAAAAAAAACAGGGGGGTAGTGGTGTGGAGCAAAGTATACTTAATCCAATTTTTCATTAGAGTTTTAAAAATCCAAAAAATTCCCCTTTGTTTTGTATTCCTTGAGGGAGATTCTAGTTTATATGCAAGAATTCAGATAGAAGGACAAAATAATGTTTGTACGTCAAAAGCTGCAGCTTAGGATATTGAGTTGACCTAGGCCACATCATTTTTAATTAAATATATCCGGGTAAGGGTAAAGTCTCTTGGGTATGTGAGTCGGACCTTTCAAGCTAACTTTATAATATATATATATATATATATATATATTACATTCATTGGGGCACACAATTTATATTGAAGAATAAAGAGGTGGACTGAACTTCAAGTTAATTATATGCGTGAATATTAACCATGTAAAAATGCAATTTACTACAAAAATAAATCTTTGTGTTACAATTTTACTGTATAATTAAGATTTTTATGTTAGAGAAATTAAAAATTGTATCTCATATTTAATAAGTTAAAAGGCTGCCAAATAAATTTATATAAATATTAAGACCACACCACTTATTAGATAAATTTTACGTGTTAGAATATTTCCCCATTACATTTTTTTTTTTGGTAAATACCATTACATGATTTTAAAATTATATAAGAAGGTCTGAAAAATCTACTACTAATTAAATATATAAAATAATAATAGTAATTTATTGAGCTTTCTCCACACACTATATCAATTGGAATTTCTAATATCCACGTACAATTTCTCAAATAAATAAATAAATAGTAGTGTGGAAAAATGTTAGAGAATTTTAATAATACAAACTTTGAAAATTTAACAACATCACATGACTACAGGTGTTTTCACCATAAATTAATTAAATTTTCCTCTATTAATTGCTTGAAATAACTACAAGGAGAATATGCAGGAATATTTGCCTCAATGATAGAGGAAAATTAAAAAAAAAAAGGATATATAAATATTGTTTGGACCAATTGATAGAGATATGACCAAATCCTTGTTGGTACCAAACGCCATGCACACTGGATAATGCCATGCATCAATACTTAATGAAAAAGACCTCAACAAATATTACTCCTCCGGAATAAATAAATAAAGCAAAATAAAAAATACTAAAGTTTATAGGCTGCAATCTTTGTGATTTTTTTAACCCTTAAATCAAATTTGAGGGTGTAAAATGAGTTAGTTTTATCGTTTATAATTAATCATGATTTGACGAGAATACTAAAATGAACGAGCAAGGAATTTAATTTAAATTTAACCCCTAGGACATTGGGAATATTTTATTTAAGAAGGTTGTCTTAGACGTTAATTCACAGTTCTATTCACTTTTTTTTAGTGAAATGGTCAAATACATAATTGGAAAATTCTAACTTTGGATCGTGCTCGGCTGAACCCAATTGTCATTCACAAAGTGGATGAATTGCACTTATTATTTAATTTATCACTCACTTATGAATTACACTTATTGTCTAATGAATAGGACAGAGGTCTTCTAAACCTTTGGTATAGGCTGTTCAGGAAGACCATCTATTTCTCCGGAAATGATCAATTGAAACCCTCTAATGGTTTCTACTAGACCAACATATTTTCCTGGAGAACCGGTTCGACCGAGCTCGATTCAGTCTAGAATTTCCCTACATAATTACACAATATAATTATATTGATCATTGATTAATTAACTATTAATAATAAATTGAAATTGAATACTTCAAGATATTATCTACCTTATTCACCAAAAGAAAAAGGAAAAGAAAAAATAACACGAATGTTTATATTCATATTTTAGTAATATTAAAGAAATACCAGTAAGGTTGAACACAATTGGTAGATAGTTGAGTTCCTTAAACATGTTGTCTAGAGTTCGATCTCTAGTCGTGTGTATGGAAAAAACTTTGTTGGGAGAGGTTGTACCCACTTCGGTGATCTCTCTGCCTCGTAGGAATTAGTTTTCGACGTTCGGTTGGGAGGCACCCTAGTAATAAATCAAAAAAAAAAATTGAAGAAATATTAAAAAAAAAATACTATTATTGAAGAAAAGAATGAAACAGCTGGGAATCCCGTGACTGCTAACTTTTTAGGTTATTTCTATTTTAAAAATTAGTGGTTTATCTTTTTGGTTTTCTTCCATGTTGATGCCGTCTTTGATCATAGGACCACGTGATTGTAACCCCGTGAACCAGCTTTACACAAAATTAACACCATTTTAGTCAAACTTTTTTCTATTATGTTTTAAAATATTATTCCAAAATCCTAGAGGTTCTTTGTAACATACCTAAGGTCTATTCCAATATTTTGATAAAAATATGGTAACAGTCTAGTTTAATGACATTGTCAAAACAAATATATTGAGATTAAAACATGTTTACATTCTAGTTTGATGATCATCAACTCTTCTCCAGAAATGGACACTTGATTTGAGCAGGGGTGTAAACAACTCGAACTTGAGCCGAGCTTGATGAAATATTCAGGCTCAAGCTTGAGCTCGAATATATTTTTTCGAGCTCGAACTCGACGAGCCTCATTTTCTAACGCTCGAACTCAAGCTTGACATAGTCGAGTTCGAGCTTGAAGTAAAAATTAATTTAATTATTTTTATATATTTTTTTAAAATAAAATAAAATAAATTCTATTTCTTTTATTTATCACAATATGTTAATAATGTATAATATATATTATTAAGATAAATATTAGGATAAGACAAATAACAACTAAATATCTTGTATTCAATAAGTATTTATAAAATAGAGGAGCAAGTCGTGAAAACAAGATTTAATTAAACTAATTCTTAGAAAAATATTTCATAAAATATCAACTAAAATATAAATTTTAATATTATTGTTTGTTAATGTTGTTGTTTTGCACGATTTAAACAAAGTAAAAAAATTAAATATAATTAAAATATGTTGTATATAAAATTCTAAGTATTATTTTTATGAAATTTGAGTTATTTTAGTAATATATAAAATAATTAAATAATAATAATAAAATCTCACGACCTTATGAACAATTATAAGTGAGCTCGATATCAGCTCACGAAAACGTTCAAGCTTGATATAGCTTGAACTCGAGCCAGCTCGACTCACCTTACACCCCTAAATTTTGAGGAATTATTAAGAATTCCCAAAACTTAGACATAACATATATGCCGTAGATTGAATATATAAAGTAGAGGGACTTTAGGCCATCCTAAAATGCAAATTCCAATTCTTATAACAATACTCGGAATAAGGAAAGAAATTGGTGGAATTGGTTCTAAATTCATGCATGGTCACTATCTCATAGTAAGAGCCAAGAGGGGTGGATCCAAATTTCCGGTTGTGAATTATCTGAAATCAATATACCCAGGGATGGAGCCAAAATTTAAGGCTGTGGGTGAGTATAAAAAGAAGATGACAAAATTTGATAGTTTTAAAAAAAATTAGATGGAAGGGAACTTTTAGATTTAGAAAATTTGTACGTCAAATTTTTCTTAAATTTCTTTCTTTCTTTTTTTTTTTTTTGTTTTGTTTTGGGGGCTACCAGCAGCCCCTGCTTATTGTCATTAAGGCCAAGTTATACTTACTTCAGCGCGAATCCTTCGACAGTCACATCAACAAAGACTATTAAAATTCGAGCGCAATCCTAAGGGAACGACAAAATATTAAATGGCATACATCACCGATGCTCCAAATTGTGGTATTTATAAAGTTTTTCATGGTGTACGCATGTCTAATCGTTATTTCACGTGATCTTTGACAATCATGTGTATATAATCTATGGTCGGTGTTTCAAGGTCATCGATTGAGCCTGGTTGGGTCGAACCGACCCGTTGATAGATAATTTTGATCAACAAGTGTCGAGCTACTTATTTTGACCATTAAATAGTTATCTGAAATCAATATACCCAGGGATGGAGCCAAAATTTAAGGCTGTGGGTGAGTATAAAAAGAAGATGACAAAATTTGATAGTTTTAAAAAAAATTAGATGGAAGGGAACTTTTAGATTTAGAAAATTTGTACGTCAAATTTTTCTTAAATTTCTTTCTTTCTTTTTTTTTTTTTGTTTTGTTTTGGGGGCTACCAGCAGCCCCTGCTTATTGTCATTAAGGCCAAGTTATACTTACTTCAGCGCGAATCCTTCGACAGTCACATCAACAAAGACTATTAAAATTCGAGCGCAATCCTAAGGGAACGACAAAATATTAAATGGCATACATCACCGATGCTCCAAATTGTGGTATTTATAAAATTTTTCATGGTGTACGCATGTCTAATCGTTATTTCACGTGATCTTTGATAATCATGTGGATATAATCTATGGTCGGTGTTTCAAGGTCATCGATTGAGCCTGGTTGGGTCGAACCGACCCGTTGATAGATAATTTTGATCAACAAGTGTCGAGCTACTTATTTTGACCATTAAATAGTTATTGGTAAATTGGCATATCCCTCATTATTACATCTTCATACAAACAGATGCTGCAATCCTTGCTTTTATTTTCCACTGACACCATTGTACTATTCACCAACTGAATTGACAATAAGATTTATGTGCATGACTTGATATTTATTTTGAATCATTTCCAACACATAGATGTATTTCATACTCGGTTAAATAAAATTAAATTTAACTTTGAGAAAATATAATATGATCCCATTCTTTTAAAGAATTCTATAAAAATATTTTTCATCTTTCTCGAGTTACGAATAGACAAAGAAAATGTAATATATTTGAGAAAATTAAAGAAAAAGTGGCCAAAAAATTATTATGTTTTTTCTCGTGGGGTGCTACATTGACCTACATAATCATTTACATCTTTTTTCAAAAATCTTTTTACTGTTTTTGTTTTACCTTTTAGACAAATGTCATATAAGTCAATGATTAACAAGTTGGTGCCTCGTATAGCAATTTAGATAAAGATATTTTCTTAGATTTTTTTCTTCATTTTCTCCATTTTTTTTTAATTCGAGACAAATGGATACTTCAAATATATAACTTGATAAACCCAGATTGATAGTCATAATTTTGAGCTATAAAGACGCTCTCTTGCTCCATAACAGAACAAAGAGCCACAATTTGTGGTGGCTTAGATTTGAATTAGGATCTCTCATATAAAATGAGAGCTAAATATCACTAGACTAACAGATTTTATGTTCATTTTTCTCCATCTTAAACTGGTGGAAATTTCCTCAAAACAATAAAAGGGCAAATGGGCTCAATGGTAGCCCATTTCATATCCTGATAAGTTATTATTATTCATTCTGATAAAAGAAATCAAAAAGTAGTACTGGGTAGGATATATAGTCCATGGGCTGATTTGGACTTGTTAATCAAAAAATATTAGAATTTACCCTCAATTAAAATCATATACAGAAGAAACATTCCTAAAGTATGTAAATTTTCAAATAGGTCCCTCACGTTGACAAACAATCATTTATTCTTAGCTCCATCAACATATTGAACACCAGTTTCTAATTAAGTATGATTTGAAACTCGACTCTTAGTTAAAAAGTTATAAAATATGTCTAAAAGAAACCAAGGTACTCGAGCCGACAAGCTTGGACCAAGCGGCTCGATCGCAACTCGATCGGACAATTTCCTTCCCGATAATTTGCTCGAGCTAAGTTCGTTTAACAATAGAACCAAATTCAAACAATAATCTTTCAAATTCGACAAAGGTTCATACAAGCTTTATTTGCTCGATTCGTATATAGCTCTAGACTCTTACATAAGTCAAAGACAGGAGATTTGTGGTGACAATCGTCCCCTATATTTAAAAAGATTTTTTTAGCCTACAATTTTTTATTTTTAAATTTTTTGCATCATACAAAACCTATAAAATTATCGAGCTTCATCCCCTTTTGTCGTATATACCTCCACAAGTCAAAAATCTGACAGACCAAAGCCCAAGATCCAAGTCTAGCCCCGACCCAGACTAGATCAGGTAGCACACGTGTGGTTCACCGCGCATAGGACCATGAGTATATCCTCCTCTACGACAAAATTTTGGTGTTCCAAAGGACACAAACCATTAGCTAAGTTTGAGCTAAATAAACCCATCCAATTTTAGATGACTTTGCCATTCTCCATTTATTCCAACAAAATTTATGATTTTAATTGACTCAATTTGAACATTAATTCCCCCAATTCATTCCAATTGAATTTAACCAATTATATACACTAAATTTATCAATTTAGATTCATATTAGGCAAAAAGAAATTACAATTTCAATATACAAAACTTGGTTTTTAAATGATTAGAAACTCCAATTTCCAACAGACAATTAACATAATTATTTTGCCAAAAATAAGATTCAAATTTATTGAAGCAAATATAAAAAGGGTAATTAATATCTTGATCAAACTACTAACAAGACTCTTCCCACATAAAAACTACATACTAGGAAGTAGGAATTAATAGACTTAGCTGAAAAAAAGAAAGAAAAACTACTAGGAATTAAGCAGAAGCATATCTATAGACATATATATATATATATATATATATATATATATATATATCACTGATCAAAAGCCCATGCATTCTCCCTCCGAATCTGTTCTTCCTCCTCCGGCGTGAAATCATTCTTTATGTTGAAAGTCGTTCGGATTTCCTCCGGTGTCTTCCCTTTGATCATGTCCGCAACTGCTTGACACGTCTGATCAAGCAGGCTCTTGATATCCAGGTAATTTGCAGCCAATATTAGGTCAAACAGCGTGTCCTGATCAACCTTCATAAACTCAATATCAAACGCCTTCAAATCTTCGTCCTTGGCGGCGGAGACGTGGCGGTTGCAGTACTCGATCACCTTCGCGAGGACCTTCGAAGTGACGTTAGGAACCGGGATGATGGTGCTGGCGCAGTCATCCTCGATCATGTGCTTTATAGTTTGTGATTCCATCGCAACCGCCTCCGCCACCTCGAATGTTTCTCCGTCGGAGCTTTTCAGAACGATCATCTTTTGATCCGTTGACGACATCGTCCTCTCGAATCGGCAATATTTTGAAAAAATTTTAACCCTAAGAGAAAGAAGTTATGGAAGCTATAGAAAATTAAAGTAGAATAGAGGTGCTTTGAAGTAACTATGAGTATAACACCTCTATATATATATAGAGATATATATAGACATAAGGAAGAAATTAATACGTATTCCTTACATGGAAAGGACTAAAGAGACTTAGTTTCAATAGGTTTGATTTTGTAATTCGGACTAGGACTCCTTTTTTTTTATTTGTTGTTAAATCGGGTTTAGCCGAAGTCAAACCATAATTAAAATATTTCCTATTTTGAACGAATTTACATAATATATTATTACCTTTTGATCTAGATTTGGTAAGAGAATTCTAATTGTCCTATGAATAGGAAACTAATTACAACTATTTAATGCTACCCTTCCAAAAATAGGATATATAGGAATCTTGGACCGTAAGAAAATAAAAGGATGCGGAAGAAACGTTGAGAAAATAACTTGAATGACATTACAACCGCTACATCTAAAGACAATCTAAATATTTAATTTACCTATTTATAAAATAAGTGCGCACCCAAAAAATAAAAGGAAATATAATTAAAATACCCTTAGTATAAGTTTTTATATAAAAAATGATAGTATTTTCTAAACCGAAAAACCAAATCGACCAATTTTTCATTCAAAGAAAACCCGAAAGTTAAAGGTTAATAATTTTTTGGAAAAAATACACTTTGTGTCCCTGAACTATTCACTTCGTCTCATTTAGGTCCCTGAATTATCAAATGTAACAAAATAATACCTCGAATAGATGGATGTGTTTGGCTTGCTGTGACATATTGCTGACGTGACACTGAGTTTGACCATTGAAAAAGTTTGCGTATTTTGCTCTCACTTGCTTTTAATAAAATAAGTTTTTTGTGTACTTATAGTTTTGCAATTTTTTAACCATTTGGTTATCACTTATCATCTTCTACGCACTTTTGTGCAGAAAATAATACACCGATTTTCTACTAATTTCTTAGGAAATACTAAAGCTCTTTAAAATAAACTTTATATCCAAACAAATCTTTTATAATATTTGTTAATCAAAAAACTCATTTCATTAACTTTTTTTCCAAAAAATCAAACATTTTGGGTTAATAAATTTATGGATTTAATTGTCTTTAATCTTCTACAGCAAAAAAATAAAATAAAAATCAATTATAGTTTTATCTAAAAAATTATTTACTTAGAAATTTTATGTCGATAATTGATATTAATTATGATTTTAACATTACATTTTAAGTTCTTTAATCTTCTTAAAAAATTTAAAAAGTATATTTTAAAAAATTACCATATTAAAATTAAAATAAATTATATAAAAATATTTAAAGTACTTAATATTCAAAAATAACATTCGTATTATACTATTTATCAATTCAAAAAATTAGCCAAACACATCCTTAAATAGACTATTTTGTTAAGTTTGATAGTTCAAGGACCATTTTGTTACATTTGATAGTTCAGGGACCTAACTAATACAAAATGAATATTTCAGGGGTACAAAGTGTATTTTGTCCTATTTTTTTGACACAATTATCCTGGTTTTCCAGATTAAGATATAACCAATTTTGTATAAGTTTTCCTTAGAATTTTCAAATTGATAATTTGTATTAGTTAATTACGATATTAACTTCCGAATTTTGTATTCTTTTTATCTTGTAAAAATGATAAAAGAATATTTTTAGGTGAAGTAACATGATAAACTTTTTAAGAAATACATTAAATTTTGTATTTTAATTTCTAAACATTAAAAAGGTAAAACAATGATTGAGAAATCAAAAAAGAAAAACAATTACATTAATAAAGACGGGAATTATTTTTTTGGTACATTAAAGGACCCTGTACACTTTGTTCATACAAAAAAGTGTCACATTGGTACATTCCACGGCCGAGGGTGGATTAATAGAGATCCTCATACGCCATCCAATCTGGTTGAGTAAGAGTTTCTTTCCCCTTCCCTGCCCTTAGGAAAAAGGGTGTACACAATTTCAGACCTTTGTATTGTGGAGATATATGTAAGTATCTTTCTTTTCTCGAAACTCCTTTAAATTAGGAAGAAATAGAAGTTCGAGAAGGGATACCAAAACCTAATTCACTCACTGAGGAGTTATAACATATGAATTTTCTTACATTCTACGTTAAAAAGTCAAAAAGACCACCCTTTCGCCACGGGTCAACCTCTTTCAAATATACAACATGGATTATACGAGAAATTTGACAATTTAAGTATAAATTTTGCCGGAAAATTTAAAATTGGCCGACAAATATCATGGGGTTTTTAAATAAATAATACACTATTTATTTAAAATTATATAAATAATACAAAGAAAAAAAGAAATTCAAAAATGGCACAATACGCCACTCTGATTGGCGTACCCAAATGGATACGCCATTCATAATGGCGTATCCAAGCTGAGAATTTTTTTTTTAAAATCAGCCTGGATACGCCAATATGAATGGCATATCCAGTTAGACAGTCTGGATACGCCATTATGAATGGCGTATCCAGACCGTCTTGGACTGGGTACGCCATTGTCCCATATTTTCCGTTTTTTTTTCCCCTCTCCTTCTTTCTCTCTTCTTCTTTCTTTTCTCTTCTTCTTTCTCCCCCATTCTCTCCACTCTGCAAGAGGTCACCCACTATTGTTCCTCAGATCTAGCATTTTATCTCTAAATTATCAGGTAATTTTTTTATTCTATGTTATTATTTCATTGACTACCTTTGTATGTTAATTAATTGTTTTAATTTAGAGTTTATGGTTTAAATATTTATAAGTTGTGTGAATTTAAACCCTAATTTTCAATTTTAATTTTGAATCAAATTATGACCTAAATTAGTTTAAATGTTAGTCTTTAAGTTTATGGTTTTATATATATATTGTTATTGTATTATAATATTATGTGTAATCATTTTGGGTATAATATCGGATTTAGTGTTTAGGTTATGAATTTTGATTTAATGTTATAGTTTTTATTTTGTACTTAGATTTTGATTTTTTGTATAATTTTGGACCCCAATTTCGAATGTAGGTGTTTTTAGGGTTTGAACTTTGATATAATGTTTTAGGTACAATGTATAATTTTTAGGTATGATGATGAAGGTGTAATATCAAATATAGTATTTATGAATGATATTTTTAGGCTTTTTAAATGTGTCTGAATATATTTTGTGTTTTAAAAGTTTAAATTGATAATTTATATTTTGCAGAAATGTCGAGACAAAATTTAGTTGATGTTTGTATATTTTTGGATGGACAAATAATTGAAGATTCCAACTATATGCTGACTTATAGCATTCCAGCAACAACCTACATGAGAATACCTCGCTCGATCAAATTTGTTGAATTGTTGAATAAGATATATGCGAGTACAGGAATTAATCCGAATCAATTCTCGTTGAAAGTATCTTCGAAGTACTCATTTGAAGATAGAAATTTGCTTAGGCAGAGAGCAATGGAGGTCAAAAACGACGATGATTTAATATTTTTCTTGGATCCTTATACTGGTGTTAGTACAATGGATCTGTATATTGAAAAAAAGTCAATACAATCTCAGGGTCGATTCACATCGCTGTTAACACAAGTGACGTCGTATCAGCCAAACCAATCCTTATCATTTTGTACACAACCAATATTACCGGATTTAAATATTGGTAGTTATCCGAATCAAGACGTGTATGCAGGTAATTTTTATTTTTATATTTACTTTGTATCATCATATTTTTTAATAAATGTTATAATTGTGTAAATTTTTTATAAGAAATTTTATTTGTATCCTTTTCTGATAGTTTGTTTATTATGATTGCCTTTTTAGGATGTTCTACATCGGGTAATGCGTTTGGAGGTGTTGAAAGTGTACCAAATTTCCATTTGGCGACTCATTGTTTAGGGAGTTATTCAAATCCGGATGTAGATGAAGGTAATAATGAATGGTCTACACGTTTGCATAATTTTAGTATCTTATTTTGTCGTATTCTTTATCATTGCATTCTATCAACATATATTATGACAAATCTTAATTTCATTTTAATTTTTGTACATGTAGGTCTGTCTACACATAGTCATCATGAGTTTGGGCATTTTGAGGAAGCTAACTATAGCACTCATTTTTCTCATGACGGAGGGTCGAGTAGTTCGATACCACCTCAGAACGATCAGTTTGAGGATGACAACGACAGTGCGTGTCGAAATTCGCTTGATAGGCATTCAGACGCGGACTTCAATGAAGAAATGAACAACGAACCGACTTATGAGGAAGATGTTCCTTGAACAGGGAACCACGACTTCATCATGTGCATCCATTCTACTCCACATCTTATGAAGAATTACAAGGAGACTCATTAGATCGACCAAATGAAGCAAGGGATATGACTTATGATTATCGGATAGGTAATCTTGGTTTGGGATTGACATTTGATAACAAAGAAAGCTTGCAAAGAGCGGTGAAAGACTACCACATAACACATCAAAAATGAGAGTTTACGGTGGTAATCAGTAACCCGACAACTTATGCTATTGTATGCAAACACAAAGCCGAACATGAAGGGTGCAATTTTAGACTTCGAGCTCATTTTAGCAAAAAAACACATTTTTGGGAGATATCAAAGTATAGAGGGCCACATTCATGTCTGTTCGAAACTGTGGCACCAAACCACCATAATTTGGACATGAATATGATTGCCAATGAACTTCTTGGACAAGTTCAAATTGATCCCTCAATTAAGATTGCACGAATAGTTCAAATGGTAGCTGATAAATGGGTATGCAATATTTCGTATGGCAAGGCTTGGCACAGCTTAGAACGTGCAAATGAGATTGTATACGGGACTTGGGAGAACTCCGTTCCATTGTTACCTAAGTTCTTAGGAGCTATCCAAAAGTGGAATCCGGGCACAGTTGTTGAATGGAAACACAAAAGCATCTATGGAAATCCAAAAATTTTCATGTATGTGTTTTGGGCGTTCAAGCCATGTATAGATGGATTCCAACATTGCCGGAGAGTTATTTGCGTTGATGGGACACATCTATATACACGCTACAAAGCTAAGTTGTTGATCGCAACGACTCTTGATGGAAATAATCAGATTTTGCCTCTTGCATTTGCAATTGTCGATAATGAGTCGTGGTTGTGGTTTCTGCAATTGGTGAGCAAACATTTTCTTTGAAGGAATGAAGTTGTGTGCCTTATTTCTGATCGTCACAACGACATACTTCATGCATCTGAGCGTGTACCCGCCTTTTGCCCTCCTCATGGAGCTCATCGATATTGCCTACGACATGTGTCTTCAAACTTTAATAATCATTTCAAAAATAAAGTTATGAAGGCTCTATGTTATCAAGCAGGTATGACACATAGTATTTCCAAGTTCGATAAAATCATGAAGGATATCCGACAAAAGGATGAAGATGCTTTCATTTATCTGAGCAGAATTCCATGTGAAAAGTGGACACTTGCACATGATGGAGGGATGAGGGAAGGCATTATGACAACAAATATGGGAGAGGGCTTAAATGGTGTGTTGAAAGGTGTTCGCCATCTTCCGCCCACCGCTATTGTGGAATGCACATTTCATCGTTGTGTCGATTATTTTTATAAACGACACCAACATGCCTTGGGAATGGGGGGAAACTCGGAGTTGACAGAGCATGCTTACGAAATGTACTCGGAATCGGCTAAAGCATCCGAAACACACACTGTCAGGCACTTTAATTATCTTGACCAAAGTGGCCAAGTTAACACCAAAGCCCAGCTCGGATATCGTAGTCTGAAGTTTGCTGTTGACATCAATGCAAAATATTGTTCTTGTGGAAGATGGAGCACATTCAAAATTCCGTGTTCACATGCAATTGCGTTATGCAAAGATTTGCAAAGGAGGTCGATCTCGTTAGTTGAAAAATATTATAGCTCCAGTGAGTATTTACACACATATCAAGGGACATTTCATCCTTTACATGATGCCCATTTTTGGGATACACCTGATTTTGAGCTGGTCCACGACCCTAATTTGAGGATACAACGACGTGTAGGCAGAAATGTGAGTACTCGAATTCCTAATGAGATGGATTGGTAGTTATGTGTTGCAATTGGGTGTTGATGTTGTGTATTTGTTGGACATATTAATATGGTGAAAACATTTTTTTTATTAGTTTGTTGCCTCGTATTTGGCCTATTTCTGTACATTTTTTGGCCGTGACTTGAACATCTAAGTTGTAGGTGATGTTACGAACTTTGTAAAACTATAAAAAAATAAGCTATTTATGCAAATCACTAAAAAATAAGAAACTACATTACTCAATAATTCAAATTACGATACAATAAAAGCTATTTATGCAAATTACTCAACAATAAAAACCATTTACTTTACTCATCTTCATCTGACATGTAGCTGTCCGAGCTGTATGTAGGATGAGTCAAAACATTTCGTATTTCACGACGTGTGAGTCGTTGGCCTCGTGCGAATGCAAGTTCTTCTGAACAATAACAAATTCTAAACAACAAATTGAAAAAATTATATCTAAATTTATAAGTATAAAATTACAAATTAAATTAAAATAAATATTTACCTTAAATTAGAAAAATTAGAAGAAAATTACCTCCGATCGGTATCAATATTAATTTGCTTTGTATGAATGGTGTGAGATGAGAGTTGTCCGAGAGTTGAGGAAGAATATATTGCAGAGAATGAAGAAGAAGAAGAAAAGAAGGAGAAGAGAGAAGAGAAGAGGGGAAGAGGAGAGAAAGAAAGAGGGAAGAGGGAGGAAAGAGAGAGAGAAAAAGAAAAAAAATCGGACGTTTTTTTTTAGGCAATGACACGCTACGCCATTCATAATGGCGTAGTGTGTCATTGTCTCAGGCTACGCCATTGTGAATGGCGTAGCGTGAGACAATTATTTTTTATCAATGACACGCTACGCCATTCATAATGGCGTAGCGTGTCATTGTCTCAGGCTACGCCATTGTGAATGGCGTAGCCTGAGACAATTATTTTCAGTCAAACTGGCGTAGCCAGTTTGACTGTAATGTATTTTAGGCTACGCCATTACTAATGGCGTAGCCTGAAATACACTCAAAATATGTCGGGGTTTTTCAGAGGTAACGCCATTAGTAATGGCGTACCCACTTGGGTACGCCATTACTATTGGCGTATTGTGCCAATTTCGGTACACTTTTTTTTTTGTATTATTTATATAAGTTTTAATAAAATATGTATTATTTTTTTAAAAAGCCCCAAATATCATTTGGTGAGAAAATTGATTTTAATTTTCGTTTTCATTTGGTGGGAGAATTTATCCTCAATTTAGGGGTTTTTGCATGTGGATGAAAAATTTGACTTTTAATTTGGGGATTTTAATTCAAATACTTTAAATTATTTTTGTTTAATTTGTTTCACTTTTTGAAAATTTTAATTCAATTTTTTTTTATCTAAGCTATTTTTTGTATTTATAGTAAGTAAAATGTGTATAATTAATACATCTATAGCTCCTTTCATATTTTTAGGCGAACCTCTTTTGGTTAATAGCTTCAAATAGATATAAACTTTTATATATAATAGCTTCTTGGCCAGTACTCGACTGTCTTCTCGGCCTTGCTGAGGTGGCGCCCCATGGTGATAGTCTATAAAGCACGGACACTCCAAAAAATCACCACGGGCGGTGTCGTGCTCGTTCGGACACGAACACGGCTACCACGTGCCCCTAATAAAAATAAAATAAAATTTGGACACGGCCAGACACGGCTAGGACACAACCAGGTCACTTTTTATAAGAGACTAAAACTTTGAGGGGTCAAATTGTAAATAAAAATTTACCAGTTTTCTAAATCTAATAAGCACTTACCAACTTTTTATAAGACACAGATTTGAACAATGGAATATTTATTTTTGTTATATTATTTTTGGATTGAAAACATATTTATTATTATATTTAATTTATGTTTATATTTTTATTCTGCATTTGTTATTGATAAGTAGTTGAATTATTTGCAATATACATATATAGTTTTAGGAAAAAACAAGAAAATACAAATATATATATAAAAAATAAATTGGGCAGCCATGTCGTGATGCCGTTTCCCGTGTCGATGTCGGTGCATCATAGGTGATAACCCTAACCTCCCACCCCCACCCCCCCCCCCCACCCCCCAAAGATCATGTTTTACTCTTCGAGCTAGCTACTTTCTGTATTCTTGTAGTTTATACTAGTATCTGAGAATTATATATTATGTTGACGTGGAAACAGTTTCGCGAGATCCTTCCATCTTTCAATGTCACACAAATCATCCAACACCAACAGATACCTCCCACGACTCAAGTTTGATTTGACACACTTCTTTAGTTGTTTTTCGCTCTTTTCACGTGGAATCTGAAAGGTTTAGCAAGATAGTTCGTTTGGAAAATTCTTGAGATACTACTGTCCTACCAGCCAAACTTGTGTATGAGTCCAGCATTATATATGAATTGAGTTCATATCAATTTAATTTATTCATCAAAGGTAATTTCAAATTTCAATAGTGATTAAGCTAATATATATCTGTAGGTTATATATAAGGATAATTATAGAAATAAATGTCAATGAAGGATTTTAAATAAAAAAAGAAACATAATTAATCTAACTATTATTGAAATCAATGTCCTAAAAATAAGCTTACCAAAAAAAAAGTCCTTAAAATAAAGCTATTATATCCAACTAAACATAAACTACTAGGAATTTAATTAGCAGAAATATGATAAGAATATATATATATATATATATATTACTGATCAAAAGCCCATGCATTCTCCCTCCGAATCTGTTCTTCCTCCTCCGGCGTGAAATCATTCTTTATGTTGAAAGTCGTTCGGATTTCCTCCGGTGTCTTCCCTTTGATCATGTCCGCAACTGCTTGACACGTCTGATCAAGCAGGCTCTTGATATCCAGGTAATTTGCAGCCAATATTAGGTCAAACAGCGTGTCCTGATCAACCTTCATAAACTCAATATCAAACGCCTTCAAATCTTCGTCCTTGGCGGCCGCGACGTGGCGGTTGCAGTACTCGATCACCTTCGCGAGGACCTTCGAAGTAACGTTAGGAACCGGGATGATGGTACTGGCGCAGTCATCCTCGATCATGTGCTTTATAGTTTGTGATTCCATCGCAACCGCTTCCGCCACCTCGAATGTTTCTCCGTCGGAGCTCTTCAACACAATCATCTTCTGAGTTGCAGCCTCCGTTGATGACGACATTGTCTTTGATCGCAGTGTTTTGGAAAATAAATCACTAAGGCTAGGAGAGAAAATATGGAATTCTATATAAAAGTAGACAAAGCCGCTTGAAATAACTATAACATTAACACCTATGTATATAGATATATATAGAGGTGAGGAAGATATATATTAGTAAGGGATTTATAGAACTATTCCTAACATGGAAAGGAGATCTAGTTTCACTAGGTTTGATGTTTGATTCGGACTAAGATTCCTATTTTTTGTTGGAGAAGAGAAGGGAAATTCTTGTTAAATCGGGTTTAGCCGAAGTCAAATATTTAATTGTACTATGAATAGGAAACTACTTAATTACAAATATTTAATGCTAGTCTTCCTTAAATAGGATATATAGGAATCTTGGACCTTAAGAAAATTAAAGGAAGCAAAAGAAAACGTTGAGAAAATTAAATAGCTTGAATGATATCACAATCCCTTCTTACCCAAAAAAACAAAACAAAAAAAGATATCACAATTCCTATATCTAAAGAGAATCTAAATATTTAAATTACCTAGTTATAAAATAAGTGTGTTGCACGTATAAATATATGACGTACAAAAAAAATTAAAAGGAAATATTATTAAAAAACCCTTAATATAAATTTTTATATAAAAAAATGATAGTATTTTCTAATTCGAACAAACCCGAAAGTTAAAGGTTAATAATTGTTTTGACACAACTATGCTGGTTTTCCAGATTAAGATATAACCAATTGCTATAAGTTTAGAATTTATAAATTGATAACTTGTATTAATTAATTAAGATATATTAACTTTCAATTTTTGTAATCTTTCAAAAAATGATAAAAGAATATTTTTAGGTGAAGTAAAATGATAATGTTTTACCCAAGACCTGTTGATTTTGTGGTATCCACCTCCCACTTTATGTAAGAGGTCTTGGGTTCGACTCCAGACTGCCACAAGTTGTGGCTCTCCCCTTCTTTATGGAGTTAGATAGAGTCTTTATGCCTCAAAATTATAACTATCAACCCGAATTTGTCCGGCTAGATAAGTAGCGTATCCCTCTTCCTCTTGAATTAAAAAAAAATGATAAAGTTTTTAAGAAATACATTAATTTTTTTATTTTAATTTCTAAACATTGAAAAGGTCAAAAAAAGTCTTATTACACAATTTTTATCAAATTGAGAAATCAAAAAAGAAAAAAAATATATTAAAAAGGACCAATTGATTAATTCTCAACATCAGAAACCAAAGGTAATTTGGTCAACAAAATTTAGTTATTGGATTTTTTTCGAGTAAAAAAGTCGGTAGAATTGATAGTTTAGCTAGGATGAAAAAAATTCATGAATCTTTTGGATCTAAAAAAAAGTATTTTAGTGTATCATTAAATTTTTCCAATTTAAAAATATAATTGAGGATATTGTACCATTAATTTTCTAATTTGATTTTTGTTTTTGTTTTCTCCCTCCTAGTAAGTAGGCAATAGAAGCTTGTATTCACTAACTTTTTGCACAAATTGTTTCGATGTGCAATTATCTCGAGTAAATCTTACCGGACAGGGCTGATCCATGGTTACTGCACATGTTGGTTGCTCGTGTATGAGCTACTTAGGTTCAAAGAACTCAAATTTGTTATGTAATGCTCATTGGTTAGAAATCATGAGTCTCGAGACATTTTAACCATAGATTGGGGGTCCAGAAGCGAGAACTTTTAACTATTTTTAGTTGTTTCTTCTTTTTCTTCTGTTTTATTTTTGCAGTAAATTCTTAATATTAAATTAATTAGCCGTGCATTCAGTAAAGCACTTAATTAGAATGATCTTTTTTTTTTTTATCCTTGTTATTCTAATAATCTTTTTTCTATTTTTGAAATTATTCCTAAGTCCGAAGGTTCAAAACTCATCTCTTGAGGTACTCTTGGGCACGATTGCAGAGACCTCCTGAAAACTTTTATGTATGCACAAGGGTTCGAACATAATGAATTTTACTTAAGCAACCATAGCTCCTTTCATATTAGGCGAACTTCTTTTGATTAATAGCTTCAAATAGATATGGACTTTTATACATAAGATGATAATTCTACCTTTAATTTAGTGTTTGGGCGTTATGGCCTATGACACCTTAAAAGAGCAAAAAAAAAAATAATTGAAAATTTGCAATTACGTTGTAATTTTAACTTAAGTATCCTTATATCCATGCATTAAAGAATTCAATAAGCACTTTGATATATGTAAAAAAAAAATCATTAATGCTTTCAGAACATACATTTCTTTAACTTCAAATATAACACTCTGTGTTCCATATTGATTACTTCTTATTTATTTTTGGAATTTCTGAAAAAAGCTTCGTTTCTCAAAATGGATTTTTTTCTTATAAATTACCCACTTAAAGTATAATGGTATGACATTGATAATGGTTAATCACTATTAAACACTATTTTATCACCAAAAAAAAAAACTATTAAACACTATTTTTTATTTTTTAATTATATCACATCTAAAACTTATAATTTGGTCAAGGATCACTACAGAATTGGGATTGATATGATGTTATCTTAGTTGAGCGAGCTACATATATATTTTCAAGTCATTTTCCTTCAACTTATCATACTTACAAATTATAAATTTAAGAACTCTTATTATACATATTTTATTACACATTTTCATGTATTTAAGCACAGTTAAGCAATTTTAGACAATATAAGTGTATGTTTTATTTCTACTAAATAGTTTGAGTTTTTCTCCTCAATATTAATCAACTTTTATTTCTTAGAAAAAAACAACCAACTTTTATTATGTCATACTTAAGAACACATGCATATTTGATCCATTCAGATGTAAAATAAACTTATAACAAGAATATGTAAACTAGACTTATAACAAGAATATTAGCATTATGAAGAAGAAAAAGATGGCACAACTAAGAAAATAACATAATTAAATCAAAATGATATTGCCAAACATAAGCGACATGTGATGCAAACACAGCAAAAGAGTAATTAATATCTTCATCAAACTAGATACCGGATATTTACTAACCTAAGGCTCTATCCACACGAACTACTAGGAACAGATTTATAGCAAATAAAAAATAAAAAAGTACTATATATATAGAAGCAGAACTATGATCAGTACATATATATATATATATATATATATATATAGATTATATGCCCAATTTTGGTCATACTAATTTAATATACTAATAAAGGTCCAAATCTAGGACAAGAGCCCAAATATGGAACAAAGACCCGGAACCAAGACAAGGCCCATAACTAGAACAGGATCCGCGTCCTCTGTCTGGGTCACTTACGACCCGAAATACAACCCGAATCACAAAAGGCCTCCGATCAGCCCACGTGGCATGATCCAGTAAGTACACGTGTTAACTTTACATCCCTACACGGTGTCTACTATAAATACCCTCATGTATGACCAATTGAGAGGTACGCCATAACTATTCACTAAATTCACTATTAGATTCATTGTAGCTCCGAGCTACGAGTTTCGACCTAGTATCTAGGCAGACCCACTTATAACTTACGAGGCTTATGTCACTACAAAAAACATAATACATTAGTGACAAAATATCAAGTGGCAATATCAAAGTTGTCACTAATTGCAAATTATTAGTGACAACTTTTTTTGTATTGTCACAAGAATAGGTTTTACATATTTAATAGTGACAAGATTTGTATAGAAGTTGTCACTCTAGATAGTTAGTGACAAGAAATTTGTTACTGTCACTCTAGATAGTTAGTGACAAGAAATTTGTTGTCACTAATGACAATTAGTGACACACCTTTAGTGATAATTTAATGACAACAATTATAGTTGTCACTCTATTTGTGTTGTCACTATACATGTGTCACTAATTGTCAATAGTGACAACTTTAGAGAAACTCTTGTCATTAAATATACTTATATATAGTGGCAAAGCAAATGTTCATGTCACCCATTCTTTATATCTAGTGACAATTTTAACATTGTCACTTTAAATTTTGTCACTAATATTACTTTTTGTTGTAGTGTGTTAGGACCCTTTAATTGATTTGAACTACGTTAGACTTGATCCTATTAATAGGTACGTAGGCAGCTCTATCTTGGAGTGCAGTTTATAATCTATTGAACTTCGGGTCGGGTCCTGCCCGAGCCTCGACTAGACTGTGTTGTAGTTCTAACGAAATACGACCCAGATCAGTTGGTCGTCTGTGGGAACGTCTGCATAGCCTCGGTGAACGATCGAACTCGAACTATGGAAGAATCAAGCAACCGCAGGAACAAGGGACTTCTAGGAGAGGAGAGACAACGCACGCTAAACCGAGAGGTAGAACCACCTCCGGGCTTCGAAATGGGCGACGAACCCGTCATAATAATGACAAATGAGCAATTCCACCAAAAAATGCAAGAATATGCTCAAAAAGCTCTACAAGAGTATTTGGCTAAATCTCTGGCTACGCCACACATACAAATAAATCCCGACCCTGTTACGCCCCGTAGGCTATTCCATACACCCATTCCGCCAACGAATAAGGCCAAGAAAGCCCAAGAAATTGCGGTACAAGGGGAAGATCGGGTGCAAAACTCCGAAGAGGGCGCTGAAAGCCACGCCCATTCACTTCGCGAGGGTGACAAGGGCAAAAATATTGTGCATGACGAGGTGTTTGACTCACCTAATATGCCTAAGAAGATCTTCCGACCTGTCTCAGCTCTTCAAAGGAAAATTCTCCCTTTTGCGAGGAAATCTTATCAGAATCTCTGGGGAACTTCGATCCCAAAACACATGTAATTGCATATGAAAATTTAATGACGATGCACAACCTATCGGATGCTTTGAATAGCAGAATCTTTCTGACGACCCTCATGGGTCGAGCCCAAGATTGGTTTACACATTTACCCACCGGATATATCATAGATTATATCTAGTTCATGCACAAATTTGAATACCATTTCATTAGCAAACATAAATATGACAAATCCGTAACCCACTTATTCGACATACGACAAAAAGATGATGAGAGTTTACGATCTTTTGTAGATCGTTTTAATGATGAAACTCTTGATGTGCAAGGACTAACTAACGAGATCAAAATCAATTTAATGATAAACGCTTTGAAGATGGGACCTTTTGTCGACGCATTAATTAGGGACCGTCCTTTCGATATGGAAGAACTTATGGTGGTGGCTCAAAAATACATTTATGCCGAGGAGATGAACGAACTCAAGAGAGAAGAACGGAGAGTCCAGAAGCAATTGAAGGATAAAGCTCAAGAGAAGAATCAAGCTTTGAAAAATGACCGATTGGACAAGCATGGTAGGCCTCGATATACGAGGTTCGAGAATTATACCCCATTGAACACTTTGAGAGGACAGGCATTGTTGGCTATCGAGAACAAAGATATGTTGATATGGCCGCGACCCATGAAAGAGGGAGCTAAAAAGAAAAATCCAAACAAATATTGTAGGTTCCAAAAACATACGGGCCATGATACCGAGGAGTACTTCAATTGAAAAATGATCTGTGAGTTAATAAAATAAATATAAAAAAGTGATCGTATTTTTCTTTAATTGATTTTTCTGATTATTGTAGAATGAAATCATTTCTTATTTGTAAAGTCACAATTTAAATGCCAATACCATTCTTCATATTATTCTTATTTATGTTTCTATATTTTGTAGGATGAATTGATTTTAATATGTTTATACTAAATAGATTTAGTATGAATAAAATAAATTGTCTTCAAGAATTTTCTTTTACACAATGAAGGTTTTTTTTGTTGTCTTTTTGACAAAATAAAATAAAAGTTGGAATGCCTTTAACAACTCTCTAAAATTAATATAGGATAGTTTTTTGCAGATAAACGTTAACACATGGGTGTAATATACAATTTACCCTTGTTATTCTAATTATCTTTTATCTATTTCCAAATGTATCCACGAGCTCGAAAATTCAAGACTAATCTCTTAAGTTACTCTTGGACGAATTTCCTTTGATGTCTTCCCTTTGGTCATCACGTCAACAATAGTTTGATCAAGCAGGCTCTTGATGTTTAGGTAATTTGCAGCCAATACATATTAGGTCAAACAACGTTCCCTGGTCAAACCAAACTTGAACAACTTTTTGTGTTTGAGAAATCTTGAAATTCGGCTCGAGCTCAGCTAGCTTAATAAAAAATGATAAAATATGTATAAAAAATCAAACTACTCGAGCTCAACTCGATTAAATCTCGGCTCGACTAATAATCAAACCAAACCAAACTCAAACACAAAATTTGAAGTTCGATATTAATTCAAACAAGTTTGATCAGCAATTTATTTAGCTCGACTTTAGATCAAGTAGAGCACGTGTGGTTAACCGAATTACAAAAACATTATCATGAATCTTTTGGATCTCAAAATTTATTTTAGCATGTTATTAGTAATTTTACTAATTTAAAAATATAATCGAGGGTGTTGTATCCTTAATTTTTTTTAAAACGAATCTACTAGTAAGTAGGCAGCATGAGCTAGACAACTTATATGATGGGGTTAAGTAGAAATAGAATAAGCAGAAGCTTCTACATATTAACATTATGCACAGATTGTTTCAATTTACGATGATCTAGTGTAAATCTTAACTGTCAGGGTACATCATAGTCCTCGAACATCTTGGCTGCCTAGTGTATGAGCCACCATGGTTCTAAGAACTTAAAATTTGTCACATAATGCTCACTGGTTAAAAACCACGAGTCCCAAGATATCTTAATCGTAGATTGGGGTCTAAAAGTGACGTCCCTGATAAAGTATTGATAGGTAGATGACACGAAATTGTATGATTGTATTTGGCAATGTGATGAATAATATTACAATACATGTATAATCTTCATTCTTCAAACATCAGATCCAAATATCCATGTTCCTTTTTCAAATACAAGCGTAAACCGTCAACAGTATTAGCAATAGACAATAATTTACAGAAAGAATACACATATGACATTACAATAATTAACAATACAACCCCTAATTCCCCATTCATGAAATATACAAACAATCCTACTGTAACTATCACCGTATCGTATTTAGCTTTGTATACCCTAGTTTCTATCTTTTGTATGTTTTAATAAAGTGAAGATATAACCTGGGTCAAAATCATAGCCATAAGCAAAAGTCAGAATAAATCTCACTAGACTTAGCTTTTAAGTTATTTGTTCCTCTTTAAACCGGAGAAATGCTACAGACTGTTGCTCATTGTTCTGGAAGTCCATTCTTCTATTTGGTATTTGCTTGTCAATTACCGTAGTGTTTGGTCTCGATTGTGAACCAGTGTTGGCAGTGCCCCTAGCAGCAGGTACATCGTGGTTGTGCTTTCCTTCATATGTAGTTATTACAGCTTTTGGGTCAGTTGCAGCCCTTTCGACATGCTTCCGGACATTGCACCCTGGGCTCGTGCATTTGTAGTAGCTTCTGCAAACACAAGTAAGATAACTGTTGAACAAGTAGAAGAATAAACAGTAGCAGAGTGGTACCATCGTAGATGATGGGACCCACATGGATCCTACCACATCAATGGTTGAGATTGCCTGAGGACCTCGAATCCCATCCCAGGAGCTTCTAAGATAATTCTTTATTTGTGGATTCTAAATCATACTGAAATTATTTTCCAAACAGCCAACCTTTTAGCATGGTGAAGGGAAAATTTTACACACGCCCTCACTTATTGTGTAATTACCAAAAAAAAAAACCTCACCTTTTGGAAATTACCAACACACCATTTTAAAAACAAAGGGTAACTGTAAGATAGTTAACATGAGGGAACTTTATGTAGTTTTCAAAAAGTTGGGTTGGGGGGGGGGGGGGGGGGGTTGGTAATTGCACAGTAACTGATGGGTCTATGATAATTCGGCACTTTAGAGTTGGCCACAGCTCTAGCAAACTAGATAATGATCAAGGGGCATTAAAAGATTAAGCTAACAATGCTCATTACTAGGTTCGACAAGAGGCAATATCAAAAGAATAACCTCCACTTATTTTTCTCGTACGAAAGTTTGTGACCTATTTGAATTGGCACAATATCTTTAAATACAGTTTTGATAGCGAAAATGCAATGAGGAGAAAAGAAAAAGGTTTCACCTTGGGTAAGGATTTCCTTTAACAACCTTCTGGCCATATTTTCGCCACCTATAACCATCATCTAAGAGATCAACTTCACTGGTCGTCTGAACAATGATCCGGGGCTCTGTAACAGTGCGATGAGATGACGCTTGCTCCAAACTCTGAACCTCAATGTTTCTGTCAACATTTCAACATGCAACACTTATTCAGAAAATCAACAACGAGGAATTGTTAATTAACATGGTTTGGTAAATAATATACCTTCTTTTGGATTCGGGTTCATCCTCAGCTCTTCCATTTACTCTAGTTTCAGCATCGCCCACTTCCTCACTGTCACTTGATCCAGATATATGTTCAGGTGTAAATTGACTAGATTCATGATCTTTGTTTGATGATAAATAAGCAACCCCATCATTAGGATTGTTCAAATTACCAATCTGACCCTCAGAGCCCAATCCAGAGTTTCCCTGATAATTCATGGTTCCATTTTGGTTTCCTGTATCCTTTGTACGCTTACTGGGTGGGGCATGGTTGTGTTGGCCTTTGTATATGATCTCAGTTATTTGACCATCAAAAGACCGTTCAACTTTCTTCTTGACTGGACATTTTGGATAAGTACATTTATAATAACTTCGAGGATATTCGCTGCCCTTCACCTGCTTTTGCCCATACTTCCTCCAATTGTACCCATCATCAGTAGGTTTATCGACAGTGAAGTTAGGAGGTTGAGATTTTTTATCAGAATTGGAAATTTCAGATGAGTCCATGATGTTAGGCTCTCTCTTAGGAGGAGGTATCTGCTGTTGCGAAGGTGCACTGGAAGTATGAGATTGCAGCTGTGAAAGAGATGAAGCAGGAGCTGCTGACAAAGATGGGTATTCAGACTGGACGTGCATTTGCGCTTGAGCATGAGCAGTTAACTGGGCCAACATATGTTGATGTGACATTCCAAATGTACCCTATTTCAAGAATAAAGCAACTAATAAATAGTTTAAACATGCGTAAAATAACAACTCCAAGAAGTTAACAAATGTTTTCAAGGAAGAAAGTCGAAGGTGCTTTCCAGAATTCAAATTTCCACTACATTTTAGATTATATGAGGAAATAATCATCTGCACAGGTTTCATACAGAGGCATATATGAATGACTCCGTGAATGCCCAAAATCCCTCCAAGTTTCAACTACAAGAAAAGAACCATTCCAAATGGTAGACAGTGCTCAGGATCAAACTGGTCATTGTATAAATTGAAAAGCTGAGAAACATGGCAAACCAAGCAACCATGATACGGTTCCTTCGATTATGATGACACTAGAACCGCCAATAGAGTACATCCATATTCACTATCATAGCAGAAAGCGAAAAACCAATATTCACGGAAAGGAGGAACTATAGAAGAAAAATGTAAGGAGCACTTTAGGACGTGAAGCAACAGTTCTCTCCAAAATCAGGTAATATCATAGAGATCTAAAGGTCAAGAACCTTGGAAGAAGAAGCTAGGAGGTCAAATATTTCCTCTCAACATCTCAGAGCAATTTACTTTTCCCGCACACAAAGAAATCCACTCTTCAAAAAATTAGAGACAATATCAGCATCTGTGTAATTTCTACTCTGTTTACGTTTAAATGAGATGTTTAAATACACATAAAAGAAGGAATAAAAAGAAATTTCTACTTAGATTGGATATCAAACTGAATTCGATTCCCTCTGCCAACGTGAGGGCTATGTTGATGGGCGATCTATAAGTACCTCTATAGCGACCTATGGTCCTAGAGGCATGCCCTAGCCCAGGTAGTAGTGACCTGAGCCGACCCTACTTAAACATTTTGGTACCAAAAAAAAAAAAGATATCAAACCAATATTTGTAGCCACGCATGGTATAAAACGCGAAATCCCATTTTCAAAACAACATAAAGTAACTAAGCCCCCACCCCCTTAGTTACTCGTTCCGCAACATGACTCCTTATAACAAAGAATTAGCCATAATTGGCACAATTGACTCCATTTTCCCTTCACAAACTCCACAATTAGACCGAAAAACGAAGCTCCAGCTTCGCCGTTTTCCACCAATCTTTCCTACACAACAATTAGTCATAACAAATACATACAATCCACTCTTTCTAAAACTAAATCCAGTTAATCACAACAAAATTAGGATTTCCACAAGATCAACAACAAAGAACTAAAGCAACACATAACTTACTAACCAACAGCAACTAGCTTAACATCACACATACACAAAATATTGCTACATGCCACCACTAATTTGTCACTTGTTATGATAATTGGCAAACATAAATTACGCTAATCAAATCAAATGCATTTATCGCACTCAATTCTTACCAAAAATTAAAAGAAGTGAAAAAACGGAGAACAATAATCGGTGGTATATAGCATATCCATCGAATACCTGCGAAGACGAAAAAAACCCCGGCGAATCGAGCAAGCTAGCCGGACTCAACCCCGGCGGAACCGTAAACATACTCTGCGGCTGCGACACCGCTAATCCCTCCGGCCGATTCTGCTGAAACCTAAACTCCCCACTCCCACCACCACCACCTCCACTCTCCGCCGCCGCCTGAACAAAATTTTGCCGAACGTTCGGCGCGGCGGCTGGAGAAGACATGGCGCCGGCCAGGAGCTGCGAAAACGAACGGAAATCGTTGTCGGAATCATTTCCGGCGAAGAAGCTCGAGACTAAAGTCATCGGACCTGGACTCATTCCCGTTCCACTCATGAACAAGTTCTCGAATGAATTCCTAGGCGGCAGAGTGATCGTCGGCGCAGTAGGGTTTGCCGCCGTCGGCGGCGGCGGTGGCGGTGGAGATGCTTTGTTTTCAGCCATTCGATTGTGGTTTTGACTTTGATGCGCCGGAGAGAGAGAAAAAGCTGTTTTTGTCTCTAAATTTATGAAACTTCGACAGAAAGTCGTCGATATTGCTTTTCGTTAAGTTTCCAATTTTGGTGTAGCCGAAATCTGATTTTCTTTCTTTATTATTATTTTTTTTTTGGTACAAAATTGTTTGGGCGGGATCGGTGCCGGTCCCCCATCCGGGCCAGGGCATGCTACACGCTTTCTACGGTGTTGGGAAATTTACAGATCGCCCAACAACAGCTGTCCTCAGATCGGCAGAGGTGACTCAAACCCACAACCATCTGACTGAAAAGAGCCAGGTACTTACCAACTGCACCAACGACTGTTGGTTCTTTCTTTATATTTCTATTAATAAGTCCACTAAGGAAAACAAAAGATAATATTATTTCCACACGCAAGATCCTTCTTATTTTGTATTTTTTATTGTATTTATTTTTATATATGATAAGTGTATAATTTTTTTATAAAACATATAAGTAATTTAATTTTTATATACATGTCATTTATAAAAATTAATACAATAGGAAATTGAACAACGTTTACAATAGAGAATCCGGATTGATTTTCACCCACAAGATCTTCTATTGAAAAATGTTGTTACATCTGCTAAATTATTTACTTCTATGTATGACAAATGTATAACTTTTTTTCTTAATTATATAAGTGGTTTGAATATTGTACACTTTTCAGCTTCGTTGGTTGGGGTTTATAAAGGTGATATATCTATTATCATTCCTAATTTTTAATTTGCTTCAACAAGCTCGGCCCATGATACTGTAATGACTTGTTTACCCTTGTAATAAAAAAACCTAAAATACATAACCTAGTTTCTAACTCAAAAAAGTTATTCACGTCATAGCAGAAGAGAGGTATGTCATGAGAGAGCATAGAGGCACCGCTGCTTCTACTCATCTTTCAACATAATTCTCCTTAAAAATGGTTGAACTTTTTTGAATTTGCATTTTATTCTACTCTTCTTATAGTGAAAGAAAAAAATATTAAGAACCCTTTAAATTGATGTCCTGGCCTGGTTTATCAGATTAGTGAACATCGCAAATCTGAAACATTAATGTCATTAAATTTTGAATAAACACGTCTCATTCCAAATGGTGTGTTTTTGTCCTATATAAAGCATATGAGCCCCTTGGTAATAGAGATATACATAATAAACTTTATATTGCTGTATTTGTTAAAAGTTCCCTACCAAGTGCATTTGACTTATTTGAGACTTGACATGATGAATGAGAAAAGAAACGATGGAAGATGAATCGAAGAGGAGATTGAAGAATCAAAAGGTTGAATGATATTTGATTCTCTAGATTTGTGAAAAGTGAGAACATGAATGTTTGTATGCTGAACAGTAATTCACGTCTCAATTGCCTTGTTGGCTTCCTTGGCTTAGTAATTTTGTATAACTAAATTGTTATTGGTCCCACATTAGATTTGAGTAAAAAATAATATGGATAATATTGGTAATCCAAGAAAATGAATAGGATATTGTAGAGTTTTTTCTTTTGAATCCATCGTTATACAAAATGTCAACCAAACAACTTGAAGATAAATCTTTAGGATATCAACTTTATTTATTTTTGCAACCAAACATTTTTTTGTCAATGTATCCCTCCATTTCTACCATAACTATCAAGTATAATTTTATTATAATATTCAATCCTATGAGGGCAACCAAATGAAGCTTTCATGTATAGAAGTCGATGCAATAAGAGATACAACATCATTTGCAACAGAGGATCCAGATTGCTATTTTCGTTCCAAAATAGATAATACTATTAACTATTAAGTATGTATTTTATTGTTTTCAGTTTTGTCTTTATCATAATTTTGGGTGATTCTAAGATGGGCCGAATGTATTGGAACCGGACCATCAAACATCATTGAATAAAGAGATAAATTTGTAAAAAGCACATTATTCACCTACATCTAATAGTCTCCAATACAATCGGTTCATCTTAGAATTTTCCACTAAATTTGATGCTAAACTTCGACGTGGCAATTTGGGAAAGATTAAGGCTATGTTTGCTTGTATTTTTAATTAATTAGATTTTCCCTTTTTTTAAGAATGTGTATTATGTATACTTGTATAAAAATAATGTGATGTTGATTATATTTGTTATCATAAAGGATCTTGGGATTCCTTTATTCAAATGTGATATGTCGATGCATAATATGTAAAATGATTGGTTAGTTATTTTTTGGTAATGATTATGCCATTCAAAAATAGTAAAGTAATAGAGAAGATATAAATAGTAGTTGGAGTATAAAATAATTTTTCAGAAAGTTATAAAATTTACTTACTTTTTTTCTTTATTTTTTTTAATTATAGACAAAAGGGATATCTTGACCCGATAAATTTGGGTCAATAACTTTTAATCATGGGCCAAACAAATCCAATAAGACTCCAAATTAGGAGAAAAAAGTCTCAATATGTGACGGTCTGAATTAAACTCAGGACCTCTCACATGAAATTGGAAGCTGATATCACTATACTAACAAACATTGGATTAAAATTTACTTACTCTAGCAACACAATTGGAGCACGAGAACAGAGATTCTAGTAAAGATCTTTTCCATTTTAAAATTAGCTACGTCGACATACTATACTTTTTACGAAATAACCAAAGTGAATGTTGTTAGAATTTTATGGACTTGTATCATGTACATATATATAAGCATTAATATTAGCATTTGGGCATACAGACGTTATGCATTACGGTTTAATTATATATCTCACGTTATCTTAAAGTTTAGAGGCTTAATATAAGTGATCTGATAAGGTTATTATATATGTCTAAGTCATCCTATATTGATTATGAATTCTAATTAAATATGTGTAGATACCCAGAGACTTAATTCCAATTTATGATGGGATAATTAGCAATTAAGTTCAAATTTATCCATAAAGGGGGGTTATGGTCGATGTACACTCTTTTCCCCTCTTCTCGCAAAAATCCATCATCTAGAGGAAAATTCAAGGGTCTACAGTCTATACACTGGAAGGCATAATTTTATCTCATAAATTCAGGTAATTTTCTATTTATCGCTTATTACGTGATTATCATGAAATTCAAAGATTTGAGGTAATAATTTTTATCAAATATTCTTATGTATAGAAGACAATCAATCACTTGCAAAAAAACAAAAACAAAAAACGGAGAGAGATAGAAGACAATCAATCGATAAAACCAGCACAAAAAAATCAAGAAAGTAAAACGAACCTTAAACAGAAAGCAAATGTGAGTTACTAAAGAGAAGAGCAACACAATAGTCCCCAACTGAATCCTATATATTTCCTATTTTCCGATTTCTCACATTTGTCTATATTTTCTTATAAAATAAAAATTCATCCATACCAATTTTTCATTAAAAAAAAAACACATGTCAATTATACTTAATCATTACATTTTATTTCTATTAATAAAAAACCATCCAACCCCATTTTTTACATTGTATTCTTCTCCCTAAAATTTGCTTTGTCTTAATCTACGAAAAATGAGAAATGAGAAATGAGAAATAGATGTTCATCCAATCGGGACCATAGTTGTGATGTTCAAGAAAACAAAAACTTAAAAAATTAACCGTATCGTTCTCAAAAAGAAAAAACTAAAAGAATTTAAAAACTATTACATTTCACTTGATAGTAATTTGATAGGTACTAAATTGCCATAATACACTTGAATGAATTGACTATAGTTTCTCTATTGCTTGGGGACAAATTTTGGAATAATGAGGGCACAATATTTAATTACCTCAAAATTGCAGAAGCGAAGCGTGAAAATTATCGTTGTCCAAATTTGTCTAATGTTATTTTTAGGGGTTTTCAAATACTGATTCTTCATTACAACCCTAATTATTAAGGAAAATGATAGATAGTCCCTCAAATGAAAAAAATAATATTATTGTCCTTAATGTTTTAATTTTATTTCAATTAAATTCTTTTTGGACATTTTTATCATCAGATTGCCTCAAAATGTATGATCATACATAAAGGTAAAAATGTCCAAAAATAAGTGAAACCAAAAATAGTACTGAAACAAAATTTGAATATTAGGGTTGATAATATTAATTTTGCAGTTAAGGAACTATTTTTTTTACAAGTGGTATACTTCATGGACTGAAAATGTCCAAGACCGGAGCCAGAATTTTGTTTTTTATGGGGGGAGGGGGGATAATTTGAAGAGGCAAAGTTTAAAATAAATTTGTAGCACAAGAAAATAATTTTTTCAAAGTTTAGAGGGACGAATGCCTCAACCAGCCGTGGCTCCGTCTTTGAAAATGTCATTAGCCCTTATTTATATAATTTTGTGAAAAGTTACTCGTATGCATGTGTGCACGTTAATTGGCCATATAATATCCTTGGTGGCTTGCGTAATGATGGAGTCGACATTCTTCTAGATTGTGGGAACCCAAACGACTTGTGTGTGTTTGGCTACTAGCAAGCACGATGGCCACTTTGAAGACTTTCCTTGGATTTTTATTAAAGAATATTCTATAATTCTGTATCGTTGATCACAAGTTATATAATTCATTATTACCGACCTAAATTGAATTTTCCGGGGAGAAAAAAATGAATAAAGAAAAACAATATAAGTCACGTCATAGATCTTTTGCCTTCTGTTTGATTTGATAATCTAAATCACTCTTATTGTCTTCTAGTGTGTATATATATATATATATGTTAAGCACTAATAGATTGAGCAGAGAGGGTTGGTTCGAGTGGTTAGCAATTCGGTTCCGCTTAACCAAGTATAAACAACAAATTTTAAATCTGCAATTTAACAAATAAGAAATGTTGTACAAAATATATTTAATGAGTACAAATCTCTAATTATTTATCCTCTGATTCTTCACTTCAAGAACTTTGATTTGAATATTGGAGCAGAAATCGCTTCTTTGATTTTCTCCAATGTGGATTTGAATGTTTATAACGTTGATGCGAGGGCTCAATAGCTTAATCTCGGATCAAACGATATAAATGATTTGGGAAAGTTGAAAGCTTCAAGGTTGACTCGTCGCTTTGATCTTCCTTTAACTTGATTTGAACTTCTATAACGTTTATTCGAGGGTTTAACACCTTAATCTCGAATTGAATATTATAATTTGATGAATTTTGCTTAGAACGCCTTGAAGTTTGCCTTGAACGCCTTCTTGAATTTGAAGAACTTGTAGAGAGAATTTGGGAACTTCTCTTGTCTTCTCTTGCTCAAATGCACTTGTGAATTGGTGAATGAATCCTTGAATTTGAACTCCTATTTATAGTTGTAGGGGTGGAAGACTTTTCATAATCACCATTATTTAATTATGATTAAAATTGCCACATGGCACCTCATAATTGGTCAATACAATAAGTATTTAAATATCAATTATTCAATTATTTAATTTAAGAATAAATTTTTTATTAAATCCTTAAATGTAAATAAATGAATTTATTTGATATTAATTTACACGTGTCGCCATTTAATTGGCTACAAATTTTAATTGTCTACAAATGCCCCCTCGAGACTTGTCCACGAATGATGCTTGAATATGCGTCTTGAGTGGATAAGTCGCGACATTTTGATTTTTTGTACAATTTGATTTGAAAGCCCAAGTAGGTCTTGAATATGAGCCCAAAATATAGCTATTTCTTGGTAGCCCAAGTGAATTTGTGGATAGAGACCTTGATTTTTTTTTACTATTTCAACTCAAAGGTGGCCCATTTGCACAATCAAATATTTGTGGCCTGCCAACTTTTACAAATATGTTAATTTTTTTTTATATGTATATATTTATTATTATTATTATTTATTTATTTATTTTTAAAAAAAAAAGATAAACAAAAGCAAGACTTTTCCTTTAATTATGTAGTGCTTGTAGCACTTGTATGACTTTTAGAATTTACAAAAAAAAGGATTTTCCACTTTTCCTTTAATTCCTCAACTTTCCTCATCTTATGTCTCATTTTTCTTTCATAACACATTATAAAATTGGAGTTTAAAGAGAATTTTGCTTGCTTTAGTTAAAAAAAATAAAACCTTCCCTTTATTTATGTAGTGCTTTGCTTTAAATTTCACTTTGTATGACCTTTTGAATTTATTAAGAAAAAGAATTTTCCCCATTTCCTCACCTTTTCTTATCTTATTTCTCATCTTTCTTTTCATAACACACTATAAAATGGGGCTTTGAGTTCTAGTTAGAAACACATACAAACAATTTATGTTCTTCTCCCTCTTCCTTTTCTTTCAACTTGGTAAGCTATGTGTATATCATATTTTGATTTCTCATTTCTTAGGATTTCACATATAACATTGCAAAATTTATTTATTTATTTTTTTTTTTTTTGCAAAAGTGCGAACCTTTTGCACAGTTGTGCATGAAAACTGCACAGTTGTGCACTGCGTGCTGAATTTATTATTATTATTTTTTTTTTGCAAAAGTGCGAACCTTTTGCACAGTTGTGCACTGCGTGCTGAATTTATTTATTTATTTTTTTTTTATTTATTTTTTTTTTGCAAACTTTCATTAACACCTTGTTTCGTTGTATATTGGCAGGTAATACAATGATTTTTTTCAAAGATACTTCGTCCCCTTCCAGAGATCAATACTTGACAATTCTTGACAACGAGAACCAACCTATGGAGGAAGGTGTTCATCTATCGGTTCATATTTCTCTTGTCGGTCGAAAGGCAAAACGGTGGCCAAGTTTGACAAACTCATTGTCCATGGTGGAATGGTGTGAAGAAATTAATTTGAACAAAACAACTAAGGCATGGAGTCTGCGATCTTCTCACCACCAACCGTCGAATGAGCCACTTATTTTGCCAACACTGGGGCGTAACATCATTGACGGCAAGACGAAGTGGATTGGAGACGACATCAAATTCCTTGGTGAATTTCACTACATCAAAGGCTACTGGGAGTGGACAGAGGACATCCTTAGCCGGTGCAAAGATAAGTTACTGTCTGCCAGGATCTACGATGCAGTGTATGCCTCGATGTATACTTATGATCGAAACACGAACATCGTGAAAGCCTTCTCTGAGGCTTGGTGTCCCACTACGAATACATTACTGACTTCTATTGGCGAGTTTTCGATATCTCTGTGGGATTTATACGCTCTCGCAGGTCTTCCCATGACTGGACTCTTCTACGACGAAGTCATCCCTAATGCTACGGAGCTCACCGGTATTGACGAAAAGGGGCACATATTTCTCCCTCGCTCATGTGAATACTTATTCCGCGCTTACCATTTACTTCTGGGAGGCTCCAAGGTGAATCAATATTCCCAAGTGTCTGTTGACCAATGGGTGAGGTTTTGGTCCAAGAAGAAGGTGAAATATAGCCAAACTCCTATTCGTAAGGAGAAGAAGTCCACTCGCCTAGCGTCTACTCACAACCCCCTTGGAGATTTAGGTGTTCACGAGAAGTGGTCGACTACGGAGGAGGCAATATTTTCCAAACTCGGCATTAGGGAAACTTTGAAGGAAGAGACTTACTTGGCGGCTCACTTGGCTTGTTGGCTCTGTACCTTTGTTCTTCCTGGGAGAGATGTTAACACTATACGGTCAAGTACTTTCAAGATGGCTGCAATTATGGCTAGTGGTCGACAAGTTAGCTTGACGATCCCTGTTTTGGCAAGCATTTACAAAGGTTTGAATGAAGTTTCGACTTCTATGAGACCAACTAAAGCGAATACTTCGTTCCCTATCCATTTCGTATATGCTTGGTTGGCTTATTACTTCAAGACTCACTACCCAGTTGGGCGTGAATTGCGTGGTCCTAAGATGGTGAAATTCTCTGGCGAAGGGGGTGCAAGATACTTTGATCCAACAGAGGCCCGACGACGCATCCATAAGGGAGAGACTGCTGCTTGGACTTGCCTAATGACCACGATGAGCAAGGATCTCATGTTTATTGATGATGGCGAATACGGGGAGTCTAAGGCGAATCTTTTCATGTCCATTCGCTCGCACTATCTGTCTTTGAGACAGGGTGAAAAGTCCATTGTTGAGCCTTATAGTCCACATAGATTTGGACGCCAATTTGGCTACTATCAGGAGGTTCCTGGTGTTATCAAGTATGATGTCCAAATAGTTACATCAGATGAGGTTCTTCGTTATTGGCGCTTGTGTACTTTTACCAAGTCCCTTTCTAAGGCGATGCTTCTTTCTATTCCCCCAAATGCTAAGAAGCTCTTTTCAAAGAATTATAAAGAATGGTGGGCAAAGACTCATGGCACATATCTTGAGGAGAACATATCGTTCTTGAATGGTTTAAAGCAAACCCCACTTAAAGACAAAAAATACATTGAAGGAGATTGCATGCTTAAAGACATTACTCCTAATCCTCTACATCCTCGTCTGCCATCCCTTATTATTGAATGTAGTGTACCAGCTACTGAAGCTTTTGAGGGGAGTAAAAAGAGAAGTTCTTCATGCGACTTGGAGGATAGTCGTAGTAGCAACGCGGACCAACACTGGAAGAGACAAAAAAAAGATCTAAATCCACTGCGACATACCGATGCCGATGTTCTGAGTAATCTATCATTATTGGATTTTTCCAAACAGGTTTTCTTCTCCTTTCTTTTCTTGATTTATTACTCTTCCATTTGAAATTCTTCCGAAACTTTCTCTAATGTAGCCTTTTTTTTTATTTCAGTTACATAAAGAAATTTTAGATGTGAATGCTGCTGAGGAATCTCAAGATGAATCCGATTCACCGGATGTAGCTCCCATAGCATGTAAGAAAAGTCAAGAAAAGACATCCAAACCTGCTAGTGTTGAACAGAGACCACCTTCTCCTGAGGCTTCAGTATTTGTGGGGATGAAATATGTACTTGAGCAGCAACGCATTCATGTTCAGAGCTTATGGCGTATTATTCGGGATAAGATCACAAAAGCAAAAGTTGATGACATCTCATCTTTGAAGGATGAAGTTCAAGTTGTTTATGACTCAATGAAGGTCTTCAAAGATATAGATGTTTCTCACATTGACGGACTATTGCAATCATTGTTTTATAAGGCAGCTGCCTATGATGCCGCGAGATCCTCATCTTCAGAAAGGCTATCCAAGGAGCTTCTTGATCAACAGCTCGGGGATACCAAGGACCGTCTAGGTAAAGCCAAGACTAGAGCAAGCAAAGAGGTTGATCACATCAAATCTACCAAGGAGGAATTGGCATGCGTTGAGAAAGAGCTTAAAGATTTGAAGCGTCACAAGAAGAAATTATCTTCGTCCTTAAAGATCCAGGAAGAACTTCTTAAAAGTGCCGAGGTTGATATTCATGGTATTGAGGATGAGATTGTTGCTCTTAAGAAGACTGCCTTCTTGAGTGATGAAGCAGCGAAGATTTTGAGTACTTCGATGACGCACCTGACATCTGTCCAAGAGGAGTTGAAGAACATAGATATTTTTTCTTGAGTTTTTTTTTTCTTTTTTTGTACAACTAATTTTTAATGAATAACATCACTTTATATGGGAAACATGATTGTTTTATTTTTTTATGACTGAACTTAGAGGGAATCTAAGCTGCCTACGTACCCTAATAAAAGTGATCATATGGGAAACATGATTGTTTTATTTTTTATGACTGAACTTAGAGGGAATCTAAGCTGCCTACGTACCTTAATAAAAGAGATCAAGTCATAACGTAGTTCAATAATTTTTTTTTTTGAAAGGTTAGGGTACAAACTCATGGATAGTAACGCTTTAAGAATTTCCCATTTATGGGGCCAACTCTTAAGCCGTCTTCGGCGACCAACTTGTACGCGCCATTGGTATAAACTTCTTTAACGACATAGGGACCGTCCCATTTTGATATGAACTTGTTGCCGGTCCGATGCGTCATAATGATGGGCCTTCTTACAGCGAGGACTAAGTCACCAACTTCAAAGGAGCGTGATCGAACTTTCTTGTTGAATGCCCTAGAAAGACGAGCTTGGTAACACTCAAGTCGTTGCTGCGCCTCTAGTCTCTTCTCATCAAGGGCCTCCAACTCTTCAAGCCGTAAACGAGCATTTTCATCTTCAGTAAGTCCTTCTTGTATGACTATCCTCAATGAAGGGATTTGTTGCTCAAGAGGAACTACAGCTTCTACTCCATACACTAACGAGTAAGGAGTTGCTTGTGTTGGAGTCCTATAGGTGGTTCTATATGCCCATAAAGTTTCTCCAATCCTTTCATGCCAATCTCGCTTTGATTTTGTAACCACCTTTTTTAGTAAATTGCAGAGAGTTTTTGACACGCTAAAAGCCAACGTGCTATGATAGCAAGTGCACTAGTCGTGTGTAGTAATAAAAGTGGACTAAAAGTCCGGATTGTCGAACCACGGAGACTTGAATTTTAGTTTATGATTTTAACGAAAAAAAGAACAAATATAATTAAAGTAAATTATAGGTAAAATGCATACAATAAGAACAAGATTACACAATTGATTTTACACAAAGTATAAAGGGAGACTAAGGCACATGCTAGGTTCAAATTGATCAATTATACTTATAAAGATTCTAGTTGAAGGATTACGCTTATATTGTTATGGTGAGAACTCCGAGGGTAGAGAATAACCGATGTCTCGCGTATAAACTCCTATGCTTAGATCGTGATTTCCCAAATATTCCTATCCGGAAATCTAACCACTAAACATGCATTAACGTACTAGAGTTCACTCGATTTGAATCGAACAACTTCACCCGGGAATCTTTACCTATGTCTAGGGCAATTCCTCATTAGTTACGGGTCATGATGTGAATTTCTTGCACCCTAAGTCAATTTTCTCCCGAAATATTAACCTAGGCATAAGATTCTAACATATAGTGATCAAGTATATGCAAGATAGGCAAAAACACAAATTCACATCACATAACAATATAAGAACAACCTCAACAATCATCTATTATAAGCATATATCACAATTTGGCCTTACATGGCCCTAGTCTTATGAATTTAGTTCATAATGGATAATATGAAAAAGATAAATGAATTAATACACATGTTCATAGACATAATTGAAATGACAAGCTATAAAAACTCCCTCAAAAGTGAATAATGATGGATCTTGAAGTTGAGCCTTCAATCCTCAAGCTCTTTTCCCTCCTCTAGTTTTCCCCTCCAAGAGTGATGAATAATGGTGATGAATGGTGGAGAAATCAGATTAGGGGCTGCCCCCCTCTCCTCTAAGAATCTGAAATTGATAGTGAATGATGAAGAGTATGGGTTCCCCCTCCTTTTATAGCCAAAATTCCACTAAAGTATGCATTAAGAATTCCCATTAAAGTTCCCCAATGAGAATTTCACCTAAGGTGATACTTAAAGTTTGGCTTTTAAGATTCCAACCAGCTAAAAAATGCTGAAATTTCGGCCATTAAGAATTCCACCAAGCATAACCATGTGAAAACTTCAACAAAACACATGCATGCTGCCATTTTCTTGCTTTCCAGCGCAGTCTTAGTATTTTCCTCATAAACTTCTCCACAAATCTCCCAATTGGATGATTCAAGTCCCCATGTGAAGCTGACACATAGATCTACAACTTTGCAGAAGGACATTTTGTCCAATTCGGTCTCTAAGTATACCTAAATTACGTTTCAACATGGAGGTTGTTTCTGATTTGGCGCCCATAAAGTAAATCTACCAAGAAACACACTTATGACAACCCCTCAACACATGTGCTGAATTATGGCCAAAAGTGATTCTTACCCATCATATAAGGCTGGAATTTAGGCTGAAAAAGGAGTAACATTCGGACTATCGATGCCTAGGCATGACTAGGAGGGCGCTGGGGCGTATCCTGGCACATGTACTTCTCTGTTCGGCGCAGCAATCGTATTTCCTTCACAATTATCTCTATAGACCTCCGATTTGGATGTTTCAAGTTCCCATTTGAAGCTAAGACATACATCTAAAACTTTGTAGAAGGAAACTTTGTCTAAGTCGGTCTCGAAATGTACGTAATTATCGCTCGAATGTGGTAGGAGATGCATAAACCGCCTCGGTGTTGAAAAACATGCTTGAACTTGTTTTGTACATCGTTTTTCTTCCCGTTTCTTCATGTATTCTCATTTATTACCTGTATTCACTTAACACACCTATTAAATGCAAATGTGACATGATTTAAGCAATAAGTGAATCCAAATCATAAGAATTACGGTCTTAAAAACACGTAAAAACACCTCTTATCAGTTTTATTAAAGGCTTCAGCTAGGCCATTAGCAGGGGCGTTGTACATTGAAGATTTTTTCTGTTTGAAATTGAACTTTTGGCACAACTTGTCTATCAGAGCATTGGAGAATGGCTTTCCATTATCGGTGACTATATACCGAGGAACTCCGTACCGATATATGATGTTGATACGGATGAAATCAGCAACATTTTCCTTTTTGACCTCTTTGAGGGGTATCGCTTCAGCCCATTTGGAGAAGTAGTCAGTTGCAGCCAAGATGTACAAGTGCCCAGCAGATGACTTTATCATAGGTCCGACGACATCTAATCCCCATGCATCAAAAGGCCATGAAGCAACAGTAGGGTGTAGTGGCTCAGGTGGTTGGTGGATGAGATTCGCGTGAAATTGACAAGCTTGACACCTCTGAGCGAAATCCATGCAGTCCTTAACCATTGTTAGCCAATAATAGCCCATTCTTTTTATGCGAAAGTGTAACTTCGGGCCAGATTGGTGTGCTCCACAAACTCCGGAATGAGCTTCTTCCATGGCTTGAATGGCTTCATCATCGTTTAAGTAACGCAAGAAGACCCCATCAAATGAGCGCCTATAAAGGGTGTCTTTGTAATAGATGAAGCGGGTTGCTCGACGTCTAACGTCGATTCTCTGGCGTGGAGCATCAGGTAATTTTTCGTATTTCAAGTAATCCACCAGTGGTTGCCGCCAATCTTCCTTTCCTATTTCAAATACTTCGACAATGTGATTTTCTTCTTCATCGCCATCTTCATCTTCAAAGATTGGTGGGATGACCCAGCTTTTACATATTGGAACTCGTGCTTCTTTTTCAGGCATGGCGAGTGTAGAAGCCAGTTTTGCTAATGCATCAGCCTGTTTATTGTCTTTCCTCGGCACATGCTCAATCGTCACATCCCCAAGCCATCCAACAAGTCGCCTCGCATAGTTGAAGTATGGAAGTAGGTCAGGCTTTTTCACTTCATATGATCCCTCTAATTGATTTATCACCAATTTGGAGTCTCCAAATACTCTGAGGTGTAATTGTTTTATATCGACAGCCATTTCTAACCCAAGGATCAGAGCTTGATATTCAGCAACGTTATTTGAGCAGTTTTCAGTCAGAGTGAAGGAGTATGGTAACACTTCTCCATCAGACGTAATAAACACTACTCCAGCGCCAGCTCCTTCTCTATGAGAAGCTCCATCAAAATACATCTTCCAAAGGGGAGCAACTTCAACCAGTAGAACATCTTCGTCGGGTAGATCATCAGATAACTCCCATTCGGCGGGGATAGGATGATCTGCCAAAAAGTCAGCTAGAACTTGCCCCTTCACAGCCTTTTGGGGAACATAGACAATCTCAAATTGTTGTAATTGAAGGTACCACCTCGCAAGTCTATCGGAGATCACTGGTTTCGAAATCACATACTTTAATGGGTTTGCCTTTGAAACAAGGCGAACAATATGCGCTTGGAAGTAATGTTTTAATTTTTGGATAGCGAAGATAAGAGCCAAGCAAATCTTTTCAATTGGCGAGTACTTCATCTCGTTTGGCATCATCATCCTACTCAAGTAGTACAAAGCGCTTTCTTTCCCATGATCATTCTCCTGTGCGAGTAATGCCCCCACAGAACGTTCTTGAGCAGCAATGTAAAGGATTAATGGGCGTCCTGGGACTGGTGCAACCAGCACGGGTGACTTCATCAAATATGTTTTTATGCTTTTGAAGGCATTTCTGCAAGATTCATCCCATTCAAATGGAACACCTTTCTTCATGAGGCGACTAAATGGTTGACATCGACCGGCCAAATTTGAGATAAACCTTCGAAGATATGCTAGCTTCCCCTGCAGGCTTTTGTGCTCATGGATATTTCTGGGTTCAGGCATTTTCGCGATTGCATCAATTTTTGCTTGTTCAATTTCTATGCCCTGATGCCAAACAATGAATCCAAGAAACTTTCCCGATGTTACGCCGAATGCGCATTTTAGGGGATTCATCTTCAGTTGATATCTTCGTAAGCATTCAAAAACCCTTTTTAGGTCTACGAGATGATCTACTCGCCTTTTAGACTTCACAACCAAGTCATCGACATAGCACTCTACATTTTTATGAAGCATGTCGTCAAAGATCTTTTGCATGGCCCTTTGATAGGTTGCTCCTGCATTCTTTAGTCCGAATGGCATTACTTTATAGCAATATATACCTTTTGGGGTACGAAATGCCGTTAACTCTTCATCTTTTGGTGCCATGCGTATTTGATTATATCCGGACGACCCGTCCATGAAAGATAGAGCTTCGTGGCCGGTAGTAGCATCAATCATGAGTTCATCGATAGGCAACGGAAAGTCATCTTTGGGACATGCTCCGTTAAGGTCCCTAAAGTCAACGCACACTCGGATTTGTCCATTCTTCTTTCTCACTGGAACGATGCTTGAAATCCATGTAGGGTATTTGACTTCACGGATGAATCCAACTTCAATGAGTTTGTTTACTTCCGTTTCAATTAAAGGGACCAACTCGGGTCGAAATCGACGTTGGGCTTGCTTGATAGGACGAGCCCCTTTTCTAATTGATAGATGATGAACTGCTACCTTTGGATCTAGGCCGGGCATTTCTGTGTACGACCATGCGAATACATCTTTGAACTTATGTAACAACTCAGTGTAGGCTTTTTCTAAATCGACAGTTAGTAAAGCACTTATGTAGATTGACCTAATATTGTTGGCATCACCGAGGTTAATCTCAATTTGTCGACCGTGGCTTTGACACCTTCTTCAAGTTCAGGTGGTGCCGTCTCTGCGTCTTCTTCTTCTTAACAAATATCTTCCTATCTTGAAGTGATGTGATATGATGACGCCACACTCTCTTTATCGTCCTCATAATAGTACTGGACTTGAGTAAAGACTATAGTTTGCCATTTAGCTTTCAAGACTTTACCGCATGATATAGTCAAATCAGCGCATCCCATGCGAGACGGTATCAGGCTACGAAGGTTCGTAGTGGCACGTGATTTGTTGACTTTGATAGCGTACTTCGCCCTTTTCAAGACACCCCACCTTCGTCTATCGTTTCTCTTATTGCCATTTTTCATTGGAGGACCAAGTCTTTCAAAGACAGATATGCGTCGCGTCTTATTTCCACTTTCGTCAAAGATATACTCTGTTGAGGATAATGCTTCTTCACTCACATAGTTGCTACTAGTTCTTCTTATTGCGATGCAAATTGGATTTTGGGGGACAAACTCAAGATCGATTCGAGGGCTCTGAATAGCGTGCCCACTTTCTCTAAGCATTATCTGAGTAGCATTGAGTCTATGAACTTGTTCACCAGAGACTTCTGGAGGGAGTTTTCCCAAAATAGAGCCTTCTTTTGGGTTGTACCTTACTTTGGTAAGGAGTTTGTAAGCCTTTGGATTGAAGAACTTGTCGGTACGGATTCCTCCATGTTCTTCTTTGGCACCTTCAATTGGGCGGACAAATCCTTTAAGAGGTGGATGAGATGGCTTGTTCATATCAAGTCTCGTCATAGGTAGTATCAATTCTTCTAATGACTCATCTTTGACGAGAGGCAATTCAACTTTTGAGTGATTTTCACCGTTGGAATGTAGAGTACCATTCGCCTCACCCCTTGTAGTTCGTTGATTTTCTTCTCTTGGCTTCTTATCAAGTGACGCTTCTGCCTTTGTGGTCTTTGGTCCTTCAAGGTAGTATTTAGCATCGGCGTAATGCGACTCAGCTTCAGTGAAAGGTTTATCATCGGCCAACACCTTTTTTACTATTCCCTCTTGGCAATATTTGAAGCACTGGTGCCAAGTTGAAGGGACCACACCATTCTCATGCAACCAAGGTCGTCCTAGAAGCATGTTGTAAGAGGTTCTAGCATCTATAACATGGAACAATGCGTTTGACGATATCTCTCCCATCATTAGCTTTATCCTTATGATACCGACAGCTCTTTGCCCCCCTTGGTTGAAGCCTTGGATCATCAGACGACTACTAGAAAGTTCGACAACAGAAATCCCCAATTTTCTCAACGTATGCAAAGGTAAAATGTTGACCGCAGACCCTCCATCAACCAAAATTCTATTTACCCTTTGCTCATGAGTGTAGCAAGTGACAAATAATAGCCTATTATGAGGGTTGGATCCAAGTAACAGATCTTCATCCGTAAAAGCGATTGTTGACAAACAGTGATCAACAGAAGACCTTACCTCAGACAAACTATCTTCTTTTGGAGAGTTTTCTTGTTCATGTGTTGCATTACATGAGCGATAGTTAGCATCGTTAAGCTCTTCGCAGGCACTCCATTTGGCGTCTTTATCTATCATAACCTTAGATGACCCAAACGTGACAGATACGACGTTGGCAGTTACGTTATCTTCTTCAAGAGATATCTTTCCTTGACGAGCCAGCTGCATCACTTTATCTTTGAATATGAAACAGTCGTGAATTGGGTGCCCCACTAGGCGATGATACTTGCAATATTTAGGATCATCTATACGCCCGGCTTCTTCTGGTCGTTTCATCATAGGCAGATCAATGAGATTTGCATTAAGCAAGTCATCAAATATTCCAGAGACATCGGAGTCAAGGAACGGGTATTGCTTTGCTTGCATTTCTTTCAGAGTTGATCTTCTTTGCACTTTATCTTGCGAAGTATCTCTCTTTCCGTCGTTCTCATCATTTGCCTTGGCTCGCAACTTGATGGGTGCTGCATTCACTGCCATAGACTCTTTGTTTGGGGCTTTGGAAAATGATTTACCCCCTTTCTTGAATTCTTGTTTCTCTACGACCTTCTGAGGATTCTGGATGGGTGGTCCCCCAATTCCACTTGATGACATACTCAGTTCCATATCATGTGCTCGAGTAGCTAGTTCTTCAAATGTCTTGGGTTGAATCCCTTGAAGGATGTACCGAAGACCCCAATGCATCCCCTGGATGCACATTTCTATGGTTGATGCTTCAGATAAGCGATCCTTGCAATTGAGGCTTAAATTCCTCCAACGATTGATATAATCAATAACTGCCTCTTCTTTCCTCTGGCGAGAGTTAGTGAGCTCCACCATGCTAACAGTCCTTCTGGTGCTGTAGAAGCAGTTGAGAAATTCATGTTCCAGCTGTTCCCAATTATCAATTGATCCAGCTTCCAAGTCCGTGTACCAGTCGAATGCATTCCCTTTAAGTGACTGGACAAATTGCTTGACGAGATGGTCTCCGTAAGTCCCAGCATTATTACATGTTTCAATGAAATGGACTACATGTTGCTTTGGGTTACCCAAACCTTCGAATTGATGGAATTTGGGAGGTTGGTAACCATTCGGCATCTTGAGTCTATCGATTCTTTGGGTATATGGCTTCGTGTAAGCCAACGATGACTTGGAACCTCCATCGAGTTTATCCTTGATAGTTCCCATGATAAATTCCTTCAGCTGATCAATGGGGATCAATCCATCTGACGATACCTGAAAATCTTCAATGGGAGATTTCTCATTTCTCTTTGATTGTTTCCTTTCAGATGCTTCGGCTTCATCGCGGATTTTCGGTTGTTTTTCTTGTGAGCGACTAGCCTCGCTATTATCCATTCTATTCATCAATTTTGAGATTTGAGAATCTTGTTCTTCCATATGCTTGGCAAATCCCTCGATAATTTTTGTCAAGTTGGCCATTTGTTCTTCCAGAGTTGTAGCATTTGTCATCATAACAGGAGCTATGTTTGAAGTAAATGAGTAACTTGATGTCGACCGAGGGGAGGTTGGAGGAGATTCATCACCATCGCGTATGTTGCTAAGATGATGCAACTCCTTTTCAACAGATCCAAGGAAATGAGTCGACTCAGAAGATGTTTGAAGTCTTTTGGACATGCTCCTCGTCACGACGCCAATACCATTGACCGTAGCACTTGAAGAAATTGAAGCGGCGATTTGGAACGATGCGTTCTTCGGGGCATTCATTGTGAAACTTTGAACTTTTGATTAAGTGAAGAGATGAGAGGTAGAGATTGTCCCACTGGGCGTGCCCAAATTTGTAAACAACAAATTTTAAGTCTGCAATTTAACAAACAAGAAATGTTGTACAAAATATATTTAATTGAATCAAACGATTTAATGAGTACAAATCTCTAATTATTTATCCTCTGATTCTTCACTTCAAGAACTTTGATTTGAATATTGGAGCAGAAATCGCTTCTTTGATTTTCTCCAATGTGGATTTGAATGTTTATAACGTTGATGCGAGGGCTCGATAGCTTAATCTCGGATCAAACGATGTAAATGATTTGGGAAAGTTGAAAGCTTCAAGGTTGACTCGTCGCTTTGATCTTCCTTTAACTTGATTTGAACTTCTATAACGTTTATTCGAGGGTTTAACACCTTAATCTCGAATTGAATATTATAATTTGATGAATTTTGCTTAGAACGCCTTGAATTTTGCCTTGAACGCCTTCTTGAATTTGAAGAACTTGTAGAGAGAATTTGGGAACTTCTCTTGTCTTCTCTTGCTCAAATGCACTTGTGAATTGGTGAATGAATCCTTGAATTTGAACCCCTATTTATAGTTGTAGGGGTGGAAGACTTTTCATAATCACCATTATTTAATTATGATTAAAAATTGCCACATGGCACCTCATAATTGGTCAATACAATAAGTATTTAAATATCAATTATTCAATTATTTAATTTAAGAATAAAATTTTTATTAAATCCTTAAATGTAAATAAATGAATTTATTTGATATTAATTTACACGTGTCGCCATTTAATTGGCTACAAATTTTAATTGTCTACACCAAGGTCTTGAGTTTGATTTTTTGTGTACGCAGTTACTCCCGTTGGGAGACTCACCCACTAGGCCAGGTGTGCGACCCGAATCGACCAACAGATTAGCACGGCAATGCTTGGGATACTGTGGTAGACAGCCAAAAAAAAAAATAGATTGAACAGAACTCTACTAGCACGGTTATCTAACGGTGACTTCATTAGTTTCACTTGAATATCATACTTTTAAATTTTATAGAAGACGAGGATCTCGTCACTTTATATATGTAGGTGTAGTATGGGCCGGTAGTGATCGATTTGTAATGTTTGATCTAGTGAGAGTTAAGACTTATTTCTTAATGTATTGATGAGACTATATATATATGACGATCAAAGTTGAGCTATTTATTCCAATGGACTTTGACAAAATAAATATTTTGTGGTTGTCAAATTCACTTTATAGGGGTAATTTTTACTGTTTTTAACTGACCTGGTCTTTTCAATTAACAAAAAGAAATGCATAAAATTTTCATTAAACTCTCTCTCTCTCTCTCTCAGTGTGTGTATATATATATATATATATTTCGTGACATTTAAAATCCATTATCGTTCATGAATATAGATCGTATAATAAATATCTAAAATAAGCAGTTAAGGTAAAATTTCTAACATCGTACTAGTTCTTATAGTTCTAGCTTCGATCTGTTTTTATCCATGAACTATGTCCATAAATGTGGGTGGGGGTCGGCCAGAAATTGCATTTAATTCATAATTATTATTGGACAAACCTATAGATGACCCACAAATTGAATGCCATAAATAGAAATGACTACAATTACTTTCATGTAAAACGTGTCTTAATCAATATTGGGGCAAGTATAGAACTTGAGTTGTGTTGACCAAGACTTCTACGATTATAAACTTGAATATGAAAATGGATGAGGTCTAATTCAAGTAATCAGTACCCCAAGTTGAATTAAAACTTAACGATCTCGTTCAAATCGTATGAGAGGTGTGTTTATTTGTCTATTTTAGATATAGTTAGTTGGTTGTTATTAATGGTAGTTGTTAGCGAATGATTTTTTATTTTTGATATATATATATATATATATATATGATTTAGCTCTTTATCGTTGGCTAAGACGAATCAAATCCTACGACCCCAATGGGTCGAACCCTAACAACAATCAAATTAGATTATAGACTGAACTTGACAAAGTCAAGCTGCCTACGTACCTAGTCGAATAGGATCAAGTCTTAACGTAGTTCAAAATAATCTATTATAATATACGTGTTTGCTTCGTATAGTACGAGGCTAAACACCCTAAATATATGATAGTAAACGTAATGTACGAAGTAAAATTATATAGTTTTGAGAGAGAATTTATTGTTGGTCCCCTCCATAAATGGACATGAGTGGATATTTATAAGGGATGAGATAATCACTATTCATTATGTGTGTCAAGAAGGTGAGTATGCAGTTGTAAAAGCTCAATCAAGAAAGAGATATCCAGCTGGCAAGATAAATCAAGAAGAGGAGCCTTAAGTTTGTTGTAACCGTTCTGTTAATAGTTAGTTATTTTACCTTACCTATAAATAGATGTATCTTTCTGTATAAAGAGATATAGCAGAGTTAATATTTCATTCCAAGTCGTGTAAACTCTTTTGAATCAATACAATAAATTTCTCTTCCTTTATATCTTTACAATTCTGATATGGTACTAGAGCCATCTTCAAATTCTGGTAAACAATCATCATAAATTCATAATCTGGAAATTCAATTCTAGATTCTTCTTCATCCAGATTTCTATTATCTTCAAGTCTGGAAATTATCTACAGTTCATCTTCATATATTCTTCATATCTTCATCCAGTAGTTCTTCATATATTCAAGTTCTGAAAATTTAAAATTCCAAAAATCTTGTTCAAATCTTCCGCAGCAAAACTCTGATCCTTTTCAATTCTTCCACAGTTAGTCTGTTATCTTTGCTTCCTTCAAATCTTCAATTTCTTATATCATCTTGAATCCTATATTCATCAATAATGACTAAGGGAACTCAAACTCAAGAATCTACTAGTAAAGAGCCATCAATCAGCTTCTCCAGTCCTTTATATCTTCATCCTTCAGATTCCCCTCATATTGCACTAGTTACAGAAGTGCTTAAAGGTTCTGAAAACTACAAGGTCTGGAGTAGGCAGATGATTGTAGCTTTAGAGGCAAAAAATAAGTTGGTATTTGTCACTGGATCATGCACAAAACCTGATGATGAAGATCCAATTCTCCCTCAATGGAAGAGGTGCAATGCTTTGGTTCTTTCTTGGATTCACAATGCAATTAGCAGTGAGCTATTAAGTGGTGTTGTGTATTGTGACTCTGCATCAATTGTATGGAGTGATCTAAAGGAGAGATTTGATGAGACAAGTGGGGCAGAGATGTTTGGATTACTTAGACAAATTAGCACAATCAGTCAAGGATCCAATTCTGTTACAAGTTATTACTCAAGATTGAAGAGATTGTGGGATGAATATGAATCCCTTATTCCTTATACTTCTACTGTGTTCTCTAAAGAGTATCTTCAATATACTCAAGAACTAAAGATAATGCAGTTCCTCATGGGACTAAATGAGTCCTACAATGCAGACAGGTCTCAAATATTGATGATGATTCCTATGCCCACTCATACTCAAGCCTGCTCTATGGTTCAGAATGAAGAAAAACAAAGAGGAGTACATGCTACAATGATCAGCAGTGACAACTCAGTATCTTTCTTTACTCAAGGACAAACTTCAAGAAATCAAAGTCAGAATTCTAGAAGAGGTTTTAATTCTCAACAATCAAAGAGAAATCCGAGTTGCACTGTGATAATTGTCATATACAAGGTCATACAGTATATCAATGCTATAAGTTGATTGGTTTTCCCTCAAATTACTCTAGAGGAAGAGGAAGAAGGTCTTTTAGCAATTCAAGGGGTGTCTTCAACAATTCTAGAGGAAGTTTCAATGTTAATAATTCCACCTATGATCAAAATCAGACACACTGTACTCAAGATGAACAATCTGATAATTCTCAGAAGATTAGTGCTAATGATCAAGGAAACAGTCACTCTTCTCTTTTTACTCCAAGCCAATACCAGCAGATTATGCAGCTCATTGCTAAAAACAATTCTCAGTCAACTTCATCTATTCCTACAGCTAATCACACTACTACAACAAAGCCTAAATCAGGTAATATTATGAATCATTTTGGGTTTTTAGTATCAACTACTTCAAATACATGGATTCTAGATGGTGGGGCTAATACACATATGACTGGTGATTGTAGCTTGTTTGATTCATGTTCTTCTTTTAATGCCTCTGTTAGACTTCCAAATGGAAGTGTCACTCATGTCACTAAAATGGGTAATATTTCTCTTAATTCAGGATTGTTTTTAAAGAAAGTATTATATATTCCTGAATTCAAGTTCAATCTCCTTTCTATATCCAAGTTCACAATTGAAAATCATTGTTTTGTTAGTTTTTATACTAATTTTTGCTTGTTTCAGGATCTGTGGACTGGGAGGATTAAGGGGATTGGTAAACAAGACAATGGCCTTTATCACCTTGTTTCTTCTTCAGAAAATCTGTCTAGTATTAGTTCCAATAAGTCTGTTTTTGCTTCCAATAATTCTGTCGGTCTGAATAATGCTTTACATTCTAAGGATAATGTATCTTTGTGGCATCTTAGAATGGGGCACATGTCTTTTTCCAGATTGTCTTTCTTACCTGAAATTGGTTCTTCTTTATCAAATAAACAGATGCATTGTTCTATTTTTCCTTTAGCAAAACATGCTAGGACTCCTTTTCCCAATGTTAGATCTACCTTTACATCTGAAATCTTTGAATTAGTTCATATGGATATTTGGGGACCATATAAAGTTCCAACTTATAAAAATGAAAGGTACTTCTTAACCATTGTAGATGATTTCTCTAGAGGTACATGGATTTGTTTAATGCAAACTAAATTTGAAACTGTTGAGCATGTTAAAAAAAAATTATCTTATGTTCACACACAATTCAAAACTCGAATTAAAAAGATAAGAACAGATAGAGGTACTGAATTTTTATCTAAGGATGTTGTCCAGTTGTTTACAGATTTAGGGATTATTCATCAAACCTCTATTGCTTACACTCCTCAACAGAATGGTACAGTTGAGAGAAAACATAGGCATTGTTGGTCCCAAGTGGCATACGAAAGGGTCTAGAAGGGGGGGTTGAATAGACCCTTTAAGTCTTTTTCGACTTAAAAAGGATTTCGTATTAAACGTATTTGGACGCTTGAAAAGATAGGCGCTTGAAGAGTATGACGCTTCACCTTAGCGTTCACATAAGATATTTGAGACTTTGTGAAGCGTCTAATGAAGACTGTTTTATAAAGTTAACTTAGACTTCAGGAATTGAATACTTTGACCTTGTAGGTTAAGCGTTCAGTTCTTTTAATCAGGGTTAGCACAGCGGAATGATTTTGGAGTCTTCTCTTTGAAAGTTTTAGCGTCACAAGATGTTTCTTAGGTGCTTAGCTTTTGATTGTGTTTTACTTATGCAGTGATATGATAGATGAATGAAATGACTGAAAAGTAAATAACACAATATTTGTAAGGTTCGTTGGGTGGTGTAATCCCAACTACGTCCTTCTTCTCCTTTGCACTTGGAGGCAATCCACTAAAATGATTCTCAAAGAATCACACAGAATCTTCTACAAATTAGGGAGAGATGGATGTCGATGACTTGAGCTCCTTGATCACACAGATTTCTGCTTCAAATCACTTCAACCCTCTTGCTTCTTTCACCCAGAAATGATGCAAGTATCCAACTTCGACTTCACACAGATCGCGAGGCTTGGATGGGATTTTCTAAAAGGTTTGTTTGATTTTGATGAAGTTCAAACAACTTGGTAATATCTCAGTAGGAATCTGGTTTCTGCAAAAAGAATGTTTGAGATATTTGTTGACTGTCTCAGGAATATAAGAAAAGCAATTTGGATGTTTCTTGAAGTTTCTGGCTTTTCTGAGAATTTAAGGAATGAGATTTTAATGCAACAGCAATTTGGCTTTGATAAAATTGTTGCTTCTATTTTTTTGTTTGTTGTTGAAGTCCTATTTATAGGTATTCTTGGAGAAAGTGTCCGTTTGACACATGCACTGGCGCGTGTCTCTCACTTTCGCGAGTGAACAGCTTTTGTCCTTTTTCCTGAAAATCTGCTGCACGAAAGTTGGTGCTGCAGTCTGAGATAGTTGACAGTCCAATAGGGTGGCTTCTCCGTACGTCTGACATTGCTTATCATATTAAATGCTCTTATCAACATTTAATGCATTTGAAATTAATACCCGTTGGTATTTAATGCTTTGAGAATATTTGCATTAAACTCCTTCTGGACTTAGAAGTAAATTCCGGTGAAATCACTTCTGTCCCATAAGGTAACGCTTGATATAGCTGGCCAAAGTGGACGCTTGGAGACTGTATCTATCTTCTGAGATCAGGCGCTTGAGTCTTCGAACTTTACCACTGATAAACTCACTCAGAAATCATCAGACGCTCAGCCTAAGACTATTTTGCCTAACACTCTAAAGTAAGATAACAAAGCCTAATAAATCTATTACAAGTCTAACGCTTCAAAGCCTATACAAGTTTTCTACAAAAAATAAACTTACAACTTTTTGGGGTCTAACAAAAACTTAATTGTCATCATCAAAACTTCTAACATGAAATTCCTAGCAATTTCCCCCTTTTTGATGATGGCAATACTTACTCTTTTATAGTTCAAGAGTTAGATAGTCCAAACGTAAAAGTTAGCTTTGATCAGTAGACGTTAGTTAAAGTTAGTTACGCTTCAACGAGATGTTTCAGCAAAAAAAAATGCATTTCATATTTATCGAGAATTACAAGCATTTTTACAGCTGAATATTTAAAGATATAAGAGACAAGAATATAGATAATGTAAAATCAGAAAGCTTTAATGACTTGGTCTAACTCTGTATCGCTTGGACATTTCAGCTCGGATAGCTTCAGTCAGATTGTCTTCCAAGATCATCATTGCTTCATGATCTTTGTTGATGATAAGCTTGTTTTCTTCTTGTTGTCTCTTTTTGAATACTTTAAAGTGATTATCCCAGTCAGTTGGGTCGATACCAATGTACCTTAGGCAAATTCGAAAAGCTTGGCTAAAATCAGTCATCTTCCTTTCTTCAACTAAGATCTGTGGATCTGTAGGTTCTGAAATGGATGTTCTCTGAAGAGGAATGTCAAACTGTTCAAGCAGTGCTCTTGTAGGAATTGGTAGGTTTGGATATAACGCTCTAGGAGGTTCCCTTAGTGTACTACTGGGCGCTCCAGATGAACTTTGTTTCAGAGCAGTTATCCAAGACGGGAGATTAAGCGCAGACTGAGAAGGAGGCATTTGACGCTTAGCAGACGGAGGATCTTCAACTTTTGAACTGGACGCTTTCCGCTTTTCTCCTTTCTTCTTCTCTTCCCCCTTATTGCCATCATCAGATTTTAAGAAGTGGTTTGTGAGTACACTTACCTGATGAGCAATCTGGGATAAGGAATCTGTGATGTCATCCAGACGCTTGTCGAAGCGTTCCTGCATAACAAGAAGCTTAGCGCTGGTGGCGTCATTCACAGATATCTCAAGGGTTGCAAGGCGCTTTTCAAGTTCTTCTTTCATGGCAAGTTGGGTGGCGTGGGCAGCATCCTGCATTTCTTGAAAGTCTTGTTTGCACTCACCAACTGCCGCTTGAGCTGAACTACGCATATGAGCAATCTGAGCGCTCATTACGTGAGTTTCAATCTTTGCCAGGTCTTCCTTAATCCAATGGAGAGATTCTTCACTCTGAGTAGCTTGAGCGCTAATTGTCTCCAAAACAGATTTAAGCAGGGGACCGAAGGCTTGACTCTCATCTGATTGAACCACTTGAGGAGCTGGTCGCTTGAACCGTGATGAGTGTTTGAGAGAGTCAAAAGGAACTTGATAGGCTGGATCAAAAACAGTACCTCGAATATCCAGGGAAGTATCTTCAGCACTATCAATGGTAGCATGTTCAGGAGCGTCAGGAATACTGGTATCTGCAGATTTGGACGCTTCAGATGTCTCAGCAGGCGCTTCCTCAAGCGTTGACTCAGGCTGGCGAAAGTCAGTGAATTGAAAGTTCCAGCTTGCTGAGTCGGCATAAGAGGTGGATGTAGAATCCAAGAGTTCAATGAGTCTGGTCCTGGACATACAAGTACCGGAGATAAATGTGCGAAGAGGACTATCAATGGCCCTGATGTACATTGGACCAATGATATCCAGCACATGATCTGGGAAAACTTTGGACGGCGCTTGAGCGATGGAGAATAGTGAATCTGTGCAGTGAGTTCTGGAAAATCCAATCAAGCAATCTGAGGGAAGAGATGCAGGACGTCGATGTGTAGGCACACAGTCCGCATAGTACTCTTCAAGATACGGATAAATGGCTTGAGCGAGCTCTTGATTCCTTTCAAGCAGAGAAAGAACATACTCATAGTGATTGAGTACCTCACTGCGAATGGAAGGGAGCAGCGGATATCCTTTGAATGAATTGATCACTGAGCCATTCCAAGATCTGAGATTGGCAGTGAAGATTTTATCAAAGAGAGATACGGGAGATAGAATCTTTACCATCAGATTGAAGTTTTCTTCACAGTGGCTTGGAGCAAGATTTAAGCACCGTTCACCAACTGTACCACTGGAAGACGCTTGAGCATTAAACCGAAGAGGGGTGATGGATAATCTCTGAAGTTCTTGACGTAGACATTGTTCTATTTGATGTCTAATAATTGGGAGCTTGAGAACAGGTCCGAGTCTTTGTTGACGCTTCAGGAGGCAATACTTGGCGAATTGACGCTTCTTGTCATGCATGCCTATGCCGAAAAGATGGGGAGCTTGGACTAACTCTGGGAAGGTGTATTTATGTCCCATGTACGCTTCAACCCAATTTACTTCATTTATACAGAAGTCTGTGCCAGCATTCACCATAGCACGAATACCTTCAAGATGAATATCTCTTATGGCTTCAAAGCGGTGCTTATCAGGCTGATAGTTGGCATTCCAGACGCTGTCAAAGTAAGCATCAGCTTCAGTCTGGAGCAGATCGGTCAACGATTCAAGGCGCTCACCAGCATGAATCTCTTTATTTTTCCATAGACAGAGAGGACGGGCCGATGCAAGATTTTCAGGGCTGTGAGCCGTCTGAGGGAAATGTGTGTAACCTTCTCTGTTCAAGACTGACTCTGAGGGATTGAGAAAGCTAGGACGGAGAGGATCATACACACGAACACTGTAATCCCTTAGCGCGAACCCAGTTGGTCTGCTGTGGCCATTGTCAAGATAGTAAGCCACATCCACGGCACATCTAGGAGGTCTGTCTCCTGGTCTGTCTAGAACGGTTGCTTTGATTGCGCTGTCAAAGTCAATCAGTCTTGCAGCGTCAGCTTCTGCAGCAATATATCTTTCTATATTATATCCTGCAGGAATGAAATCTTCGTCGAGCGCTGGGGGCATATAGTTAATTGAATGATCAATTGTCTTCAGCGGATCGAGTTGAAAGAAGTGACGAGGAGCTCTAACGTCTTCAGCAGCGTTCTGATCTTCTGAACGTGCCTCTGTTAAAGTAGCAGGTTCCTCAGGTTCAATTGCAGCTACTTTAGCGGCAACATCTTGAGCGATAGCTACAACTCCAGTCAGGTCCACATCCAACAGAACATCTGTGGACACTTCAGCAGCAGCTGGAACTATAGCTGAAAAACAAGAGCCATCCTCTATAAGAGCAGGATCTTCTACAGATGTAGGAATAGAAATGCTGTGGGAAGAAATAAACTTACCCTGAGAACTAAGCTCAACAGCAGTTTCTTGAGCGCTTGGCTCAACAGCAGCATCTTGAGCGCTTGGCTCAACTGCAACTTGAGCGCTTGGCTCAACTGCAACTTGAGCGCTTGGCTCAACTGTCTCAGGCTCTTCAGGAGTAGCTTGACGCTTGCTAGTCCTGGAACGCTTAAAGATTTTCTTAATGTTGACTCCTTCAACTAGTTTAGCCGGAGGAGCGGGAGGATCAACAGCTGGTTCTTCAAAGTCTATTTGCTTAATGATCCCTTCCAGCTTTCGTCTTTTGAGAGGCAACTTGTCCTCGGCATCTTCATCAGTTTCCTCATCAATCTTTTGAGAGGGGACGGCAATTTTAACTTTGGGTTTTCTGGGGGCTCTCTTCTTCGTTGCTGCTGGACGCTTCACAGCTTCCTCTGGCACTGGTCTCTCAGCCTTTTGAGCAAGCAGTTGGCGTTCTTCCAGTCGCTCAGATAGGGGTCTAGCCGCACCACTAACTTTTGGAGGATTGAACATATTGGTCAGAATCCTTTTTCCCAACAACTTGGACTTATTCAAAGGAAGTCCAGACGAGTACACACAATTCGATTTAAACAAGATGTCACTCAGGATGAGTCCATAAGGCTTATTTGAAGCGCTTAGACTGTCCCGAAACCGTCCGAAGATGTACTCACTCCAGTTGATTTTGATGTTGAAGAGTATAGCAACCATCATCTGAAATTGGACAGGATTTACCTTATCAAAGGTTCCCACGCGGCATTCTATGATCTTGCTGCAGAAATCAGCCAATAACCGATATTTGGACACCAGATCTTTCTTCTCGAAGTATTGAGTGTAAGGAACGTCGTCGTACGCACTCATGATTGCCCATGCTTCCTTAATTTGTTTTAACGTAACAGAATCCAGTGCCTCACCCTCATTAGGCAAATTGAAGTTCTTGGCAATGGTGGAAGCAGATAGGATGAATTCCTTTGGAGACTCCTTCTTGGAGAAGGGAATTTTACAAGAGATGGACTTCTTGTCCTCTGAAAGGGTAGCAGTCTTCCAGAAAGTTTCAACTTCAGTAGGAAACATATAAGAGTATTGGGTTAAGAAGGGTTTGAGCCCAGCTTGGACGACCATGTCCATTACGTCCGTCAGGTTGATCTGAGTTTGTTCATATAGGAATTTCCAGTCGACAACAAGACCTTCAGTTACCTTGATGGTAGTTTCAGCAGAAGTAGATGATGATTTCTTTGGTGCCATTTTTTTTGTTTAAAACGAAGAAGATGAACTGAGATTTTCTGTTGTATTGAGAGAGATAAAGAGAGATTTGCAGATATGCGTGAATAGAAAGTAAGTTACTTTTTCTGCAGAGTTTGTGTTTTAAATGACACAGTAAAGAGTTTTTGAAACTTGTGTTATGTAGTCTTAGTAGGATTTAAACACGTGTAATAACTGTTGAATCTTAGCCATAAATTTATTAACTGCGGACGCGAGTTTTGTGTAAAAGAGAGAAGTTACATTTGGTAATTCTCATATATAAAGATTTGACATCCGAGTTAAAGAAAAATTAACGTTTGGTATTTTCAGAGTGTAACACACGCGCATGTTTGTACACTGACACGTACACAAACACGTGCTATCTCTGAACCGTCATTTTTAAAAAATTTGAGTACCCGCCAGTTTGATGTGATAGAGGCGTGTGAGTAGATTACAAAATAGACCTTTGAGTCTACCCACGACCTTGAAAGAAGTTTGAAAAATTTTATGCATGGCTTGTAACAAAATATTTTATAAATTTTTGATAAACTATTCAGCGCTTAGCTGATAAGATGGACGCTTGAAGTCAAAAGACTTTTCAATATTTTGAGCATTCAATATTTATGCAAACATAGAGCTGAGCGTTGATGATTATGCATCTGAAAATTTTATCATTGACGCTTACAGTTATGATCAAGTAAAAAAAATTTGTTTAAGAATATTGTGAGATATAACTTAAGTGGATTCCCCCTAAATTATATGCCTAATAAAATATGATGCTTCATGATCAAGCGTTTAAATCAATCATACCTAGTTCACTTCTCAAAGTGAGAAAACGTTGTTCATTGAGTGCTTTGGTGAAGATATCTGCCAGTTGTTTGTCAGTTCCAATGAAGTGCATGGAGATATCTTTCTTTTGAACGTGGTCACGAAGGAAATGGTATCTAATGTCAATGTGTTTGGTTCTTGAATGAAGAACAGGGTTTTGAGTCATGGCTAAAGCGCTTTGGTTATCACAATGAATGGGAGTTGGTCCTAAGATTGTTCCGTAATCTCTAAGTTGTTGCCTCATCCATAGAACTTGTGCACAACAACTTCCTGCAGCTACATACTCAGCTTCGGCTGTGGAGGTAGCTATGGATTGTTGTTTCTTGCTATGCCATGAAACTAACCTATCACCTAAGAATTGACAAGTACCACTAGTGCTTTTACGATCTATTTTGCAACCTGCAAAATCTGCATCTGAGTAACCGATTAGTTCAAAAGGAGAATCCCTGGGATACCATAAGCCCACATGTTGTGTGCCTTTTAGGTATTTAAGGATTTTCTTGGCAGCAGTCAAGTGTGACTCTTTAGGATCAGCTTGGAATCGTGCACACATACATACCGAAAACATAATATCAGGTCTACTGGCAGTGAGATAAAGAAGTGATCCTATGATACCTCTATAATTAGTGATATCAACTTTCTTTCCACTTTCATCTTTATCTAACTTAAGCGTTTGGCTCATTGGAATTTTTGAATATGATGCATTTTCCATACCAAATTTCTTAATCATATCTCGTGTATATTTAGCTTGGTTGATAAATATGCCATTAGGGAGTTGTTTAACTTGTAGTCCTAAGAAGAAGGTTAATTCACCCATCATGCTCATTTCAAATTGTTCTTGCATCATTTTCGAAAATTTCTCACACAGACGCTTATTAGTAGAACCAAATATAATGTCATCAACGTAAATTTGAACTAAGAGAATATCTTCATCATTGGTAATTTTAAATAACGTTGTGTCAACGCTGCCTTTTGAAAAACCTTTACCAATAAGAAAGATAGAGAGAGTGTCATACCATGCTCGAGGTGCTTGCTTAAGCCCATAAAGTGCCTTTTCGAGCTTGTAAACCATACCCTTACCATGATTGTTGATGAATCCTGGAGGTTGCTCCACATACACTTCTTCTTGGAGTTTACCATTCAGGAAGGCACTCTTTACGTCCATTTGAAATACTGTAAACTTGTTAAACGCTGCGTACGCTAGAAACATGCGGATTGCTTCAAGACGAGCAACAGGAGCGTAAGTCTCATCAAAGTCAATGCCCTCCTCTTGGCAGTATCCTTGAGCTACGAGTCTGGCCTTGTTTCTTACAACAATGCCGTCCTCATCCATCTTGTTTCTATATACCCATCTAGTTCCAATAACTCCTTGATGAGTTGGTCTTGGTACTAGCATCCAAACTTTATTTCGCTCAAACTGATTGAGCTCTTCTTGCATAGCTTCAATCCAACTTGGATCACTTAACGCTTCATCCACTTTCTTAGGTTCCATTTGAGATAGAAAGCTTGCGAACATAGCCTCATTAAATGTAGCGGCTCTAGTTCTAACTGGTGCTTCAATATCTCCAATGATTTGCTCAGGTGGATGGTCACGTAACCATAGTCTATCTGTTTGGAAGGGGTTTTGAGAATGAACAGGCGCTTGAGAATCATTCGCTTGACCATTCTCCTGCGTTGGCGCTTCAAGTTCACGATTCCTTCTTTGCTCTTGATGATCATTCTTTTCATGATCATCCGTGTTTCTTACATGATAATTTAGATTGATTTCACGAGTATTCTTAGGAGGAGGCACTGAGATCTCATCATCATCGTCAGTATTTCATCAATAGTAATTTTGGACGCTTGATGACATAGATCTTCAACTCCTACATCATTTACATTTACCTTACTCGGCTCTTGGTTAGCATCATCAAACACAACATGAATAGATTCCTCAACCTTCGATTTGATCTTATTGAGAATGCGAAAATTCTTTCCATTTTTGGCGTAGCCTAGAAAGATTCCTTCATCCGCTTTAGGATCAAAAGTCTTTAGGCTTTGGGATCCATTATTATGAATAAAACATTTAGAACCAAAGACGTGAAAGTATGAAATATTTGGCTTACGTCCCTTCCACAGTTCATATGGAGTTTTTCCATGCTGTTTGTTGATCATGCATCGATTTTGAGTGTAACAAGCAGTGTTGATCGCTTCGGCCCAAAATCTAGGAGCAAGCTTAGATTCAGCTAACATAGTCCTAGCGGCTTCCTTAAGCGTTCGGTTCCGGCGCTCAGCAACACCATTTTGTTGGGGAGTTCTGGGAGCTGAATACTCATGATGTATTCCATTTTCTGCACAAAACTTCTCAACAACCTTGTTAGTAAACTCAGTACCGTGATCGCTTCTTATTCTTGCAACCTTAAGATTTTTCAATGTTTGAAGTTGCCGAATAAGCGCTGTTAACTTGTCACATGTTTCATCTTTGGATGAAAGAAATTCCACCCAAGTAAATCTAGAGAAATCGTCTACTACCACTAAAGTATACTTTTTACCGCTTACACTGATTGTTTGAACAGGTCCAAACAAATCCATGTGAAGTAGTTCAAGTATTCTAGAAGTAGATAGATGAGGTTTTCTCTTGAAAGATGATTTAACTTGTTTACCCATTTGACAAGCGTCACAGAGGCGATCCTTATGAAATGGTCCATTTGGCAATCCCTCTACAAGATTTTGACTTATAAGCTGAGAGATTGTCTTAAAGTTGAGGTGATTCATTTTTCTATGCCATAGCCAACCCACTTTAGATTCATTTTTAGCAACAAAGCATGTTGGGTTGTTATCAAGTGTTGAACCCCAATCTACCAAATATACATTGTTATTCCTTTTTCCTTTTAGTTTAGTAGATTTAGTCTTAGCGTCGTTTATATAGCAATAGTCACTTGAGAATATGACTTCAAAGCCTTTATCGCAAAATTGACTTATGCTTAATAAATTGTGCTTTAGACCCTCAACAAAATAAACATCACTTATCATGATGTCCCCCTATGCACAGTACCTATACCTTGGTTTTACCTTTGGAGTTATCACCAAATACAACCTGAGGACCATTGGCAGCTTGATAGTTGATCAGAAGATCTTTGGAACCTGTCATGTGCCTTGACGATCCACTATCAAAATACCAAACAGATGTATTGACTTTAGCTCTAGGTACCTGCAATCAAAAGGGAAGTTCTATTTCTGTTTAGGTACCCATTGTTGCTTGGGTCCTTCAACATTAGTATCCTTGTTAGTGTTAATTAGAACTTTAGGAATCCAAATTTGCCTTGTCTTCATAGTAGGAATATTGGCCTTTTTGGTTTCACCTTGTGCTGTGTGTAATTTTTGGATGTATAATAATATCCACGATTATAATAATAGTCATAATCATAATTATCATAGTATCGATAATATGATCTTGACTGTTTTGGATATCGACGCTGGTATTTCCTTGGCTCTGGCTTGAGTTGCACGTTTGGTGCTAGACGCTTAGCGCTTGATTCACAGTGACTAGATTTATCCTTAGCTTTTTGAGCGTTTGGATGAGTCTGTCTTTGTGGATCATTTGCTTTAGCCTTACCCTTGTCTGAGTTAGTTTTGACTTTCTCATTTGGCCTCTTACCATTGTCCCTTGGTTCATTTTGAGTTTGACCTTGTGAACCTTTCTTAACAAAGAAAACACCCTTTCCTTTGTTGTTTGCCGTAACATTAGGTTTGTTTGGTTGTTTACCGAATTCATTGCATCCTAAACCGGTCTTTTCTCCAAACAACCTTGTTATTTCAGTCACATTGTCGAGCTTTCTGGATGCTTTGGACAACGATGAGATGAGCTGTTCTGACTTGGCAAGTCTAGCCATCAGATCAGCTTCTCTCTTGACTATTATATCAATATCACCTCTCAATTGAATAACTTCACTCTCAAGCGATTGGTTTTTCTCAATGCACTGTTGCTGAATTTGCAACTCTGCTCTGAGCGTTACTTTATCGTTTGTGAGTGATGAAATAATAGCGAGATCATTTTGATATATTTTGGCAGCTTCTTGACATTCATTGTAATATTCTTTGACTTTGTCAAGTAATTCATCATAAGAAAGAGGAATTGATAATTCATTGATTACCTCAGGGGACGCTTCATCATCTCTGGCCATGAGACATATGAGCGCTGAGTCATCTATCGGCTCATCATCATCACTACTTTCGTCTGATGATTCTAAATCTTCAGGTGCTGATGCTGGTTCTGATTCCGCAAGCAAACCTTGTTGTCGAAGGTTGCTCCTGAATTGGTTTCTATCCAAGTAATCCTGCCTTGAGGGCTTGGATACATTTGGATAGGGACAATTTACCTGGTAGTGCCCCGGTTTCCTGCAATTATAACAAAGATTGGTTTTCATTTTTTGTTCACTTGTTAGCCTTGCAGTGTGTGGTTTAGAAACCACTGGAGCTGGAAGATTTTGAGTAGACGCTTGATATTGGGTAGGCGCTTGAGGTAAAGGAACAGAATATTGAGGCGCTTGAAACTGTTGTTGTATGGGAGAAGGCGCTTGATATGAACTTTGTCCTTGATTATTAGGACCTTTTCCTTTCTTTTCATATCTCAAGAACTTCCTGAATCTATTCAGCAAAGCCAACTCTTCTTCCTCATTAATGTCCGAATTCTTTCCTTTGTTACCCGATTTGCCTTTGATTGATGCAATGAGCGCTCCAGATTCAATCACTGGATTACTCACAATGTCACTAGCAGAGTTCAACTCGAACTCAAAAGCTTTTATCTCTGAAAAGGCATCTTCTGGAGTTAAGAGATCCAGCATGTTTGATTCTCTCATAGCTGTTGTCTTCATCAAGAATTTACTTGGTAGACTTCTAAAGATCTTAACCACCATTTCTCGATTCTGTAAGTCCATTCCCAATGACGTAAGTTCTGTAACAAGAGCTGTGAATCTTATATCCAATTGCTCTAGTGTTTCATTGGGTAGCATCTTAAATCCGTTAAACTTTTCCTTAGCAATGGAAAGTTTGTTTTCTTTGATTTGAGCTGAACCACCACAGATTGTAGCCAGCTTATCCCATATTTCTTTAGTCGTTTTGCAAGATTTGATTTTATTGAATAAGTTATCATTATCACCAATAGCCGTATACAGAGCGTTGCGACCAACATTGTCCAAGTTAGCTCTTCGACGCTCATCTGGAGACCATTCTTGTTTTGGTTTTTCAACGTAACCATCAGGGGTTTCTTCTGTGGCTCCAGGCGCTCTTGTGATAACTTTGTATATTTTGATTGGCCCATCTGAAATAATATCGCACATGTCATCATCGCATGAACATAAATACGTAAATGCTTTGACTTTCCATGTGTCAAAATTTGATTCTGTCAATTTGGGAACTTTAGCAAATGCCATATCTAAGCTTTAAAAAAGCAACTAGATTTTGAAAGAAAAAGATCTAAACAAGCAGTTATGCTTGGAAATTTTAAAATTTCAAAATTAACCGCTCTGATACCACTTGTTGGTCCCAAGTGGCATACGAAAGGGTCTAGAAGGGGGGGTTGAATAGACCCTTTAAGTCTTTTTCGACTTAAAAAGGATTTCGTATTAAACGTATTTGGACGCTTGAAAAGATAGGCGCTTGAAGAGTATGACGCTTCACCTTAGCGTTCACATAAGATATTTGAGACTTTGTGAAGCGTCTAATGAAGACTGTTTTATAAAGTTAACTTAGACTTCAGGAATTGAATACTTTGACCTTGTAGGTTAAGCGTTCAGTTCTTTTAATCAGGGTTAGCACAGCGGAATGATTTTGGAGTCTTCTCTTTGAAAGTTTTAGCGTCACAAGATGTTTCTTAGGTGCTTAGCTTTTGATTGTGTTTTACTTATGCAGTGATATGATAGATGAATGAAATGACTGAAAAGTAAATAACACAATATTTGTAAGGTTCGTTGGGTGGTGTAATCCCAACTACGTCCTTCTTCTCCTTTGCACTTGGAGGCAATCCACTAAAATGATTCTCAAAGAATCACACAGAATCTTCTACAAATTAGGGAGAGATGGATGTCGATGACTTGAGCTCCTTGATCACACAGATTTCTGCTTCAAATCACTTCAACCCTCTTGCTTCTTTCACCCAGAAATGATGCAAGTATCCAACTTCGACTTCACACAGATCGCGAGGCTTGGATGGGATTTTCTAAAAGGTTTGTTTGATTTTGATGAAGTTCAAACAACTTGGTAATATCTCAGTAGGAATCTGGTTTCTGCAAAAAGAATGTTTGAGATATTTGTTGACTGTCTCAGGAATATAAGAAAAGCAATTTGGATGTTTCTTGAAGTTTCTGGCTTTTCTGAGAATTTAAGGAATGAGATTTTAATGCAACAGCAATTTGGCTTTGATAAAATTGTTGCTTCTATTTTTTGTTTGTTGTTGAAGTCCTATTTATAGGTATTCTTGGAGAAAGTGTCCGTTTGACACATGCACTGGCGCGTGTCTCTCACTTTCGCGAGTGAACAGCTTTTGTCCTTTTTCCTGAAAATCTGCTGCACGAAAGTTGGTGCTGCAGTCTGAGATAGTTGACAGTCCAATAGGGTGGCTTCTCCGTACGTCTGACATTGCTTATCATATTAAATGCTCTTATCAACATTTAATGCATTTGAAATTAATACCCGTTGGTATTTAATGCTTTGAGAATATTTGCATTAAACTCCTTCTGGACTTAGAAGTAAATTCCGGTGAAATCACTTCTGTCCCATAAGGTAACGCTTGATATAGCTGGCCAAAGTGGACGCTTGGAGACTGTATCTATCTTCTGAGATCAGGCGCTTGAGTCTTCGAACTTTACCACTGATAAACTCACTCAGAAATCATCAGACGCTCAGCCTAAGACTATTTTGCCTAACACTCTAAAGTAAGATAACAAAGCCTAATAAATCTATTACAAGTCTAACGCTTCAAAGCCTATACAAGTTTTCTACAAAAAATAAACTTACAACTTTTTGGGGTCTAACAAAAACTTAATTGTCATCATCAAAACTTCTAACATGAAATTCCTAGCAGGCATATTTTAAATATTGCTAGAGCTCTTCTTTTTCAATCTCATGTACCAATTAAATATTGGGGAGAATGTGTGGTTACAGCTTCATATCTTATTAACAGAAGTCCTACACCATTATTGAAAGGAAAAACTCCTTTTTATATCCTTTATAACAAATCACCTAAAATTTCACATTTGAGGGTGTTTGGCTGTCTATGTTACTCAAAGGTTTTACACCAAGTAGACAAATTCTTGCCAAGGTCTAAAGCTTGTGTGTTCATGGGGTTTTCTTCTACACAAAAAGCTTACAAATTGCTTGATCTTAGTACTAGCATTTTTATCTATTCCAGAGATGTTATTTTCTTTGAAGAGATTTTTCCTTTTGCTGTCTCTAATCCTAATCCATCAATTCACAACTTTGTTGAAATCCAAAGTGATTACTTATCTGATGATTACACTCACTTACATACTGAATCTTCATCTACTCAACCTGCTAATCCAGTAGATAATGCTTCTACTAACATCCAAATTGATGAAAATCCTCTAAGAAGATCCACAAGAGACATTAGACCACCTGTATGGACTAAGGTTATGAATGTCCTTCTATACCTACTGCAGATGTGCTACACACAACTACTCATCCTCTGAGTAATTATGTAGACTACTCCTTAGTATCTCCTAATTATGTGAGTTTTTTTACTACTTTATCATCTGAAAATGAACCTTCTTCATATCAAGAAGCTATGTCTAATCCCAAGTGGCAGGAAGCTATGATTCAGAAAATGAAAGCTTTACAGGTAAATAAAACTTGGGAGGTTGTTACTCTTTCTGCTGGAAAAACACCTATTGGATGTAAATGGGTGTACAAAATTAAATACAACTCAAATGGAACTGTGGATAGGTACAAGGCTAGACTTGTACCCAAAGGCTTCACTCAAAAAGAAGGCCTTGATTACACTGAAACCTTCTCTCCAGTAGCCAAAATGGTTACTGTTAGGTGTGTTATTGCTTTGACCTCTATCAAAAGATGGCCTATCTTTCAAATGGATGTCACTAATGCTTTTTTACAGGGTGATCTTCATGAAGAGATTTATATGGCTCTCTCTCAGGGCTTTAGCAATCAGGGGGAGTATGATGCAAATCCTAGGGTTTGTAGATTGCTAAAGAGTTTGTATGGCTTGAAACAAGCACCTAGGCAATGGAATTGTAAGTTTTCTGAAGCAATGAAACAAGCTGGTTACTTACAATCTTTGAATGATTATTCATTATTTACAATGAATTAGGGGGAGGATATTGTTATTCTTCTTGTGTATGTGGATGGCATACTCATCACAGGCAATAACTCTAAATTGATTAATGAGATAAAGTGTTTTTTACAAACTAAGTTCTTTATGAAGAATTTAGGCAATTTGAAATATTTCTTAGGGATAGAGGTTGCAAGGTCTTCCAAGGGAGTTGTGTTAAATCTAAGAAAGTATGTTATTGATCTTTTGAAAGAAGTTGGTTTGACTGGTTGCAAACCTCTAAGTGTTCCTATTGAACCTAGTACTAAGCTTACTAGTTCTGAATATGATAAAAGTAAAGATGTCACCATTGTTGATCCTGTCTTAGAAGATAAAACAAGCTATCAAAGGTTAGTAGGTAAGTTAATCTATTTGAGCTCAACTAGACCAGATATCAGTTTTGTTGTTCAAAATCTAAGTCAATTCATGCATTGTCCAAAATTATCTCACATGGAAGCTGTGAAAAAAGTTTTGAGATACATTAAAGGCACTGTTGGTTTGGGTATTTTGTTATCATCTAACAGTGATTTAAAGCTTGAAGGTTGGTGTGATTCAGATTGGGCTAGTTGCCCGATGAGCAGAAAATCCCTTACAGGTTTCTGTATTAAACTTGGAAGCTCTCTAATCTCTTGGAAAACAAAAAAGCAAAGTACAGTCTCCAGGAGCAGTGCTGAGGCAGAATACAGATCTATGGCTACTGCATCATGTGAGATCACTTGGTTACAAAGACTATTTGAAGATCTTGGAGTTAAAGCTCTTAAACCAGCCATATTAAGATGTGATAATAAGGCTGCTTTACACATATCATCAAATCCAGTGTTCCATGAAAGGACTAAACACATAGACTTAGATTGCCACTTTGTTAGAGGAAAATTGCAAGATGGAAGCATTAAAACTGAGTTTGTTAGCACTGATCAGCAACTTGATGATATACTAACCAAACCTCTATGGAAAGCTCAATTTCAGCATCTAGTGTTCAAGCTTGGTGTTTTTAATGTATATGCTAACACCATGCTTGAGGGGGAGTGTCAATGAGGTGAGTATCGAGCTGTAAAAGCTTAATCAAGAAAGAGATATCCAGCTGGCAAGATAAATCAAGAAGAGGAGCCTTAAGTTTGTTGTAACCGTTCTGTTAATAGTTAGTTATTTTATCTTACTTATAAATAGATGTATCTTTCTGTATAAAGAGATATAGCAGAGTTAATATTTCATTCCAAGTCGTATAAACTCTTTTGAATCAATACAATGAATTTCTCTTCCTTTATATCTTTACAATTCTGATAATGTGACATTTGGGCCATCTGAGCCTCAACATATGCTGAATGACTATTGAATCTATGGCATATGGGTCGCTGGGTCGGTAATCAGGGTCGTGTTACGATTTCACTAGATATTTATCATAAAATCATAAAATAATAATCAGCCGTAATTGTTAACTGTTGACCAGGAAAGAGTATAGAGATGAATATTTATACTCATCAATATATATATATAGTCATTAAATCAAAATAAAAAGGTTAGGAAAACAATTCATGTACTCCAGTGAAGTTGGATACAAAAGTATGCTAGGAAAACTTTTATTTATTTTCTTATGTTTAAAGAGGAAAACAACAAGTTACATATACAAATTGGTTTTGTTCTGCAAATGATAATTGAAATCTTAAACGAGGCTTTTGGTCCATAGTAATAGGACACAAATATCACTATAACTTGCTCTTGAATTAGACATTAAATCACTATAACTTACTCAGGTTATTCATGCCCTCATTGGGCCTAGAACGGGAAATGAATTTATTACTTCCGAGTGTTATGGTAGTGCGCATGCCGGGACTCGGGAAGAATTTTGGGGTAATTTGGAGAATATGAGTGCGTTTGTTAATAAACCCTGGTTGGTGACCGGGGATTTTAACGATATAATGGTTGCTCATGAGAAAAGAGGAGGTCGGATGGCGAATTTAGCTCGGTGTACTAGATTCAATAACATGATCAACAATTGTAATCTTATTGATTTAGGATTTCAAGGGTCCCGCTTTACGTGGCATCGAACGGTGGATGGTGGTGGTATTATTCGGGAAAGATTGGATAGATCGCTTGCTAATCAAGATTGGAGAATGAAATTCCCGGAGGCTTTGGTCCTTCATCTCCCTCGGACTTCATCGGATCATAATCCTATTTTAACATGTTTTGAAGGGATTCATGGTGACTCTAAAGGGATGGGCCTTTTCGTTTTGAGTTGGCTTGGGTTTCTCACCCAAGTTGCAAAGATGTGATAGCTAATGTTTGGAACGATTCTATCTCGCTAGTTGAAGCAATCTACAAACTCCCAAAGGCTATGAAGACTTGGAATAAGGATGTTTTTGGGAACATTTTTAGTAGGAAAAAAGAGTTGAAAGCCCGTATCCATGCGATCCAAAGGAGCCTATCTTCTCACGAGAATGATAATCTTGTGCAATTGGAAAAGAAGTTAATTAAGGAGCTTAATGCTACTCTCAAGCAAGAGGAGGAGCTTTGGTTTCAAAAGTCTCGGGTACAATGGCTTGTCTTGGGTGATGACAATACTCGTTTCTTCCATTCGACAACGATTGTCCGCCGTCGAAGGAAAAAGATGAATTTGTTGAAGATTGATGGGAATTGGTGTTCGGATGAAGAGACTATCAGACACCTTGTGTTTGATTATTTTCGCAAACTCTTTGCTACTTCTACTAGCCGAAACAGTAGCCTCCCTCTAAGCCATTTTCTGAGACGGCTAAGTAAGGAGCAAAGGGATGCCTTAGAGGCTTGGCCTTCTAACAAGGAGATATATAGTGTGATGCACTTTCTTAGACAACACAAAGCCCCGGGTCCGGATGGATGCCACGCCTTCGTGTATCAAATTTTTTGGAATATTGTCGGAGACTCGACTTGTGATTTTGTGATGGAGGCCTTTCGAACTTGCAAGTTTGGTGATAGGGTGGGAGGAGCTCTCATTTGTCTGATCCCGAAAATTGATAACCCGAGTATGGTGTCCCAATTTAGACCGATCTCTCTCTGTAATGTCATTTACAAGTTAATCACCAAAACAATAACCCTTAGATTGAAAGGTATGATGAATGATTTGGTCTCACCGAATCGATCTAGTTTTATTACGGGGCGTAACACTCATGATAACATATTCATTGTTCAGGAATTTGTTCATGGCTTTAGACACATGAAGAGCCGTAAGGGAGGGATGATGATCAAGATCGACTTGGAGAAAGCGTAAGACAAAGTTAAATGGAAGTTTGTGGAGGAAACCTTGCAATTCTTCCAATTTCCGCCACCACTCATCTAACTAGTCGTGTTTTGCATCCGTAGCTCCAAACCACAGGTCCTTTGGAATGGAGTCCCTCTTCAAGAATTTAGTATGGAATGTGGTTTGAGGCAAGGTGACCCACTATTCCCATATTTATTCGTTCTATGCATGGAGAGACTCGCTTATTGCATTGAGGAGGCAGTCGCGAATAAACTTTGGGATCCTATTCCGGCTTGCAAAAGGGGCCCATTTTTCTCTCATATGTTCTTTGCAGATGATTTAATCCTACTTGTGCGAGCCACCCGAAAGAATACAATAACTATCAAGGTGGTTATGCAAAAATTTTGTGATGCTTCTGGACTTGTGATTAACAAAAACAAGTCCAAAATGTCCTTTGCTCAATGCACTAGACGGTGGGATAGGAGGTGTATTTCGATGGAGATGGGGATTGCGTGTACGGATAATTTGGGTCGTTACCTTGGCGTACCCATTGTCCATGGTCGATCTACCCCAAGGGTTTATAGAGAGTTGTTGGATAAGGTCCAGGCCCGACAAACTACGTGGAAAGCGAAATTGTTAAACATGGCAGGACGAACAACACTTGTGAAATATGTCATGGCGGCCCTCCCGGTACATACCATGCAAAGTGCTTGGCTACCACAAGGTACGTGTAACCATCTTGACTACTTGAGCAGGGCATTTCTTTGGGCCACTACTGCAAACCCGAGGAAGATGCACTTGGTTAAATGGAAGAGAGTGGTGAAGGAGGACAATGGTGGTTTGGGAATTCGCACAACAAGAGACAAACGCTGCTCTTCTTGCTAAAATCGGGTGGAAACTGGTGGCGCGGGAAAAAGCTATATGGAGTGAATTATTTCAGTGAAAATACCTACGTAAGGTAGACATACTTGACTGTGAACCACGCACGTATGATTCGGCGCATTGGAAAAGGATAGTCAAGAGTACAAAACCGGTGGAAAATAACATCCGATGGCGTATTGGAAATGGAGATACAGTTTCCTTTTGGTTCGATAGATGGGTTGAAAACAAAACTCTTTGTGAGCTTGTCAATGATGATATATTGGATGAAGAAGTCCATTAGAATGTCTCGGATGTCTTGAGTGAAAGGGGAGAATAGGACACGTATAAGATCAAAACGCTACTTCCGGACCACATCCTTAAACGCATATCAGAGACGCCTAGACCTCTACGACTCGACACCTCCAATGTTCGGGTTTGGTGGGGTACATGTAATGGAAACTTCTCGTGCAAATCAGCCTATGACACCATTGTAAGCAAGAGGGAGAGTTCGGAGCAAACTGATAGAAATTGGAGATGGATTTGGAAGCTCAAATGCCCAATCAAGGTAAAAAAGTTTCTTTGGCTCATTAATCACAGTAGCTTGGTTACGAATCAATTTCGGTTCTATAGACATATTTTCGAGTCGAGTAGTTGCCTGAGGTGTGACCATGAGTGCGAAGATATCACCCACGCACTTAGAGGTAGCATGGATTCTCGGGAAGTTTGGGAATTCCTCATCCAACCGTCACAATTCATGGAATTTCTCCACATCCCATCTACGGATTGGGTTGAACAAAATTTGAGGAAAAAGTTCAATAATATTATTGTACCGCATATCAAGTGGAAGGTGGTGTTTCTTACAACTTTATGGCTGTTATGGAAAAGGAGAAATGAATTTGTGTTCGAGCAAAGCAAGATGCGATTGAGAGAGATGATTCAAAAAATTAAATTCATCGCAATCGATTGGACTAGAGCTTTCCCACAGAATAACAATATTGGAAGGGAGGTGGACACAGGGGACTCACTGGGATAAGTCACGCATTGGTTGGTACAAGCTCAACACAGATGGTAGCTATTTCAAAGAGACAAATAATGCGACGGCGGGGGGTGTTGTGCGGGATCACAACGAAGAATGGTACTTCGGATTTAGTCGGAATCTTGGGGATCGACAAATGAGGCAGACTTATTAGCACTAATGGAAGGGCTTCAACTTGCATGGAATAGAAGAATCCAAAGACTTGAGATAGAGACGTACTCAGAAGTGGCTTTGAAGCTTGTCCAAAGCGCTAACACAGCAATCCACCCCTATGGTGAGATCATTACGCATTGCAGAAACTTGTTACGACTGCCATGGGATGCGACTATTAGACACATCAAGAGAGGAGGCAATATGTGTGCGGGCACACTGGCTAAAATGAGACATCAAATTCAAGGTTTGAGGATTTGGCATGAGACTCCTTTGGAGTTGGAGCATATTGTTGTTCTTGATATGTAATTTTGATTTTGTCGTTGTTTAACCGAAAAAGAAAAAAAAATCTTTAAAGACCTTAAGCATATGTAAATTTATAGAGGAAAGGGAAAATAACAATTACTTACCAAAAAGAAAAAGGGTAAATGATAATTCACCCCACAAATTTCGTGTTTTAGACAAATTACCCTACGGTAGTAATTTAGAAACACTTTGCCTCCTCAATTTACATCCATGGCCCACAATGACATTTTAAAATCATTTTTTTTTACTGAAAACTCCTCATTGTCACCCGCTGTCGTGTCATTTGGAACTCTTGATTTCAATTGCTACATCAAGAATAAATATTGTGCTTCATTATTGCAATTCTCAACCATTTTATCAATTTTACGTATTGTGATTGAGATTACTTGTAGTAAAAGTATTACCATTTGATTTACCTCCACTATTAGCAATAATATGTCTGTGTGTAATTTTTTCATATAAAAATGTTACGATGCCCTTTGCTTGGTTTTGACAGGAAATAAGGGGAAAATGCGTGTGTAATGTTTGACGAAGAATTTTTTTCGGGCAAAAGATTGATAAAAATGTCATTAGAACATCGCCTTGTAATAAATGTAAATTCAAAGGACAAAGTATTTTTAAGTTATTTTTTAGGAAAAATTATACGCAGACTCCCTCACTTATTGTGTAATTATCAAAACTCGTTTTCACTTATTGAAAATTACTAACACACTTCCTCATGTTAAGGATTTGTTACAATTACACGACATATGTTTAACAATTCTTACAATTTTACCAATGTAAATCTTACAAATAGACACATTGAGGAGATGTATTGGTAATTTTCAATAACTGAGGGTGAATTTTGATAGTTACATAATAAGTGAGGGGTCTGTGTGTAATTTTTTGTATTTTTTTTTAAGTAATGTACTAAATCAGTGCAGTTTGGGGGTGGAGTTCCATTTATCCTAAAGTGAAAAAATAAAGTAAGGGTCAATAACTTATATACAAATACTACCACTTCTTAATTTGGAAGAATCCTATGGTTACTCAAATACCTACAAAGGAAAATACACGTGGCAAATTATGATTGGATTCAAACTACACTCCACAAATTTTAGAACCTTCCGATATCAAATATTATTTTTCCTATTTCTTTCGTACTTAGGAGTTAAACTTAAATTAGGAAAGAATTCTCTCTCCTAAAGCCTTCTAGATTTAGGAGATATGATATTACATTTATAAATACTACGTACTAACCTTTCCTTTTATTATAAACTACATACTAATTAGCCTAAACACTTGACTATACCTTCTTCTTTCTCTTGTCTTTTCGTTCTTGAAAACTTATCGATGGGAAAAATCATTAAAGATTCGACAAATATGAAACGTGCAACGACAATGGTGAGAAGAATTTCCAAGAAAAAGAAGCGGGTTGTGACAACAATCGATAGTATGCCAAAAGAATTAATCGGTGAAGTCTTAGCTCGAGTTGCATCTGCTTCATTCACGGATATGTTTAGTGCCAAATTGAGGTATATATATTGATTCTATATTTGTGTTTGTATGAAGATATATTTATTGTTCTTACTAGTTATACGTTGATTTCTTTAGGATCTGTATATTTAATGTCATGATGAAAAGATAGATTTCGTTAATTGCATGTTCCAATATGGATCGCATGGGATTTGATAGAGGGCATTAATAAAATTTGCATTAGCGTGGACTAGGGTTGATATGCACATGATTTAGGTTTAATATCTGTTCTTGAAATTTTAGGTTAATTTCTTGAATTTTCAGATTTGGAATTATGAACGATTTCCTTCCTATAGTTAGATCATATGTACACCTATATATATATAATATACATATTCTTTCAGTGTCATGGTATATAGGCATCCAGGTCGAGATCAAATATTTTATTTTTATTTTTTTGTAATTATAAAAAGAAATAGTAAAATTTGCTTGTTCATACATTTAAGCGAAAAGAATTTCAGAAAATAAAAAGATAGGTGAATATCGAATTCAGAATATGTGGAAATAAATAGAACAAATCCCAAATTATAATTTTGAAGAGTCTGATTAATAATCCTACATTTATTGTTTACAAAGTGCACTTTCCTTCTTAAATTAAGGGAATATTTTCTCTACGTGTTTCCTTAATTAGTTACAAAATAGAGAACTTTAGGAAATATTTTGTTCATGAAGTATTAGCTTTAATTGCAATGTGCATATCTTGTTATTTTTATTTTTCTTGATTATTTAGTGGTAAAAGAATCTGTGAATGAATTAAGAATATTATGCTATTCTTTTACCTCTAATTATTTATAATGTTTGTATTAATTCTCACATTTTCATTAATTTTGTTATATACAGCTGCAAAACCTTTCATCAAGTTGCAGAGGATAGATACATATATAAACATGTCTCATTGAACAATTTTCCAATAGTAGCATGGAGCCCTCTCAATGAAATGCAACAAGTTTTCTTGACTAAATGTGAAGAATGTGAGAATCCAAATCTCATTTTTAGACAAGCAGTGGTAAGTTTATACATCATAGCAAATAATATGTTTTTTTAATTTTTGTCTGCCCTTAATTAAATATAGTCCTAACTCCTAATTAATATTTTATGTAATCTTATTTTATTTTTCTAGGTCGATTATTTTGGTGGCGAGCAACTTGAATCAAGACTTATAATTAGGCGCCTTGACAAAGCTATCCAATTAGGGCACATTGGAGCATTTTATCTTCGATGCATACTTCTGATTTTCAGTGGTAATAATGAGTTGAAAGAAAGAGGTGTGGAGTCGCTTATTAACATGAAGAAATGCAAGAAATATGGAAGCGACTTGAGAGCGTATCGGGATGAATTGATTGGAATATTGAATATGATTTGGGTGGAAAATTCAGTTTTGGAAGACCGTCCAATATGTTGTATCATGAGAGATGACCACGAGAAGAGAAGAATTTGGGCAGACATCAATGAAGATGAAGCTACATATTGTGAAGCTTGCGATATTGACAACGAGATTCGTTTAATTAGTAGTTTTTTTCCTCACTTGTAAACGAAAGTTTTCTCTCTTCTATCGATTGTATAAAACATTATTATTTTATTGTTATTATTAATAATGTTTTGTGTATAATTTACTCAACCTATTTTCTTCTTCTTCTTTTTTTTTTTTTTTTTTGTTTTGTATGACTCTGTAATAACAACATGATCATCAAAATACTCAACCATTTTATTTATAATTGTACAAGATGATCACGGAATAAAGAGATACTATCTAGTCATCTACATCCAAATAAAAATTGATGTAGAACTTGAAAGTGGAGCCTCTAATTAAAAGATAAAAATATCGACTCAAACTAAGCAACTTAATTGATAATAAAATATGTAAACTGTAAAGTATGGTTCTGATTTAAAATTTTAAAATGTAATAATTCAGTCGCTATCAGACAAGTTAAGTTGCATCTGTTTTGTAATTACGTGAAGATCACAAAGAAATTAGAAAAGAAAAAGGATTAACATGATAATATAAGTATTATATATATATATATATATATTATTTTTTTTGTAAAAAAGGAAAATTCAAGAATCTAAATATATTATTGTGGCATTTTGAATTTGAACTCGAGACCTTTCACACAATGTGAACGGTGAATACCACTGTACCAACATATCCGTTATGTCTTGGGTTAAATATTATATTTTCTGTCCTCTGCTTTGTAAACAAATATTGGTGATTGTCATCAAGATATTTGTATCAGCATAAGTTAAGCCCATGTAATGGTTAGGCTTGGCCCACTGGAAATATTTTAAAATGCTTGGGCTTGGACCATTAGGCCTAATTTGTCACGCGATTAAGAAGTTAAAAATCCGCTTTCGGACTTTAATTTAGATTTTTTAAAAAAATATATATATTTCTTTTTGTATAATTTTAATTTAGTTTCTTTGGGTTGAAAAATCCGTTTGATGAATAACAATTCAGTTTTATGGTTTAGAGTCGAACTTATCCCTAAATATCATTAAATTTACTAAAATACCAAACTATCCGCGTGTTTTGTAAGTCGGGTAGAGTCATATATTTGATCCGACCCGACGACCCGATCAGTGGAGACCATCTATAATAGGACACGTGGCACCATCTGGTTGGTTCAATTATCAAATCATAAATAGTAAATTTTCAGCACTAAAGACCAACATTTATTACCACCATAACTTCTTTCGTTTCGGACTGCGACCAAATCTAAGAGTAATTAACTTATTTTGTGACCAATTATATAGCAAATTTCACTCTTTTAGTGAATTACAGTTGGATTCGGTCGAATCAAATTTGGACTAAAATTTTTCTCATAGTAGTTCAATCTTATAAATTAAGTTATGTTTATAATTAATTCTATCTAACTAGATCCGTAGACAATTCGACTTCATCGAGTTCATTTTATAGTCTGCTTCACTTGGATTCCGAGTCAATCCATTTAGGTTGTAGAGTTGGTTTGGATTTATCTAGCGATATTCGAGCCAAATGAACTTCACAACAAAGTTGCAAATTTAATCCTTTTATAATAATTATTTACACGAGTTAAGTAGGGGTGCCCTTGAGCCGAGCCTAGCCAAGCCCAATTTCTGAGCTCGAGCTCGTTCAAACTCGACGAGCTTGAGAAACATGAGCTCAAGCTCGAGCTCAGAAGAAAAAATTAATTTTCTTTAATTTATATGTTATTATTAATTTTGTATTAATATATATATATAATTAAATATAATCATCATAAATATTTAATAATTAATACATATATAATGTTATAAGATATTATATTATATATATGTATATAGTAAAAAATAAATAAAATATTATAATATATATATATATATATTTAAAAAAAATTATTTTTTATCAGGCTCGGCTTGCGAGCCTTCGAACAAGTATAATAGGGCTCGAGCTCGGCTCGACAGAAAAGCTCAGCTCGTTAAGATCGGCTCGAGCTCAAGTTGAGCTTTTTTCGAGCAGCCTCGCATCGTTGCGCACTCCTAGAGTTGAGTGTCCAATTGATGAGTCAACCCTATTTGATGAAACTACTCCATGAATTGTACTTATCGGAAAATTCTTTGGTACATTCGTTGTGAGATCCAGTTGCATAAATCAAAATACACCAAAAATAATAAAAAATGTGTATTTAATATTAAAAACACATTAAATATTTTTTATTTTTATTTTTTGTATGTATTGGTGTATGCAATTAGGTCCGTGCATCCAAGAATTTTGTTAAGTTCCGCACTAACTGCAAAGTTAAATTAAGAATTATACTCCAACAAAGGATTCTTCCTGTCAAGCACTGCATTTGCTCCAGTGTAAAATGGCAATGGATCAGCGCCACCAATCCGCCACCACCTCCGCAGCCGTCACACTCACCAAACCGCTTCATTGCATCGTCAAGCTCGGTCAGCACTCTGTATGCTATACGTACATCATCTCGATTTTATATTTTTAATATATCATCTCGATTTAGCTAGGTTAATTAGTCAATTAATTAAGTTAATCCGAACTGTTTAACCCTAATGCATTGACTACTGTTTCGGAGATCCAACTTTTAGTGTTCTGATAGCACTTTTTGATTATTAAATACCGTTTGGTATTCTCAAACCTTAGTGCAGGTGCAGCTCAGTTAGGTAAATGATATTGGCATACCATTGATTTAGGTCGATTTTGGGATCGAATTCGTATAAGCACACCAAGTAACGGACCAAGATTATAGACTGCACTCAATAATAGCTAAACTGCCTGCGTCCGTACTTGAGGAGCAAGTCTAATATAGTTCAGCTAAATAATGTGCTTCTAGCTCGGAGGTTCGTACGATATGAGACTAGACCAAATTTATATGAATGGAACTTACTTCTAAGTCTATAAGCAAGAATATTGGGGAATACGATGCTAGGCTAGGAGATTGCTCAGTTTAGATTGTGAACCCCAAATATGTGTTGCACAATCCCTAAATATGTGTTGAGAAAGGGTATTTGTAGATGTCCATGTTGTACGGTCCTGACAACTACAACTGGGTCATCCGGATGATGCCACATGGCATGTACGAACGGTCACGATTTAGGATTGTGGGTCGGTCCATGGATCGAGGATCGACCCGACCCGGATCATCCTAGGACACGCTGATCTTGTAGCGTAATGCAAATTCGGAAATTTATAAGGACCCTCGTGCAACTATATGAGGGACCATTATGTAAATAAGTTCAGGGATCTTTCTGCAATATATAACTGAACATTATTTGCTATATCAACTATGCTCTATTTTAGAGCACTAATGTTTTGGATTACGGATAATCTAGGTTTCCAGTAGTTCTGATGCAATGTGAAGACTGTTGTGTGGAATTAAACTAATAGGTATTGATAACGGGAACTAATTCATTAGATTCTTTATTTTGATTTCATGTGTGGATTTTGTTTGAACAAAAACAGTCATCTGAGTACTATTTCATCAAACATGTTTTTGATTATGTACCTTATGTGATAGATAATTCATATAAGATGAAAAATGCATGTTTAGTTGTCTGTGTGTATCTATTGGAAGTTTTCCGCAAACTAGCAATTTACTTGGTGCTGTTTTATTTTTGGATGCAGGGGGTGCTGCAATCACCTTGAAAAATGAGTTGGAGACTATAAACGAGGAGAACCTTAATATAGTTTCATCACAGCTCAGGCAAGCAATGATTTCCGGTCCTTGTTGCGGAATGGATTGGAGCAGAAGGCCTGGATCATTGGAAGTTCCAACTGTTGTTGATGATTTTGATGATGTGGAATCGGACTCCAAGAAGTTTATAGTTGTTCATGGTGCAGGTTAGCATTTTAGCTCGATTTGCTATGTTACTGATCTACATCAGGAATTTGTTGCTGATTTTGTTTGTGATTTCTTTTATATAATTTCCAATACTTAAAGTGGGTAAAGAATGCGTCACCTTGTTTGAAAGGCTAGCACTGTCAACATTACAGAAACTTGTGGAGCACTATGTGAGGCAATTTTTTTTTTCTGGAAATATATTTCATGGACGAGAATATTTTATTTATTTGTTTTGGAAGAAAACGAGATTATGTTAAACATGAATCTATTGGTACTGAAATTGAAATTAGACGGATAGTTCAAATAGAATTTCTCTGTAATCTGTCAACTCCTAGCTCGCTTGTTGCAGTTTTAAATTGTTGAGATTCTTTTCTCGTCAGGGTGCACTGTGACAACCAACTATAACTTCCTTGCTACTGTACGCATGATTTTCACATTTTGCATAGGTAGAAACCATGTTAAGGAACAATGACTTACATTTGTGATTCTAAGCAATGTATCAGGACATATCAGTGCTACTGGCATAGAATTTCTTGGCTCATGATAAATTGTCTTCAGGTTCTTTTGGCCACTTTCAAGCAAGCAAGTCAGGGGTTCATAAAGGCGGACTAAGCAGGCCACTTGTCAAGTCTGGTTTTGTTGCAACACGAATTTCTGTAAGACCTAAAGTTGTCAATCTATTCTACTGTGTTATATTTCAGTCTTGGTATTTTTTTTTCCTCTTTAAATAGTCAAAATTGTCAAAATTTTGATATACACATATAACATTCTTCATCTGCTTTTAGAAGATATGTTACGAAAAAACTTGCATCAATGCTTGGGAGGAAGATGCTTTTTCATTATGTCTCAGTACTCCCACTGTTCTATAGAAACTGTCCCAGTAAGACTTTTGGTTAATTTGATGATTTGATCAACTTTTGGGTTGATAAAGATTTGTCTAATTTATTACAAAACAACTTATGACTGATAGCATTTCACTGTAGTTTCAACACTGCTACTTGAATTTTTCAGTAAGTTTCACTCAGAATATTTGTCAAGAAGGTGTAAAATAGATCTCGTGTTCCAATAGGATTAAGCAGAAGATTTCAACTTTGGAGAAAAAAATCAAAATTTCATAAACGGCTCAAATCATAATGTAGTAGTAGATGAAAGAATCTCTAGTATTGAACATACTAAATAGTGTTATATAGAGCTTGGTCCACAGTTTGTGGTCACTTCACATTTCTTTCGCAAGCCATTCTGCTAGACGCGACTCAATTTAGGTGATTGTGCTACCTCAGCTTTTAAGCTTTTAAGGTCCCTATAATTGGTGTCTCAGTTTTCGATATTGAATGTTATCTGTGGTGCTACCACCTACTTTAATGTTCAGTAATGTTCTCCTCTTTTAAATCTCCTATTACTGTTCTAGACAGTATGCTACTATTCATAAACCATGTGGTTGATATCCTAATGACTGGTTTCTGTTAGGATTAACTTTGCACTCTCTTTTAATTATTCCAGGTCACGTCCCTCAATCTTGAAATTGTCAGAGCGCTTGCAAAAGGTATGAATCTGGTCCATGTATCCAAGATGTCATATTTTTTTTTCTTTTGGCAATCTCTCCTTAAGTCTGTGGGCATTGTCTGGAGCACATTAGAAATAGAAAGAAATCGGTCTCTATGTTCTTTCCAACTCCAGCATTCATTGTTTTCCTCAAAAATCCACAATTTTTTTAATTTGTTCCGGAAAAAATCAAATCAGCCATTATGAAGTTTTCAACCTCAAGTACCCAGATTCGAGTTCTTGTTGGAATTAGTTTTACGGTGACACATTATATGATTTGGGTCCTTGTTATTATGTACTGCTGATATTCAACACCCTGCAGTCATCATTTTTGTGATCAATAATTCAGTACCCTGTCAATGAAGAAATTTTATGGAGATATTAGTTCATGTTTTTCCTGGCTAATTTATTTGGTAATGTTTTTTTGTACAATATACCTTCTATTGACATATATTATTTGTCTTCCTACAGAGGGTATTCCTTCTATTGGAATGTCTCCATTTTCATGTGGCTGGTCAACTTGTGAAAGAAATGTTAGAAATCATCCAGAAGACTGCTTATCAAATTGTTGCAGTTTTTTTTTATTTATTTATATGGCCAGTTATCATTTGCGGATAATTGTTCTTTATGAAATCTGAGAAAATTCAACCCCGAATTTTCACAGATGGCTGTGGCGGATTCCTCAACAGTGGTGCAAGCAATAGACGCCGGATTTATACCTGTGAGTTTGAATTCTTCAATAAAATACAGAGTGATGTTGAAAATATATAGAGTTGCCTTTTATTGAGTTGAAAGTATATTGAGAAGTACGGTAAAACAGACAGGAGGCTTATGTCATCTAATTCTTCAATCTAATTTGGTCCTACTCGCATTCCTAGCTTGGGAGAAAACTGTCAATGTGCCATTTCAGTTAACAAGCAAGCATTGGCAAACCATTAATTGCAGAATTTTTCTTAGTTCCAAATGTATTTCTTTACTTTTCAGTCGTTGTGGTCATCATTAGTTTTATTTTGAAGGATCCCATGGCATCACATACATAGATTGGTTAATGCTAAAATATTGTCATTGTTCAGTTTGGTCATTGGTTTTGTGATCTTAATCTGTGACGTGGATCCGGAAATGATGATTGCTTACAATATTCCAGGTTCTGCATGGAGACGCTGTACTGGATAGCTCACAGGTTTGTCATTTCTCTATATAAGGCAGTCAAATTTCTCAGTATTTGCTTGCTCTCAATTCATTCAAATCTTTGTCAGGGTTGCACTATATTAAGTGGAGATGTTATCATTCGTCATCTGGCAGAAGAACTAAGACCTGACTATGTTGTTTTTCTTGTATCCAACAACAATCGATGATTTAATGCTTTATCACGGAGATAAAAAAAATTGCTTGAATACATTTTTGTTTTGGGCAAAAGATAATTAAATTAATTAACAGATCATTTCTGGTTTAAATTAGTAGAAAAAAATATATTAATTCAGGTGAACATAACCCGATCGCAAGCTACCCCATTAATTTTCCTCTGTTTATATTTGGAGGCCATATGTCTGAAAATGTACAAGCACACACATACAGCATGCTGTTACAATACCTCACTTCTGATACCTATGATCCTCCGATTGGATAAAGCATAATCCTGAAACCTTGCTTAATAGTTATCTCAGGCTATTCACAATAAGTTGGTACTCTATGGAGTTCCCATGTGTTTAAATCTTCTAATTTATTGTATTTGCTGACATGAGAACATATAAGTTCTCCTATACACTGATATATTTAGACAGATGTTTTCGGGGTGTATGACCGCCCACCAACAGAACCTGATGCTGTGCTTCTTAGGGAGATTGGTGAGTGCGTGATCATAATGTGTTGCAACGTGCAACTTATTATGTTTACATATTACTTTTCGTGTTGACTTAACTGAAACTTATGAACTATGATAACTGTTTAAACACAATACTTGCAGCTGTGCGTGAAGATGGGAACTGGTCCGTGTTAAAACCCATATTGCAAGACACCACCAAGCAAGGTCAGTAGAAGAGTATATTACACCCATCAAGTTATATGCGATTATCTCTTACTTCAAATTTGAAATACCTCGAGTTTCGGTTGCTATAACTAGACCCATTTCCCATGACTTCAGTAAAACTTTAGCAAATGTGAATAATTCTATATTCCTTTTTCACATCAGAGGCTATTTAGAACATGCTGATAATGTGATACTCTTTTAAAATGACTAGAGTTCCATCGCGCCAAAAGTCCCGCTGATTAGCCTTCCAGCACTAAAGTTGGTAGTTTCCAGTGATTTATGGTACATCCCGATGGCTCTTAAACCCAACTTTCAGCCCGTAAAACGAAGTTACTCTGTGTCAGCTCTAGAAGAGTTCATGTATGCACTGTGCATCAAATCCCGTGATTAGAAGCACATATAATAAATGAAACTACGTTAACTTCAAGCAATTTATCAGTGAAGAACGGCACTACACTCTTTTACAATGAGCCACTTGAAAGTGACACTACAACACCCATTTTAAATAGGGATAATTACACTCACACCCCCTCAATGATGGGGTAATTACACAAACCTCCCCTCACTAATTGATAATTACAAACACACCTCTCAGCCTCAGGGGGTCTATTTGTAAGATTTACAGGGGTTGAAATTGTAAGAATTGTTACACACAGTGGGTAATTGTGAGTGTAATTATCCTTTTTAAATATACCCAGTAGTCCAAAAAATCTTTGTTACTCAGACATGGCCTTGATAAAGTCTATGTTTCTCTTCCATGTTCCACTATGTACATTTTTTCATGTTTTATTTCCAGCTCCCAAAAACATAGGCTATGTTTGGTTATGTTTTGGGATGATATTTTGGTGAGAATTATTGGTGAAAAATTTATGGGAACACGTGCGTGTTTGATGAGATTGTGTTTGGTTTTATTTTGGGAGTTGGTTTTTGAGTATGTTTTTTTTGTGAGATAATGTTTGGTTTTGTTTTCAGAGGGAACAAAAGTTAATGTAGCAGTCAAATCATGAAACTTTTGTCTCTTAGAGAGGAGAGAGAAGAGAAAGAACAAATAGAGATGATTGTAGGGACAAAGTAGGTGTATAAAGATGGAAAACAATTATTATGTTTCTTTTGGACCAAAAAAGTAGTGTGTTTTTGACCAAATATTTTGTGAACCAAACATGATTTGGTGAGAATTTTGGACCAAACATGGTATGGAAACATAACCAAACATTGCCTTAAAGTTTGCATTCGTCTTTACAGTCGAGATAACTGTAGCAGCACATGATACTACTGGTGGCATGGTGACCAAGATATCAGAAGCTGCTATGATTGCTAAATTGGGAATCGATGTTTACATTGTGAAGGTAACTCAGAGTTCAATGGACACATGATTTCCTTTTAACATATACATGCGTATGCTCATTGTGCACTGATGCAGGCAGCGACAGAGCACTCGGTAAGGGCTCTACAAGGTCAACTAAAAGACAATATACCCGATGACTGGCTTGGAACGGTCATCCGTCTTGCCAGATAGAATACCCAGTTACGCTTTTTATGTAACACAAAAGCTGAGATCCATAAACTTTACAATTCACAGAGGCCCTGATATCAAACATTTCAGGTAAATCGTTTTGTAACTTTATTTGAACTAATGGATAACAAACATCTTCCTTATGGTGGCATTAATGTTGTGACAAGTACAACCATTGGAGTTTGAATTATAAAGCGGACATAAGAGACATAAGAACTCGAGCAGTCATGTTATCAATAACACTTTTCAAGTTTGTGCGCTATGTGATTTCATATAGAAAACAATTGAAGTTTTTATGACGAATATGATGTATGACATGCTAGAGGCGAGTAGCATTGGATTCATTTAAGGCGTTACAAGGCAAAATCCTTTCGCTGTTGCACAATATGAAACATAAACAGACAATAGTGGTACCCGGCACCCTTTTTTTTTTTCTTTTTTTTTTGTGTAATAAAAGTTTGGGTGGAGTTGGCTCCGGCCAACTACAAGGGTCAAGGCGGAACCATAGGTCAAAAGTACTTACACAGATCGTCCACCAACACAGTCTTCATATAGGTAGAGGAAATCAAACACACAACCTTATGAGAGGAAGCTGTCTGTCCTTACCAACTGAGCCAACTTGTGTTGGCATACTCGGCAACTCTACTATTAACATAACTGTTGGATTTCATTCGTAGACCGCAACACAACATAACTATTGGATTTCGTTCCCTTAACTAATCGATTTCGTTCCCTTGACCACCCGGTGACTTAGTTTGAAATGACAAATATTAGATTAATTTGCATTCCCTATCAAAAACCAAAAATGACTTTGGTTCACTTCTCCATTATTCGAGATAAGAAATCTATATTGATTTCCATCCCCTACCAAAAACCAATAATGAGTTTAATTCAACCATCGTATTATTACAACCCTTGAATACTAATATGAAAATGACCGATTTGGCTAAACTTATCTAAAGCATATTATAAACTCTATAAACATCTTATAAATGCAACAAACAGTGATCAAGTTAAAAGTGTCAAACCAAAGGCTTTTTTGTTTAAATCTTAAAAAGTAAATTAAGAATCCTAATTTATTTTGAGGGGCCATATAAACGCACGTCCTAATTTGTTTTTAGAAATTATATGTTCATATTCTAAAGTATTATCCAACTAAAATAACTTCCACACACAATAGGAACTTATAAATTCACCCCAAAAATCCTCCAAATACAACCAAAACCCATCTCTATTCAGTGTCCGAGTATGTGAAAACTTCACAATCAGAGCAATCGTGTAATCCCCAGATCGCAAAACTTATACAGGACCCTAATTATGCTTAGATATTCGAATAGCGAAATAACATCATTAATACATGTCAGCTACCAACAAAATTTCGTGAATGCACAGCTTATTGATTATCAACTCCCTCTACGGTAAAGTGCAATGCAGTAGCAAAGCTCATCTCCAAAACAAACACAAACTTATAGCTCAATCTTATGCAAGGGTCTGATATTGGATCTGATATTTCAATATAAAAATCTGAAAACATGTTTAAAAGCACTGTAACGAGTCAACACAGTTGCCACACAAATTTACTCCCACACATAAATAACAAGATAAAATTCAAACAGCTCCTGACGAAAAGAGAAAATAAACAAAGACGTAAAATATGATTGTAAACCCAAATGGTTCTAGTAATACGAAAGTAGCCTCTCAATAGTCGAGGACATATACCATCAACCATTCAGTCTCCTGATTAATAAGATGGCTATTGATCCTCCCATCAATTTTATATATTTTAACATTTAAATTCAACACTGTAACCCCAGCAAGCGGAGCAAGTTACTTGGGACCAATATCCTTGAGGCCACAGATCTGCTCCTCTCCCATTGCAGACATAACACTCACAACAAGGTCCTTGCCCTCAGCGAACCCATCCTTGATCTGTACATTTTGTTAAAAAACCAGAGTATGAATGTATATGAGAAATGTAATATTTATGGAAAAATGATTTCAAATATGGCCATAAATAGGTTGCTAGACTGAAATTCGGTCCACGATAAAATGACTCGTTGAAAGATATCTAACCTGGGTAAGCAGAGAGTCATCAGTTGGAAGCCTGAGGTCATCCTTGGTATTACCATTTTCAGTAAGCAAGCTCACCTATACAAATATTACCATTTCGTTAAGGATTATAACTATATATGTAAATGACGCAATTCAACAATTGAAAATAAATGTAAAAGTGACATACAAATCCATCCTCAGAGATGTCAATAAGCTGGTAGTCAGTACGATTAACATGTGGAACCTGAATGTCAATGAAAATACATTTAGCAACACAAGACATATTAAAAATAGGTATTCGTAAGCCAAAATTAGCATCATCAGACATCATAAATGACAAAAGGATTTACTTACATCACAGTTGTGGGAAGAGGGGACAATATCCTCGAGTTTCTTGCCAGTGAAGATGTCAATTGCAACAAAGTGACATTTAGCATGTCCATGCTTTCCAGTTTTGGAAGTGGAAACTTCCACAACCTGAAACAACCATGTGATATTCATCAGATAAAACCGGCAACAAACATTACCAAGAATGAAAAGGACTCTAACGAATGATGCTGGTATTAACACATAAATTACAACAAAATTCTTGGTCTGTAACATTACAAAATTCCTTACTGATGATATAAATCAACAATCATAGGTTTCAAACTCTTGGCAGAATGAAAAGGACTCTAAACGATGATTCTGATATTAACACATAAAATACAACAAAATTCTTGGTCTGTTACAATACAAAGTTCCTTATTAATATAAATAAACAATCATAAATTTCAAACTCCTAGCAAAATCCTTGTTTCTAAGCAATGAATTTACAATACGAAATTAAAATCCAATAGTCTGAAATCAGTCCCAGCTCAAAACTTTCGTCTAATTCGAATCCAAGAGTCACCTAAAGGAATAAACCATTATTCCACTGGTTATCGTAACATTATGCTACTTCTTTTCAGTTTTTATATCTCTAATAATAAAGCTTCTTAACCAAATACTACAAAATGATTCAACAATTCACAGTTATCTATTCTAGAAGACAACTCCTAGACGACGAAGCTGAATTACAAATAGCAAATCATAAAGCACATAGCAGGCAATTAACGCACGCAGTAAATCAATATAAAACAAGATTAAATCAAAACAATTAAACAATAGATCTATTCCACACATAAAAACATCAAAATTCATGGAAAATACGCACTTGAACACAAATACATGGAATATCATAAATTCAACAAACAAACATGCTTTTCCCCCAATAATTCAGCTCAAATTCACCTAAAACGACAAAAACTCAAAACAACAACCGACAATAATCAACATCTCAAAATTCACGAGAAATCGAAACCGCACCTAAGATTGCTCAGATCTCAAACCAAATGAACGCGATTCACATACATACAAAATGAAACACAAATTAACGCGATTCATATACACACAAAATGAAACCAAATGAACGCGTTTCATATACATACAAAATGAAACCAAATGAACGCGATTCATATACATACAAAATGAAACCAAATTGAACGCGATTCATATACATACAAAATGAAATCAAATCAACACATACAATTTCACCTACGCAATTACAGAGAAAAAAAAGTAAATCAGAAATCAAACCTTGCAAGGACGTCCTTTGATAACAATGTAACCGTTCTTACGAATAGTCCCTGCCTGCTGCGGATAAGTCTTCGATGCGCCGGCGTCAGCCTTCGACTCGAAGTGATGCTCCTCGTCCGACATGATTGGGCGGCGATTCGAGAGATATTCTAGAGAGAGAAAGTAGTGAGAGAGAGAGAGAGAGTGAGCAAATAGCCGAGGCAAGAGAAATGGAAATGTGTTCAAAGATATATATACAGGGTCTGTATCAGTGTACGTATAGGAGAGGGAGATTTTAGGGTTTTCGTTAAGGGGAAATCCAGGATTGATTTCTGGCCGTTGGATTGGAATCGTGTAGGGGTTGACGGTTGGGATTTGTTTGGTTTGTTTGCGTTAAAACGACGCAGTGTGTGAGGGGATTTCTTTATGTTTATCCATTTAAAGAATCCTAAGGCGAATTTATTATCGGGTGTAGGGAATGTTATAGTGCGAGCTCGTGCACGGGCCTGACCGTGGAACACGTAGCTTGATAGGTCATCAATCACCATGAGTCAATGGGCCCTTTAAGGGGAAAATTTACGAGTTTAATGATCTTATTATTTATATTTTTCACGTAGTAAGATGTATTTTGTGTGCTCTCACATATATTAATACAGATAAACATAAAATTCACACTCTTACCCTTGAACTCATTTTAACATAAAATTACTGTCTTTTAAGGATCATACTTGGGCTCCCGAGTTCTTGGTTGATTTCAACCATTACATATATTATATATATATGTGTTGATCTATGATGCACGGACACGCGTAAAAATCATCCCGTGCAGTGTCCGACACACGCACGGCCCGAACACGGCACCGGGACGTGTCGGACACGGCACGGACACGGCCAGGACACTTCGGGCTGTTTTTTGCATTTTTTTATATTTTTAATATAAATGTATATATATATATATATGTAATTATATATAGATGAAGTTTTATAGTTTACAGATGTATTGTCATTAATAAGTTGTTATTTTGTGTAAAAATAGGTTGCTTATATACAAATAGTGAATATATATATATATAGGTTATTAATAAATTGTTGAATTGTTGATTATTGTCTAATGACTAATAGGTGTTCAATTACTCATAAGTTTATAACATATTATATATATATATATGGGGCAGACGTGTCCGAGCCGTGTCCGTATCCTACTTTTTTAAGAATTGATGTGTTCTGTGTCCGTGTCGTGCAGTGTCCGTATCTGTGCAACATAGGTGTTGATGAACCTACTCATGTATATCTATATTTACACCCCAACTAACCTCCAAATATTTTCCTACTTTTAAATTCTAAAATTTTCACAAAAACAAAGTTCAATAAAAACATCCACTTATTTATTTTTGTTTTTGTTTTTATTGAAAGTGTCTAGATTGGTTTCCAATTTTTCTTTGGAACTCATGCCTATTATGGAAAATTATATGTTAGATGGAGTTCAATGGTTCTTGTGTCGATTTCTTATATAATAAAGTGATATGTATTGTGTGTATTCCTCACTCACACTTTACGATAGAGATAAACACAAAATTAATTTTTAAACCATTGGACTTGATTGGGCTATACCAAAACCATCATTAAATCAGTACAAATGTTTTGTTATGCAATATGTTAATCACACATATGTACACATGTATGAGTGATATGTTACTGAATAGACCTTACACTTTTTCCTTCACATCATAATCTTGTATCCTTTCGCATGCTATTCACTTGTTACAATTATATACATGCAATTAGTGTTATAAGATTGTCACTAGGACAATATGTGGTTGATCTAGTGTGTACCAGGATCGATTCTAAACGTTGTCAAAATAATGTTTGGCCATCGACAACCACTATCAAAATAACATTTGGTCAGCGACAACTACGCACCGCGAACGAGGATTAGTCGAAGTGCGCAAAAGTTGACCCGAACACCTGTGGGGAAACAAAAATAAAATAAGATAATATGGCTAAAGATTGAATTTACCAATGAATTACTAGCTCATCCCAATTTAAATTTTTTGGATAATCACTACCGTATTAAAGATGTAAATAAATCATGACTTTGAAATGAGATGTGCAATTGTCCTGAGGTATCGAATCCATGGGAAAATTCTATGCTGGGCTGAAATCATTGGTCTCGACTCAAATTCGGCTGTTGGATCACAAGTGGGGGGGGTTAAATTGCTAAATGACCCCCCCTACTTGGGGATCCAACGGCCGAGCTTGGTCTCGGCCCAGCATAGAATGACCCAAATCCATGAACCTTCCAAAAGTGATCGAAAAGGTTCACAAGTACTATATTTTAAGGTGGAACAAGCTAGCTTGTTTAAAGCGCGTTTGGCTGAATTAATATTTCCTTTTTCTATATTTAAGATAAAATTTGTTAAACATAAGTTTAGATTTCAACAAAATCTGATATTGATCGAATCTATCCTTTTAATTAATCAAATAAAAATATTTCATAACAAGTAAAGAAACCATATAGAAGAAATTGTACAAGGAGAGTGATTTCCACAAAGTCCTAACAATTCAAAATCCAAATATTTATAAGTACAATTATGTATATATGATGAACGACCCACCACAAAAAGCAGGTGATGCAATAAGAGGTTGTAACTTGTAGGTGTTGAAAAAGATTTCTAGGCATATTTTCAAACACACGGAATCTTTTTTAACAAATTTTCAATTTTTATACTCGTCAATTATCTCATAATCACTTTGATCGACAATTTTGAAAATTACGCTCAGACTCTCCCTCACTTATTGAGTAATTACTAAAATTCCCTCACTTATTGAAAATAAAGACTTCCTCATATTAAAACATTTTTTACAATCACACTCATGTGTATTTAAAAATTCTTACAATTTTACCATATAAATTTTATAAATAGACCCCTTGAAAGAGTGTTAATAATTTTCAATAAGTGAGGGGTTTTTTGATAATTACGCAATAAGTGAGGGGTATTTGCATAACTTTCCCATAATTTTATCACTCACTCTTAGGACTTATTAGGACTCGAGCTCTTCAATAAATCGACAATACATGTAAAAGGATCCATGTAAAGTCCGTCATAAAATGAATAATTGCAACTATCAAAAAAATTGATTTCAATTCCAAGACGGGGAGACGGGAAAAGAAACGGCTCCAAAGAAAGAAATTGGGGTTCCCAATGCTTCTTCACGCTCAACGAGATGCGCCAACCTCGGGATGCTTTACTCTAACCCCACAAGATTCCGAGTCTCGGTTACGAACGGTGATGATCTACATTTCACACTGCACACAATTCCATGGATAGTTTCATTTGACATCATGATGGAGGACATAGCTTACAATCATCGGCTTTGATCATGCCACTAGGCATTTGATTAAGACATAGCACAATGATCCGAACACTTTGTCACACACTAATAATCTCTCCGAAAGCTATTAACTTGAAAATACTCTCATTAGATATTAAAATTTGTTTGCCAATTTTACAAGTCTTCAAATTTATCTTTTTTCCAAAATAAAAGCAAAGTTGGAAAAATGTTTCATAAAACTGTTCATGTAATACTATCAGATAATATTACACTGTTTATGATTCATAACCAAGCACCAAAAAATACATTCAATAACTGAAACTGCTGAAGAACAATAGCAGAAGATATAAAAGCAACAAACTGCAGAGAAAATAAAACATCACCTATATCATTAACCAACTGTCCTGATGTTTACTATTTGATCGAAACGCGACATATAGTAGAAGTGTAAGAAACTGGATAACTCAATCCGGTTTGCAAATGTGTTACACATAAATGCCAATTCAGTACGACTTTCTATACGAGTCCAAGTTCTACATTCTACGTTTCGTTCTCCTTAGCATCACAGGATAAGTTTTCATTGGTCTAAAAGAATAGGAAAGAGAACTTACATAGACTTGAGAAAGTGAATTTGAAGCGAATGAGAGCTTACTGGTTCTTGATATCACTCGAGGTGCAGTTGATTTTGTGTCCAAAAAGGAGTTAGTATTGGCCATAGATGTCATCGTCTTGTCCGCAGCTATTTCCCATTTGAAATTGTAGCAGAATTGGATTTGATGTAGCTATCATCCATGTGATGAATAAATATCTGAGGCATCTCTTCTCTGTCACACGAAAAGGGCACGATAATAGAGGGAAATGAATTCGTAGGCCTTAAAGATACACAAATGGGTGAAGTAAGCCTGCTAACCTTTCATTAGCCTCCTGGTAAGTATAACTTGATGTGACGGCTAAAAGTTCTCCGCTACAGTTATATGCCAATGATGCAACACTGTTGGGACATCTAGGCAACTGAATATTAGGCAGGAATTTTATGAGAAACATAATTAGAACTCTTGAATACCTTCCACTGGAAAAAACACCAAATGAAATATTTAAGGCTGCGAAACGTGAAAAACAGATTGATGGATGATGATTTAGCTGGGTAGGAGAGAGTCCATAATTCCAATACTGAAAGTTCAAGTAGCATAAAATTTGAAAAGAGATCGTGCGCATGAAAAAGCAGTGCGTATCTTCAATAGATAATGCATATTTTTTTCTTTTTTGGCTATGCATTTGTTTCTAAACGATTAGAATAAGATATGGAACAGTAATCAATTCTTGAACATTAGTGTTGCTGGCAAACTATGGTGGTCTGTACAGAAAAAACCCACTCCTAAATTCGAATATTGAATATAGCAGCAAACTCAATGATTGGTACAACGATTTACCTCCAGACTAAATAATCTGATGCAATTTGTTAACATACTATCAACGTACTAAAAAGTATATCAACCATAAATTCAGTGCAGGACCTAAACACATGCAATTTTATCATCCTCTATCGAATCCCTATATCATCCTTTATGTGAACAGGTTGATGCATTTATTAAGCACATCAGATAATAGCACAAGCAATTCCTGAAGATAAGATGAACAATACCTCAATTAGTCGTTTCCTGCTCAGAACATCCCATATTGTAGCATGCCCCTCATTGTCACCAGTGACAAGGACGCCATGTAAACTGAAAAGGGTAAAAGACGTAGTCAAATAACTGTAAAGATCCATTATGGCAAGCCAAAAGTGAAATTGATGCATACGATGGACTAAATGCAATGTCGTTGACTGCTACATGATAATGTCTACCGTTCTTGTCCTTCGGGTGGCATCTGAAAGCATATCTGCAAAAGTTCCAAAGCATAAGTGAAAGGTAAATGCGATGTCAATACTCAATGACTAGAAAGTGCATGAGGTGCCAATATGTTCTCGGATTCAAATAAAATTTTAAAATATTGATTTTAGAAATGTTTATAATTTTAAAGAAAAACATAAAACTCCAGTTTTGAGAAGAGAATAAATGCAAATTTCGAAAGAGAGTGATATTGTAGGGTGAAATCCAATGCATAGGTATTGAAAATGACATGATCCATAGACTTCATTGTTCGCTAAATCTAATATTATCAGCCCTTGAGTTCAGCTTACATCAACATTTTGAAAAAACTTAAAATGGGATGATAGAATAGAGAAGATGTTTAGAAAGTCATATCTAACTACCTATTCTGAACTTAAATAGAAAGGATTATTGCTCCTGTAACACCATTAAGAGTTCAAGGATCATTTCATTATACATCTTCCAATTTTATGAATTGGAAGATAAAAAACGAGGAAAAAAATACAGAAAAGAAAAGAAAGAAAAGGGTCAGAGATGCCATATAATTTTGTAAGAGGAATGCTGAAATATGGAAATAAAATTTGCACTACTAAACGCAGCAGCATGGACAACTTTTTGAATTTTAGAAATGATACTTTCTATGTGGTATTCAATTCTTCCAAGCCTTATCTCCATACTTGATCGAGAAAATGTATGTTGCTGACATCTGATTCCAATTAAAGAAGAATCCTAATGCATAGCAATCAACACATGAAAGCAGGCAATATTTAAATAAGATGATAACTTTAACTTGTCAAAAGAGCCTACAAATCCAGAAAATCCACTCAATAGAGGACTATGAAACACAAACTTATACTGACCCCTGATCCTTTGAGTTGGATTTACCAATATACTCCAAAGCAACCCGCCCGTCAATTGATCCAACTACAAATCCTGCATGAATAAACATCATGATTAGATACACTCAGAGATTAAATCAACAAACATGATCAATCAGAAACACATAGTGAGATTCGCTGTAAATTTGCCTAACTGGTCCACAACTATATTGAAGACATAAAAGTAAAAAGTGAAAATTTTGGCAGTGACATATCAGTCATCAATACTTCAGTTACAAGCAGGAAAAAAATTGTATGATAATGAAATGAATTTGGGTAACTTAGGAACATGCCCCCTATTCTATTCAGTGTCAAAATTTTAAACCATTCAAATGAGGTTATCTTTGAGTTCACAAACTGCTAAAGGTCATTGCATGCATTTCTAAAAATGACTCAATACAGCTATTACTACATTACCTTCAATATCTAAGTTTAAGCGGACACTTTTTATATTGATGTTCCTTAAAGGTTCTTTCGCTTGAACGGGGCCGTCTAAATTGCGCAAGTCATACATGTGCACTGATGACCTGAGAGCAAGCATCAAATAGTATCCAGAAAGTGACATAGATTCAACCTCCACGTCCAGATTACTCAAGCATCCAGAAGAACTAGCACTACGTGCATCCCAAAACTTGACTTTTTTATCCCAACCAGCAGTGATAATCTGACCTAAAGGCACATAGAAAACAAGTTTATAGATCATCCTTTCAGGCTTGAAGATTCACAACAAGAGAACGAATGTATCTTGTTTATTTCAGCACAATGTACTCTATAATTTTGTGCAAAAGAAGAAAATTGTCACTTGCTCACATCCAAGTGTTGTCTCCAGCTTGCCAGGCATAAAAATATTTCAATAAAACAATAATGGAAAATTCATTAATGCCCTTGGTTACAATCATTAAAAAATCAGATTTAGAAGCTTATTTCATCTGTTGATTCATGTGTATCCTTATTGATCCCGGGGCATGGATCCTAACTACATTCAATCGAGCATCCGTAGAATTGTCGAAAACTCTTTTGGAAAAGCAAAAGACCCAAAGAATGATCCTGATGATTTTTCAGTGGAAAACATATTTACGTAAGAAAATAACGCAAGTGTTTAACGGCCAGGACAGAGAATTTGACAAGGATCACCATTTGAAATGCCTCTCTTCAGTAAGTCAACAAAGAACAGGCACTGCAGATGCGACTTGTATTTTGCAGATGATAGTGGAATCATATGTTACCAATGACTTACATGTTTCCTTAGAATAATCAACACAGGTCGCTAAGTCGTCATGAGTTCCTATGGCTTTGCTGTTTCCCGAATGCATGTCATACCTGGAAAGTTTTAAATCAAATATGTCACCAGTTTGAGAATTATCGTTATCAGATGCAAACAAATTGTTATAATAATAAGAAGTGGTAGGATATATTGGCAGATATTAAGGAAGTGGGGGAATACATGGCAGAAATTAAGGAAGGTTTTTAGGGATTAGTCTTATTGTCTTAGCATAGTTTGTGTATATAAATATGTGTATAAGTTTGATATCTGATATATGGAAATAGAACTCCATCTTCTACATGGTATAAGAGCCAGTAATTAGTTAAGAAAACACTTGGCTTTCATTTTTTTTCGGTTGCCTGTACAACGTTTGAGTAGCCATTTTCGACTCCCCTTCGGTTCTCACCTCCACCACCAGCAGGTCCGCCATCCCTTTTCCGGCCAAAACCCAGAATCCGAGCGTCGTCCGGCCAGCGCATCCTGCTCACGCGCCGTCCGACTATTTGACAGTGCGATACACTGTTTCGTTCGCAAACACAGCTGTCGCGGCCTCCATTCATCTCACCGCCCCTCCAGGAAGGTTCGCTGTGCCGTTTCCGGCGAACCCACGAAATCAATTTCCGATTCCGAGCTGCGCGTGGGCCTCACGCGCCGTCAGCAGTTTTCACGTAGTTTCACGCGCCGGCGCGTGGAGGCGCGTGCATCACCGTCTCTCTTTCCGGTCACCACTCCCGGTGTCGCCGTCTTCTGCTCTCTCACACCCACAGGTTTACTTTCATACTCGTGCGTTATTTTGGTCCGGGTTTGCACGGTTTGTCCGCTGCTCTCTCTCTCTTGCATTCTCTCTGTTTGTCTTTCTCTGTGGTGTGGGTGTTTTGTTTTCCTTGATAATACCTCATGGGTGAAGAACAGAAAAATGCTGTTATGCCTGATATAGTTCCCGTAATGTCCCGAATTACAGAACATAAATTACTTGGTCCGAATTATCTTGATTGGTGTAAAACTGTTCGAATATATCTGCGAAGTATCTCTAAGGATGACCATCTTACTGATGATCCCCCTAAAGATGCTACTCGCAAAGATTGGTTGAAAGATGATGCAAGATTATTTTTACAAATTCGAAATTCGATTGATACTGCCGTGGTTAGCCTAATTAATCACTGTGAGTATGTCAAGGAACTGATGGAATATTTGGAATTTTTATATTCGGGAAAAGGAAATATATTTCGTATTTATGAAGTTTGTAAAGAGTTTTATCGCCCCGAGCAACATGACCAAACTCTTCAGTCTTATTTTATGCATTTTAAGAAGATTTATGAAGAATTAAATGTTTTGTTACCATTTCATCCTGATATTAAAGTACAACAAGCTCAACGGGAGAAGATGGCCATTATGAGTTTCTTAGCAGGACTTAATTCTCAATTTGAGGTTGCCAAATCTCATATCCTTTCTGGTACTGACATTTCCTCATTGCATGAGGTGTTTAGTAGAGTTCTTCGCAATGAAACGACTGCTTCCATGCCTCCCTCTGCTTCCGTGCCTAATGCTCTTGTGAGTCGCAATAATGGATTGCGGTATTCTCGTCAAAATTATAATCGTGGAGGAAGTACAGGTGGTCAGGATACAGAGAAAATTGAGTGTCGTTATTGTCATGAAGAGGGTCATACTAAACGCACTTGTCCTAAGCTACAAAACAAATATCGCAAGTCTCACTCAGCTCATATTGTCGCTGCTCCTGCCCCACTTGGCTCGTCCCCTCACACAGCTAATATTGTCGCTTCTCCTGGCTTGTCTCCTGATCAGACTGTTACTATATCTGCAACTGACTTTGCTAAATTTCTTAGTTACCAAGACACATTAAAGCCCTCTTCTCATTCCGTCACTGCCACCGCTGACTCAGGTAATCCAACTACGTGCCTCCTTTCCTCTTCCTCACAATGGGTCATTGACTCCGGGGCTTCCGATCATATGACAGGTAATCCTAGTATTTTTTCCACGTTTAAACCATACTCCTCTCCCTCCTATGTCACTTTAGCTGATGGTTCTACATCCACCGTACTTGGGTCTGGAACCATTCATCCTACTTCATCCCTTTCGCTTTCATCTGTCTTACATTTACCCAATTTCTCATTTAATCTACTTTCTGTGCGTAAAATTACTAATACTCTCAATTGTTGTGTCTCATTCTTTCCGGATCATTGTTTGTTCAGGATCTTTTGACGAAGCAGATTATTGGTAGAGGACATGTATCGGGCGGTCTCTACGTTCTGGATAATCAGACGTCGGTGCCCAAGTCCATTGCTTGCTCGGTTGTCGTTACACCTTTTGACGCTCATTGTCGGTTAGGCCACCCGTCTCTACCTGTGTTGAAGAAACTTTGTCCTCAGTTCCAGAGTCTTCCTTCTTTAGATTGTGCGTCGTGTCAGTTTGCTAAGCATCACCGTTTGTCTTCTATTTCTCGGGTCACTAAAAGAGTTGATTCTCCTTTCGATTTAGTTCATTCTGATGTTTGGGGTCCTTGTCCTGTTATATCCAAAATTGGTTTTCGGTATTTTGTTACTTTTGTTGATGACTTTTCTCGGATGACTTGGATTTATTTTATGAAGAATCGATCTGAATTATTCGGTCATTTTACTGCATTTTGTGCTGAAATACAAACACAATTTAATATTCGTGTACATACTTTGCGAAGTGATAATGCAAAAGAATATTTTTCAGATTCATTTCGCACTTTATGAGTACCCATGGAATTCTTCATCAATCTTCATGTGTTGATACACCATCTCAAAATGGAGTTGCTGAAAGAAAAAATCGCCACCTTCTTGAGACAGCCCGAGCCTTGCTCTTCCAAACTCATGTCCCTAAGATTTTTGGGCGGATGCTGTCTCCACAGCCTGTTTCCTCATTAATCGTATGCCGTCTTCTGTCCTACATGGTGAGATTCCCTATAGTATTCTATTTCCTACCAAACCTTTGTTTCCTATAGAACCTCGTATCTTTGGTAGTACTTGTTTTGTCCGTGATGTTCGTCCTACTGTTACGAAGTTGGATCCCAAGTCCGTAAATTGTGTTTTCTTGGGTTATTCTCGCTTACAAAAAGGATATAGGTGTTACTGTCCTACTCTCAACAAGTATCTTGTGTCCGCCGATGTTACCTTCCTGGAACATTGTCCATTCTTTTCTTCGTCTTCTGACCCTCCTGATAGTAAGGGGGAGGCGGATGATTTGTTAGTTTACCATATCACTTACCAATCACCCACTGTTACCCCTACACCTACTGTTCCTCCTGATCCGCCTATTGCTCCTCCACCTATTCGACATGTCTACTCCAGACGACGTGATCCTCCTAGTATATGTCCCGCACCGGTCTCTCCTTCGCCATTTGATCCATCAGACAATGGTAGTGACCTTCCTATTGCTCTTCGAAAAGGTAAACGACAATGCACGTATCCCGTTTCCTCTTTTGTTTCATATGATCATTTATCATCTTCTACATACTCGTTCATTGCTTCTCTTGATTCTGTATCTTTGCCTAAAACTGTTCGTGAAGCATTGTCTCATCCTGGTTGGCGTGCGGCTATGATAGAAGAGATGAATGCTTTAGATGTTAATGGTACTTGGAATTTAGTGAATTTACCTGCAGGTAAGAAGGCTATTGGTTGTAAATGGGTCTTTGCGGTCAAAATGAATCCTGATGGCTCTGTGGCTAGACTTAAAGCTCGCCTTGTTGCTAAAGGCTATGCCCAAACGTATGGTGTGGATTATTCTGACACGTTCTCTCCTGTGGCTAAATTGACCTCAGTTCGATTATTTCTATCTATGGCTGCTACTCATGATTGGCCTTTGCACCAGTTAGACATCAAAAATGCTTTCTTACATGGGGATCTACTCGAGGAGGTTTACATGGAGCAACCACCTGGGTTTATTGCTCAGGGGGAGTATGGGAAAGTTTGTCATCTCCGAAAGTCTCTATATGGTTTGAAACAGAGCCCTCGTGCGTGGTTTGGCAAGTTCAGTCAAGCAGTTGAAAAGTTCGGATTGAATATGAGTAAGTCTGATCATTCAGTGTTTTATAAACAATCTTCATCCGGCGTTATTCTTCTCGTTGTCTATGTGGATGATATTATTATTACTGGAAGTGATGCTATGGGAATATCATCTTTGAAGTCTTTTCTTCATAGCCAGTTCCACACAAAAGATTTAGGGTCGTTGAAGTATTTCTTGGGAGTTGAAGTAACAAGAAGCAAGAAAGGCATCTTCTTATCACAAAGGAAATATGTGCTTGATTTATTAACGGAGACAGGAAAGATAGGAGCTAAACCATGCAGTACTCCGATGCCACCTAATCTACAACTCACTAATGAAGGAGACTTATTCGAGGATCCTGAAAGGTATAGAAGGTTGGTCGGGAAGTTGAACTATCTTACGGTAACTCGTCCTGATATCGCATATTGTGTTAGCACTGTGAGTCAATTTATGTCTACTCCAACGGTTCATCATTGGGCTGCTCTAGAACACATCTTATGCTACTTAAAGGGAGCTCCTGGACGAGGTATACTGTATAAGAATCATAGTCACACTCGTATAGAGTGCTATTCAGATGCAGATTGGGGAAGATCTAAAATAGATCGAAGATCTACCACGGGTTATTGTGTCTTCTTTGGTGGAAATTTGGTATCATGGAAAAGCAAGAAACAACGTGTTGTATCCCGCTCTAGTGCAGAATCAGAGTATAGAGCTATGGCTCAATCTACGTGTGAAATAATGTGGATATATCAGTTATTAACTGAAGTAGGTCTTAAAGTCTCAATGCCAGCAAAACTTTGGTGTGATAACCAAGCTGCTCTTCACATTACTTCCAATCCTGTGTTTCATGAACGAACTAAACATATTGAGATAGACTGTCATTTCGTTCGTGAAAAGGTGCAACAAAATCTCATTTCTACGGAATATGTGAAGACTGGAGAACAATTAGGAGATCTTTTCACAAAATCTTTAAATGGGATTCGGGTTGATTATCTTTGTAACAAGCTGGGCATGATTAATATCTATGCTCCAGCTTGAGGGGGAGTGTTATAATAATAAGAAGCGGTAGGATATATTGGCAGATATTAAGGAAGTGGGGGAATACATGGCAGAAATTAAGGAAGGTTTTTAGGGATTAGTCTTATTGTCTTAGCATAGTTTGTGTATATAAATATGTGTATAAGTTTGATATCTGATATATGGAAATAGAACTCCATCTTCTACACAAATAAATATGAAGAGACAGATATAGGAAACATTGTTTTGTTGCATAAAGTTGTTAAATGAATTATACCAACTTCTGCATGCTGCTCTGATTAAGATTTTATTTGGCATTCAATTGGTTAAGACCCAAGCTCAACACTAATCTACTTTAAACAAAACTGGTTTTGTTGATGAAATAAACTAGACTCCTGAAAGAAGGTCCACAGCATTAACAGTGGAACACCTAGGTATAGCTGTATAGGCGATCACCTAAATTTCACAAGGACTAATACACCATAAATTCATTTGTGTATGTGAAAACCGATACGTAATATTACATGTTATTCGATGGAGGAATGGATAATAAAACAGATCATTATATCATGTGGCAAATCTATATAGCTCATTTAGGGTGAATATATTCAATTTCTCTAAACCCTTTCATTCAAAACCTATGATACACGGATACAGACACAATACGACACGGATACGAAATATGGAAAATTTCAAAATTTTAAGGATACGATACGTCGAGGATACATGTATGCATATGCATGTATTATATCTAAAAATAAATTTATTCAATAGATTCATTTTTTTTGGTAATTAATTCAATAGATTCATTGACATAAATAAAATATTGTCTAGTTCTTTAAATTTCTTTGATATTTGTATAACTTTTAAGTTTTAATTTTTAATGAAAGGCCCAAATCATTATCTATTTTCCTATTTTAGCCCAAAAAATATTGTATAATATACTCTGCCTGGTATCTGAGGTGTGTCAGTCAAAAATTTTGTATCGGATATGGTATCCAAAAAATTTCTCTTTTCTTTTTATTTTTTGACACTTCAAAAATGTCCCGGACACTTCAAAAATGTCCCGGACACAGTAATCGGGAGTTTCCGTAGCGGATACGGGTACGATACAGACACGATACTTCACGGGATCGTTTTTAGGAGTATCCATGCATCACTATTCAAAACTCTTTAGATTCTAGCTACTTCCCTATGTTGATTAAGTTTAACCTTAAAATCGAACATACATGACATGGGAGTATGCCCCTGCAACATAGTAATCCCTTATCAAAAGCATATGGTGATGAAACGACACCTTGGCACCGAGACTGCTGCAAAGAGGGATGGAGCCGGGGGTGGGGGGGCCTTGTGGGTGCCCCCTCCCCCCTCAACTTTGAGAAATTCATTTTTTTCACCCTATAATTTTTTTATTTTTGGAATTTTGCCCCCCGAACCAAAAGTCCTGGCTCCGTCCCGGGCTGCCAACCAATAGAAACATAAAACCCTAAATCATATGTGGTCTTTTTCTCTTAAATGACTTAAATTATGTTCTGTTGAGATATGTCCTGAAAATCCTAGGCCCAAATTTAGCAAAATGCCCATGATTACCGAAAGAGGTAAAGAATATGATGAGTGCTAAAAAATATGAACTGAAACCTAGCCATGAACCACGTAAATTCTTGTGTAGTTTATTATCGTATTTGTTCTAACATGTTCCCTTGTTTTCCCAACTTTCCATAACTTACTTACGAACGAAATCGCACAAAATATAAATGCACAATCAGTAATTATCCAAAATGACTAACCTGAGAATAGAACCATCAGAATTAGCACTGACAGCCGTAGACTCAGTCTCGAAACAACAATCGAGCAGCGCCGCCCCATCGGTGGGAGCTTCTAATCTGAGCTCACACTTATCCACATCGTAAAGTCGAAGATTCTGCTCAAATATACGACATACACACTCTCAATTATACACCGCAATCATGAAATAGCAAGGTATACGACAACTACTGAGCTAGATAACAATTGATTTGATTAAACAAAACATGTTTATAATAGCAAATACTTACCGAATCCCATGAGGAAATTAGGAGGTTATTCGAAAGGGGAGCGAATCGGATCCTGGAAATGGCGTCTCGGATCCGGTTGTCGAGATTTAAACAAGACATGTTCATGCTGTAACAGAGAAGGACTATATGTATATGTATATGTCTATATATATATATATATATAGAGAGAGAGAGAGAGAGAGAGAGAGATTGCTGCAAAATGCTGCTACGAGTATTTTGAATTAGAGTATAAGAAGAATTCAACACGGAAAATTCCCGCTCATATGTACCGGGCCGGGTAGTAGGCTTGGATCATGACTGTTTAGGCCCTTCTTTGTTGTAAAACAAGGAGGCAGGAATTGGGCTGATAACCCCAATTTGGGTCCCGTTTTGGGCCAGAATTAGCACATCCCAATGATTCGCAATTGGCCCAACTTGTTTTTTTAAAAAAAAAAAATTTAAGGGGAGGAGAGGGTATCCTAAGAAACTAGCCCGGCTGACCTGAGACCAAGTAGTCTGTAGTCTCCATTTTGTCTAGCTCAATGTAAGTAGCTATCTCGGTGTCCAGGACGTTCGAAGCTCGTGATTCATGCCTGATTTAGCCATTCTATCTGTCACCTAATTTGCTTTGGAGTCTCTTTCTTATTTATTCTTTGTTTTTTTATCAAGTCAAAAAATAATCGAGTTATAAAATATGAACTACCCCTTGATTGTTGCAAGACCTCATAAAAAGAGTTTCCCTTGGACTACGAACGGGAAGGAACGAGTCGGTATGCTAGTTCCTCATCTACAAATCAACCCTTGCCTTGGTGGTGAAACTGTAGACACGTGAGACTCAAAATCTCGTGCTAAAGAGCGTGGAGGTTCGAGTCGTCTTCAAGGTATAATATTGAGAATGCTCATTGAATGAGCAATTCAATAAGAAAGCTCGGGTCGAATCGGTATATATTTAGTCATTCTATCTACCACCTGATTTGCTTTTTTCCAAATATGCTTGATGATCACCTGCCAAGGATGGTGTTGGCCCAACTTTACACCAGGCTTAATTAGACTTTTTTTTTTGGTAATCAAGGGATTAATTAGTGAATAAATGTTCAAAGCCATTTCTTACCTTTTAATCTAGGGTAGGAGTGGATGCAAGCCAGACTCAAGCTGAATTTGACCATATTGCTCTGTTCGAGTTTCAGCTTGACGTAATTACTCGGTTCGAGTTCCATCAACTAAAAGAAAAGGGCTCAAGCCACTACCAACGGGCTCATGAGACGGAGAGCAATTATATTTAAACTCGAGTTCGGTTTGTTAAAGAGTTCAAACTCTTATCGAGCTGGCGTGATTCAATACACACCCCTAAATTCTCATGTGATTAGTTTTACAAAAAATAAAATATATTAAAAACAGCATTATAGTACTTGAGCTAGACTAAGTTGACTTCATTACAAACTCATTTTAAAACGAGCTCATTTTCCTCGTTGGAATGATTCGAGTATAGATGTATAAAGCTCACGACAATATTTTTTGTCATTCCTGGACTTTGACAGTTTTGAAACAATCATTATCACTAATGAATAAAGACCTATGTGAGACCCACATACAAAAATGATTATAATTGTATCAAAACTTCAGGTCCACTAAGAGTCGCATTTTTCACATTAGCAACCTCGTTTCGCTTAATTATTACTTAGAAGTTACACCCAAAGGATAACTGCAAAGGATGGTGATTGGCAACTGAGTTGAACGAAAATGCTCGAGTAATGCTGCTGAACATAAAATCACAAGTCTTTTCACAATTAGCAATTTCCTTCAAACAATCTAGAAAGAAAATTTCCATATATATACATACAAATTCTGTTCCCAGTGGTTACAACTTACAGCACCAAAATAATGAATATAAGTCACCACCAGCACATAAGAAGAAGAGGAAAAGAAGGAAAAGAACAATACCCAGAAACCATACAGTTCTCGTTATGGTCAGCCTAAATTCACACACTAAAATCGTTGAATTTGTCATTAGGAAGATAAAAATCAAACTTAACATCAACGGAACCAGATCTTTCACCACTGTCTTTATACTCAATATCCGTTATTGCTCCACTTTCATCATCAACTTGATATTCTGATCTGACCCGCCTCACAGGCACCGTGACAGAATAAATAGTGCCCATATCAGGATCAGTCGATACACTAAGTTGGACTTTATCCTGTGATTCAATCTCAACAAAATCAGATAATGCACTCACAACATTGCTAACTATCTTCTGCTTCGCTTCATCACTGACTGCACATCGATCAGAGAAAAGAATCATCTTCAACCGTTGCTTAGCAATGTTTGCATTTGAACTCCTTATGGATGCAGGTGATGGAAATATTATCTTCCATGCCAGGTTTAAACGCTCAAAGAAGTTCATGTTGATGGCATTAAGGAGAAAATTTTCGACCTCATGGCTAATGGGATTATATTCTCCAAAATTTCCAAGAGGACGTTTAGAGTGACAACGAGTGGTGTGGACATTGTGGGAAAATCTTGGCATTGCCTCAAAGACACTAGAGACGCCATTAGCAAACAAATGGCAATCTACCTGTAGAGTAATGAGAATGCAAGTTTCAGAAAAATGTCGAGAATTACAAAAGTACTAAGTGTAAGTTTCCATACTAACCATTATAGATACATAAGTTTCACATAACTTTATTGTTCATCTCTCTTTTTTTTACGTTCATTAGAGAGAGAGGGAGAGTTGAACAATAGGTAAAAGTTCCATACTTCCGTGTTTCTCATACTACAAGCTTTGTGCCATTTCTTTAATTTTGTATGCACATTTAAGTTTTTTTTTATCTAGATAAGGTTCCACGAAGTAAACCAGTCGATCGAAGATATCACATTATAGTAAGATCTTGATTGTCCGACATACCACGTTTCACGATAAGTACGTATTAATCAGGATGTTTTACATACCACGTTTCAAGATAAGTCAAGTATTAATCAGGATGTTTTACTTATAAAGTAATAAGGCATAAAGTTGATTTGGACAATTCCTCATGCAGGAAACATATTGTGTAAAATTAAAAGCCAAAACCTAAGATATACATATAGATAGATTCATAGATTCAATATTAATCAAGATAAAGCAAACAAAACATGGACATATAACACTTGAGATATAGACAGTAAGATAAATCACAGACCAAACATGCATATAAAGATAATTTATAGATTTATCGGCATAATTCATAAAAATAAAATTACCACCAACGGGGGTTGGTTCGAGTGGTAACCGGCTCGCTTCCTCTTAAGCAAGGTCTCAGGTTCGAAACCTTGTGAATGGAGAAAACCCCAACATATTATATCAAAATCATATTAACAAAAATAACCACACGAAAATTAAATTTGCAGCCGAACTCAAATTAAAATGACAATAAATAACAGACATAAAAAGTATAAATAAATTAGACAAAATTGAAAATGGTGGAGGAGCTGAAACAAAACCTTAGAAGGGGGGAAATGGGTAGTGGTACGAAGGGGGTTGAATTTGTATGGATTATTAAGAGCTGCTGAAACCCTACTATCTCCTGATATCATCGCCATTTTCATATCAAATTCAAGTTTTTTGGGGTAATTTTCAGGTGCGTTTCATCAGTGTTGTGTTAATTCATAGGGGATTCAATGCTACGACGTCGTCGTGAGCCAGAATTCATTTTTTAATTCAAGTCGACAGCATACCCTTGGGGTGCTAACGGACTGACCGAACCGACCGCAAATCGAAATTTTGGTCCAAATTGAAAATCGAATCGAAAAATTCGATTTGGTTTTCGGTTCGATTTTTGGTTTTGAGGTTCGGTCGGTTCTGTTAACCGAAAAAATGAACTTTTTTATTTCTTTATATAGTATAATATAGACAAAAAATTATAAAAAAATGTGTTTCCTAAAGACAATTTATAGAAAAATAAAAAAATTGAATTAAAATTAGTCATAATTAAATTTTAATTATTTATTTATATCTTTTTTTTTTTAATTTTCGAAATTTTGGTTCGACTGACAAATCGAACCAAACCAGTTCACTTTTTAATTTTATTATGTCAATTTTAGTTGGTCATACTATTCATATTTATAAATATATAAATGTATGCGTCCCAAAAAAAAAGTGAACAATAACCAAAAATAATAGCCAATGAGATTTTTGAAAAAACAGTAGCAAAAAAAAAAAAAAATTCTGGTTTGGTTTTAACCGAACCGGTAAAAACCAACTGAAATGGATCGGCTTTTTAGCTGAACAGAACCGAACCTGTTCGGTTCGATTTTGGGTTCGGATTTTCGGAAAATTAAAATTTCGGTTAACCGAAAATTAGTTTCGGTTCGATTCGGTTAAAAGACCGACCAATGAACACCCCTATCATACCCTAAATATCTAATCCGATAAATTTGGATTGATAGTTAGGTAGATACTATTAGATCAACATGTCTTGGGTCGTGTGCCGGAATTCTGGATTAGCTACATGCGACAGAACTTCAGTTGACTAATTAAAGCGTGTTAACCACATAAAGCGCTCGCAGTTTTCCGTTAACAAAAGAGCGTTTTCAATATTTTTGTTTTTTTTTCTGAAAATATTATTGATGTGACAACGAATTATATGGACTGATTTTAAGGTCATGATCATCAAGTTGTGACTTCCTTTTTCCTCTCACATATTATTTTAGAATAAAATAATTTTCAAAGTATTATTTTTTTCAAAAATATTTCTTATATTGTCACACTTCTAATATCACTTTTTTTTAAGTAAGTCACTTCTAATATCACTAATGTATTGTCATGTGAGCACAAATTCATTACTTGGGGATTCCTTATTTCTTTCCATTATTTGTGGGTTCATATTGTTGACCTTGTTCCTCATTGGGGTAGATAAAAAGAATAATATAATGAAGTAATGTTTCTTCATTAGTATTTACTTGTTTTTGTGAATATCTTGCTGGATTAGTACACTCTTTGCCAGAGGAAAAGGCTTGGCACTTTTGAAATAATGTTATATATCACTGTTAATACGAATTAAAACTTCTTTGGCAAGAAGCCAATGAGGCGTAACCACTAATAGATTTAAAACCTCTCTGATAAGTAGTCAACTATGTAAATCAATGAGATATATCATTGTTCTTTAGGATGGGAAATTCTATGTTGTGGTCTCAGTCTAGTTTTCACCATTGGATCCCCCCAATGGGGGGGTAATTTACTAAATTACCCTCAGATCCAATGATGAAAACTGGACCGAGACCAGCATTAGGGGTGAACGCGGTCGGGTTCGGGCGATTTTATGGAATAAATTCAACCCGACCCGATATATGCGGGTTGACAAAATAACAAACCGAAACCGCATAATTATCTTTTCAAACCAAGCGGTTCGGGTCGGTCGGGTTTAATGTATTTGGCGGGCGGTTTGGCGGGTTATCGGATTATAATTATGTTACTTTTAGTTTCAACTAGTAAGTAAGAAATTAAATAGCATACTTGTACATTTAATTAAAAAAAATTGAGTTGGTGAGAAATACAAAAATAAGTGGTGTTATAAAATAAAAATCATATTTATCATGAATTGTAAATCTAAAATATTAATAAAATTAAATTATTTTATAAGTTTATCATAAAAATATACATCTAAATCTTCGTTCAAATCAAGTAAAAACAATGTTCTTGTTTACTAAAATTAAAAATAAAGTGTGTTACATAAATATGAATAAAAAACCACTCTTATTAGAGTTTATATATATGCATATATAGTTTTAAGAGTTTAGAGTTAATCTTCAAATATATATACACACACACACTTATGACATATACAATTAGCAGTCGGGTGACGGGTTAGGCGGGTTACAATTATTAAACCCACCACCCGACTCGAAAGTGGCGGGTTGCAGTTTTTTCAACCCACCACAATTTTTTAATAATTTCAAACCGGCAATTTTCGGGCGGTTCGGGTCGATTTGAGCGGGTTGTGCGGGTTTATGTACACCCCTAACCAGCATAGAATTTCACCTTTAGGATAGCCCACTTCTTTAATGCTATTGTAGTTCCAACATAAGAAATTAAATTGATATAAATAAAATAAAAATCATATAAATAGATTTTCTTAAAGCAATGCCTCAATTGTAAATAAGTTCAACATCAGATATAAAACTTATAAAAACACAAGAAAATTACAATGGAGGGAAGATGAAGAGCTCCCCTCACAGTTCCAACATCACATCAGCATCTAAAATCATTAAATAACTTCAACAATAAGTATCATTATATCACAAACCCACCTCTCAGATCTCCAAAATTTACATTATTTTCAGAACCCAGAAATCATTTCTCTTGTAACCAAAAAAAGGAAATTCTTGAATTTTTCGGGTCGTTCTCTGTACTCCATCTTCGTCTCCACGCTATGATGCAGAACTTGATCTCAATACTCGTGATTTTCATCATAACCAGATGGTCAACAAGGAGGAGTTGTAATATGACGAGGGCGGAAAAATCTCAATGAAAGTGCAATAATTCTAATCAAACGCACGATTTTCAGGAGTACAATTGAACTTAAAGACCACAGTGGACTGGAAACTACTACAAAGGGATGTAAGAAAAAAGATCGAACTGAAATGCAGACTGATAAATTGACGAAAACGAACGAAAAGAAAGAAAGAGTGAACTAACAAACACCATGAGTAAGAACTTATATCATAGAACTTGGAAAGAGGAATTGTTGGATGCAAGTGTTGCTACCACTGCTGAGTATGACTGTTTTCTTGATCTAATGCAGCAGTAACCAGTCTTCTCAAGAAATTGAATTTCCTCGCTCCGAGTTCTAGATGCACCTTATCTGAAACCAATCAATCCGATCTTAGCTGCTAAAACATAAAACGGAAGATCAAATCATGAAAAACTTAGGTTACATGTAGTTACATTTTTTTAATCATGTTTTCTGTTTTTTGGATCATAATTTTTCGAAAATTTCAACTACAGCTCATTTTCAATCAGAAACACATTTTCCTAAATTCACTTGTACTTTTCCATATATAACTATGACCTATCAATTAACATGTTTATCATTTCACACTATCTCTCGTCAATAATTACCAACTACAACTATTATTTCGTTTCTCTTTTTTACTTTACTATTTTCTTAATCACATATTCATTAACAAAATAAATAACTCAATCATATTACACATCAAACATAAAAACACACTCTTAACCATTTACTAAAAACATAACTAAACTCAATCAATTATTCATCATTTCACACAAATAACCATAATGCACATAAGAATTATCTAAAAACACACTAAAAAACATAACCATACATAAGTGTATGCTAAACGTCACATGACTCATCCGATACCTACGAAAACAGAAGCGTATGAACTAGTCCAAGTCATAATGCCAAAACTCAACTATTGTGGGTAATACATAGAACTAACAATTAAACTCACAATCTTAATATGCCAAAGAATAAATCATGTCTTCCATTTATGGAACTAAAACCAGACTGTTATAAGAGATCAATAGGCAGTAATACACCATAAGCAAAACGATAACTAGCCCTAATTCACGCCTCGGACCCGCGAGCCCGTTTGCGTGAGAAGTGTCGATGAACCCACAGAATACAATATGAAATTAGGTCTTTTCAACAACTCCAGGAAAGGCACGGATAACAGTTACACTTGGGTTCTTGCCCTTTATTTATAAATGATTTACTTCCATGTTATTCAATCAATGTAGGCTGGTGGATACACCAATAAAGATAAAATAAACCAGTCAAAAATCACACAACATAACATGATTCATGATGTCATAAATCTAAATTAATTAACCAAAACAAAGAGACACACGAATGTATATGCATAATAAATCATAAAATTGAAGAAATTGTTGAACTTACTTCATATGAAGACCATCACCACTCACCATTTCTGCCAGTTATCTCAAAGTCAAATGATCGAAAATTCTTGGGATGGCCTAATTGGTTTCTCGTCTTGCCATGAAAAATAGCCCTTAACTTTCACAGGATGATTTTTTCGCAAGATACTTAATCGTTTGCCTTCCAGTTTCTTTGCCGAATCCACAGTAGAAGGTTTACAGTCAAATAACTCAATTAATGCAAGGTCCTCGGTCCATGCAAAGCGAGAAGGGAGTACTTCCAGATTGTAGCAGTGCCTAATACACACGTGCTTAAGTTTTTTGAATGCCTTGTCTTTAGCTCTCCATTGCACCAGATCTAGGTCCTCCAGTAGCAGATATTGAATATTTCTCAATCCCTCATTTTCTGTTGTCCACATCCGCCCTCGAAAGGCATGGGTTCGCAGTTTGAGCACTTCTACATATTGCAGCTGAGCAATCTTTCTCATGTCTTCCCAAGGAAATCCACACCCACTCAGAGTTAACTTTTTCAACCAATTCGGGAAAAATGAAACGGAATTAGGTAGGTAGATTACTTGAGACTCAAAAGTAGGATTGACGACAACACATTTTAATGATTCGAGATTATGTAGTACGTAAAGATGATCGAAAGGATGAAATGGTTCACCAGCATCATCCTGATGTGTTAAGACAATCCGAATTCCTAATTTCCTTAGCTTTGTGATATTTTTAAAAACTTTCTTGGTGCAACTATAAGGACTCACGTCAAGAAGTGTGTGAAGGTTTGGTAGCTCATCACGATCAGGATCTGGCAGGTCACTCCCCATGACCTGGAGGTGTCTCAATTCTTTCATAGTCCAAATCTCCATCGGTAGATACGAGGGTGCTGCAGAGAATTTCACACTCTCGTGTAGGCGGACAATCAAGAATTGCAAATTCCTGAGCTTCGACAACCCAGCCGGGAGCTCTCCTCCACTGTGAGTCAAAGCAAGGTACCTCAGCATAAATAGTACAAGTATTTCATCTGGGAACTTGTAGAAGCGGATTGTGAGCGTATCAAGTATCCTGAGCAGTTTGAAACCCAAACAAACTCGTGACGGATATGGATGGTGAGGGCCAACACAAAGAAGAGAACGGACAGTAGAAAGTGAATCCATCGAGTCATGAGCATCCCTGATGCCAAAAACTACGTTGTTCAAGATGCTCAGCCGGCGTTGGCTATTTGCCCCTTCGGGAAAAGAGCAGTCCGCAGACTTTTTTATGACACATAAAAACTTATTCTTCTTGGCCTTTTTGGAACACACTGTCCACATGGCAGAATGGACAGTACATGTTTTGATTCCAGCACTGGAGCTCATCTTCCTGACCAAAATGAGACTTCTGTCAACAAGCTCTTTCAAACAGTGTTCAGCCACTGCTTCAAATGTTTGGTCCTTCATCGGTTCGAGAAATCCCTCGGAAACCCAAAACTTAATGAGCTTTGGGGCAGGCATCTCATAATTCTGTGAGAAAACTGCCAGAGAAAGAAAGCATGCCTTTAAGTGTTGAGGTAAAAGCTTGTAACCTAAAGATAGTTGCTTTCTCATTCCTGCAGCATCCTCTGTATCAGCAATGAATGAAATCCCACTCTCTGCTACATTCTTCCAGTACTCGGGTGACTTTTCGGACGTAGCAAGATGGCGACCGGTGGTGATGATTGCTAGAGGAAGCCCTCCGCAATTTTTGGCAATCTTCTTGCCAGATTTCTGAAGCTCAGGAGGGCATGGTTCTTCAGCAAACACCGCCTCACAAAAGAGATGCCAGCTGTCAGACTCATTTAGGAAATCAATCTCATGAATCTTGTGACATTTGTAATCGACTTCTGTATCCTTTATTACTCTTTCTGCCACGTTTCGTATTGTAGTTGTAACTATTATTTTACTGCCTTTCTTTTCGAATGGAAATAATGTTACGAAATCCATCCACGTAATAGTGTCACTCACATTATCCAACACAATAAGATACCTCTTACCCTTTAGATTTGATGTGATGTGCTCTTCAAGTTGGGCATCACTCTTTTTACGCATTTCATCGTCAAGCACTTTCATGGAATCTAAGAGGTTTAGCAAGATATCTCGTTTGTAAAATACGTGAGATGCTGCTGCCCAGACACGAATGTCAAAGTGTTCCATGGTAAGTGGATCATTATAAAAACATGTGGCAAGAGCGGTCTTGCCTATGCCAGACATCCCAATGATTGGGAGCGCTCCAAGTGTGGTCATTTCGTTTTCTTCTATCAGCTGGTGCTTTAGATCCTCCAAGTACTTGTCGAACCCCACTATCTTATTCTTGCTCATAGGACCAGGTCCTGATGAACCAAGATAAGAGGGAGCCATAGTGGTTATATCCGGGAATATTCTGCCACGCATGACATCGTCTGTGAACTTCACCGTCTTCTTTGTAATCGACTCCACTTCTTGTATTACTTTCTGCAGGTCTTCAGAGAGCACTGATGTGTCACTCTCGTCCTCCGGGTTTTCTGATCCTGAAGAGAGGAAATAGCTTGACAAGGAGGACTCGACAACGTCCTCGGCTCGCCATATTGCATCTCTAATTTCTTTTTCCAAAGAATTTTTGGTCTTGCTCCATTTATATTCTGGAGATTCATTATTTAGAAAGGCTTTTAAGGAAGAGACCTTATCAGAAAGTAATTTAATTTGCGATTTTGGACATCGTATCGGAACTTGATCAGGACCTAGGAGCTGCTCTAGAACCTGCATAAGAGAAACTACAGCAGCGTAAGCCATATCTACTCTGTTTTCCTCTCAAACCTCACAACAAGCACTCGACAGAAAGAAACCTTAAACTCAAGTGTATAGGTTATAGTGGAATAACATTTGCTTTCGCAATTGCTGTATATATGGACAAGAAGACCAACCACATGAAATGAAGTAATAATAAATTAATGAAATGTACAAGTACTCACCTAATAGTGTGTGTAAAAGTCAATGACCCTCCAAACCAAGAGAACAAATAAATAAAAAAGAGTATAGAATGTGTAGGTATATGCATGTGTGAACACCATAGCTGTCAGCTTCCCTACTTGATATATTAAAAGAGCAGAAATTTCTTGGATCCTGTAATGAGAATCCTCTGACCTCTTCTATCAGACATTTTTCCCTGACAAACAAACAATAAAAACAAAATCTGGAAAAATGTTGCCCCTGGATCAATAAAAAATGGGGACCCGAAACCTCCCTCAAGTGTCAATTTTCTTGTTAAATTATTCTATGAGCTGTTTCTATAATTTCAGTCTTCTTCTATAAAGGAAAACCTTGCTCAGTTCTAATAAGCTAATAGTAATTCCATTACGACCAACTCAAACGGGTATGTACCCAAGTTGGAAACTCGTCGAATGATCCATGATTACACATAATTTTACTTTTATCATTCTATATATATCCAATGGCGGTTCATAGACACATTCTATATATATCCAATGGTGGTTCAGAGATGACCACTTCTTGGAGTAAAAAGGCGTCCATCCTATGTAACTAAAAGATAGAGAAGTAGCGATCAAGTAAACAATATTCACTATATAAATACCATCAATTTTCATGATGCCAAGCTTGGTTTATGAATTTAGATTCATGTTATTTGTGTAGAGTAGCTAATTAATTAAGTCAATGAACATGATGTTATATAATAGTGTTTTTGAAGTTAATGATCCTGCTCAACGAGCATAGAAAATGCAAGTATTTGCAAGTATGTCAACACCATAGCTGTCAGCATGTACCGCTTCTTTCGCAAATAAAGGAATTCCATTTCTTGGATTTCTTAATCTGAATACTCTTGACCTTTTCTTTCACAGATTGTTTATCTTAAACAAACAATAAAACATATTGCTGACTTAACAGAAACCTCCCATTTTTTTTCTCATTTCTGTAACTTAAATCCCTATCTCCAAACAAATTCATCTCCACCACTTTTAACGTGCAATTCAACAAAATGTGGCATGGATTCGATTCTACAAAGCCATAATATACAAGATAATAGACAAACAAGACCTTAATCTCACTTACTTATGACCGCATAGAATATATTTTCGTTCACTTACGAGAGAATAAATAAATCTCATCTCGGTGATCAGTTAAAACTTAAAAGTTAAAACAAACATGATATGTAACAGTCGGGTTACGAATTCAGCATGTATACTGTATGCAAGATATAAAACAAAAATGATCAGAAAAATCAGCATACAGATTAAATCAAAACAAACAAATCCTTGGAAATATTGGAGATATACCTGGATTGGACCTACAAAGCCATAATATACAAGATATATATATATCTATATATATATATGCTCAATCCGCCTTTGTAATCCTGATTTATTTTGGGAGGATTTCGTTAGTTAGGGGAGCGAATTCATCGTGAACAAAATAATGCATTTTATGGTAGCTGTAAATGTTTGAACTTTGAAAAGAATCACAATATTACTAGTGAGAAACTCCTCAAACACTTGAGCAAATGGTAGGGCACAATATCTTTTCTTTTTACACTTTCTCGTGTAAAGTTTATTAGTATTTACTTTTTCCTCTATGCTAATTAATTGTTTTTTGGACAAAATTATTGTCAATTAATCGGGTTGGCACACTTGATGCGTGTGCTTTATTATATAAAATTTATAAAAATAATAATTCAATAATAATTCACAAAAACCAAATTAGAAATTCTTTTTGGGACAAACAAGTGGCATTTATCTTGTAGTTAGTCATTTTCTTAAAATCTATAGCAATTGGACAAATGTAATTCAATAGTTATAGAACTGACTAGTTCGATCAAAACACGATTCATGCTAAAACTTTTGGACATGTGTTTATTTACACAATCGAATATAACGATGCAAATGAACTAACTTGAGTCAAGTAAAGTATTGTTCAAGATAGTTATAGATTTTAAATTTTTTTAAATCTAACTCTTGGCGTGAAAATAAAATAATTGAAATTCATACATTTATAAAATTTTTAGTCCCATAATTAGTAATCCAATATTCCACTTAAAGATTAAGCTCTTGATTTGTTAGATAAAGCTTGTTTCATGACATTTTTTTTCTTCATCAAACTCGATCGAATGCTTGAATTTTTGGATTTAGGTTGGGATTTTGATAGTCAGCCAATACACGATCCACCATTCAGTTAACAAATTATTCTTTTTGCATGAGTTATTATTGTTGAATCAAAAAATGAAACTATTATTAAACATAAAACTTAGTATAAAGCATAATGGAATTATTGCATTGAATTTGATATCACGATGTTAATCCCACAAAATAAATAATATGAAAAGGTAAAAATTTAGTCTTGAATAGGTCAGTCCTAGAATAAATATGAATCTTATCATTCTCAATCCAGCCCTAAGCATAAACGTTTTATCAGTTGTTTTTGGTTTCTTGGGTAACGGTAATCCAACTAAAACATTCCTTGTTATTCAAGTGATTAATTGAATATTTGGTCGTAAAAATAGATATAAGTTTATTGAAATATTTGTCTCACTCGTCAAAGGAAGTGAACGAGGCCCTAACTTCATTACCTTGAAAATCAATCGTCAACGAATGAAAAATATAAATATGTAAATCAAAACTAAAAATTTGCCCATGCTCATTTCTAGATTTCTTACGAAACTAATTACTTTACTCCGCTCAAGTCAATTCATTTGCATTGTTATATTTGATTGTGTGAATGAACCCATATTTAAAAGTTTTAATCTGAATCTTGTTTTGATTGAACTAGTCAGTTGTATGACTATTGAATTACATGTGTGCAATTGTTGTAGATATCAAAAAAATGACTAAGCACAAAATAAATGCAACTTGTTTGTCCCAAAAAGAATTTTTAATTTGACTTTTGTTAGGATTAAAGTCAATTTCATGTATTTTTTTTTTCCTTCAAAAATACATTATTCTCAAAATATTTTTTTCTTTTGAGGATCAAAGTGACAGAATTTTTGACATATGGGACCAAAGTGACACAATTTTTTACATGATGAATAAGGGAAAAGTCGACTTTGCCCCTGCCCTAAGTGAATTAAACTCACGCGCATTGCCCCCGTGAGAAAATTGACCGAAAATTGGAAAAAAGGGTCATCCGGCTACATATTATGTATATAAGGGACGAAAATGGTGTTTTTTGACATGAGGGATTAAAGGACACTTTGATGACATATAAGGTATGACTAAAGTTAGTAACCCTAAATTGTATAAAAATACACTTTTGCCCTATCGGTGTGGCCCATGATCCGTGCATCTACCTGAATCGGGTCGTTAACCCAAAATCCAACCAAACGAACCATGATTCGGAGCTGTTAGATTTATCCACACGTCATCATCCTAACGACCCACATGTTTGAGTGGGATTCGTACACAGTGTCATCTTTATATACCTTCATTTGTGACTAAATAAGGTTTGCAAAGCGATTCTCAAAATTCTTTCTAGCATGTATTGAGAGCATTATGACCTATATCATCAATCTAGACTCTAAGTAAAGCCCATAAAACTATTATGAAGCTTATGTCAGGAACAACCTAGATAATTGAACTATGTTACACACTTACACTTGATCCTCACGATAGATATGTAGCGACTCATTTCTTGAGTGCAGTTTATAATCCATCTATATTTGAATCGTATCCGACCCGAGCCTCGACTGGTCCATATAGTTATAGAGTCCGAAAAAAAGACCCAAATCATAATCTACAAGTGATGAATCTGCCCAGTTATCAAGAAAACAAAATTAGCCCAAAAAGTTCACAGAAATGTATCATGTATGTAACTTTTCGCAATTTTCATTTCAGTCTCAATCAAAATCTCTTTTTTTTATTTGGCTGGGGTTGTTCAATCAAAATCCACTATTAAACGGTAGTTCATTTTTTAGCACTGTTAAGCCTGTTTGCAAAAATTTATGCTTTTAAAAAAGTGCTAAATTTTGTAAAAGTTGTTGAAAAGTTAAAGTTGAATTTGTTTGCAAACATGCTAAAAAGCAGAAAAAATTGAAGAAAGGCTTGTTTGCAAAAACTGAAAAACAACACTTTTGAGTTTTTTGCTAGATTTAAGTAATTTTTTGCTGTTTGGTTTCACTACTTCTGATTCTGCTTCTCTAGAAAAAAAACAGAAAATAAGCAGAAACTAAAAGCATGTTTTGCAAACAAGATCAACTTTAACTTTTCAGTCACTTTTACAATTTTTTTTCTAAAATGCATCACTTCTTTGAAAGCACAAGTTTTTGCAAATAGGCCTGACATACTTTTAGTTTCTGCTTATTTTCAGTTTTTTACCAGAGAAACAGAATCAGAAACAATAAAATCGAACAACAAAAAGCAACTTAAAGCCATCAAAAAGCTTAAAAGTGCTTCTTTTTTTTTCGTTTCAGCTTTTGCAAACAGACATTTAGTCTGCCAGTCTAGGAAAAACACTTATTTTTCAAAGACAAGAATTCAGACAAATAATGAGTTCGATGTCGATTGAACAATAATTCGGGCAAAATACATTTTGTACTCCTACGTTATTCACTTTGTCGCATTTAGATCCCTGATCTATTAAACGTAAAAAAAATGGTCCCTCAAATCTAAGGGTGCAATCTAGTCGAGTCGAGTCGAATCGAACGAGTTGTGGTTCAAAATTGTTTGAATTACAATCGACCTTCAAATTTTGTGTTTGAAATTGTTTGATTATTAATCGAACCGATCTCAAACGAGCTTTAATTCAGCTCGAGTAGCATGACATTTTTGTACATGTTTAAACAACTTTTGCTAATCGAGTCGAGTTTCAAAACTTATCAAACACAAAAAGTTTTTCTAGCTTGGTTTGATATATACGTTGGCGAAACGAGCTCGAACAAGCTTCTAACTATCGAGTAGCTTGGTTCGTCTTTCAGTCCTACTTAAATCAAGTCACGGGCTCACGGCAAGCCATAAAAAGTCAAGTCGAGGGACCATTTTGTTATGTTTAATAGTTCGAGATTTAAATACGACAAAGTAAATAATTCTAAGGTATAAAGTATATTTTACCCTAATAATTCGTATTTGTTTATGGCTTGGTAATTCCTCCAGCGGGGTACTTCTTAACCCCGTTCCTTCTCCTTCTATAAAAGTATAAATGTTAGAAAATCAAGTAAATATTTGCTTTTTTTAAAATAATAATAATAATAATAATGGGAAAAAACTCAAAAAGCAATATACCCCTAAACTATTAAAAGATCACTTATACCTTGGTTTTAAGATCCGGCAGTTATGTTAATTTTAACAGCTTGCTATTTAATAGTGTTTTTGAAAGTCAATGACTAACGTGAACATTTTATTTTGTAATTAAGTACGTGGAAGTTGTTAGCTTTCACATCCGTGAATGAAACTTAATTGATTAATTACTTACGTACAAATTATAAATAAATCTATATTAAATACGTACAAGTTGTCAGCTGACTCAGCATTCACAATTTGTGATGTATATAAAAAATAAAATATCTACAAAATATTATTGAAAAATTACCAAACCCCTCTGACTGATGTGCTATGTACAAGGACCTCCATTGAGTTCTTTAGCTCATCTTCCAACAAAGACACCATTTCCGTAAACTTTTTTTAACAAAGTCATGTTGCCATTCATCTTTCTTTCCTCATGTCCAAAATCATATTCTGGAACAAGGAACAAATCCATTGTTTGGTCCTTCGAAAGTGCAATTCCTAGACAATTAACAATTCCTTCCTTTAACTGGGTTCCATTGTATCCGGAGATAAATTTGCTATATAACTCGTTTGCACTCAATAGGGGGCAAATATTATCTTGAGGAGAGCGTAAATTTTACGCGATATGTTGGAGGTTATACAAAGTCATTCATACGTGTTGTTCGTCATATTTTTCTAACAAAGAATATGTTTCTAGAGAATTCAATGTTACCACTAAGTAGCCAAGTAATTAAAATTAACTCCCCCCCCCCCCCCCCCACCCCCCAATATTTTACAGAAAAATCCCAATTACCAAAAATAACCACACAAAAATTAAAATGCAACCGTACTCAAATTAAAATGAGAACAAATAACAGAAGGAAAAAAAAAGTATAAATAAATTAGACAATATTGAAAATGGGGGAAGAGGTGAAACTCAAACCTTAGAAGGGGGGAAATGCGTAGTGAATTATATGGACTGAATTTTAAGGTCATGATCATCAAGTTGTGACTTCTTTATATTATTCTAGAATTAAATAATTTTCAAAGTATTATTTTTTTCAAAAATATTTCTTATATTGTCACACTTCTAATATCACTTTTTTTTTAGTAAATCACTTCTAATATCACTAATGTATTGTCATGTGAGCACAGATTCATTACTTGGGAATTTATTGTTTCTTTCCATTATTTGTAGGTTCATATTGTTAACCTTGTTCCTAAATGGGTAGAGAAAAAGAATAATATAATGAGGTAATGTTTTTTCATTAGTATTTACTCGTTTTGTGGATGTCTTGCTGGATTAATGCACTCTTTACCAGAGATATATCATTATTCTTTAGGATAGCCTACTTCTTTAATGCTATTGTAGTTCCAACTAGGCCTGGCATTGGGTAGGCATTATCCCGGTTCAGGCCCGGACCCTAAAAATGCCCACAGAATGCCTCCTTTACCCTACCCGGACCCGACCCGGTCGCAGACCCGATGGGTCCGAAAACCGGGTCCACTGCACAGACCCGGAGTTTCGGGTTCGGGTCCGGGTCGGGTCCTATAATTTTTTTTTTTTTTTTTTTTTGCGAATTGTGATCGTCCGAGTTTGTTGTTCATTATATATTTTATGTATTTATAGAACTGTAAAACATGTCTCGATCAAAACCATTATTTATTTTCCGGTTAGAAGAATCTCACTTGGTGTTTTGGATCTCTTCCATACATGAAGGCTGCTAATATTACTCTTCCTAATTCCACATTAGTTTTCAGCTACAAATACTAGTAAAATTTACAATCTAAAAAAATAAAAAAAAGAATAGAAAATGGTCAAATACAAGTGACAGTAGTTCTATTTACAAAATCCACAGGAAAAAATAAAATAAAAGCAGATGTGAATTGAAAAAATAAATTTTGGGAAGGACCCGTGGAATTGATCGGGTCTTGTTTGGGTAAAGGACCCGTGGGTCTTGTTCGGGTATTGATCGGGTCTTGTTCGGGTAAAGGACCCGTGGGTCTTGTTCGGGTACAAACCCGACCCGGACCCGAACTCCTTACTACCATCGGGTCCGGGTCGGGTTCGGGTCTCGGACCCAAATAATCGGGTCTGGGCAGGGTCTAATATGAAATTATTGGGTCTGGGCCTGGGTAATGCCTACCCATTGACAGGCCTAGTTCCAACATAAGAAATTAAATTGATATAAATAAAATAAAAATCATATAAATAGATTTTCTTAAAACAATGCCTCAATTGTAAATAAGTTCAACATCAGATATAAAAACACAAGAAAATGACAATGGGGGGAAGGTGAAGAGCTCCCCTCACAGTTCCGGCATCATATCAGCATCTAAATAACCTCAACAATAAGTATCATTATATCACAAACCCCACCTCTCAGATCATTACTTTCAGAACCCAGAAATTATTTCTCATGTAACAAAAATAAATAAATTAATTAAATTCTTGATTTTTTCAGTCTATACTCCATCTCCGCGCTATGCTGCAGAACTTGATCTCAATACTCGTGTTTTTCATCATAACCAGACGGTGGACAAGGAGGAGTTGGAATATGAGGGCGGCTGAAAAATCTCAATGAAAGTGTAATAATTCAAATCGAACGAGTGATGTAGAGTTTCAGCAGTACAATTGAACTTAAGACCACAATGAAAACTACTGCAAAGGGATGTAGGGAAAAAGATCGAACTGAAATGCAGACTGATAAATTGACGAAAACGAACGAAAAGAAAGAAAGAGTGAACTAACAAACACCATGAGTAAGAACTTATATCATAGAACTTGGAAAGAGGAATTGTTGGATGCAAGTGTTGCTACCACTGCTGAGTATGACTGTTTTCTTGATCTAATGCAGCAGCAACCATTCTTCTCAAGAAGTTGAATTTCCTCGTTCCGAGTTCTAGATGCACCTTATTTGGAACCAATCAATCCGATCTTCAGCGTAGCTGCCTGGCTGCTAAAACATAAAACGGAAGATCAAATCATGAAAAACTTAGGTTACATGTAGTTACATTGTTTTAAGCATGTTTTCTGTTTTTTGAATCATAATTTTTCGAAAATTTCAACCACAGCTTGTTTTCAATCAGAAACACATTTTTCTAAATTACTTTTACTTTTCCATATATAACTATTACCTATCAATCAACATATTCAACATTTTCCATTATCTCTCGTCAACAATTACCAACTACAACAATTATTTCTTTTCTCTTTCTTACTTTACTATTTTCTTAATCACATATTCATTAACAAAATTAGAAACTCAATCATTTTACATATCAACCATAAAAACACACTTAACCATTTTCCAAAAACATAACCAAGCTCAATCAACTATTCACCATTTTCACACAAATACCCGTAATGCACAGAAGAATTTTATAAAAACACAATAAAAAACGTACCATACATAGCCTTAGAAAATAGAGGCATACTGTGCAGATTTTGATGACTGGTTCATTATACGCAAGCTAAACGTCTCATGACTCATCCGATTGTTATGTAAATAGTAGCATATGAACTAGTCCAAGTCATAATGCCAAAACTCACATATTGTGGGGAATACATAGAACTAACAATTACACTCACAATGTTAATATGTCAAAAAATAAATCATGTCTTCTATTTATAGGACTAAAATCTAACTGTTGTAAGAGATCAATAAGCATTAAAACACCAAAAGCAACATGACATAACTAGCCATAATTCAAGCCTCAAACCCACGAGCCCGTTTGGGTTGAGAAGTGTCGATGAACCGACTGAATACAATATAAAATTGGGTCTTTTCAACAACTGCCGGAAAGGCACGGATAATAGTTACACTTGAGTTCTTGCCTTTGTTTTTAAAACAAATCATTTCCATGTTATTCAAACCATGTGGGAAGTGGATGTACACCAATTCAAGATATAATAAATCAGCCAAAATAACATAATATAACATGATTAATGATGTCATAAATCTAAATTAATTTACCAAAACAAAGAAACACAACAATTATGAAGTAAATGCAAAATAAATTAAATTGTAGAACTTACTTCCTATGCCGAGCATCACCGCTCACCGTTTCTTTAAAATTCTTGGGATGGCCTAATCGGTTTGTCGTGTTCCCATGAAAAATGGCCAGTAACTTTGAGAGGATGCCTTTTTCCCAAGACACTCAATCGTGTATGTTCCAGTTTCTTTGCCGACCCCACAGTAGAGGGCTTACAGTCAACTAACTCAATTAACGCAAGGTTTTCAGTCCATGCAAAGCGAGAAGGGAGTACTTCCAGATTGTAGCATTGCTTGATACACAGGTGCTTAAGTTTTTTGAATGCCTCACCATCAGCTCTCCAATGCTCCAGATCTAGGTCTTCCAGTAGCAGAAATTCAAGCTCTTCCAACCCCTCATTTTGTGTTGTCCACATCGGGCCTCGAAAAGCATGGCATCGCAGTTTGAGCACTTTTACAGATTGAAGCTGGGCAATCTTTCTCATGTCTTCCCAAGGAAATCCACACCCACTCAAAGTTAACTTTTTCAACCAATTCGGGAAAAATGAAACGGAATTAGGCAGGTAGATTACTTGAGACTCAAAAGTAGGATTGACGACAACACATTTTAATGATTGGAGATTATATAGTATGTAAAGATGATCGAAAGCATGAAATGGTTCACCAGCATCATCCTGATGTGTTAAGACAATCCGAATTCCTAATTTCCTTAGTGTTGTGATATTTTTAAAAACTTTCTTGGTGCAACTATAAGGACTCACGTCAAGAAGTGTGTGAAGGTTTGGTAGCTCAGCACCCTGAGGATCCGGAAGGTCACTCCCCATAACCTGGAGGTGTCTCAGTTCCTTCATACTCCAAATCTCCATTGGCAAATATGAGGGTGCTGCTGAGAATTTCAGACTATGGTGTAGACGAACAATCAAGAATTGCAAATTCCTGAGCTTCGAAAACCCAGCAGGGAGCTCTCCTCCGCTGTAAGTCAAAGCAAGGTACCTCAGCATAAATAGTACAAGTATTTCAGCTGGGAACTTATAGAAGCGGATTGTAAGGGTATCAAGTACCCTGAGCAGTCTGAAACCCAAACAAACTCGTAATGGATATGGATGGTGAGGGCCAACACAAAGAAGAGAACGGACAGTTGAAAGTGAATCCATCGAGTTATAAGCATCCTTGATGCCAAAAACTATGTTGTTAATGATGCTTAGCCGTCGTGGGCTATTATTTGTCCCTTCGGGAAAGCTGCAGTCGGCATACTTGTTTATAATATATAAAAACTTGTTTTTCTTGGCTTTTTTGGAACACACCATCCACATGGCAGAATGGACAGTACATGTTTTAATTCCACCAATGGAGCTCCACTTGATGACCAAAATGAGATTTCTGCCAACAAGCTCCTTCAGATAGTGTTCAGCCACCACTTCGAAAGTTTTGGCCTTCATCGGTTCAAGAAATCCCTCGGAAACCCAAAACTTAATGAGCTTTGAGGCCGGCACCTCATGATTTTGTGAGAAAACTGCCAGAGAAAGGAAACATGCCTTTAAGTGTTGAGGCAAAAGCTTGTAACCTGAAGATAGTTGCTTTATCATCACTGCAGCTTCATCTGTATTGGCGATCAATGAATTCCCACTCTCTGCTACATTCTTCCAGTACTCTGGTGACTTTTCGGCCTTGGCAAGGTGGCCACCAGCGGTGATGATTGCTAGAGGAAGCCCTTGGCAATTTTTGGCAATCTTCTTTCCAAATTTCTGAAGCTCTTGAGGGCATGGCTCATCAGCAAACACAGTCTCACGAAAGAGATTCCAGCTGTCAAACTCATCTAGGAAATCAATCTTATGAATCTTATGATTTTCGTAATTGAATCGTGTATCCTGTATTACTCTTTCGGCTACATTTTGTATTGTAGTTGTTACTAATATTTTACTGCTTTTATTTTCAAATGGTAATAATGTTATGAAATCCATCCATGTTATAGCATCACTCACATTATCCAACACAACAAGATACCTCTTACCCTTTAGATTAGATGTGATGTGCTCTTGAAGTTGGTCATCAGTCTTTTTACGCATTTCATCATCAAGCACCTTCATGGAAGCTAAGAGATTTAGCAAGATATCTCGTTTGCGAAAAACTTGAGATGCTGTTGCCCAGACACGTGTTTCAAAGTGTTCCACGGTAAGTGGATCGTTGTAAAAACATGTCGCAAGAGTGGTCTTCCCTATGCCAGACATCCCAATGATTGGGAGGGCGCCAAGTGTAGTGATGTTTTTTTCTTCTATCAGCTGGTGCTTTAGGTCCTCCAAGTACTTGTTGAACCCCACTATCTTATTCTTGCAAATAGGAGCAGGTCCTCCTGTTGAACCAAGCTTAGAAGCAGTAGTACTGGTTATCTCCGGGAATATTCTGCCACGCATGACATCGTCTGTGAACTTCACCGTCTTCTTTGTAATCGACTCCACTTCTTGTATTACTTTCTGCAGGTCTTCAGAGAGCACTGGTGTGTCACTCTCGTCCTCCGGGTTTTCTGTTCCTGAAGAGAGGAAATGGCTTGACAAGGAGGATTCGACAACGTCCTCGGCTCGCCATATTGCATCTCTAATTTCTTTTTCCAAAGAATTTTTGGTCTTGCTCCATTTATATTCTGGAGATTCATTATTTAGAAAGGCTTTTAACGAAGAGACCTTATCAGAGAGTAATTTAATTTGCGATTTTGGACATCGTATCGGAACTTGATCAGGACCTAGGAGCTGCTCTAGAACCTGCATAAGAGAAACTACAGCAGCGTAAGCCATATCTACTCTGTTTTTCTCTCAAACCTCACAACAAGCACTCAACAGAAAGAAACCTTAAACTCAAGTGTATAGGTTATAGTGTAATAACATTTGCTTTCGCAATTGCTGTATATAGAGACAAGAAGACCAACCACATGAAATGAAGTAATAATAAATTAATGAACTCCAAGTCAAGAGAACAAATAAATAAAAAAAGAGCATAGAATATGTAAGTATATGCATGTGTGAACACCATAACTGTCAGCTTCCCTACTTGATATATTAAAAGAGCAGAAATTTCTTGGATCCTGTAACAAGAATCCTCTGACCTTTTCTATCAGACATTTTTTCCTGACAAACAAACAATAAAAACAAAACCTGGAAAAATGTTGCCCCTGGATCAATAAAAAATGGGGACCCGAAACCTCCCTCGAGTTCCCATTTTCTTGTTAAATTATTCTATGAGTTGTTTCTATGATTTCAATCCCATTCTTTTAAAAACAAAAACCTTGCTCAGTTCTAATACGCTAATAGTAATTCCATTACGACCAACTCAAACGGGTATGTACCCAAGTTGGAAACTCGTCAAATGATCCATGATGACACATAATTTCACTTTTATCATTCTATATATATCCAATGGTGGTTCATAGAGACATGGAAACTCGTCGAATGATCCATGAATAACTGAGTGGCTCAAACTAAACTGACAGTTACAGGGATGACCAATTTTTCGAGTAAAAAGGCATCCATCCTATCCTATGTAATTAAAAGATAAAGAAGTAGCGATCCAGTAAAAAATATTTACCATATAAGTTACTGTCAATTTTCATGATGTTCAAGCCTGGTTTATGAATTTAGCTTCATGTTATTTGTGTAGAGTAGCTATGACAATCAAATGTGAAATAACACACTTATTTACATGAATATAAATGATAATTTAAAAAAATAAAAACATAAGAACGACTAGAACAAAAGAAGTTAAATAAACCAAGGTATTGTAAATTTCACAAAATTATGACATATAACTAACCTTTTTAATTTATTTTGTTTATTTTGTACCTAACAATTGAAAGTAACATCTTCATTAGTTTTTCGCTTCTGTTTATCTAATTTTTCTTCACTCGTTAAGACTCTATACGTCATTTCCTTCGTTGAACCAAGCCAGTAGCCATTAATTAATTAATTAACTAAATGAACATGATGTTACATAATAGTGTTTTTTAAGTGAATAATCCTCCAAGGAGGCTACCAACACCAACAGCATAGAAAATGCAATTATTGTAAGTATTTCAACACCATAGCCAGTCAGCCTGTACAGTTCCTTTCACACTTCTTGGATTCCTTATTCTGAATACTCTGACCTTTTCTTTGGCAAATTTTTATGTCAAATAACCAATGAAAGAATTGGAAAATATATTGATCCTGAACAAAGTAGGAACCAGGTAATTCTATGCCAGACCGAGTTAAATGGAGCGTGAATTCTGTCTCTATCTGTCCCACAATATACTTACGGAGACAGCACGTAATATACTTACTATGTGAGAGATATAAACTCTATATGTCCCACTACACACTTGTGAGAACCGCACATAATACAAATATAAATACTAAGATCATTAGACCCGCTCTAGCATAGATTTTTCCGAACCAGGAACCACCCTCACTTCAACCTAACAGAAACCTCCCATTTTTTTTTCTCATTTCTGTGATATATATATATATATATAGATACACACATACCTGGATTGGAGCTACAAAGCCGGAATCGACAAGATATCACCTGCTCAATCCGCCATTATAGACTGCTCGCAAAGTAGCCAAAACAACCTGAAGCTAGTAAATTCTAGGGTAACCCCATAATCCTCCTGATTAATTTTTGGTTCGTTGTTTTGAGGAGCGGATTCATCGTCAAAAAAATTATGCATTTTTTGTAGTAGCTGTAAATGTTTTGAAAAGAATCAACAATAATATTATTAGTAGCAAAGTTTCCTTTCTTCTTTCCTTTTTTGACTCTTTCATTTTCAAAATCGAATGGAAACATGAGTTTTATGTTTTGCCGTGTTTCTCAAAATAGTTGAAATTAATGATTCGATGACGCGTGAAATAATTGAGTTAGTATTAAATTTATTTATAAGTGACAAAAATTAACCCCCAAAAAAGAAAAGGGAGAAACAATACTCAAATTTTAAAATATGCACAAGCCTATAAACATTAATATTATATATTTTATTATATTATAATACCACAATTATTGACAAAAAAATGAATTTTTACAAGAAAATATGAGAGAAAGAAAAAAGTTAATGGGAATTGACAAAGTAAAAGATAATCACTGAAGAATCTGAAAGTGAAAATGAAAATAAGTATATTTTTAATTAAAAATAGAGTAAACGGTATATTTTTATTTTTAAATGAGAATAAAAATGAAAATGTGGTTCCAAAAACACAAACAAACATAGCTTAGCATTTACACTATTTTTTATAGTGAGTCGTTCAAATCATTTGTTTCAGACGATGATTCATTTACTAATATGCATGGATTGAGTCAGGAATTATACTAGGGGATGAGATTATTGTGATATATATGCGTTTTATTTGCCTGGTAGTCGAAGGATTGCATGGAAGGGCCCCACAGTACGGTACGCTATATATATATATATGCGAAAAATTTGGGAATTAAGTTTAGTAAGAACTTTTGGCATGCTTTATATTTTGTGTCTCTTTTGTTAATAGTGAAATTCTCTTATCATCTCCCGTGGACGTAGGCAATTGCTGAACCAGAAATAATATTTGATATATTTTTCATAATTAATCAAATAAAATATAATTTTAAAACTAAAATGAAAAATGATCCTAATATCAAATACAACAAAACATAAAAGGCCTAAGAAGTATGGCTTGATTAATATCAATTTTAATATTTCATCAATAATATCCAATTTTGTGGAAATTGACTATAGAAAGATAAAGTAAAAATAAAAAGATACTTATCATATAGAAGAGACGAGAAACGGCTGATGGGGTTTGAACAAATCATGGGTGATGAGAAAATATAAAATTATAACAAAAATTATAACTTAAGATTTTGATTATATAGCTTATTGGAATATTCAATTGAGTCAATTGTTCTACTATGTGGATTAGAAATGTGAATTAAGTGTGCTTTTTGTTATTTATGAGGGGGTTGAAAGTACAAATTTTTCAAAATTTATACCTAAAAATTAGAAAATGAAAAAATTGAGGGGGGCGAAAAAATTGAGAGGATTTTATATACCTTGTATGTGCATATGAAATAAAATATGAGATAAAATTTAATTTTCAAGTAATAGATACGTAATACTTGTGAGTAGCACGGAGGAGAAATTACTTCCACATGCAATTTATAAATTATGGAAATCTGAATATATAGTATATTATCTTGTATTTTACAACTTTGCACATGCTAATTATATATATTTCATGTCATCTTTATATTTTTTTAAATATTTATTGACTTACCGTGTATCAACAAACACAATACATGATGAAATAAAATTTTGAAATAGAGGATTCGACACGGCGAAACAACATCCAATCAAGAAATAATGTGACCAAATCTTGATCATTTTATTCCCATTTCATTCATGAGTTAAATCACCACCTCAAAATTTCAAATATATTCCTCAGACAAACGTCTTGTTGCTAATAACTAAATCTATTACTAATTGACTCATGAATATGAGATAATCAGACTACAAATCAACCAAATTACATAATGATACTCAAATATTTTCAAACTTCTTCGACTCTAACAGCTTCACGAGGCACGAGATAGGCATCCTTAGGCCTCGACTTCTTGACACCAGCTGTGAAACTAACTTTCTCCGACTTGCTACCCTCAACGGCCACGTTTGTGACCTTAACCCATACTAAGACCTTCATCTTCATGCCCTCGATGCCCATGAGCTTACCCCTTAGAAGAATGCACTTGACACGTGGCGCGTATCTCACCGTAGAAGAGTCCTTGAAGCTCACTTCACAAACGAAGGGCAGATGAATGGTTAGCTTTGATTTTGGCTCATCAAACTCGTAACATGTGATGTTATTAGGAAAAAGGCCCGGTGGAAGATTGTATTCTTGTAGGAGATCGGGCAAGCTTTTTGGTGGCTTTCCTGTAGGGAAAGAGGCGACAAAGAAGTAATCGTGTTTAGCATGTTTTGAATATTTACTATGCAAATCTTGTAGATTTGTCAGCATGTTGTTGATAAATTTGAAATCAAATAGAATATACATACGAAAAAATAAATGGATAATTTACATATACACACTCATTTATTAGGTAATTACCACGAGCCCCTGGCCCTAAGCTTTTGCAAATTATCCAGACACCCTCTATGGACAACTCAAAAACAAGGGATGGAATTAAAATCTGTTTTTACTAACAGGGACGAAATTGTAATATGCATTTACTGACAAAGGAAGTTATGATAGTCATTCTAATTTCTCAAAGCTTATGGTGCTTTTTCATTATTACGGTCGCACAGGGGTTGCTAAGGGCTATGCAATTTCTCTGATTTCTTGAAGCCTATGTACTTTACTCAACAATAAATGCAATAAGGAGGTTGTTGGAGGCACCAATCTCCTTGGATAGATAATAAGCAAAAAAGAATAGTAGCTCCTGAGACTTGAAGTGCTGGTATAAGCACAATCATTTGTGTATGATGGACTTTAAGTAGATTACAACTCATGGATTTTGATTCACGGAGCTCCTTAAAACGAAGAGCAAAAATCATATCAATTGTTAAGCTTTGCTAATTGGATTGAAATACTCTCACTTTCCATTGACACGGAAAGAATGTTATTTGCAACGGCAAGTACGGATAGCTCAAACCCGTCCAAGTGATTTAATTATCTAACAACCAATTCAGATATTCATGACCAAGAACTCAAGAAGTACTGATTTTCTGATAGTCCCTGAAAGGAGAAGGAAGGGAGGAATGACAATAGGCGTCTATCATTGAATTGGCCAGCCCCTTAGTATCCGTTTAGGGAACGCCTAGTGCCAAAGTCACTGACTTAGTGAGTTGCCAGTCCCTGGACTATGTAATGTACTTTATCATTCACCATCAGCAGAAGGGGATATAACGAAATGGCAATACATACACATAATATGCTTGTCTCTGAATCCCGTTAAACGATGATTAGCAAAGGTTTCGGAAAGTTGTAGTCATTCTAGCAAATTAAGGATTTATCTCAACATTGTTCACATACTAGGTCAATTCATATTCTTGCAGCAGTCCCGACATTTGACAATTCTTATTTGCAGAGCATGTATATAAGTTCAATATACCTATTTCGATCACAATCAGAAGAAGATTGCAAAAAAGAAAAGATTAGATTGGAAATGAAAATGAAAATGAAAATGAAAATGTACCCTTTAGCTTGTTGAATACCCATTTTGCTTTCTCTTCAACAACATTTGAAACAGTCTGCAATAACAGACCGATTTGTCAGTCAACGACTACGCAAGGCAAGTAGAATCGGACAATCGACATTCTACTCTCCGGGAAAATTCTAAGGTGGACAGGGAGTGTTGCTCCCGGTTCATTTTACACCACACATTCAAAATGAATTGGTGGTTTTCACACCCACCTATACCCTGTATAAACCACCCCAACCCAAGTGTTTGTGTGGTGAAAAAAAACGGAAGCAACACTCCTGGTCCACCACAAAATTACCCCTCCGTAACAAATATCATTTGTGGCCAGATTAAACCATAAAATGCAAATAAATTGACACCATTCACTGACTTAACTGACTAAAAGTATGATGAAAATGTTCACAAGGGCCTAATTTACTTTGTGAGGCAAAATTAACCCAAATTTCCATTTGAAATTACTGCCATTTCCAATTTAATCATTTAATTCATTTTTTCCATGTAAATTAATCAGACATAAACAAGAAAATAAACTACATTCCCCCTATTATGTAATCACTAATCTTTAAACTTGAATAGTTTAAACATAATAATTAATCCAAGAAATACCAAACACACATCTATATACTATTTTCTTTGCTTCCATCTCCCCAAATAACTGATAAAAAAATAACCAAAAAACACATAATATAATCATTTACCATAACTAAAAATTATAATAAGAGTTAATAAAATACATACATTGAGGTCCTGAGTAATGTTATTTAGCTCTTCCTTAGCTTTCTTTGACAGCCAAAAGCTTCCAGCTTTTATGCTCCCCATTTTCACCATTATTGCTTTCTCCATTCTTCTCTGGAATTTTTGAATATTATTTCACCAAAAATTGAATGTGGGTTTAAATTTTCAATTTTATTTACTAATAATTAGAAAAAATATATAGGAAGAAGATGAATATAAAGTATGGAAATTGGAAAATGTGAACGGATATTTTAGCCCTAGTCACGGTTCCCGATAATGGGTGTTTCGAAATTTCAGCTCTTTTTCGGTGGAAAAGTGGAACCCGATTCGATTCTTGTTCTTTATTAGTCCATATTTAAAATTTTAAATCTCTTTTTCATTCTTTTTCATGTTGTACTCTTTTGTTTTATTTATGTAAAAGGAGCATTTCTCAATAATGGGCAAAAGGGGGCAGGGTTGTCAACTTAGGAAATTGAGACCTCGATTGGATGGCACGCTACTTGCTATTTCTCGATTTCTGAGAGATTTTTTTCATCAAATATGCACTTGTTTGATATTTTCTAAAAGTATCCCAAAAAAATTTACACACAATTTCACTAAAAAAAATTCAAATTTCTTTGAAAAATTGATTTTTCTCAAATTTTTCTCAGAAAGTCAGACTTTTTACTATTCATGATTAGACAGTTCATCCAATAATTAAAAGTACTTTATTCGCTAATATCTTAATACAATTATCAAAATAATCACATGTCTTAATTTGAAATGATGTAAGCTACGAAATAAGATCTACTCGGTATATTTTGGATGTCTTAATCAATGAGTTTAACTTAAATATATCTAAATTTTCGTATTAAAACCAAAACTCATTCATACTAATTTTCCACAAAAAATAATTTTTCTTACAAAAAAAACATATCATTTCACACTTAATCATTACACTTTCTTCTATAAAAAAAAAAAAAAAAAAACTCATCCAAACATACTTCATTCATCATATCTCTACTTCTTTAACAAAAAATTTCTTACTTTATCTATGAAAAATGAAAAATGGGAAATAGACGTTCATTCAATCGGCTTCTGAGGTTCTATTTTCAAATGTGGATATAGAATTATTGATTAATGTAAGTTACAATATTAGATTTAAATTTGAACAAAATTGTAGTTGAAATTGATAATTAAAAAATATTGTTGTTATTGGGTAACTATTGAATGTAGAATATATTGGACGTATCATATAAGGTATAATCCTACTCATAAAGTTGGGATAATTTAATATTAGAGGTCTGGAGTTCAACTATCAGCCACAATCTCTCTCAAAGAAAAAAAAAACAACGGATTGCGTTTTCATTACATGAATGGCGGTGACTCAAAAGCTCTTACTAATGATTGTTGACTAATGCGACATTATATGGAGCATCCATGACAGTGCAAAATCTAATAGACACAACACCTTCACCTTGTGTGGAAATATTCAAGATAAGTAATATGACAAAGGTCTCACGCTTTTATGATCAACGATGAAACAAATATATGAATATTTATCGTGCATTCAGTCACCCAACATATACTCACTAAATATAGGATAAATATACACTTAAAAAGCAGTATGGCATCACTACGATCAAGAGCCATCAGCTTTAAAAATCATTTCATAGCTATTTACGAAAAGTTAAAATAAGAAAGAAATAAAAAATTTATGTCTTCGGTTTAAACTTTAATGTTTAAAGAAAGGTGAACTGGTGAACCAAAAGGCAATTGTCTAACAAGAATTGGGCTATATTAAACAAAGAGGAAGACATTTTCATTAGTTGAGCCCAACATGAAGTTGAATAACAAAACAAATGGGCTCGGCCCATTAGGAAGAAGAGTCAATTGGATCTCCATCAATCTCTTTCTCCTGTCACTTGTCTCCTTGGTTGATTGGTTGTCCATGGACATGTGTCACAAGTTTTTCCCAAGAAAATGAAAGTAATCTTCAATAAATTGACATTCGTGACAAGTGTATATAAATATATATATATATATATTATATATACATATATATATATATATCAATATCAGGTCAACCCATGAACTATTGACTCAGTCGATCGACGGTTCGATCCAGTTTTGAAAACATTGCTCTAAAGGTCATCTTTTTATTGGCAAAACGAAGCAAGATGAGACGAAATATCTCGGCCGCTCCTTTGTGGTATATATATATATATATATATATATATATATTGTTGTTGATTGTCGTGTCAATATCGTGCTCATGTCTTATGAAAGTTGAAAACTTAAAGATACAGAGAAATATTACCATGATGTTGATATTCTAAACTTAATAATATCTGATAGTGAAACAAATTTTTATTTTAGAAAATCAAGTACAGTGGATACCAAACTTAACAATTCAACATGAATTAATTTGGACATCAATTTATTTTCAAAACTAAAATTTAAAAGTAAATACATAAATTAGCCAAATGTAGGGATGCCCACGAGCTGAGGCCGAGCTCGAGCTCGAGCTAAAAAATAAAACTATTTTTTTAATTAATAAATATTATTATTAATTTTGTATTAATATATATAATTAAATATAATCATAATAAATGTTTAATATATTATTATTTATACATATATAATATAATATTATAAGATATTATATTATATGTATGTATGTATTAATAAATGAACAAAATATTATATATATATATATATATTTATATTAAAAAATAAAGAAAATAAAATATTACTTTTAATTCAGGCTCGCGAGTTTTCGAATAGGCATATTTGGGCTCGTGCTCGGCTCGAAAGTAAAGGTTTGCTAGACCTCAAATTTTCTCCAGCTCAAGTCGAGCTTTTTTAGAACCGGCTCGTCGAGTTCACGAGACGGCTCTGCTCGTTGGTCACCCTTAGCGAAGTGTATTTAGCTAACCTGGAATTAAAATTGGACATAAATACTATTAATTATTATTTATTTTATCTTTTTGGGAAAAGAGACAAAAGTGGTGATTCCCTTTGAACAGAAGCGTACTCCAATTAGCTCCCAGTGCCTTTCTCCACAAAGCAGACTGGGTCCCACACTGAAGGGATCTACTCCGTCCAAGTAAATGTACTAGTAGTGGCAATCTTGTAGATTATTCAGGAGGGAGGGAGTGTTTGGTAATTTCGCAGCCAGATGACCCAAGATTCGTGGATGATATCGACCTTGGGACTCGTAAAAGGAAATAAAGGATAGGTAGAGTTTTTTCCGCCGCAACTGTGTTTTTTTCTTTATCTTGTCTTTAATACGAGTAAAATACGTGTATTCACTTGATAAGTATAATTACTCTGATCACGTTTTTTTTTTTTTGGTAGATAAAAGTTTAGATAGGGTCTGTTTCGATCATCTATCAAGGTCAGAATATATCACAGTAGACGGTCCATTTTAGGGGTGTTTACCTTGGTTATTAAAAATCGTCCACCAACACAACCCTCATGTCGGTAGAGAGATTCAATCACACAACCTTCTGAGGGGAAGTGGTCCGACTTTACCAATTGAGTCAACATATGTTGGCTACTCTGATCACATATATGATATAGGTAAAATATGTATAAGAACTATGCAATATTATGAGTATGCTTCGGGAGTGTAATTAAATGGGTTGCAATAGACCATATGGTTTATTGAAACATAATAGTTGAGGCTCGTTTTAATTGAGCATTGTAAAAGACTTAATATGGTAAGGCTCAGTTTGTTTGTGTTTTCAAATCATTTTTTTTATTTTAATTTTCATCTGAAAATGAAAATACACATTTTATATTATTTTTAACTGAAAATATTTTCATATTTACGTTCCCAATCAATTTCAATCATTTCTTTAAAATTACATATCATATCACTCATCTCACAATTTCTTTTTATCATTTTTCTCTCTCATCTCCTTTCAATTAGGGGTATAAACGAGCCGAGTCGAGCCGAACGAGATGTTGTTCAAGCTTGTTTGAAATACAATCGAGCTTCAAAGTTTGTATTTGAGCCTGTTTAATTATTAATCGAGTTGAGCTCAAACAAGCTTTAATCGAACCGAACATGAGTCGAGTTCGAGTAGTTTGATTTTTTTGTACATGTTTTTATTATTTTTTACTAATCGAGCCAAGCTCGAGCCGAGTTTCAAAACTTATCAAACACAAAATGTTGTTCAAGTTTGGTTTGATAAGTTAACGAATCGAGCTCAAACGAGCTTTTAGCGATCGAGCTCGAGTCGAATATCGAGTAGTTTGGTTTATCTTTCACCTCTGCTTTCAATTTTTTAAACCTTTCTCTCCCCTCTCCTTTAAATTTTTAAATCCAACACTATTTATCTAGTCATACTTTTCAATCACTTCACACATCACAATCATCGATTTTAATTATTTTTAAAAACACAACCGAACACATCTACTTTTTTTACTTTTTTCACACAAAAATAAAAAAACTCATTCCCTCATACATTTTTTAAAATGACGGTTGAAAATGAAATGAAAACACATCCAAACTGAGCCTAAGAGTTTAAGAGGTCTTGATACAAACATATAGGATTTGATAGAGATAAATTCCGACCTCGGTTCAATGTAGGCTTCATAATAGAGATTATAAGAGCATCTTCAATCCATAGACATAAAAATGATACAACTTTTGCACCATTTTAGTGTTATACAGTAAATTTACTCCAATCCATAACTCTAATTTTAACACCAAAAAAAATATTCTCTAAAATATTCTTTTTTTACATATTATATCTCTATTTCACAAATAACACCCAAACTTCAAGTTTTTTTACATATTCATCCAATTTTTTTAATAATATTGGTGGAGAACGAAGTGATATGTCAGAATATTAAGTTGTTATTATTTCTCTAATTTCTCAATATTTTATTATATTAGTTATTTTGTATTAGAATAGTGTAATTTTTAATATTAATCTATGTTTATATAAATGTGTCAATTTTTTTAATTTATGAAATGTGCATTTTGTACAAGTTCTTAATATATATTTTTATTTAGGACAAATGTCATTTATAATCCCTAAAGTATTCAATTTGTCTCACTTACGTTCCTAAACTAAAATTTGTTATGTTACAGTCCCTAAAGTAATAATTTTATCTCACTTTAGTCCTTTTAGGTCAAAATTGAACCTAAAGTAAGGGTAAAATGGAAAGATTAAATTTTTTTGTCTTTTTTTGGGAATTTTTTGGAGCTTTTCGGCTGTGCGCGTTTTCACGAGAAAATTCATAACTCACTATAGAAAGCTCGGATTCATGAACCGATTTTCTTCCCATGAAACTAGACACATAGAGCTATCCACACATATATCGCACATAATCAAGAGACGTCTAGAACAAAGCAGTTTTGTATTCAAAGTTAGCAAAAAATCTGTCGACTGTGCAGACAGCTGTGCGCGTCTTCACGAGAAAATTCATAACTCATTGTAGAAAGCTCGGATTCATGAACCGTTTTCTTCCCATGAAACTAGACACATAGGGAAATCCAAAAATATATCGAGAATAATCAGGAGATGTCTAGAACAAAGCATTTTTATATTCAAAGTTAGCGAAAAATCTGTTGGTTGTGCAGACAGCTGTGCGCGTCTTCACGAGAAAATTCGTAACTCATTGTAGAAAGCTTGGATTCATGAACCGTTTTCTTCCCATAAAACTAGACACATAGGGCTATCCACACATGTATCGCACATAATCAGGAGACATCTAGAACAAAGTAGTTTTGTATTCAAAGTTAGCTAAAAATCAGAAACATGAAACTATAACTTAAAAATATAAAAAACCAAAAAAAAAGGACCAAAGCGAGACAAAAATTTCCCAAAAAGGACCAAAGCGAAACAAAAATTCCCAAAAAAGGACCAAAAAACTTAATCTTACCATTTTACCCTTACTTTAGGTTCAATTTTGACCTAAAAGGACTAAAGTGAGATAAAATTATTACTTTAGGGACGGTAGCGTAACAAATTTTAGTTTAGAGACGTAAGTGAGACAAATTGAATACTTTAGGGACTATAAGTGACATTTGTCCTTTTATTTATTGCTAAATTTAAAGTGAAATCATATATAATTGAATAAAAATAACATTTATAGGATGTAATTATAACTTCATAAAGTTTTAAGAACTAAATTGCAAAAGAAAGATAATACAAAAATTAAAATGCAACTAAATAAAGAACAACAGACTTGCACCAAATTTGGTGCAAATATGAAGTTTTACGCCAAATATAACGTCCAACATCACAATTGCATCAAATTTGGTGTTAAAATAGTGTGGGTTGGAGTGCCAGCCCACACCATTTATACCATTTCCAATTCAAATATAGAGTGAGTTGGAGATGGTCTAACATTTCTAAGCTTGTTATATAAGATCTTATGGACTAAAAGTATAAATACCTTAGATTAGGATTTTTAGATATATGTAACACACACTAGGCAAGCGTCTATTCATTTTATTTCACGCGTTTGAGAGTTTGGAGCTGGAGAAGATTCTTGATATTGTGTGGGCAAATAAGTAGGAATTCCATTTAACACCAATAGTTTTGTGGGTTAAAAGTACCTTTTTGACCTTCCCACTTGGACAAAATAGGGAGGCATAACCTAGCTAATTGTGGTTCCTTCAATAGTTCTTGGGCTTTCCATGCAAATTGGGCTTCTATAATTTTTTTCTTTTGAATTATTATCATATAAAACTTTTTCCAATCTCCTTCAAGCTCTCAATAAGCTAACAAAGACCTAATTTAGTGGTATCTACCTCCTACTTTACGTGAGAGGTCCTGAGTTCAAATTCAGACTGCACAAATTGTGACTTTCCCCTCATTTATGTAGCTAGATAGAGTATTTATTCGTTATGGCTCAAGATTATGACTATCAACCTGAATTTGTCGGGTCAGATATTTAAGGTATCCCCTTTGTTTTGAGTTTTTTTTTTTAAAAAAAGTTCTCAAAGAGCTTCTTGTACCTATTCTATTTAATCAGTATGTCCCAAATATGAAATAAATAAAATATGCATTAGCTGGAAATTTATGTAAATAGCTCAATTTAATATGTGGGGAATGATAAGAGAAAAACTATGGAATATTTGGTCAATAAGCTTATGTTTAATTCTCATCAAACGGTGAGTTAAAATAACCTAAAATAGCCCCCAAAATTTTCTAGGACTTGTCAATTCAATTGAATAAAGAAAAAAAATTCTAAACAAAATTTTCTAAAATTTTAAACTTTATATAAGCCAAACTAAGTTGATTTGTCCTCTTTTAAAAAAATACACATATATATACATAGAGAGATTATATATATATATATATATATGTATGTATGTATGTATGTATTTTTTTAAGGCTATGATTTAATTTGAAGATTTGGGTGGTCTTGCAGATTAAGGGGCCCATAACATCAAGTTTGCAAAATCTTCCTATACTTAGAAACCTCTCGTACATGAAACTGACTATAGATATAATTGCGGGCACCCCCAAGTTCAGAAAAATATCAATATTAAATTTAGATGGAAAATTCTGGAATGATTGAAACTTAATTGAGTAGCAACCCATTCGATCAGTCCATGCTTTGAGATTTGTGATTAATTTAGTGATAGAGACGTACAAGCACCTTTTATCCATGAGAAGATAACCATTCAAATAAATTTACCCATCGTGATTATGTGTAATTACTATTAGGGTGTTCACGAATTGACCGAACCTACTGCAAATCAAAATTTCGGTCCGAAACAAAAACCGAAAGAAAAATTCGGTTTTGTTGTTGGTTTTTCTTTTTTTTTGCCAAAATTCGGTTTACGATTTTGAGGTTCTGTCAGTTAGATTAACTAAAAAATCGAACTTTTTTTTTTTTTTATAAAGTATAATATAGACAAAAAACTATAAAAAATGTGTTTTCTAATGACAACTTATAAGAAAATAAATTAAAATTAGTCATAATTAAATTTCAATTATTTATTTATATCTTTTTTTTTTGGAATTTCAGTTCGACCAAAAAATCGAATCTAACCGGTTCACTTTTTAATTTCATTATGTCAATTTTAGTTGGCCATAGAGACGGATCCAGGAATTACTTGTTTGGGAGGGAGGGGGGGGGGGGTTCGAGTTACCATGTATTAAAGTAATTTTTTTGATAATATTTGTATGTAGAATTTTATTTTTATTTTAATTTATCAGTAAAATGATAATTATCGTGTGTAAAAGAATAAGCGACTTTCAATAAAAATTATAGTACTTTTCTAAATATATAAATAATATTTTTTAAAAAAAGATCAAATTTATACTCGATGTTTTTTGTGTACATATTATCGTATGATTGAATAAGTTAGTATACATAAAAAGACATGTTAAATGCTAATTTTGAACCTAATTTGCTCACATGAATATTCATTTTTTGAAAAGATATAATGTAACAATTAACTGTTAACATCAATATCCTAATTTTTTATAGACTTTTTCTTGTCTTTAAATTTGTCAGTCTTATTTTTTCCCCTTATAACCAAAGCCTTTTATATATTTGTAAAAAAAGTGCTTAATAATTTTAATTCTATATTTCCTTTTCAACATATTTATCTCATAGATTCTAGGAAAATTGCCTATTAATTTTAAGTAAAAAAAAAAGTTGTTGTTCACAATTTCAATTTAACTTTCTTTTTGGGAAATTGCTTTTTCCTCTTTCCCTTTTTTTCTTTCTGATAATTTATTTGTTAAAAGCAAGTATAGTATAAAAAAAAATTATTTGCTAAAAGCAAGTAGATTATAAACTTAAAGGAAAAACATAAGGGGCATGAGGGAGAGGCCTAGATGAATTGAACTTTAGACCTCAAGGTTGAGAGAAAAAGTGCTAACTAACTCTACTGGTGTTTTTCTATGCTTAATTTCTTTTTTTTGGGGGACGGGGGGCATACATCAAAAATATATATACCCGGGAACGAAAATTTATATTCTCGGTGGGGCCCAGGCCCCCCTAAATCCGTCCCTGGTTGGCCATGCTAAACATAATTATAAATATATAAATGTATGTATTCCAAAGAAAAAGTGAACAATAATAGCCAAAAAACAGTAGCTAGTGAGATTTTTGAAAAAACAGTAGGAAAAAAAATTATGGGTCTGTTTTTTAACATCGGTCCGGATTTTCTGAAAATCGAAATTTCGATTAACCAAAAATCCGGTTTGATTCGGTTAAAAAACCGACCGATGAACACCCCTAATCACTACCACTATACATTTACGAAGGGACAGAGTCGGCGGTTGGTGCCTTGGTGGGGGCACCCTCCTCCTTCAACTTTGAGATAATTTATTTTGCATATATAAACTTTTGATATTTGAAATTTTGTTTTCCAAATGCAAAAAATATAAAGTTATTTTCCCTTTTTATTTTATTGACACCCCCCCTTCCTCGACTCCAAATCCTGACTCTTTCCATGCATATATGTGACATTTCATTTGAGACTGAAAGACGAATCAAGTTACTCGATATTTGAGAGATTGTTCACTAAAAGCTCGTTTGAGCTTGAAATGTAAATATATCAAACCAAGCTTGAAACCTTTTTATGTGTTTATTAAGTTTGAAGCTTAACTCAACTCGATTAGTAAATAATAATACAATATATACAAAAAATCAAGCTACTCGAGCTCGACTTGTGTTTGGGTCGATTAAAGCTCGTTTGAGCTCGACTCGATTAGCAATCAAACCAAACTCAAAAACAAATTTTAAGGCTTGATAATAATTCAATCAAATTTGAATAACAACTTGTTTAATTCATCTTGACCCATTTACAACCCTAAATTTGCACCAAGTTGTGAGTAAGAAAATTGCTTATAAGTTTCTTTAAGCTGACTTTAAACTTAATCAAGTTATTCTTAATAATTTTATAATTAAATTCTAAGTATTGACACATGTACAAATATTCATTTAACGAGATTTATATCTATGTAAGACCTATTTTAAGATGCATGATAACAAGTTCTTTTGTTGTTTCACGAAATCCAATTTTATGTATTTTCATTTTGAAGGTTCTTAAATAGTTTTTGAAAATAAATATTTAAATATTGATAGATAGTATTTCTATCTTCTTTTAAATAAATATTTTTATCTTATTTTTATATTGAATAATGTGTCAGTAAAATATCCGGAGGCCTATGATGCACAGACACGGAACACAGCAATACGGGCTCGACTCGACTCGACACAGACATGCCACACGCATTTTTCAAAAAATTTAAGCATGGCTCCGGCACAATTGTCAAATATATATATATATATATAATATAAATTAGATATTTATTTTAATTTCAATATAATTTGTTAGAAAAATAAACCATGAGAATATTGTTTACATATTCATTATTAAATTTGTATTTTCTTTCATTATTTGTAAATCTCTATATGTTTGAAAAATCAACTATTTATCAACAATAGCTCAATAAGTTAATAATAAATGCAAAACAAAAATATAAACAACCACAAATTACAAAGGTGTCAATGATTTTGTAATAACTACTGTGATTTCCACTGCTGCTCCTTCTTTTGCTACCAATTACAATTACAATCTCTTTCTTAAATATCAAAGTATCAAATGCTCAAGAAATTCGTGCTCAGTTTATACAAAGATAATCCCCAATGACATAATAATTTCGAAATAATGTATGTTTAAATTTGGGGATTTAGGGTGTTGAATTTGTGAAATAGGAGTCTAAAGAAGACTTAAAAAGTAAAAAGTTAAACTTTGCGATGGTGGCTTCGAGTAGGGACCCTTCCATGGCAACTTTGAAGAAGACGACGATTACCTTCCTTCAGTGAAGAAGATGGCGACAACGACGAGCTTGAATTTAAAACTTAAAAGACACTTTAGAGTTGAAACAGAAACACATTAGGCGTGTTCTGTTTTCTGTTTGCTGAAAGGGAATTAGAATTAGGTTTTTAAACTTTTTCTATTTACAATTTGAACCCCACACTTTTTAATTTTTTGGAAAAAATTGACATACGTGTCTTCACTGTGTCGGACACGCACTTGGTCGTGTACACACGGTGTCCGAATTTTTATTTTATTTTGTTTAATTAGGGATATAGATTAGCCGTGTTCGATACGTGTCGGAGGCGTGTCGAAAGCGTGTTGTGTCAGACACCCCCAAACACCGCCCACGATAAATTTTCAAGGTGTCCGTGCTTTATAGCTGGAGGCATATTTAACTTGAAATTTTTCGCACGTGATTGGTTAGGGTTTAATTAGATAACATATCTATTTTTAAGAAGTTATTTTTATAAAAAGTAAAGAAAAATATTTCTTAGGGATAAGAAAAGTGATGCTAATAATGTGTTTGAATGAGTTATTTATTAAAGAAAAACATGTGATGATGAGGGTTGATATGATATTTCTTTTCCTTTTTTTTCTTTTTCGAGAAATTTATTTGAATGAGTGTTTAGATTTAATTTTTCGTAATTATATTGATGATGCTGAAAATCGTCAGTCAATGTATAACACGTGATTAACCACGTGGTGTGATGGAACCGATCTAATGCACGACAAACTAAGTTGGGGGTTGATGAATGTATAGACTGTACTCGAATATAGTGAGCTGCCTTGGTACCCGATGAATAGGGATCAAGTCTGTTCGTAGTTCTTTTATGAGGTTACTCTCAATAGCTAGTGAATTTTTATTGGGGAGAAGATACTAAGTCTTTCTCAACTCTTCTAAAGTATTTATATGGAGCTGGCAATGGGCTATGGGTCGTGGACCTAACTTTGTCAGTAGCCCATCAGGCTTAATAGTATAACCCTTAAACTAATAAAAATAGCTCAGGTACTCTTAATGGGTCGTCAACCCTTTTGGGCTTGACTAGTATAATAACCGCAGACTTTAACCCACGGGTGGCGCCTTGGCCCGAGCTGGGGATGTATTTAATTACTGTAGTGTTCTTAGACATTTTTATTGCATATCATATATTTTAGTTGAATTCATCGATTTAGACATCAAAATATAGGCGGTTGAAGCCAGAAGTAGCCATGTTAATTGACGCTTTAACTGTTAAATCATAAATAGTAAAAATCTACTTTTTCTCAATTTTTTTTCTTTACAAGGATGTCTTCGAAAATTAGCGAACTTTTTCAAAAATTAGCAAAATATAAATATAAATTTTGAGAATTTTTTTTTAATGAATTTTTTTTGATAGCATGTCATTTAAATGCATTTTCAAGAAAATTTTATTTGAAAAGTAATTTTTCAGGGATGGTTATGCCATTCAATTAAATCTTTAGTTATTGACAATTTTGTCCTGAATTCTCAGTAGAGAAAGACACTAAATTATTGCGTAAAGATTAATTATGTAAATTTAATTGACTGCTTCTAAAAGATAACATATGACATTATATCTCCTGCTGTCATTGAACCCACCATTATATGATTTTATTGAGGTTGTCTGTGATATTTTAAAAACCATCAATGAGGTTAGGTCATGCTAATATGACTATTAGTTTATGATGTCTACTTTTTTCCATGATTTGATTTGATTTTTGGGACCAGTAAATGATGGCTTTTGAATGCTTAATCTCATGTCTAGTACATTTTATTTTTATCGATAACTTGTACATATACATACGAAATAAAAACATCAAATGGCGGTATTTATTATAATTTACAAACTTCTCTACTAAAATTTATGTCAAAACAATTTAGAATTATTGTAAGTTGTGGTACATATTACAAAACGTTCAAGGGTGATGCGGATGAATTTTGCACTATTGTATTTTAGGATTTTCTCCATGATTTTGTCTCGATCAAGTCTCTAGACCTAGAAAAGAATAGAGAGTTAGAAGAGACACTAAGAATTGGCCCGCGTTGACCTCCTAAGCTCCAATCAAAAATCATCGGGAAAAATTTAGGAGCCACAATTATACTTCTCAAGAATAGGGCACAAGAAACCATAGTTATGATAAGTTTTTTGAGCTTGAGTAATAATGTACTTCATGTGTTCAACTCAGCCCAATAATATACTTTACATACGTAGTTTATTCTTCAAATTTAATCAAACACTCACATCGAGTTGTAAAACTAAAGAAATATAAATATCAATCAATTATAGTCCGTAACCAAAAAAATCAAATATAGTCTAGTCCTCCATTCACCTTTTAAATTAGAATCAATTTTGAACAAAGAAATTTAATATCCTGAAATCCTTTTATTCTAACTTCAATTACATTTCTTCACTTTCAACGTTTTGTCTTTTATTTTACTCGGAATATTTGACTTCTATTTTGAATTATACCCGGACCACTCAACAAAGAATTTTCAAAGTGAAATGTCATTTTGCGTAACTCCCATATTAATTAAGAATCAATGTAATTTATTATAGAAAATACATTAACCATAAATATATTATTCATATATCTATCTAGTATCTTGAGTATAATTTACACTGCACCCTTGAAATATGAATAATTATCATTTACCCTGTGAATAGTAAAAGGTAACAATTGTCCCCCAAACATTTTGGAATAGTGTAAAATTACATTAATATCCTCAAACACAAATTCCACTACACTGAACCATTAATAATGTAAGGGTCTGAACGTTTGTTCATATGAAATAATATGTATTTATTGTTATCCGCAAATCAGTAACAACGAGCTACAAACTAAAAACAAAGAACTACTATATAAGTAGAGAAATAACCCACATATCTGGTGGGATCGAAGCCATGACATCTAAGTCATGGGACCTCAATCTTACCACTAGATTAAGAGATCATGTGCATTAAGTATTAAATATTAAAATCTAGTTATTATATTTTCTATTCGTAATAATACTTGATAGTTAATGTTTGGAACTAATCTAGTGGTCAATAGTCATACAAATTATACTGGAGTTATAAGAATAAGTTTGTATGGCAAAACTTTTGTGATGATGATTTACTTTATCCAACTCATAGTTTAGAGCTCTTTTAAGAATTGAGTTCCGATAAATTAGTGATAATGTGATTTGAATGTTATTAGAGTGTGTTTTAAAATTTCATATTTACCATCAATTGTCCATGGAAGAGTTTTACATGTTGATTTTAGTTTTATAATAATGTTTTGTTTTAATTTTCTATAACCTCATTTTGATTTTATATTTTAGTAATTTAAAGCTACAACTTTTACAAGTTTCCTTTTATTTAATAAAAGTTGAATGAAAGAAGAGATAGGTTTAATTTACTAGCACCTATAGAAATCTGCATTACAATTTCGTTATTTAAGTGAATGTATATCAATATAAAAATCGCACCGAACAACACTAAATCATGCAAAATCACACAAGCAGTATCAAAATAGGTGAAAAGCCCTAAACCGGACCGCGATCACCCCTAGTTACCCGTTATAGTTTAGGGGTAAATAGTACATTACTCATAACTTAAGGGTGCAAAGTGTAAATAATCCAATCTACTGTTTTTCTTTTGATTTGCTGCAAAGGAATGCCACGTGTAAATTCTGCCCATCATATTCGTAAATGCTTTCTGCACAATACCTTCAGAAAACAATTTAGACTTTGTCTGTGAAAAGCAGAGAATCGACCAACCAAATTTAACCAGGAGAATCAATCCCATTATTGTAATTATACCTAAATAGAGGGGCCAAGTTTACAAATACAATAAATAAATAAAATCTCAGCCCTAAAATTAAAAAAAGGGGAAAATACACGTTGTACCTTTGAACTATTTATTTTATCCCATTTAAATCTCTGAACTATTAAACGTAATAAAATGGTCCCTAAAATCAAGTCACGGCAAGCTATAAATAGTGAAATCGACCAACATAGTATTGGTGAAATGGTAAGCAACTCTCCCCTTTGTAAGGAGGAGAGCATAAGTTCGAATCCAAGAAGCGCAAATGTTGGGAGGGGGATCAACCTTTAATACTCCGTTTTCCCGGGGATTAGTCTTGGACCTCTAATGAGGTCTGGGGATACGTTGGGTAAACCAAAAATAAAATAAAATAAAATAATAAATAGTGAAATCAAGGGATCATTTTGTTAAGTTTAATAGTTTAGGGACCTGAAAGAGACAAGGTAAATAGTTTAATAGTACAAAGTGTATTATGCAAAAAAAAAGGCTAAAAAATAATAGAAATTCTCACCATACCCACATTGTCAGTTGTGGGACCCATAACTTGTCTGAAAATGACATTAGCCAATAAGACACTACTTAAAAATGGTAAATTAAGATAGTAAATTAAATAGTAAATATTCAACATTAACAACTAAGCTTAGAGAGATGGCAAGTTGGTTGTGTACTTTGTGTTTGTTGTTAAAGAGTAATACGTTATATATAATATATATATATACATTATATATAATTATTATAATATATAATCATAAGCTATATTAATATAGGAGGGACAATTTTATATTATTGGTATTAAATTTTCATTAACTATTCTATGTACGAAAATCAAGGGAGGTGGAGAGAATCTAGAAATGTACCCACATTTCTTTCTTTTTCATTTCCTCAAAAGCCCAGAAAAATTATTTAACACAGTAGTGAAAATCATGAGAGAGAGAGAGAGAGAGAGAGATTAGAGAGAGAAAGTGGAGAAAAAGATTAGAATAAAAAGAGATACAGATGTTGACAAATTATATATATATATATGTCACTGTTCTTAGAAGGTCGTTAGTTTTGTGTTGAAAGATTTCTTATCGGGGGATCTATGAAATATAATTAATATTACTTCTTTCTTTATATATATTATATATATATATATTGTTTCCTTTCATTCTCTCTCTAAAGGTGCTAGCTTTTTTTATAGAGAGAGAAAGAGAGAGATCGAAATCTCCAGTCTTTAGTTGAGGATCTGAGCTTCTTCAATGGAGTTTACCAAACCACTCATTTAAATTTTAATTTTTTTTCATTTTAGACTATTTATATTATTTATTACTGTTATGTTTTGGTTAATTTTATAGTGTGAAATTTAACATAATTCTGAGTTGTTATTATTGCATGAATATACTGTTAAATGATTCAATCCATGATGGGCTGTTGAGGAGAAGCAATTTCAAGATGTGGGTTTGAGGTAATTATCTTTTTTTCTCTTTTTTAATTTCAATATTTTTTTTTTGAAGATTTACTTTGTTTTGACTAGGACCCAGAAAGAAAAATTATTTATTTATTTATTTTTAATAATTTTACCTTATGATTGATCATTTGAATTAGTTGAGTTAATATTTGCAAATGGTTAGTACTTTAGTATAATTGGCTAGGCTTATTGTATTTTCTGCATTTTAGTTCCATGTATATATTTGCATATGTGATCATCCATCCATATATAATCTGTGTTTTATTCACTCTTACATACAATCTGCAATATTGTTTGGTAAATATTCTTCCTTATATTCGTCTTTTCAAGTTATTTTGTTGTTTCGGTAGCATGTTCTGAAATTTATGTTTCAATGCCTAATTGTATAAGTTGAAGTGTGTTGATTCATAATTGCTTGCTTGAGATTTTATTGAGTTTCCGAAATTACAATTTAAAGATTCATCCCACACTCGATTAATATACGAAAACTGCACTTGATCGCCTCAAATATTCAATTGTAGCCTAGCAACAGAGTTATTCATTTCTTCCCTTATAAGTTTCTCTCATTTACTTTCGCTATTCGCCAACTCATTTGTCAAATTAAAGTGCAACAGCTTGAAAGATTGCTGATAAGTCGTCTTAATATGTATAATATCTTGAATTTTTGTCGTATGAATTTTGTGAATTTTGCATGTTGTCAACCTGTCACAATCGAAATGAATTCCGTATTTGGGATCTGGGTTTTATGTTATACGAAAATGTAAATTAGAATTTGCATGTTCTGATTCATGGCATTTTTTCGATTAATAGTTGATACTATCAGTGTTCAAATAGAAAGTGTAAATAAATTTTATCCTCACCAATGATAAAAAAAAAAATTGCATCCTACTCAGCATTCTTGATTCTGGAGCAATTTTTATATATTTTTTAAAAACTTATCTATAATCCAGGGTCTATGTAAACTTAGACTATCGGATTTTCTTAAATGAGAAAACGAGCTTCTGTTTTTTATTTCATGGGGTTTAGTTTTAGAGCTTGAGGTCTTACTGTCTGTGAAGATTTATTGAACTTGGTCGTCTTTTTCCCCTCTTTCAATTGGAATTGTATATTATTAAGAATTTTCAATTTCCCGATTCAAAACTTTTTCGATTTAATACTTGAAGCTCTCAGTCTTTACATAAAACTTTTCCGAATCCTTTTTTGTTCAATGATCTTGGCATAATATTATTAGTATTTTGTAACATTAAATCTTCTTTTATTGTAGTTAATTGAACAATACTGATTGAGTCTCATTCGTTTCATTAAGTTGTTCAAAGTTTCTCATCTAACCGCCTTTTTCCAGTCCTTGCCAACATTTTGTTTCAGAGTTTCCTTTTTGTGTCCATGTTAAGCATCATTCGTGCAGATCTCGTTCTTCGTTCATTAAATACTTAAAAATCCCACCTTTTTTAGTCCACTGAATTAATGAAAATGGAGTAGTTCATGAGCAATTGATGATGGAATTATCGGAACTTTATTACGTTCTCTCTCTCTCTCTCTCAATATTGGAAACACATGCGTTATCTGTGCAATTACTAATTATTATGATTTCTTGGCTTTGTCCTTGTCCAAATACTGATTCATACATACATACATACATCTATATATATATATCCTCTTCAGGAATGGGAACAAAAGTACATTACAAAAGCTACTTACCGGGTTATCACTCCATGAGGGATTTTAATGAGGATTCTAGCAGTAGTAGCTGGCCCTTCTGTTATGGAGACAAGCCCATCACAAACGGGCCTTATTACAACGGCTTCTTGCCAAAAACTACAATTGATGGTTATCCTGGATCTGACAAGGATGCATTCAAGCAGAAAATGCTCGACCACGAGTCAGTTTTCAAGAATCAGGTTCTTCGGTGGCAATTTTGTCATTATATAACTCATCCATCTTGTTCATTTCCCTATTATTACCAATTCCTCGGTTTAAAATCGTTCTCCTTGTTTTTTTCCTTTTTTTCCCTATATTTCGGGCGAGTAGGTTCATGAACTCCACCGACTTTACAGAATTCAAAGGGACATGATGGAAGAAGTAGATAAAAAAGAAGTACATATACTTCGAGCATCGATGGAACCATCATCATCATCAAGTCATCAAGGATTTCCTTTTCTGAATTCTACAAATGGCAGAAAATCTATCCCGGGAGTCGAAATCATTAATGGTCCTGTGAGTTGTACAAAAGGGTACAACAACACACAGCCTGGTCCGATCCCATTCCAAAACGCTTCCACTTTGAATAACTCCAAAGCTTTGGACTCGAGACCCTTGAAAATGAGGAAGAAGTTGTTTGATCTTCAACTTCCAGCTGATGAATACATTGATCCTGAAGAAGGGGAGAACTTAAGCTCTATCGGGTTGGCTGATCTAAATAAACCCTTTCAGATTGAAGAGACTAAAGGCATCAGTCGGCCGGATAAGTCAAATGCAGGTTATTTAGGTATGAATGGGGAAGCTATGCATATCCGTGATGGATTTTTGATGAATTCGTCTCTTGAAAGTAAAGTTAATGTGAGGGGACGGTTACTCAATATACATGAAGCAGGTAAATCTTTTTATGTAGTTATGCACAGTATACGATTTTTAAGATTTTATGAAATTTCATAGATGTTATGTGGTAAACAATTTCTAAAATTTATACACGCTTCTAAATCAAACTTTTATATAAAAATTCATTCTTGCTGTCGAAAATCTTGTTGTACTTGCTATTTTCCTTGCAGGAAAATCATTTGAGGCGATTTACAATACATAGTTTTACCAGTAAAATTATTTCCGTCAAAGTGACCATCTCAATGATTCCTACTTGTTTTTTTAAAGGGTAAATTACATAGACACCCCCTACTTGAGTTTTGAAAAAATCCCGAGATTCGAAAGATTACCAGCTCAATAAAAGCATATTACAATTTCACCCTCTCTCAGTAAGATCAAAATACAACTGCAAATTGCAATTTTACCCCAATGTTTTTTGAGTTGTCAGAATGTGACATGAGGCGTATTGGTAATTTTCAAAACCTCAAAGACTCGTGGTAATTACCCAATAAGTGAGGGTGTGCATGTAATTATCCCTTTTTTTTAATTACCTTCGGTTACTCTATTATCTAAAATGCAATTTGATTTCTCGATCTTTCAGGATGCACTTCTTTAAGTCGAGGTTTTCATCAAGATAAATTGCTTTTACCTTCTCATCAAGTGCAAGGCATGCTTAACCCTATTCATCATCGTTCGGGAATATATCAAACTGGTTATAATGGCAGGGAAGATCACTGGAGAGAAGGAAACCACCATGGATTAGAATCTTTGTATAAAAGTCGTGATCACTCCAATAATAGCCACCTGGAACCACTTGTAGCTTCTCGGGCCCGACCCGGTTCATACCCCTTCTACAGTTCCTCTTCTTTTGCCAGTTCATGGGCTCAGCCCGTCTCATCGTGGGCAAAGCCAACTAGTACTTTTACTCAAAAGATAAGCCCGTTCGGATCATCTTTAAACTCTGCTGCCACAACAGATAAAAGAATGCAGACTTCAGCTCAGAGCCAAGAACCCTTTGGAGGAAAGTGGCCAGTTAATGCTAGTTCTAGGTCAAATCCGGGCTTCGGAAGTGAACCAATGAGAATGAATGGATTTTACTATGGATGTTCCTCGGGCTCCAAAGAACCACAAAGTCACTTACCGTCATCTGGACTTGATAATGTAGCATATGATCGTTCAACTAATCATGGATTTGAGAATTTTCAAAAGGGCTCTTGTTGGCCCGGTACAAAGGCCGTGATAGATATTAACTTGAATGAGGTGGTTTCAAAGAGCTCATCAAATGAGGACGATCTCATTATTATAGATGGAAAAACTGAACACGAAGAGCATCTCTCAGCATTGCCTTGGCTTAAACGAAGGCCAGCCTATGATAAGAGAGAGATGGTTAGAGATCTTAATCAACCGTTCACTCCGGAAATTACGTCTCCGTCCCTTGATTGTGAGACCATGAGGAAAAAGGAGAATGGCGAGACTCAAAATATTAAGAAAATTCTTGGGTTTCCTATTTTTGATATAAAAAATGAGTCTTCGTCCCTTGTTTCCACCTCAGAAAGTGTTGGATGCTCGCCCGAAGGGAATAATGTCAATAAGGAGAGGAAGAAGAGAATAATTGATATTAATCTTGAGTTCGAGCCAGATGAATGCATAGCTGCAGAAGAACGGACTATGGAGGAGGAAAAGCAGACCAACGGTGCGTTTATTATAGACCGTTTTGATTTGAACTCTTGTGTTAGTGACTGTGAAGATCCTTCGGTACCTTCTTATGAAAGCAAGACCGCCAGTGTTAAGACAACCTTGGAGATAGATCTAGAAGCTCCTGCTCGGCTTGAGAGCGAAGACGAAAACACACCCTTCAAAGAGTTACAATCATTACAAGAGAAGTATGAAATAACACGGGATGAAGCTCTTCGAGATGCAGCAGAAGCAATATTTGCCATGTCATCATCTTGTCCAAAACCCAATATAGAGGACAAAATTTTCCATCCATCAGAAGTTTCCATAGCCGAATCGCTCCTTTGGTTTGTCGATGCTATATCCTCTTGTGCAAATGAATTGAGACCAAAAATGGATGCTTCAACTGAGGAGATAGATGATTTCGAGGCTATGACATTGCAACTACAAGAAACGAAGGAAGAAGACTATATGCCTATACCCTTTATTCCCGAATTTGAGAAATTGGAGGACATGGGAGGAAATGCATTACCGGCAAGGGGTCGAAGGGGTCATTCAAGGAGAGGAAGACAAAGGAGGGACTTTCAAAGGGACATACTTCCCGGGCTGGCATCGTTGTCAAGGCACGAAGTGACTGAGGATATTCAGACATTCTCGGGATTAATGAGAGCCACGGGCCATCACTGGAATTCAGGATTGATGAGAAGAAATGGGACGAAGGGTGCTCGGGCCAGGAGACGGGCCGTGGTTGAAAGCCCGGTTTGTAGTACTTCACTTATGCAGAAACTTAATAAGATTGAAGGTGGTTTGGAGGAGAGAAGTCTAACCGGGTGGGGAAAGACGACTAGACGGCCTCGGAGACAAAGATGCCCTTCTGGTACTGCTGCTGCTGCTCCTCCTGCTCCTCCTACTGCTGTTGTGTTAACATAGTAATTGAGAAAAGGATGGATCTTAGTTTATTGATTCGGAGTTCATAGAGAAAATATAAGATATCCAAGAGCTTGTTTTACTATTTGCGACGGTTATTTTCTTTGTATATGTCATTGTAGATCATAATTTGAGTGTTTTTCATTTATATTTTTGTGTTACCAACTTATATTGTTTTAGAAATGATGTTACCTGATGTGATCTTTGATATATTTACAAAAGTTGCTCTGGCATTATCACCTGTCGATCGGGCTTTATGAGCCGAGCCTCAGCTCACTCAAGCTCAAATAGCGTCGGGTCTGATAACCATAGGCTCAAACTCAGTCCATATATTTTTTTTTTCACTCAGCGCAAACTCGGTCACATATTTTTACGAGTTTCAGGCTTATTTTGGGCCGGCTCAAATTTGCATTTTTCTTTGCTTCAATGAAATACAAATGGAGTATTAAGTTCGCATAAGCAAGGAAATGAAAAATCCGTCTAGATAAATTTGTAAAAAATAAAAAACAATTTCGGCTATAATTTCGTTACCTAGAAAAACTTTATAATATGGAGTAATTACTATATTTAAATCGTTGTTGTAGCACTTTCTCATTTCTCCCTTTTAAGAAATTAATCCTAAAAAGGGAGGAAAATGAACCTTTTGAGAATCATGAACTATAAGAACCTAATTTTCAAAGAGTTGTTGAATTTCTGTGGTCTAGACTTTCAACATATAAAAGAACGTAAAATGGCCAACAATTGCAAGGGATTACTGTTTTTCTTGGACTTAGGCGAAAAGAGTTTGAAGTGGAGATGGATAATAAGAGGGCTAAAATTGTCAGCTTCTGTGAAGGATATCTGCTCTGATATTATCATTATTTTTGTATAAAGTAAAAAATATAAAATTAATTGAGAATATGATATTTTAAATATCTAAAATAAATTATATTATAAATGTCTAATATACATTTAGAATTCTTAATCGGGTCGGGCTTATTTCGAGCTAAGCCTTGTTAACCTCAGGCTCGGCTCGCAAATTTATCGGGCCTAATCTAAAGGCTCAAGCTCAGCTCGGCTCATATTAACTAAGCTAGGCTCATGAATAAGCGGGCCGAGCAATCGGGCTTTGGGCAGGCCCGGCTTAATTGATAGTCCTAATCACCAGCGACCAGCCTGAGATGAAATGTTAAAAGTTTGTCGAATTATTTGTCAGAAATGATCCATTACCAATTTATATAATCAAATCTTTTTACATGTTATCCTCTATGATGTACGGGCACAAACACAATATATGTATGAGCTATGCTAATTTTTAAAATTTTAGAACATTGCTCGGACACTTTTAAAATTTTAGAACACTGTTTGGACGCGGCGGTTGAACATATATATACACATATTGATGCGGGATCAAAATAGTTTCGAGTTGACAATTGAGAACCTTGGAGAAAGTACGTCGTGTGACGTGTGCGAAGAGTCGGATCCGACCACCTGACTCATGATAGACTAGAGAGTTTATTAAATATAATGATTAGAGTTTTCGGAGGGAAGATTAGGTAACAATTAATTCGGGCTAATTAATAGTATTTATAGTGTCTCTGATAGGCTATGGGTCTGAACTTTAATTTATAAGCCAGATAGACCTGTGTTAAGAGTGGACCACTTATAGTTCGGCCAATTTGACAATTTAACCCAGAATCATATTAATATTATGACATTTTCTACGAGCTCAATTATAATTGAAGAATGGTTAATACCAAATTACCCTGATTAACGGGACACGTCACATATAAATGAATACATGTTTGCATTAAAAATGAATACATGTATGTGTAACTTATAATTGAATTATAAAGGAAAAATGGACTATACGTAAGATACGGAAAAAGGAAAATCAAAGGAATTCAAGCGGCAAAACCGCAAGATTCGTCTTAGAATGTTGGCAAATTTAATCTTATAAATTGTGACACTGACGATCTAAAGACATTAATTATTCACTTTTTGTGGATTAAGGACAAGATTCGTCGAAAATTCAAAAAATTGATTGAAGATTTGCATGTACGAAGCGCATGACCTTTGTAGTTAGATAGTCACATGATCAACTCATGTTCTATTTTACCTCAAAATTGAAAAACTCTCAAATTAGATCACCACTTGATCATCACATGCCATTTTCCAACCATTTTTTCTTAATTTTTGGTTGAATTTGTGCTTAAAATTGTGAAAAATTATAAATTAGTACCCTTAATTTATAGTCACAGGGAAAATTACAAATTTTCCCATAACTTTCCTCGAGTTCAATTTTTGTCCCATTCGCTATGGATTTATGACATTTAGTCCTATAAATTTCAAAATATTTCACATTTAGTTCAAACCGAAATTTCCGTCCAAAATTTAGCTGTTAACTCTATTAATCAACCTTTTGACCGGATTTTTGGAGAGATTTTGTATGTGAGTGACACGTGATATTGAATATAACTCATATGTGAGTGCATTCATGCCAAATTGTCCCCCCAAAAAACCAAACAAAAGGTTGACTAACGGAGTTGATCGTTAAATTATGAATGGAAACTTCGAATATGACTAAATGTGAGACATTTTCAAAATTAAAAGACAAAATGTGAGAAATTCGTAATGAATACAACCAAAATCAAAATTGAGCAAAGTTATAGGGTGAAACATGCAATTTTCCCTAGAGTCACAATTTATAGGACGAATTTTGCCAATCCCTTAATTACAGGACTAAATTGCAATTTCCCCAAATTTAAACCGTCAATCTGCTTTTCCACTTTTGCCCCCGCAGACACACAAACATGGAAAACAATTATATACACGGGGTCTTGAGCCCCACCTGCGCACCTTGTAGATGTGAATAATACACATCATTTAATATATAATTTTAAATTAAAAAATAAGTAAGTTATTTTATTTACAACCACAAAATTCACAGGTGGGACCCAAAACACGATTCATACGAAAATTTTCCCACAAACATCCATACCTGTCGCAAAACGAACTCCTTTATAACCTCATACAATATGGCGGGAGATGTCAACAAACCTCGTATCAAACAAAACCCAAATTAAATCCATAAATCGAAATGAAAATCAAAAGCCATGAGTTTTTTTTCATTGTTACACAGAAAGATCCCTCGTCTAACTTCACCAAAATCCCACTTTCCGTTCACAACTTTTACTTCTTCACCATCTCACAATTTTGAAATTGACTCAATCCAATCTATTTCATCAAACCCCCTTTTTTGTCTCTTAAATCTCTGCAAAAACCTCTCATCTCTCCGAAACATTCATGCCCTTTTGATCATTAACGGAGAGGCTGATGAACCTTTACTGAGAAGTAAGTTAGTTTGTTTGTATGGCGTATTCGGGCGCGTTACAACTGCCCGCCAGCTGTTCGATGAAATTCCTGACCCGGATTTAGGTTCGTGTAAAGTGATGATCAGATGGTACTTTATGAATGATATGTACAATGAGATTATCGGGTTTTATAAGCTTATGAGGAGGAGATTTTTGGTACTTGACAATATCGTTTTTTCCATTGTGTTGAAAGCGTGTACTGAGTTGAGGGATTTTGGTGAGGGAAGGAGGTTGCATGGTTACATAGTTCATATGGGTGGCGCGGATAGCTTTATTTTGACAGGGCTTGTGGATATGTATGCTAAGTGTGGAGAAGTCGACACTGCTCGGAAGGTTTTTGAAAGAATTTGGGATAGGAATGTGGTTTGCTGGACTTCGATGATTGTGGGCTATGTTCAAAACAATTGTGCAACAGAAGGGTTGCTATTGTTTAACCGTATGAGGGATTGTTTAGTCGAAGGAAATACTTATACTTTAGGGAGTATAGTGACAGCTTGTGCAAAATTAGGAGCTTTACACCAAGGCAAATGGGTTCATGGCAATGTGATCAAGAATGGGATTAATGTGAATTCCTTCCTATTTACTTCTACTCTAGACATGTATGTCAAATGCGGGGCTATTCATGATGCTCGGTTGATTTTCGATGAGTTTTCTATTATTGATCTTGTTTCATGGACGGCTATGATTATGGGATATGCCCAGAGAGGCTTTGCTGAAGAAGCGTTGCTCTTGTTTACTGACAAGAAATGGCGAGACGTTTATCCTAACTCAGTTACCTTGGCAAGTGTACTTTCAGCTTGTGCACAGTCGGGTAATTCCTACATGGGTTCATCAGTTCATAGTCTCGGCATTAAACTAGGACAAAAGGATGCTAATGTGATGAATGCTCTATTAGACATGTACTCAAAGTGTTATAGAATAGAAGACGCCGTTTATCTATTTGAATCTATGATGGATAAGGATGTTGTTTCTTGGAATTCCATTATTAGAGGGTATACTCAAAATGGATATGCTTATGAAGCTCTGAAATTGTTTAATATAATGAGATCAAATTGGTTTTGGCCCGACCCGGTTACTATAGTGGCTCTCCTCTCTGCTTGTGCTTCCCTTGGAGACATTAGGTTTGGTTCTTCTCTCCACGGTTTGTCTATCAAAGAAGGGTTTTTGGCGTATAATAGTGTTTTTATTGGCACGGCACTTTTGAATCTATACGCCAAATGTGGTGATGCAAACTCGGCTCGAAGCGTTTTTGATGGTATGGCAGAGAAGAATACAGTGACGTGGAATGCAATGATTGGTGGTTATGGGAAGCAAGGGGACTCAAATGAGTGCCTTGAGCTTTTCAACGACATGATAAACGAAAACGCGGGGCCCAATGATATTGTTTTTGCAATGATATTATCTGTTTGTAGCCATACCGGGAGGGTTAAAGAGGGTTGGAGATATTTTGATACTATGTGTAAGAAGTACGATTTTACCCCTTCAATGAGACACTATGTATGTATGGTGGATTTATTGGCTCGTTCTGGGAGTCTGGAGGAAGCGCTGGAGTTCATTCAGAATATGCCGGTTGAACCGGATTGTGCTGTTTTTGGAGCTTTTCTTAATGGATGTGATATTCACTCGAGATTTGACCTTGGGGATGTGGCGGTAAGAAAAATGCTTGAACTTGATCCCGATGATGCGGGGCATTATGTGCTTATGTCCAAGTTAAATGCTTCTAAAGGGAGATGGGGGCAAGCTGGTCATTTGAGAGATTTGATGAAGAGAAGGGGTTTGAAGAAGCAGCTTGGATCCAGTCAGGTCGATTTGTATATTGATGAGATGTATTCTCAAAGGGCATCTTCGTGTGGTTAATTTTGTGATTTATGCATCTGCAGGGACCATTATGCAATTTGTTTTTTGCGGGGATCAGTTCTTGCTTAAGTTGCAGAAATGGTGATCTTTGAAAATCAAGAATGTCTCATTAAGATATTTGTAAATGTAGATTATTGCTCTAAACTTCGACAAAAGGGTTCGTCTTGTTTCCCTACAGTTTTTGAGATCGCCTATCGAGAAACTATGAAATTATACAAAATTTTGAGTTGAAAGTAAACCGATGTCTGTTGACTCCTCTTGCTATGTCAATCACTTGTGTAAACGTTGCCGTTGCTCTGCAGTTCCGTTCCCTCTGAGATGAGTAATTTTGTTGATCAATTTGTTTGTAGATTGAGACGAACCGGAACGAGAACCGCAACTCGAGCATTTGAATGCTTTCTCCACTTGTACTCTTGTCTTTAACAACGGCAACATCTTGTTTGCATCGTCGATTTGATGGATAAATATGCAATGCAAACATTCCAAATGAGTATTAGTCCAAAGAAAATAACATGGCATGTGAATGCTAGTCACATAACTCCACGTTCTGGTCTAGTCGGAATCAGTCGTGTATGATGGACCCCGTGGATCTTACATCACTGATGGTTGTGATTGTGCCGCGACTCAGGATTACGAGTCCACGGAGCTCCTATCCAAGGCAAGAACTTGAATAACTCTCTATTTGTTACCATAAAATTGATTGGCACGACTAAGACCTACCACGAAATGAATAACCACAATCGTGAATTGTAATACTCAAGAAACTATTGGTGCAAATTGATCAATATATATTAGAATCGACATTAATAAATAATAACTAATTCAAACCACAATCGGGAGCGACGGAGTAATTTTATGGTAGGGACCCATGGTCCGATTCCATCATACATCGTTTGAGGCAGAGGTGATGCAGAGGTATGATGGTAAAAAACACCTCAATACTCTAATCCAACGGTGGATTGGTATCGGTCTACCATGGAAACCCCCTTGGCCCTTGGCATAGCCAAGGAGCTCGGTAAACACCGAAACTATACATTCACCATACAAAATGCAAACAATATTCATCAAAATTAGGTAAATATGGCATGAAAAGTTAAATTTTCAAGCGTTATTTTTACCTCAGTTAGGAGTGACTCCACGGCATTAGAGGTGCAACTTTTGGACCAAACTCAGGGCCAAGCGAGCACATCGCACTCGTTTGGTTGCAGAGATAATTAATGTACTCTCTCTACAAATTCTATTCAATCTCAATCATACTATACCCATGAACATTTTTCAAAGCTAGACTTTTCATCTTTGATTTCACCATCATAAATTCATTCCATTTTCCTCCTTCTGCATATACATTAGACAACAGTTTATAATATCCAGAATCCTCTGCATCCATATTTACAAGGTCTGTTTTAATACTATTCAAAAAGTCCAATCTATGATGTATTCTACATCCATTCACCAATGCACCCCAAATGCTAGCATCTGCAGGGAAAGGCATCGAGTTTATAACTTCATACGCTCCGTTTAGATCACCACATCGACTTAGCAGATCAACCAAACACGCATAATGCTCAGAATTTGGCGTAATGCCAGAATCTTTAACCATTGAATTAAAATAAAACTTTCCCTTTTCAACATATCCTGCATGGCTGCAGGCTGAGAGAATATTCATGAAAGTAACGTCATTGGGTTTTATTCCTAATTCTACCATTCTATTGAAAATAGAAATAGATTCGTCAATATAGCCATGCATTGCATAACCCCCTATCATGGAACTCCAAGATACAATACTCCGTGCGGTCATGTTATCAAAAACCTTCCGAGCCATCTTTAGGTCTCCACATCGAGCATACATATTTGTCAAAGCCGTATCTATATACATATCTTTCTTCACACCAAAAGTTATCACCTTATGGTGAATCCATTTCCCCTTATCTATGAAACCAAGATTCGAGCAAGCTTGGATTACACTCAAAAAGGTTACTTCATCCATGTCAAGATTTTTCGCGTACATTTCATCAAAAAGACTCAATGCTTCTTTCGAGTAACCATTTTGAGAAAACCCACAAATCATAGAGTTCCACGTTACAACACCTTTTTCTCGTGTGTCATGAAATATCCCGAATGCTGAATTCATAAATCCACATTTGGAATACATATCAATTAGGGCGTTCTCGACAAACTCGTTTGGGAGGTATGTCTTGATAATAAGACAATGTATTTGACATCCCATTTCTGAAACTCCAATTATTCCACAGGCCGATAGAGCACTGGCCAAAGCAAAGGAATCTGGCAATATTCCTTGAATCAGCATTTGGACAAAGAGTGAAACAGCCTCCTCCTCCATCTCTTCCCTAGCATAGCCCGATATGAGGATATTCCAGGATACTAAATGCTTCTCTTCTGTTGTATCAAATATCTGACGGCTATATCTTAAGTGACCACAATTAGCATACAAATCAATCAATGACGACCTCAAGTAATCTCTATCGAGGTCAACATTGTTCCTTATAACAAATCCATGAATAGACTTCCCTTCTCTTAGCCATCCCAATCGAGCACAAGAACATACGACATTCATATACGTAACACTATTTGGTTCCACTTTACACTCCAGCATTTCAACAAATGTCCCTAATGCTTCTGAATAGTATCCATTTTGATTATAGCATGAAATCATCGCCGTCCAAGCAGTAACACTCTGACAAACACTGCTACGAAACATCCTTTCCGCACTATACGAATCACCAAATTTTCCATACATTGCAACAAGAGAACTCCCTAATGCTCCATTATCACTTCCAATGTTCCTCCTCATTATATAGCCATGAGATGACTTTCCAACTCTATATAACCCCAAATCGCCACAAGCCTCGGCTACCGTAAGCATTGTCACAGAATCAACTTCCACACCCTCCCCCACCATCTTCCTAAACATCCCCAATCCCTCACTTGCAAATCCATTCTGCACATAAGTCGATATAATCGAACTCCACGAGACCACGTCTCGTTCAGACATTTCGTTGAATATCTTCCTAGCACAACACAAACACCCCGTTTCACCATACATACTCACCAACGAGGTCTCAACTACATGATCAAACTCAAACCCTGATTTCACAATCCTAGTATGAACCCTTCTCCCCATCCTCAGATCATTAATTGCAGAACAAGCCCTCAAAACTGAAGGGAAAATAAACTTATTCAATTTACATAACCTCTCCAACATACTTTGGTACACATAAATGGCTTCCTGAAATAGGCCATCCCAAACATGGCACTTAATCAATACACCCCACATGAAGGAATCTGGGTTTGGAAAGGTGTCAAATACTAGTCTTGAAGATTGCACATCACCTGTTTGTGAATATGACTCAATGAGCTTGGTTGATGCGAGAGGGTCCTTGTGGAGGCCCGAGACTAGAAGATGTGCGTGCAGTAGTGTAAGTGATCTTAAGGTTGAGCAAGCTTTGAAAAGTGGCATGTAAAGCGTCATCCTTGCTTTGATTTTTTGAGCTGCAATTAGACTCAGTCCGCCATTTTCGATTGAAGAATGTGTTTACAAGCAACTAGAAGGATAAGTAGTTTATTACCTAATCTGTTAACTTTTACAAGTCAAGCACCTAATTTTTGTAAATTATGGCACTTAAGTCTGTTGAAGGAATAATTTGAAATATTCCCTTCGAAACGTCTGTCACGCGTTAGAAATGTCTTAATTGTGTCCTAAAAATTAATAGCTTAGGTACCAAGATACTCCGACCGACATAAGTTGGGGTTAAAAATGCATTTTAACCCGACTAGACTCATGAGTTGGGGTCAACTGAAAACGAACCAGCACGGAGAAGAGATGAAAAGTGGGTCTTGCAGCAGCACTCTTCTCTCTTGCGTGGGAATTTGAGTGCGTTGGCAGACTGCGCGGTGGCACCGGAGAGGGAGTTCACACTCAATAATTTTTAGGATTAAATTTAGTTTAAAACACTAAAATATGAGTTATATCTTGCAAAATGATGATTGGTCTCATATTCAATTAACGTATATTCGCCTAGATAATTCTTTTAAATATAAAGTTGACATGAGTTATTTGCATTTTTGGTGCAGATATATAGTAAAATATAAGAAAATACAATTTAAAATATAAGATAAAATTGTCATTTTAATCTCATTTTTTTTTAAATTTTAGATGGAATTTCGGGTAACCAAAACCAATCCGACTTGAATTGATCAATTCGGTTATCAATTTGGTTTTTCGGAAAACCAAAATTTCTGTTGAATTTATTTCAACCGAATACACACCCTTAAATATACAGGCGAATTTAGATTCTTTATTGAGTTGTTTAGAATTAGAATTAGTAAATTTCTACTAAAATAAATTAGTCCTTCGGTAAGGACATGTAAACTGTGAAATATCTAGGGAAAATTACACACCGAACCCCCTCACTTGATGTATAATTACAAAAAAAAAAACACTTATTAAAAATTACCAACACAACCCCTTTAGTACGATTACACCTTCATGTCTTTAAAAATTCTTACAATTCTATTCACGTAAGTCTTACAAATAAATCCCTTGAGGGGGTGCGTTGGTAATTTCCAATAAATGGGATTTTGGTAATTAAACAAGAAGTAATGGGGTCAATGTGTAATTTTCCCAAATATCCATGAGAATGAATTGAGTTGTCTAAAAATGGTTCATGTAAGAACTCCATATTCACTGATAAAAACAAGTGATGGGGAGTTGTGTACACAAACGCTGATCAATGATCTTTTGCTCCTTAGATGAGCTAAATTGTTTATGTGGTGTACTTAACCGTTTATATTTTAAATTGGTGTTTCATCTTATATTTCATTTCTCATACGCACACTACATGTTTAAAACCTTCTCACAAACATATTTGCTAACATGAAGTTTATACGCATAACATGTACATTTGAAGCTACAATATGAGATGTACAAAGGATCCGAAGAGCGTCGGTAGCCACTCATGCATTTGTCGATACATGTAAAGAACTTCTCTTAAGGAGAGCCTAGAACATGTAAAAACAAAACAAATACGGGGTATTCTATGGTGGATAGAGACCAATGGTCTAGGGCATGAAAGGGGTATGAAGGTAAAAGCACCTCAATCAACTTGTATTCAACAATGTATCGTAGACCGGGATCTCCAAACTCTCATCAAAAGCTTGTTCACAACGGTAAAAAAGGTATCAACAATTTATGCATCTTTACCATCTTCTTCGTCCAATGGATCATATGGAAGTTCATGGCGAGGTTGATTATACTTCTCGCGCAGCTGTTTAATTGGGATGAAATCTCCAGCAGAATCCATTCCATAAAATAAGAAGGAAGCATAAGGATGATCAAACCTATCCTGGATTCACAAGTCCACAATCTATTAGATGCAGAATAACTAGAACGAAATGTGTAGGTCAACGGAGGATAATTTCAATGATTTTATCTATTCTTTTTCTATTATAAAAGTACAAGTTGTTTCTTGAAACTTTTGACATACCTAATACATCTCTATGTAATTCAGTTTTTTAATGGCGAAAGGGTCAAAACAAATAGTAAAATAAATTTAAAATATCTACAAAAATAAGAAGTAATGAAAGATACAATTAGAAGACTTACATAGATATACAATTATTTTGCCATAATGACCATTGCAAGTATAGAACAAACACAATGAGAGGAAAGAACAATGGAACGTTCGATTCATAAAAAAGAATAAACAAGATAATGAACAAATGAAGCATGAATTTATGTATGTACATTATTATCTAGGTATTAATTTTCAATAAACTTAGTTCTTTTATGTACTAATTCAGTCTTTCATGTCAATCAATATTTAGCTTTTCAAATAATTAAAATTTATTGAATAATAATTCACTAATTTGAATTATTATTGAAATATTGAACATATAATATTTCCAAATTGACTATATACATAAATTGTTTAACGAGGTCATATGATTCACGTGCAGCACACGGTTTTTTTTACTAGTTACCAACAAAAAAAAGGACTGAGGATGACTTGACTAACCGTATCTTTTTTGCCAGGTGCCAGTAAATTCTCCTCAGGCACTGCAAGAAAATTTCCAGTTGCAAATCAAACAGGGGACGGGCAGGGAAAAACGAGATGAAAGGGAAAAGGGATATTTTGGACCTCAATAAAATATTACAAGATGAGCATATTAAAATCAAGAAACAGAGAATAAAATGCGTTCAAGGAAAAATGGCTTAATGGAAGAAATAATACAAGAATTTCAACTGAATCAACATAATAAAAAATTCACGGTAATAGTAATACTTGGCTTACCGTATGCGACTAAAAGATTGGGGTCTTCGTTCAAGTCAACCAACACCTGCAAAACAGTAGCTAACCATTAGAAAATTCCCTTATTTTGCTCATTAAGATTGCTAATGCTACTATTTATCACATGAAACAGCTTTTAAACGTCTCACTGAAATGTGGTCTAAACCACTTAGATGCAAGAATCAAAAACCCGGGCAGGATTTGGTGAAATGAAAGAAACCCTTTTGTACTTTGTTAGAAAGTGTTGATGAGGTGAATGCCGAAGACATATCTCATGATTATATTACCTATATTCAGGACGAGGACATGCTGATATTAGGTTTGTGGCAAGAAAAGTAATTTTGTTTATGTATCAAAGCAAAATTTGGATCATTTGAAACGGAAGAAAAGAAAGTAAGTATGCATACTGAATCTTGTTGTACCTGATAAAAGGGTTGATCAGGACCATGAGTCAACTTTCCAACATTTGCACCATCCATCCACGACTTTGACTCACAGCACACTGGATCCATGCCACAGATAACAGCTCGATATCCTATAATTACAAAATTATCCTTTATAAACAGACCCCGAAATCCATGTGAGAAAGTTGAAACTAATCTGCTTCAATGATCCTTAAATCACTTAAACAATTTGTATGTTGGAAAAAGCTCGGATTTTGTCTGAAATAGACAATTTAACATAAATATGTTTTACTACGCATCTTTTATGCATCAAAATAACTATCCCGCAATTGTAACAGGCCTTACAATAATTCTTCCATAACAATCTTCATTTTAGTTAGCAATTGTGGGCAGCAGTCAGCACAAACACCTTAATACTATGTAATTATGTATCAAAAGAACAAGATAAAGAGGAAAAAGGAGCAGTATGGGGTAACAAATTACCAAATATCTTGTGTGTCACTTTCTGGCCCAAACGAAAAGCATATTGGGCACTTTCATATGCTTGAGCTTTTACTGATGCAGTCAAAGACTTTGCTTCAAGTTTAGAAATTTCATCCCGTAATTCAGCTGCCAAACCGTAATTCTCACTCTCAATTGCATTCTGCAAGTCTGCACTGAAAGAAGTAGAATTTTAACAATTAAGTTACCAAGCAAATCGATCTGTTTGGAAAATTATTAGCAAAAAACAGAATACTGAGAACTAATATGTTTTTTGGCAGTTATGTTGGAGAAACTCAAGTGCTTGGGAAATTGGAGACGTACCGTAGACGTAAAATGCTTATAGCCATATCTTGAGCTTCACTTTTGGATGCCGATCCTCTTCTGCTTTCTTGGAGCTTGATAACTTCTGCTTCAACCTTCAAATACATATTCGAAAAGCACAAAGTACAGTCCAAGATGGCTCGTCTCAAGAAAATCCAAAAGTGAAATTCTCGTGCAAATATAAATAAGGATAATAGTTACCAATGATTTGTTATCAGATAGAAGAGAAAGCGTTAACTAGTAGAGGCTACAAGACTATGTTTCCAGGAATGATTGGCACATAAGATAATAATAATATAATATTTAACCAGATTAAAAAAGAAAGCTCCCAATAACGACAGAATAAAAAGTGCTATAAACAAAGATATGAACTTAGAAGAAGAATCAATTATCCGAACCTCAGTCAACTTGTTCCTCAGTTGCTGAGCAATTTCATACTGCTCCAAATTCAGAGCATACTGCAACATAAATACGGTTATAAGACTACTACTACCTTCTATTCCCAGCCATTTGAAACATGTTAATGAATTGGAAATTGGAATTACAATCTCAAACCTGTACTCGGGTAGCCAAATCGAGCTCAAAGAAGAACATCAAAATGTCCTCATTTGCAATTTCACTATGCTCACAGCTCGCATCCAATTCTGATCCCTTATCATTATTGCCTTTAAATAGCCATCCAGCTTGAACCCTCATACTCCGGGGTCGAGATATGCGATACGGGCCAGCAAATAAAGCCGTTCTCCCGTCATATGAACAAAGACACGATCTTCCATTTCCAAGAACTATATGGGGTTCCCTTACTTGGCCAAAATTCCACCTCCATTCATCATTTGGTCCACAGAAAACACTGCATCTAGAAGTGGCTAATGTCTCCATTTCTGACCAGAATAACCACCCTCAATTTTTCAACCACTTTGTAGAGAAGGAAAAAAAAAACGAGGCCTTTGCTCGTTAATCTCTTAAATCATTCTATACAATCTGCAACAAAATAAAAAATAAATCCTGTTTTAGTCATTTCTATACAATTACACAGAAACCACACAAAATAATTCACATTGAAAAAAAAGCTGAATCATTGCAATACAATGAGTTGCTGCAATCAATGAGTCCCATTGATGGTTTTCTCAAACACGAGGTGTGTGCGGGTGTGTGTAGGGCAGAAAGACGAACTAAGCTACTCGAACACAAATTCTAAAGCTCGATAACAATTCAAACAAAGTTGAACAACAACCTGTTCGACTTGACTCGACTCATTTACAGTCCTAAAATCATGAAGCTAATTGTATGGTTCAATCCCATCAAACAAATGTCAGCATGTGTGTGAAAAACGAACCAAGCTACTCCAACAACTTTTGTTCGACTCTACTCGACTCATTTACAGCCCTAAAATTATGAAGCTAATTGTATGGCTCAATCCCATCAAACAAATGTCAGCATGGGAGAATCCAACTCGGTTTAAAGGACATCAAACAAGAAAAACAGAAATAATTTAACAATTTAACTCTAATTTTAATTACTTCAAGCAGCCCACTAAGTCGAATGAATTAATTAGCGACTCTCTAAAATCTAAGGATTTTGTTCATAAGAATCAAAACCAGAATCATATCAAGTATAAAGACAAACCCCACTATACACAAGCACAAAGAAATTAAACATGAGTGACATCATTTCAAATTGCAGGAACTCACTATAATATATATATATATATATATATATATATATATATATATATAAGTTTCTTACCTGCTTGCAAAAGGTGTTCAGTGTTCACTATATGGGTTTTCTCTTTTCTGCCTCGTTTAGGTATCTTTCTCTGTGAGTCACACAGCTTTTTGGTAGTGTAGATTAACCGGAAAATCCCCCAAAAGAAAATAAAATTATTATGGTAAAAAAGGAAAAAAAAAATAGAAGCATAAAATATGAGACAGAAAATCAATAAATAAACAAAATGAAAAAGAGGGACTTTTAGGTCTTTTTGGCTGGCACGTTAAGCTCTCAATTCTCATACACACACAATTGTAAGGGTAAAACTGGTAGAACCTATGTTGTATTATAATCGCTAAAGTTGTGTTTGGATCGAAGGATTTGGATTGACAATTTCAAGTGACTCAATCGTAGTTAGGGGTGAGTATTGGTTTTGAAAAATCGCTCGCACTGTTTATGTCAATTTTCTAAGCAAACTGTGGTTTAAAATTTAAATAATAACTACACCGCCCTATGCGGTTTAGTTTCAAATTTAGTGTTAAAAAATCGAATCGCACCGTCACCGCTTACATACATACATACATACATACATATATATATATATATATATATATATATCTTATTATTCTTTTTTATTATATTTATGACATTTGTTCTATTTAACTATCACAATTATTTGTAATAATAATATCGTGTTAGACTACCTATTGTATTATAACTTTATAATATACTTTACAATATCCTTTTGCAGATTTTAGTGCACAAATTTTAATAAACAAACAAGTACAACATGTTGTACCAAAAGAAAATAAAAAAAAATTACAACATGTCATTTTTTGTATTATTTGTTTACATTCAAATTTCTCGTCCCACTGTTCATATAAGTTAGATTAAGACATTTTCTTATATATGAGTGTATTTTATATATTTATATTTATGTAGTAAAATATGTGCATATTATATTTATACTTAGTGTAAAACAGATACTTAATGTGATATACTAGTACTTTTTCTTGTTCTAAACGTATCATACTCTTATATAATAATATGTAATGACATTGGTATTTTTTTTAATTATTCACGGGGTTTAATCTTGATAAATATTTTTTGGACAAGTATTTTCTTAGTTTTGAATTATCATTATCTTTTTATTAATTAGTTTAACAAAAAATATGACAACCTTGTTTGCTTATTTAGTTTCAAAATGTAAAATAACTTGAAAAACCGTCAAACTGCACCTAACCGCATAGTCGGTTTTGATTTCCAAAACCGCAATTTCAAATTTTATTTTCTTCAAACCGCACTTGGTAATTCGGTTTAAAATAAAAAAAATTGCAAAACCAAAGCGCGATCACTCCTAATCGTAGTGACTGGAAAAATAGCTCAAAATAAATGTCAATTGATTTGAAATCTTTTACAACTTCGAATCGTCCAAACAAGCTCAATAGATTTGTGGATGAATTTGAAATCCATTATTTTCGAATCCTTCAATCCAAACACACCCTAAAAATACCGTAAGAAAACAGCTTGAATGCACCTACTGATATGCATGATTTACTTTTCTTTAAATGTCAGTTTTAAAAGGGGTAAATCCCATTTTCCGTCCTACGTTTTAAGATTTTTAATTTAGTCTCACTAGTCACAAAAATCTCAAGTTACACTCAAAACTTTTACAAAGTCACACCCCATAACTTTTACAAAATCACACATTTGATTCCAAGTCAATCATCGGTCAAGTATTTAACGATCATCATATGCTCTCTGTTAGTCAATATTTTTAACCGATTTTTGAAAAGAATTCTTGCGTATGTACTACATGATATTAAATAAAAATATCGTGACATTGAATAGAACCAGTATGATCACCCTTTTACACATATTTTGCGAGAAAATATAACTGATAACTTGTTACCACATTTTCAATCACAGTAAACAGTGAGTTTTTTTTTTTTTTTTTTTTTTTTTTATCATTTCTAGTAAGTAGTAACCCAATAAATGAAGAGAGATTATACTTTATTTTCAATTTTGTTTCTCTTTTTCTCGCTAAAATCCTTGGTCTACAAGCATAAATCATTTGATTGAATTCTTTAGATACACACAGCCTTATCATCTATATAAATAACAGATTGACATCCTGATTTGAACAAAATCATAGAGGATTTCCTTAATTACTAAATGCAAAAATATTATAGTAGAACATAAAATTCTTTAATCGAGTCAAAATTACGAAGCAATATTATTCGTAAAAACTAAAACCAATATAAAATATAAAATGATACATACAAGAGGGGTTGGGGGTGGGGGGTGAATTCAATCTATACACAATACAATACATAAGATGCTAAAAAAAATTAAGACCATCACACAAAATAACAACTGAAAATAAATTAAATAAAGATCATAAAAAGTAGCAGATTTTGCTGTGTCACTCGCCAGCCCAAACTGTATTAAACAGCTTTAGTACAACATCTATGGCCGCTGATAGACATATTTTGTTCTTGGATCCACAATAACACCCTTTCCTCCATTCACTTCTAAATCATGCCTGCATCACATATTTCAGGAAAACGGTTAAGGAATTTCCCGATTCTCATTTTAGTCGGTACTCAACGTGTTCCTGAATCATATCATTTAAATCCCATCAAATCAGGATCTGAATTATGTGATTATTGAGTGGATTGTTCTTCAGAGACCTGGGTATTGGAAAAACACAACCGTCTGTTATGTGGGGCCAACATGGGCCCACCATACATGGAAGAGTGTAATTACTCCGACCAGAACTCCCTAACGACTAACAATGGCTTATCAACAAGCAAATTGAACAAATATGGCAATTGCGAAACCTCACCATTCTCTGTTAAAGAAACTGACTTAATCATATAGTAAAAATAGCCAAGTGATTGTAAGAAGTCAAGGAAACTCACTGAAACACGAAATCCGGAATAGTCAATTGCTCACGTGGAACGTATCTGAATAGTTGCAGAAGACGATCAACGTAAACTACCTTCTTCCACACCTAGAAAACCAGTACATTAGTTTGAGTGAGGTAGAGGATGTCTTAAACTAACCAATTTTGTTTTTCCAAATTATCTACAAATAGCTAAAGAAGGGAGATAAGGCATACCACATTATCTACAAAAAGCTGCATTGCAAATATTGCAGCTTTTAGGCCAAAGTTCGGGTGAAGGACGTATATTGCCTACACCATAAAAAGGAGATATATATTACAATCTATATAGCTGCACCCAAAATCTTTGTTAGTAAAAATACCCACGTACATGAAGATTACGCTGGTGTTTCCGGCCGAGTATTTGCTGTAATCTCTTCATCCATCCCAGATCTGGTTGTCTACAGATCAAAATGTTTTTGATATAGTTTAGCACAGTATTTTAAATATTAAAACAGCAGCAACAGAAATTTGTTTAGTGCCAATAAATTATATAAATTATTTAATTCTTCGTTAAAATTAAAATTGTTTTCGTTGAGGTATGAGAAAACACTAAAGTCCAGATCAAAGAAGCAATAACTCACTATAGGAAATGAGACAATTGATGCCAAGAACAAAAAGATGAGGAGAAGAAAATACACACATTTGTAAGGATGCTGCAGAATGGAAATAAACAATAGTATAGGGCTTCTGTATCAAGGGCTCAAACTCCTGAAAACACCATAGACAAATACAATTATCAACTGCAAGACAACAAATTGGGTCAAGGAAACATAAGCATGGCTATCGGACATTAAGATGAGAAGTAAATTCATGAAATTTATGAAGATTTACCTTTATTACATAGAGCACAAAACGTTCTAGATCGAGACACCTTAGAAGAAAATGTGCTCCAACCACCACCATAACTGGACGACCTTCACTATCAACCCCTCCTCGGTAACTGAAATAGACACAAGATATACAAATTAATATCTGGATGTTGACACAGTTAACTCAATGCTTACATTCTATGTAACCGAAGGAGAAACAAAGTATTCCACAACTGTTTCTATCTGAAAAGAGTTCAGAGTTTTGAGCTATGCTTAGTATGAAAGAGTTTTAATGTCAATTCAGAAAGATTAAGTTTGCTTACACTATTTTCATTTCAGCAATTTCAGAAAGATTGAGTGAGTTTGCTTTAGCAAGATATCTAGAATGAAGTGAATATTCTTCAGCAGCAGATAAAGGAGGACCCCCAAGGTCACCATATCCAAGCACTTTAGCAAAATTAAAACCACTTCGTGCCTGAGCAGCTTTTTCCCACTGTTCTCTGCGTCTCTGATCTGGATCTTTGATGATTGACATAAAAGCAGGATCCAAATATGAATCCAAGTACGAGGAGTTCCTGCTTAAAAAAGCAAAGCATTATAATTGATCCAAGAATCTGAGAAAATGTAACTTTTGGGTAGAAGTTGAAAATGCAAAGATATATAATTGATCCAAGCATTATATAAAAGCAAAGCACCTTTAACAGAGAAAATGTAACTTTTGGGTAGAAGTTGAAAATGAACTCATAAAGCTAACCAATGACTTGACAGCTTATATATCTTTTTGGTTTGCATGCGTTCATTAATGATACAAACAAAAGGGGTGGAAGAATTATTATGCGTGGCTTACTTTCTCGCCATCCCAATATCACTGACTGGAAGATCATTGGAGATTTGAGGAATTCTTGGACTAGTCTTCTTCAAATTGGGTAAAGGCTTTATTCTTATCTTGCGTTCATCTATGACTGTCTCACCATTTTCATCTCCAACATCTGCGGGGAGTTTCGAAATAGCTATTGCTTCCTCTTGTTTATCCCGTGGAAAGTAAAGTGGGAGCAATCTACAATGAGAAATAAAGCATGGATGTCAAATTACAAGCATGCATACGGTTGTTACAAAAGTTACACATATCATATCCATTGTTGGATCTAACTGATTGAAAGTTGAAGAAAACAAACCTTTTATATATCTCGGTGTCAGTTGTTGTTGTAGTACAAAATACTACTGTGTGTATTCTATCCTTCTGTTTCTCAAGAAATCTTCTCACAGTTCCTAACAAAGAAAACAAAAGTTGGAATTCAAGGCAATGGACAGAAGAAGGAAACAGAAATGTCACAAGTGTGCCCACATATGTAAATTAGGCCAGAAGATAACCATTAGTACAACTTATAAATCATGAAAAACAAAAACAATTGCACTTTGAGAAAGATTTTCAACCGGGAACACTTGGGTTAAATGTGACTTACGGGAGCATACAGACAATTAAGAAACCAAGATTATCAATTGAATAGATGAAAATAGTAAAACGAAATTCCGCACTTATTGCCACATGCGCAGCTGGTTCTCGTGGATAATTTTTGGCTTCTGTATATATACAGCCCATAGCAATGCTGCATTCACGTTGGAAAAGAGCTTAATCCAGAGATTTATAGATAAATCCATGAGATAAGGAAGAATAAAGAACTGGAAGAAATGTCTGGCTATTGAACCACCTCTGCAGCCCATTTTCAATGAGAAGTTCAAGGCAAGACCGGTAGCAATGACTCAAAGCATTCTCAGCAGCAGTATGATATTTTACAGCATATTTTGGACCAACGGTATGTATAACCCTCCTGCAAATTACGATAAGCTCCATTATCGAGAGTAAGAAGCTAGTGGTTAGATATAGGAAGAAATATTTAGGGTCCCATGACTAAGGTATTTTTACCAACTTAAGTCGTAATGTTTTGTCAAAGTGTGAAGCATCACAACAGTAACAAACTATGATGATTCCATGCCCATTTAAAACTATTCATATGAGATAGAGACTGATCTGTTCCTAAAGAGATACAATTGGCTGCAATAGGTTAAATGTTCCAGGTCTCCATGCCATAATCCACTGGATTGGGTCACACCAATCACCTATTAAAGTCTACACATACTGGTAAGTTGGAACGGTAGTGATCACACATATTTACGTTGAGACCTATAAAGGGATAAATGACAAAAACTTTCATTTCTTCAAGTAATCTTTAAATTCATATGCTTGAAATTTTCCAAGTTTATTCAGAAGGTTCAATGACTAAATTATTATTTTTTTGGTTACATTAATGACTAAATAAATATACAAGTAAAATGCAGCAATATCCAGGAGCGTCCCAAGAGATACTATTGAAAATTAATGAAAACACCTCCAAATAATGGCAAACTTCTTTTTAGTAAAATTATCTGACATAATTACCTTGCTGGAAGATCATATGCATTAGTAACTTTAGCCATCCCTGTTCGGCACCCACCCTGTAAAGTCAAAAAACACAAATCACTGCATCAGAAGAGATTTTTACATAATCAAGTAAAGATCATTTGCCCATTTCTACATTACTGTGAAAATTGAGTTTACCTGCCTGACACATTTACAATACACATAGCCTCAACAGAATGCTGAATTTTTGGAAACTGCCACGACCTCACTGAACACAATTGCCTAACACTAAACCAACACTAAGATCTACAATGGAAGCAATATGTCGTTCTAGGTTATAACTTATATTCCTACTTAGGACAAAGTTAAGCTAATCAAATGATAATGTCAAATTTCTGTAGAGCAATTTAGAAACATCCTAGTCTTGTCTATGACAGCGAGAATTTCTGCAAATGTTTTAGAACATGGAAGTGTTTATTATAGTGTGTATGATGCGTCCTTTGTCCTCATACACGTGTCCCTTATCAAAAACACTTTTTGACCAACCAACAAAGAGGTCTAGAATTTGACAATTTGCACACATCCATACTCAGACACATATCCATGTGCAATGCTCGTGCTTGAGTCGAGCAACATAAGTCAATGGATGAGCAAGATAGCACTACAAAGTTCTAAAAGATGCTGCAATCTTCAAAATCTTACTACTAAAATATGTAATGGCGTGTCTTTCATTACATAGATTCTTATACTGGTGCTTCTCAAATTATACCATTCACACAGCATATCACTGATTGCAGAACTTAAATATCGTGTGTCCATATAACATACCAATGTTGCACATTCTTCTGCAAGACCGGGTCCAGCTGCAGCATGCAAACCAGGACTGCTGTGAGCTTCATCTAAATTCTGTCGGTCATCCAAAAACACAAAATTATCAAGAGACAAGGCCATCTTAAAAGAAATCAATGATCAATGGGATGCAAACATCTTTTTACATTAGATCAGTAGGAATCAATTTAAGCACTAAAAAGCATGCTCAACGCGATCAATGATTCATACTGGAGTTTTGCCAATTTTATATTTTGATAGGGTCAAGAAAGGAGAATTTGCATGGGAAGGCCACAAAAGTAGGGGTGCTGATCGGATCAAATGCCAAATGACATTCCAATGGAAACTACCAATTGTAGCCTAGATAACTGAGGTGATGCATTCGATACCCATTTCCAAACCTGATGCATCAGTAATCTACTTAATTAAGAACAAAAGCTCAATTTTATACCCCCAACGAAAAACCCCATAACTTCTGGTTATGCAGAAGGCAACAAAAGTATGGGCTCACCTCGTTTGTTGAATTAACTACAGCATCCACCTCAAGATTCCAAGGGTTCCCCCTCCAAAGATATATCTTCGAGTTAATTTCATGATCCACAGGAAACCTAGATACCATGCCATTTCCACTACTCTCACCCTCAGAGGCAGATGTCAAAGGGTCTGGAAAATACGAATTTGGAAACGCAGGATCTTCATTTTCATACAAATATCTAAACTCTGAATCACTCCAACGTGGAACTTGATCCAATGTCACCACGGAATCTCCACTGTCTGTTGGCAACCCTCCTCGGTTAGTGGTCGCAGACCCAGCCCGATACATACTCACAGCCCAAGATCAAACTTTCACTTCCTTTACTCTCCAGCCAACATTAAATATACTTCCTTCACCTTAGATTTCACCAAATACGAAGGAATATGCTTAAACCTCAACTTCAACAATCGAGAAGTCGTATAACAATTAAATCCCCTGGTAACAAGAATTCAAAAGGAAAAAATAAGTTCCAATCAATATCAACAAACCTAATATAGATTGCACAATTTCCACCAACAATAACATTGCATTTTCAGTCAAATTCAAACGAATAATCTACAAGTATTCCTTAAGTTGAGCTCAATTACGCAAACACTAGCTTTAAAAGCTCACGGATCATCTCCACTAGCTTGAACACCGACTAAATTCATTAAAATTCAAAATTCTCCCAATTAACATAAACAAATTCAATAGCAGAAACCACACAAACGCATATCACACATAATTGAAATACAAAAACGAAACCCTAAAATACGTAAACATATCAAGACCTCTATAAGGATCAGAACTAGCATAATTTCTCCATATTTTACGCACGAACACATCGATTAATCATTAAAAGCATACATATATATACATATATATATATATATATATATGTTTGTGTGTATACCTGGAATTGAGATTTGGGGAAGTAGAGGAATGAATAATTGGAAATTAGATTTGAATGAGACAAAGACGATAAGTTGAAGGTTGGCAGACACTCTGGGGTGGAAATTCTAATATTTTATTTTTGTTATAATTATTGGACATGTCTTTTTCTAATGAATTTTGAGATGTGATGTTAGAATTGCCCTTCAGATTTCATTATATTTCGTTTCTATCCCTTAATAGAAAATAGAAAATATAAATCATAATTAGGGAAAATTACAGACAATCCTTATCATTTATTTTGTATTTGCAAAATTCCCTGTCACTTATTGAAAATTATCGTTAAATTGCAACGAGCACATTTATAAGGTTTATTGGGGTGAAACTGATAAATATGGGGTGTAATTGTAAGATACATCTTAACATAAAGGAGGATTTTATGTAATTTTCAATAAGGGCGATTTCATAATTACACAATAATTGTGGGGTTCTATGTGTAATTTTCACTCATAGTTAATGCCTTCTCCTCCTCTTCTTCCTTTTTCTATGTTTATATTCTTGAGGTTTTGTGAGATATATTTACTTAGGAGATTGATATTGGAGTTCCACTTTGATTTTTCTCTCTAAAAAAATGACTATGACACCTATTTACAAATAAAAGCCTCTAACAATGTACCAATCAAATATAAATTTTAATAATTTATTAGATTTTTTTTTCATATATTTTTTTTTCCACAATATACCTTTTCTGTATGAATTAATATATATTTTCTTTTTGTTCGAATAATATGTTTTTGAATTGCATAATGATGTGTTCCTAAAAAAAATGAACAGCAATAATAGCGTAACATATATGCTTTTACTTGAGCATTAAATTGTACAAAATGTACTAAACCACCAAGAAATATTTTTTATTACTTTTTGGTGTATTCAAATATGAAGTACTCATATACTTTGACAATCTTTATGCATTAATCAATGTTATTTTTTCATTAAATAGAAGCAAAGTTTACTTGAACATTTTTCCATGTGTAATTGTTGTTGACGTATATTATTGAATGAAGAAAGATTTAATATGATTGTTAGGTGGTAATATGCAGTCAAATTAAGCGAAACTTGCGTCAAACTACCCTATATTATGTTTTTTGCGTAGCGCCCCCTGATGTTCTATTTTATTCTGCATACTCTACCTTTTTTGATTATTTTTTTTGTATTTTTTTCATCATAAATGTGGTCGATCCAATCCAAATTAAATTATTTATCTATTAGAAACATGTAGGGGGCAAAAATGCATTCGGACTGACATTTATAATGGGAAAAAAAACCCAAAAAACACTAAAAAAGAAGATTATGCAGAATAAAATAGAACATAAGGGGGCGCTACGCAAAAAACGTAACACAGGATAATTTGGTGCAGGTTTCGCTTATCACTGGGAGATCTAATGCAATTATCCCCAAAATTAAAGTATATTCGAGTTGAATTTTGCCCTTCGTTTGTTTATATTATGATAGTTTTTTTTCAAGTTTAACATACTATATGCTTTGTGTTGAGGATGATATTTTATATTTTTAATGGACTAACTTTGATATAGAGTAATAAGAAAAACATCAACAATTTGATAATGTTTTGCTCTTATTTAAATTTAATGATTATAATTAATGTATTTAAGAGTTATGTACATTCTTGTCATATTTTAGTTTAAAAATTAAAGATGGAGTTCCTATAGTAATCGGTGAATACATGTATCATTGCCCATTCACATAAGATTAGTAAAATTTCGAATGTTCTTTTAGAATGAATTTTGTGCTACTTGCCTATGGACTGTTTCTTGTTGGATTTGCCATGAACTCTCTCTCTCTCTCTCTTCAACGCCAAAAGAATAAATTTTGTGCTACTTGCCTATGGACTGTTTCTTGTTGGATTTGCCATGAACTCTCTCTCTCTCCCTCCTCAACGCCGCCGCCGCCGCCCCCCCCCCCCCCCCCCCCCCCCCCCCCGCCCCCAAAACTCAAAATACCAAGAGTCATAGATGCCATCCCGGGTTGTTCTATGCTGGGCCGAGACCATGGTCTCGGCCGTTGGATCCCACCAATAGGGGGGTCATTTAGCAATTTAACCCCCCACCCCCCATGTGGGGGATCCAACGGCTGTCGCTGGGCTGAGACCATTAGCATAGAATTTCCCTGCCATCCCCTTCTTTACTAAATTAAAATATGATATGTCCAAAATTGGACATATAAATTTAGTATAACCAACAAACCCACAGTAAAGTAGCACAAGCCCAAACTTAAGATAAGGCCCAAATCATTGAGGTGCGGCCCATATCCGGAACAGGATCCGCGCCTGATCTTAGGATCACCTACGACCCGCTTCACAACCCGAACCATAGCAACCGTCCGATCTCGCCACGTGTTCTAATCTGAGGAAGTGCACATGGCATATATGTATCCGTACACGGTGTCACCTATAAATATGCTCACGAGTGCCCAAATTACACACGCAATCACTATTCACAAGATTCGCTTCTAAAATCCACTGTAGCTCCGAGCTACAAGGTTCGATCTAGAGCATAAGTAGGCCCACCTAAAAATACGAAGTTTATGTTAGGACTCTTTTTACGAACTGAACTACGTTAGACTTGATCTCATTTGAAGTACGTAGCCAGCTCTATTAGTGAGTGTAGTCTATAATCTAATTAATTCCGGGTCGGGTCTTACCCGAACTTCGATTGATTTTAGTTGTATTGAGGTTCACCGAAATACGACCCAGATCAAAATAAGTCTACGTTTATAAGAAAGACCAGAAAATACTAGAGTAATAACTCCCTTTACAACTCAAAGTATCTAGATAATTGGCATTTTGTTACCTAATCAATTGAAAGATCTCGTAATCACTGTATCCATTGTGAACTTGATGGATGGGCGGTTATGATGTATACGCACGGATACGACACGACATGACACCACATCACACGGACATGAGATATGATAATTCTTAAACAACTAGGGCACGACACAGTTTCAGCACCGCTGTCCAACACACACACACACACACACACACATATATATATATATATATTAACTAAATTAGACATTTGATTTCAATTTCAATAAAATTTGTTGGAGAAATAAGCGCGAGCATGATTGTCCAATGTCCATTATGAAATTTGCATTTTACATGCGAAACTCTACATGTCTGAAAGAAATAAACTTCTTATCAACAATAAGCCAATAACAAATGCAAAATAAAAATATAATTATAAGCTAAATATAAAAATAAATATGTTTTTAATCCATTACATGACATGAACAAAAACCAACACTTAATTGTTCGAATCTTCACGACAAACAAGCTATCAAGTGCATATAAATAATGCACGAGCGTGCTCTTCTCTGCTAAGAATTAGATCAGGAAATTTTATTTTTTCATTTTACAATTTGACCTCCATACCTCTTAATCTCTAACAAAAATCTCGATGTGTGCTCATGCGTATTAGGCACGCCCCTTGGGAGTTTCCGCACCGTGTCGATATTTAAGTTTTTTAAATTAATAAGGACATAGGTTTTTTCATGTCAGACATATGTCGAAGGAGTGTCTTATCTGACATGCGTTCTACATGATATGTGGAATTTTTTAAATGCCCGTGCGTTATATGCATTATAGATGGACGGCCCACTGAGCCTTCAAGGTAGAGTTTAATCAAATGTAAGATATATGAATAGTGTTATGATTATCTCTAATCCCCTTGCAATGCCGGAAATATTGAATAAGTGTTTGGTCTAAACCCAAGCAAGTCCGTGGAAAGCTAAAATCGATCCTTAAGAATTAAGTCACATATACATAGATACACATTTATACTAGAGGCAGTTCGGCCCAGCTTTTGACACGCTAAAAATTGTGTTTGGACTCGCAAGTGCAATTTTTGGTGTGTTTGGCCCCTTTTCTATAATCTCGTTTGGACATTTTGGAAAAGTTGGAAATCCTAACTCTTACCGTAATCAATTCTGCAAGAATCAATTATGCAAAATCTGGACCAAACTCATCCTTAGTGTCGAATGCAGAGCGAGACTGCATCTAGGAAGATGTCTATGAAGTGGATATGATTTCAAATTTTGTACATAAATCGAATTCAAATTTGCCCCCACCAAAATTTTAAACTACCCTCCCCTACAAATCTCAGTGTCAATCTTGACCCCGTGAACTAGAATTCTCGCTCCGTCCCGTACAACTGCAATGCAGTGAGATTACAAGTGTGTGCCTATATACTGGCTACTTGAACCTAATAATATGTTAAATCAAATAGAACCGTTGAATCATCAGTTCATCATTCAACTCCAGCCTTCTGCTTCAACATAGCAATAAATTTCTCCCTATCCTCTGGCGACATACCATCGGCCGAACAATCTCCGACTCCCCACTCAGCTCCTCGAATGCAATATTTGTCGAGAATTTGTTGTTTGTTTCTGAAATAGGACACCATAATTCAACTATAATTAGCTTCGAAGCAGAATATGCTTAATTCCTTAGGATGTGTTTGGATTTAAGGATTTGAAAGCCATGGATTTCAAATTCATCAACAAATTCATTAAGCTTGTTTGTATGATTCCAAGTTACAATAAGTTTCAATTTCCCGAACAATCTTTTCAAGCATTATGGAGGATTTCAAATGACTCTCGAAATAGCTCAAACTGATCGGAGTGCTCAAATTCAAATTCATCAATCCAAACACGACCAGATTTGATTTGTTGAGAAATTTCGATCTGACATGAACTATATATGGCATTATATAAAGATAAAGATTAACAGATGAAAAAGAATATTTACTTTTCCTTGTTCAACTTAGACTGCTCAAGCAACTTCTTGAGGATCGGAGAGTCTTTGAATCTTGCATCGTTCTCTGCATACTTTTTCTGGTTTTCCTCTGAAATAGGAGTGAACAAAGTAAATTCACGAGGTGATTTAGTGTGAATTACTTGAAGAACTAAAGGAGAACGTACCGTTAAAACGAGAGAGAAAATCAATCTGAGGCAACTGAGGACCAGGAACTGATTCAATCCCAGTGGAGCCCGAAAGAAATCCAGCATGAGCTGCAAGCTAGATATTTTAATAACTTGTGGCTCCTATGCCAGGATAATTACAGAAAATATAAGTGAAAATGATTATTATATTTGAGATATCGAAAACAATAACGAGAAAAAGAAAGGAAAAATGAAACAAGATATTCAGCAGTTAGAGTAAATTTGCGAGAATAGCTGCAGGAAATCGAAACTAAGATCAAGAGTGCAGAGGAAACTTTCTTCTGCATGTTCTTGCAGGTATTGAAAGAGTCTCTTCAATAGATTATCTAATAAACATGAAATGAATAATCCCTTTTGAAACTGTACATGATATAGCATTGCGTTATTTCAAAGAAGATTTACCACGTACCAAAAGTCATAGCTATTCGAGCTGTTAGCAACGCAAAACTTTATTTTCTTATATATTGGTCAGTTATGTTTTCTCGAAGTCGGTGAATGATGTTGGGAATAAAACCAACAATCACCTTAACACCAGTCTAAGGACTCCAACTCATGACCTTGCAAGAGATCAAATGTTAGCATAAAACATCTACCGACTATATCAAAAGTTTTAGCTATTACGAAATGTGCAACTTCATTTCCTGGTGCAACAGAGTTGATTCACTTTTCACCGTTCATATGACAGAGGTTGAGTGACGAAATCCACCCAACCATGATCTAATGGTGAAAATGAACCGGCTCTCTTGCATCTACTCCACTACAGCTATAGAATGATCCTTATTTCATTTGTATTCTTGACTTGGCCCCGTAGCGCCACTGGTTGGACGGTTAGTCAAATATCCATTTTAAGTTAAATGATTTAACTAAGCTCTATTGTTCATATAAAACTTTCGGCAACTGCTCTTGCTCCCACACTCTTGCACTCTCACAGACTCCATGCCAAACTCAACAACTACAATCCATTTTCTGTATCCCTAGCGAAATTCGTGTTCTCAACTCTCAACACAATATACAATAGCTGAACACAAACTCTGAAGAATTGCTATTACAATCACCGAACATAACATTGTGATAAACATACTACACTAAACAGTGTCAACATTGTGATATATCATAAAGTCCTAAGTCCTAATTTAGCAAAAGGCTCATGATTAAAAGGCCTGGTCGACGAAGGATTTCCAGGGGGAGCAGGGGTTCGCCCCCAATACGCTATATTTATAGGGGAAATTCAGTGCTAAGTTTCAGTTCATACTTTTGACATTCATTATATTCTGTCTCTTACCTCTCCCGTGGACGTAGGCAACTGTCGAACCACATAAATTCTTGTGGCGTTTAATCTTTTATGCGTTTATTATCGTGTTTGCTCTAACAAACATAAATACAATTCTTACAGAACCCATATAATAAAAATGCAGAAACAATCCAAGAAAAGAACACAAATCACCTGAATTAGACCAAAAAACAACAGCAAGAGAGGCAGCTAAAGGAATCACAGACTTCTGAAACATGATTTGTGTAAGGGACCCATTTTTAATGGAATTTGAATTCTCTGATTTTCTCCTGCACGAAATAATTGAAGAGAATTTCACTTGACGAGAAGGGGTTATGAATTTGTTTGCAGAAATTAAATTTGGTAGTGATGGATTTTTGAGAGAAGCATTGAGCAAAGAGGAAACCATGGGTACTGATGAAAGGTCGAGGGAAGTGATAAGAAAATCCAAAGGAGTTAGAAAACTAACGGTCATCATATAAGTCTAGAGTTCATGGAAAAAGATTAGCAAAAGCGATTGAGTGGGGTCAAAGAACGTATAGCTCGCTCTCGGCTCGATCAAATACAAGTGTATTTCATAAATTATCATATGATTAGTTATTTATTTTATAAAATACACTTGTATTTGATCGAGTCGGGAGCAGACTAAATTTCTTTATAGTACATACTAGTTGAGCTGCAAGGGTAGTCAATATAAGCCAAACAAGATGTAATTAGAGGTTATGTTTTTAGTAAATGTTCCGAAAGCTTCACGGGGAATGCGAATTATGTATATTTTATGTGAAAATGATGTGATGTGCATTATATTTTATTATGTTTGTAGAAAATGGTTGTAAATAGAAAAATATGTAAAATAAAAAATAATTGGTTGATTTATAATATATAAAATGATTGAATTAGTTATTTTAGTAACCATAATGTGACTTAAAAATAGTAAAAAGAGAACAGAGAATAGTTAGAATAAGTAACTATTGAAGAGAGAGGTATTGATGGGAGAGAGTGTAAAATGTTAGAATAAGTAACTATTAACGAGAGATAGTGTAAAATGATGAGTGTAATTTTTAAATGCAATTATATACGGAAATGAGAAATTGAATAATTGTTTATAGTGGTGATTTTGAAATTTTGAAAGCATGGTATTTAATAGTGCAAATAAACGTACTCTTCAACTTTTTATAAAGTCGAGCTGAGTCGAACATAAGAGTTCGAAAAGTCAATCATTTTTAGGACTTTCTAAACTTCGAATAATGGTACTGTCAAAACTATTTATGTTATACCAATTAAACGCTCTGTTAGTTCAAACTCGTATAATGTACGTACGTATGTATAATTGAAAAAAACTCATGTTTTTCATATGAATCCTAAACATAACAAATAATACTCGTATTTTTGAGTTGAATAGTTTTATACATGTACTTTGCGATTCCCGTATAATACTTAACGAATAATATTTTATGTTTGGCAAAAAAATAATATTTTTATTTAAAAATTAAAAATTATATCAAAATTATTATAATTATTAATTGAATATTATATAATTAAAAATACAAACGTTAATAATTTATTAAAATATTAATTATTTTCAACTGATAATTCATTAAAAAAAAAAATTTGTCATAATTTAAAAGTGATTACGAGCAATATACCTTACAAAATAATATGTAAATAAGCCATATTTTTACTCCCGAACAATTCATTTTTATTCATATTGTACCCATACACGTACAAATCCGTTTATTTCTCATTTTCGTACTTTTTAGCCCATTTTTTCGCCGTAATTTTCATCAAAAGATTGTAATATACTTGTACGTATTAAATACAGAATTCTTTCGATCCCGTATTTAACTAACTAGGATTAAACGTACCCCCAGAGTATAAAATAATTTAATTCGTCAATCTTTCTTATTCAAAGATCAAACATCCTGCCAATTTTTTCTTTTTTTTGTTTATGTAGATAGATGTATTTTATTGGGAGAATCACTCAACAGAAGCAAAAGAAGAAACCCAAGACTTGTTAGTCTAGTGGTATCTACCTCCCACCTTATGTGAGAGGTTCTGGGTTCGAATCCAAACTGCCACAAATTGTGGTTCTCCCCTTTTTATGGAGCTAGATACAGTTTTTTGACTCAGAATTATAATTTATAACTATCAACTCAAGTTTGTCGGGTTAGATACGTAGGTACATCCCTTTCTCTTGAATTAAAAAAAAAAAAGCAAAAGAAAAAAGGGTTTGACAAAAAGATTTTAATTTGTAGCGATGATGATGATGATGATACAAAATTTATTCATTTTTGCATTTCCCATTATTTCCAAATGTACAATTAAACAAAACAATCGGGCCCATAGTTTTGCCCAATGGGCTGATTCCAAGAGGTGCAGGAGGCCTTATTTCTAATTGCCTATGTAGTAGTTTTATGTTAATTTATTTTGTGATGGATTCGAATCTAGACTGTCACAAAGTTGTGGTTCTCCCCTCTTTTATGGAGTTAGATAGAGTTTTTATGGCTCAAAATTATAACTATCAACCCAAGTTTGTCGAGCTAGATATGTAGAGTATCCCCCTTCTTCTTAAATTAATAAAAAAAAAAAAAAAGCAGAAGAAGAAAGGGTTTGACAAAGAGATTTAATTTGTAGCTATGATGATGATGATACAAAAATTATTTCATTTTTGCATTTCCCATTATTTCCAAGTGTACAATTAAAAAAACAATCGGGCCCATAGTTTTGCCCAATGGGCTGATTCCAAGAGGTGCAACAGGCCTTATTTCTAATTGCCTATGTAGTAGTTTTATGTTAATTTGTTTTGTGATGGGCTTTTCAACATTAGCCCATGATGTATTTATCTAACGATTTTAATATTATTTCAATTCTATTTAATTTATTAAATTTAAATAAAAAATACTTGATATTCGAATATTCTGATGACAAGTTTGTGGTCGATATCAATAGCCTTATTGCCGACACTATTAATGAGTCAATGTTTAAAGTGGATTGGTCCCTTTGACTTGTTTACCCTTTTGTATAGTTATAATTATAACTTACAACTATTTACAATATCAAATATCTCTTTCCATCATTAAATATCCCACTCCGACATGTTATCCTCGGTCCCCACTCCAAAATGAATCTATATCGAGTAGGGCCATTCTATGCTGGACCGATTTCGATCCAATTTTGATCATTGGATCCCCAATAGGAGGGGGGTCATTTATCAAATTAAACTCCCTATTATTGATCCAATGGCCAAAATTGAACTAAGACCAATGATCTCGGTAACACGGCCTTGACACATTTACATATCATTGGATTATATGCCTATTATGTATATAAACTTATTTTTTTAAAAAATAGATCATAAATATATAAGAAAAATCATTCTCGAGATGTCAGTATCTTGTGATCTACACCTTATCTATGAATATAGACGATCCACACACACGTGTGAGGTTGCATTTTATCTTGAGACATTTGGTCTCGCGACCTCCCCAAATGTCATTCATATAAGAAGGATGTGCATCATATTGCATACAATATAAGATAGTTTTCAATTTTCAATAAAATGGTCTTGTTATTGTTTACAAACTTGCATACGCAAAGATTTTTTTTAACTACACTGATTTCTCCACAAATTTACCATCATATTAAGCTAACATGTGATCTAACTCTCTTAACAACGTCAGGTTCAATCAATTATTCTAATTGATTTTTTTTTTTTTTTTGGATCGTCAGTTGTATTTGTTACTATGATTATTATATGTAATGCAAGTAGTGTGATTTTGAGCAAATAAATTTATTTATTTTTGACAAATTTGCTACGCGGCAAGAGTCACCTCCTGATCGCGTATGAGTCATGCTAGGGTTTCGACACCGAAAGTTGATCTGATACGCATTGATATGCATAAAGTCTCTTGTTGGTACAAAAGTGTGGAGAGATGGAACTCAATTGATATTATATAGACTTGGAGTATTTCAGTTATGGAGTATTTCAGTTATCTATTTCATTTCATAGTTCGTATTGTATCACGACATGTTATTATGATGTTGTGTTTACTTGAGTAGTCATCGATAAACTTGTTTCTATAGTCTCCACGGATTCAATTCTGAGAAAATTAAATGAAATTGTCAATCTCTACATCAGTTAGTCATTTAAAATTATATTTGAAATCACTAAGGCTATGTATGGTTGTGTTTTCATAGAAACACAAACAAACAAAGCCTAAGGCTCTGTTTATTTTTGTTTTCAGAACTCCATTTTCATTTTAATTCTCATTTGAAAATGAGAATGCACACTTTACATCATTTTTAACTGAAAAACACATTTATTTTTATTTTTCTACTTTTACATTCTCTAATAACTACCTTTCATTTTACCAAATTATACTCACAGTTTTCTTTCGCACACATCTCCTTTTAAAAATTCGCATTTTCAACAATAATTGTGGTGTTATAATTGAATAAACTATACAGTATTAATCTAATAGATTTGTACACATTTTAAGATCATTTTGAGTATTTTACTACTTTGGGAGTCAAACTTTTATCATTTTTACTTATAAATATATTTAAAAAATATAATATTATCTATTATTTTTATCTATACTATTCACATAATTATTATTTTTAACTAATTCAATTATTTTATATATCATCAATAACACAACCAAACATGGCTACATTTTCACACAAAAAAATTCATTTTTCCACACATTTGAAAACAACTGTAAAAAATAAAATGAAAACACGTCCAAACCGAACCTAACTTTTATCGAAAAATGGGTATATAATAATATTTTAAAATAAAATAATGACATTATCACGTGACGTCTCAATAACTTGAGTACGTGTAGACTCGGGTAACAACATGAACTATACCCTACCGACTATCTCTTTCCCTTCATACTAATCCATCCATATCATACACCCTTGCCCCCACCACCAATACGAGTCTCCTACTCGCCATGACACGTTCACAACACCGAAAAAAAAACCCATTTTTCCAAAAAAAAAAAAATTCTCAAACTTCCTATTTAACCACTGCCACCCCTTCCATTTCTTCTCACCAAAAATTCCATTTTCCTTCACTCTTTCAACTATTTTCCCCCAAAAATTTTCCGATGGATTTCTTATCCAACTTAGCCAAAGGCGATAAGCCCAAGCCCACTTCCGATCAGCCCAACAACCCCGACCACCAGCCCAAACCCGATCTCCTTAGCAGCGCCAAGGTGGTGGCGGAAGCGGCCCAAGCCCACTTAGGCAACGAGCCGGCGAAGTACGACAAGGCTAAAGTCGCCGGCGCCGCCGCTGACATCCTCGACGCGGCCGAGAAGTACGGCAAGATAGACGAGAAACAGGGAGTTGGAAAATACGTTGAACAGGCCGAGGATTATCTCCGTTCTCAGTCCGGAACCCACGCCGCCGACAAAACCGCCGGCGGCGGCGGTGGCTCCGGGGAGCATAAAATCGCCGCCGGCGGTGAGGCTGGAAAACCTTCCGGCGGCGGTGCAGGGGATTATGTTAAGACGGCGGAAGGGTTGTTGAACAAGCCCGAGGGTGGCGCCGCGGCGGAGGGCGAGAAGAGTAAGCCGTCGTCGGAGTCGGAAGGTGGGTATGGGAATTTGATGAAGAAGGCTGGAGGTTTCTTTAACAAATAGGGTTGAGGAAATTGGACGCGAAAAAATCTATGCTACACAGCGTTTGGACCATTGAACTTGATCTGAGTTGTTCACACTTTCATGATGATTTAAGTGTTTGTTAGTTACTGTCATGCTTCATGTGTAAGTTTTAATACTAGATTTGAGTCTACTTTTGAGTGTGTGGTTTTGGATGTTCTAAAGTTGTAAGAGTTGACAATGATGATATGTGAATTGTGTTTGTGTGTATGTAAACTTGCTAACTATGGAAAAATTTAAGTACAAGTTCCGATCACTTGTATATCTCATAAGAGTGTATATAGAATTACAAACAATTGCAAAATCTATAGCATTTTTAGTGTTGAATGAATGACGTGTGAACCAAGGGGTTGTGGAGGAGTGGACGCCTTCACTCTTAATTAAATGTCAAGGGTTTGATTTTTGATTTTGAGAATGAAGTAAATTTTCTTGGCCCGCTGTCCCATTCTTAGAGGTGTCGGCAAATCAATGAGGGGATTAATCACTGTCATCAGCGGTGGATATCCTGATTAATAACAAAAAAAAAAAAGAATGACGTGTGCCATGTAATCAAAAAGAAAAAAAAATGACGTGTGCCCAATTTTTTTTTCATAATTATACGTGTTGTTCATTTAATAATTTTGAAATTAAAATTGTAATGGAAGATTTCATTTAATATGATTGATGATTAGTCACTTGTATTATTAATTACTAGTTGTGGTATCTAGGGACGGCCGATTGAATATAGGTTTGGGGACAAATACAAAATAAAAAGAGCGCAATTGGATATTTTTATATTTTATGTTCGGATGGCCTCATTAACTCCTTAGCTTTTGTAAACAACAAATTTTAAGTCTGCAATTTAACAAATAAGAAATGTTGTACAAAATAGATTTAATTGAATCAAACGATTTAATGAGTACAAATCTCTAATTATTTATCTTTTGATTCTTCACTTCAAGAACTTTGATTTGAGTATTGGAGCAAAAATTGCTTTTTTGATCTTCTCCCATGTGGATTTGAATGTTTATAACATTGATGCGAGGGCTTGATAGCTTAATCTCGGATCAAACGATGTAAATGATTTAGGAAAGTTGAAAGCTTCAAGGTTGACTCGTCGTTTTGATCTTCCTTAAACTTGATTTGGACTTCTATAACGTTTATTCGAGGGTTTAACACCTTAATCTCGAATCAAATGTTATAATTTGATGAATTTTGCCAAGAACGCCTTGAAGTTTGCCTTGAACGCTTTCTTGAATTTGAAGAACTTGTAGAGAGAATTTGGGAATTTCTCTTGTCTTCTCTTGCTCAAATGTACTTGTGAATTGATGAATTGGTGAATGAATCCTTGAATTTGAACCCCTATTTATAGTTGTAGGGGTGTAAGACTTTTCATAATCACCATTATTTAATTATGATTAAAATTGCCACATGGCACCTCATAATTGGTCAATACAATAAGTATTTAAATATCAATTATTCAATTATTTAATTTAAGAATAAATTTTTTATTAAATCCTTAAATGTAAATAAATGAATTTATTTGATATTAATTTACACGTGTCGCCATTTAATTGGCTACAAATTTTAATTATCTACAAATGCCCCCTCGAGACTTGTCCACGAATGATGCTTGAATATGCGTCTTGAGTGGATAAGTCGCGACATTTTGATTTTTTGTACAATTTGATTTGAAAGCCCAAGTGGGTCTTGAATATGGGCCCAAAATATAGCTATTTCTTGGTAGCCCAAGTGAATTTGTGGATAGAGGCCTTGATTTTTTTTTACTATTTCAACTCAAAGGTGGCCCATTTGCACAATCAAATATTTGTGGTCTGCCAACTTTTACAAATATGTTAATTTTTTTTTATATATATATTTATTATTATTATTATTTATTTATTTTTTTAAAAAAAAAGATAAACAAAAGCAAGACTTTTCCTTTAATTTTGTAGTGCTTGTAGCACTTATATGGCTTTTAGAATTTACAAAGAAAAGGATTTTCCACTTTTCCTTTAATTCCTCAACTTTCCTCATCTTATGTCTCATTTTTTTTTCATAACACATTATAAAATTGGAGTTTGAAGAGAATTTTGCTTGCTTTAGTTAAAAAAATAAAACTTTCGCTTTATTTATGTAGTGCTTTGATTTAAATTTCACTTTGTATGACCTTTTGAATTTATTAAGAAAAAGAATTTTCCCCATTTCCTCACCTTTTCTTATCTTATTTCTCATCTTTCTTTTCATAGCACACTATAAAATGGGGTTTTGAGTTCTAGTTAGAAACACACACAAACAATTTATGTTCTTCTCCCTCTTCCTTTTCTTTCAACTTGGTAAGCTATGTGTATATCATATTTTGATTTCTCATTTCCTAGGATTTCACATATAACATTGCAAATTTTTTTTTTTTTTTGTTGCAAAAGTGCGAACCTTTTGCACAGTTGTGCACTGCGTGCTGATTTTTTTTTTTTTTAATTTTTTTTTTTTACAAACTTTCATTAACACCTTGTTTCGTTGTACATTGGAAGGTAATACAATGATTTTTTTCAAAGATACTTTGTCCCCTTCCGGAGATCATGACAATTCTTGACAACGAGAACCAACCTATGGAGGAAGGTGTTCATCTATCGGTTCATATTTCTCTTGTCGGTCGAAAGGCAAAACGGTGGCCAAGTTTGACAAACTCATTGTCCATGGTGGAATGGTGTGAAGAAATTAATTTGAACAAAACAACTAAGGCATGGAGTCTGCGATCTTCTCACCACCAACCGTCGAATGAGCCACTTATTTTGCCAACACTGGGGCGTAACATCATTGACGGCAAGGCGAAGTGGATTGGAGACGACATCAAATTCCTTGGTGAATTCACTACATCAAAGGCTACTGGGAGTGGACAGAGGACATCCTTAGCCGGTGCAAAGATAAGTTACTGTCTGCCAGGATCTACGATGCAGTGTATGCCTCGATGTATACTTATGATCGAAACACGAGCATCGTGAAAGCCTTCTCCGAGGCTTGGTGTCCCACTACGAATACATTACTGACTTCCATTGGCGAGTTTTCGATATCTCTGTGGGATTTATACGCTCTCGCAGGTCTTCCCATGACTGGACTCTTCTACGACGAAGTCATCCCTAATGCTACGGAGCTCACCGGTATTGACGAAAAGGGGCACATATTTCTCCCTCGCTCATGTGAATACTTATTCCGCGCTTACCATTTACTTCTAGGAGGCTCCAAGGTGAATCAATATTCCCAAGTGTCTGTTGACCAATGGGTGAGGTTTTGGTCCAAGAAGAAGGTGAAATATAGCCAAACTCCTATTCGTAAGGAGAAGAAGTCCACTCGCCTAGAGTCTACTCACAACCCCCTTGGAGATTTAGGTGTTCACGAGAAGTGGTCGACTACGGAGGAGGCGATATTTTCCAAACTCGGCATTAGGGAAACTTTGAAGGAAGAGACTTACTTGGCGGCTCACTTGGCTTGTTGGCTTTGTACCTTTGTTCTTCCTGGGAGAGATGTTAACACTATACGACCAAGTACTTTCAAGATGGCTGCAATTATGGCTAGTGGTCGACAAGTTAGCTGGACGATCCCTGTTTTGGCAAGCATTTACAAAGGTTTGAATGAAGTTTCGACTTCTATGAGACCAACTAAAGCGAATACTTCGTTCCCTATCCATTTCGTATATGCTTGGTTGGTTTATTACTTCAAGACTCACTACCCAGTTGGGCGTGAATTGCGTGGTCCTAAGATGGTGAAATTCTCTGGCGAAGGGGGTGCAAGATACTTTGATCCAACAGAGGCCCGACGACGCATCCATAAGGGAGAGACTGCTGCTTGGACTTGCCTAATGACCACGACGAGCAAGGATCTCATGTTTATTGATGATGGCGAATACGGGGAGTCTAAGGCGAATCTTTTCATGTCCATTCGCTCGCACTATCTGTCTTTGAGACAGGGTGAAAAGTCCATTGTTGAGCCTTATAGTCCACATAGATTTGGACGCCAATTTGGCTACTATCAGGAGGTTCCTGGTGTTATCAAGTATGATGTCCGAACAGTTACATCAGATGAGGTTCTTCGTTATTGGCGCTTGTGTACTTTTACCAAATCCCTTTCTAAGGCGATGCTTCTTTCTATTCCCCCAAATGCTAAGAAGCTCTTTTCAAAGAATTATAAAGAATGGTGGGCAAAGACTCATGGCACATATCTTGAGGAGAACATATCGTTCTTGAATGTTTTAAAGCAAACCCCACTTAAAGACAGAAAACACATTGAAGGAGATTGCATGCTTAAAGACATTACTCCTAATCCTCTACATCCTCGTCTGCCATCCCTTATTATTGAATGTAGTGTACCAGCTACTGAAGCTTTTGAGGGGAGTAAAAAGAGAAGTTCTTCATGCGACTTGGAGGATAGTCGTAGTAGCAACGCGGACCAACACTGGAAGAGACAAAAGAAAGATCTAAATCCACTGCGACATACCGATGCCGATGTTCTGAGTAATCTATCATTATTGGATTTTTCCAAACAGGTTTTCTTCTCCTTTCTTTTCTTGATTTATTACTCTTCCATTTGAAATTCTTCCGAAACTTTCTCTAATGTAGCCTTTTTTTTATTTCAGTTACATAAAGAAATTTTAGATGTGAATGCTGCTGAGGAATCTCAAGATGAATCCGATTCACCGGATGTAGCTCCCATAGCATGTAAGAAAAGTCAAGAAAAGACATCCAAACCTGCTAGTGTTGAACAGAGACCACCTTCTCCTGAGGCTTCAGTATTTGTGGAGATGAAATATGTACTTGAGCAGCAACGCATTCATGTTCAGAGCTTATGGCGTATTATTCGGGATAAGATCACAAAAGCAAAAGTTGATGACATCTCATCTTTGAAGGACGAAGTTCAAGTTGTTTATGACTCAATGAAGGTCTTCAAAGATATAGATGTTTCTCACATTGACGGACTATTGCAATCATTGTTTTATAAGGCAGCTGCCTATGATGCCGCGAGATCCTCATCTTCAGAAAGGCTATCCAAGGAGCTTCTTGATCAACAGCTCGGGGATACCAAGGACCGTCTAGGTAAAGCCAAGACTAGAGCAAGCAAAGAGGTTGATCACATCAAATATACCAAGGAGGAATTGGCATGCGTTGAGAAAGAGCTTAAAGATTTGAAGCGTCGCAAGAAGAAATTATCTTCGTCCTTAAAGAGCCAGGAAGAACTTCTTAAAAGTGTCGAGGTTGATATTCATGGTATTGAGGATGAGATTGTTGCTCTTAAGAAGACTGCCCCCTTGAGTGATGAAGCAGCGAAGATTTTGAGTACTTCGATGACGCACCTGACATCTGTCCAAGAGGAGTTGAAGAACATAGATATTTTTTCTTGAGCTTTTTTTTTTTTTTTTTGTACAACTAATTTTTAATGAATAACATCACTTTATATGGGAAACATGATTGTTTTGTTTTCTTATGACTGAACTTAGAGGGAATCTAAGCTGCCTACGTACCCTAATAAAAGGGATCAAGTCATAACGTAGTTCAATAATTTTTTATTTTTTTTATGTTTTTTTTTAAAGGTTAGGGTACAAACTCATGGATAGTAACGCTTTAAGAATTTCCCATTTATGGGGCCAACTCTTAAGCCGTCTTCGGCGACCAACTTGTACGCGCCATTGGTATAAACTTCTTTAACGACATAGGGACCGTCCCATTTTGATATGAACTTGTTGCCGGTCCGATGCGTCATAATGATGGGCCTTCTTATAGCGAGGACTAAGTCACCAACTTCAAAGGAGCGTGATCGAACTTTCTTGTTGAATGCCCTAGAAAGACGAGCTTGGTAACACTCAAGTCGTTGTTGCGCCTCTAGTCTCTTCTCATCAAGGGCCTCCAACTCTTCAAGCCGTAAACGAGCATTTTCATCTTCAGTAAGTCCTTCTTGTATGGCTATCCTCAATGAAGGGATTTGTTGCTCAAGAGGAACTACGGCTTCTACTCCATACACTAACGAGTAAGGAGTTGCTTGTGTCGGAGTCCTATAGGTGGTTCTATATGCCCATAAAGCTTCTCCAATCCTTTCATGCCAATCTCGCTTTGATTTTGTAACCACCTTTTTAGTAAATTGCAGAGAGTTTTATTAAAGGCTTCAGCTAGGCCATTAGCAGGGTCGTTGTACATTGAAGATTTTCTCTGTTTGAAATTGAACTTTTGGCACAACTTGTCTATCAGAGCATTGGAGAATGGCTTTCCATTATCGGTGACTATATACCGAGGAACTCCGTACCGATATATGATGTTGATACGGATGAAATCAGCAACATTTTCCTTTTTGACCTCTTTGAGGGGTATCGCTTCAGCCCATTTGGAGAAGTAGTCAGTTGCAGCCAAGATGTACAAGTGCCCAGCAGATGACTTTATCATAGGTCCGACGACATCTAATCCCCATGCATCAAAAGGCCATGAAGCAACAGTAGGGTGTAGTGGCTCAGGTGGTTGGTGGATGAGATTCGCGTGAAATTGACAAGCTTGACACCTCTGAGCGAAATCCATGCAGTCCTTAACCATTGTTAGCCAATAATAGCCCATTCTTTTTATGCGAAAGTGTAACTTCGGGCCAGATTGGTGTGCTCCACAAACTCCGGAATGAGCTTCTTCCATGGCTTGAATGGCTTCATCATCGTTTAAGCAACGCAAGAAGACCCCATCAAATGAGCGCCTATAAAGGGTGTCTTTGTAATAGATGAAGCAGGCTGCTCGACGTCTAACGTCGATTCTCTGGCGTGGATCATCAGGTAATTTTTCGTATTTCAAGTAATCCACCAGTGGTTGCCGCCAATCTTCCTTTCCTATTTCAAATACTTCGACAATGTGATTTTCTTCTTCATCGCCATCTTCATCTTCAAAGATTGGTGGGATGACCCAGCTTTTACATATTGGAACTCGTGCTTCTTTTTCAGGCACGGCTAGTGTAGAAGCCAGTTTTGCTAATGCATCAGCCTGTTTATTGTCTTTCCTCGGCACATGCTCAATCGTCACATCCCCAAGCCATCCAACAAGTCGTCTCGCATAGTTGAAGTATGGAAGTAGGTCAGGCTTTTTCACTTCATATGATCCCTCTAATTGATTTATCACCAATTTGGAGTCTCCAAATACTCTGAGGTGTAATTGTTTTATATCGACAGCCATTTCTAACCCAAGGATCAGAGCTTGATATTCAGCAACGTTATTTGAGCAGTTTTCAGTCAGAGTGAAGGAGTATGGTAACACTTCTCCATCAGACGTAATAAACACTACTCCAGCGCCAGCTCCTTCTCTATGAGAAGCTCCATCAAAATACATCTTCCAAGGGGGAGCAACTTCAACCAGTAGAACATCTTCGTCGGGTAGATCATCAAATAACTCCCATTCGGCGGGGATAGGATGATCTGCCAAAAAGTCAGCTAGAACTTGCCCCTTCACAGCCTTTTGGGGAACATAGACAATCTCAAATTGTTGCAATTGAAGGTACCACCTCGCAAGTCTATCGGAGAGCACTGGTTTCGACATCACATACTTTAATGGGTTTGCCTTTGAAACAAGGCGAACAATATGCGCATGGAAGTAATGTTTTAATTTTTGGATAGCGAAGATAAGAGCCAAGCAAATCTTTTCAATTGGCGAGTACTTCATCTCGTTTGGCATCATCATCCTACTCAAGTAGTACAAAGCGCTTTCTTTCCCATGATCATTCTTCTGTGCGAGTAATGCCCCCACAGAACGTTCTTGAGCAGCAATGTAAAGGATTAATGGGCGTCCTGGGACTGGTGCAACCAGCACGGGTGACTTCATCAAATATGTTTTTATGCTTTTGAAGGCATTTCTGCAAGATTCATCTCATTCAAATGGAACACCTTTCTTCATGAGGCGACTAAATGGTTGACATCGACCGGCCAAATTTGAGATAAACCTTCGAAGATATGCTAGCTTCCCCTGCAGGCTTTTGAGCTCATGGATATTTCTGGGTTCAGGCATTTTTGTGATTGCATCAATTTTTGCTTGTTCAATTTCTATGCCCTGATGCCGAACAATGAATCCAAGAAACTTTCCCGATGTTACGCCGAATGCGCATTTTAGGGGATTCATCTTCAGTTGATATCTTCGTAAGCGTTCAAAAACCCTTTTTAGGTCTACGAGATGATCTACTCGCCTTTTAGACTTCACAACCAAGTCATCGACATAGCACTCTACATTTTTATGAAGCATGTCGTCAAAGATATTTTGCATGGCCCTTTGATAGGTTGCTCCTGCATTCTTTAGTCCGAATGGCATTACTTTATAGCAATATATACCTTTTGGGTTACGAAATGCCGTTAACTCTTCATCCTTTGGTGCCATGCGTATTTGATTATATCCGGACGACCCGTCCATGAAAGATAGAGCTTCGTGGCCGGTAGTAGCATCAATCATGAGTTCAGCGATAGGCAACGGAAAGTCATCTTTGGGACATGCTCCGTTAAGGTCCCTAAAGTCAACGCACACTCGGATTTGTCCATTCTTCTTTCTCACTGGAGCGATGCTTGAAATCCATGTAGGGTATTTGACTTCACGGATGAATCCAACTTCAATGAGTTTGTTTACTTCCGTTTCAATTAAAGGGACCAACTCGGGTCGAAATCGACGTTGGGCTTGCTTGATAGGACGAGCCCCTTTTCTAATTGATAGATGATGGACTGCTACCTTTGGATCTAGGCCGGGCATTTCTTTGTACGACCATGCGAATACATCTTTGAACTCATGTAACAACTCAATGTAGGCTTTTTCTTCGTCGACAGTTAGTAAAGCACTTATGTAGATTGGCCTAATATTGTTGGCATCACCGAGGTTAATCTCTTTCAATTTGTCGACCGTGGCTTTGACACCTTCTTCAAGTTCAGGTGGTGCCGTCTCTGCGTCTTCTTCTTCTTCAAAAATATCTTCCTCTCTTGAAGTGATGTGATATGATGACGCCACACTCTCTTTATCGTCCTCATCATAGTACTGGACTTGAGTAAAGACTATAGTTTGCCATTTAGCTTTCAAGACTTTACCGCATGATATAGTCAAATCAGCGCATCCCATGCGAGACGGTATCAGGCTACAAAGGTTCGTAGTGGCACGTGATTTGTTGACTTTGATAGCGTACTTCGCCCTTTTCAAGACACTCCACCTTCGTCTATCGTTTCTCTTATTGCCATTTTTCATTGGAGGACCAAGTCTTTCAAAGACAGATATGCGTCGCGTCTTATTTCCACTTTCGTCAAAGATATACTCTGTTGAGGATAATGCTTCTTCACTCACATAGTTGCTACTAGCTCTTCTTATTGCGATGCGAATTGGATTTTGGGGGACAAACCCAAGACCGATTCGAGGGCTCTGAATAGCGTGCCCACTTTCTCTAAGCATTATCTGAGTAGCATTGAGTCCATGAACTTGTTCACCAGAGACTTCTGGAGGGAGTTTTCCTAATATGGAGCCTTCTTTTGGGTTGTAGCCTACTTTGGTAAGGAGTTTATAAGCCTTTGGATCGAAGAGCCTGTCGGTATGGATTCCTCCGTGTTCTTCTCTGGCGCCTTCAATTAGACGGACAAATCCTTTAAGAGGAGGATGAGATGGCTTGTTCATATCAAGTCTCGTCATAGGTAATGACTCATCTTTGATGGGAGACAATTCAACTTTTGAGTGATTTTCACCGTTGGAATGTAGAGTATCATTCGCCTCACCCCTTATAGTTTGTTGATTTTCTTCTCTTGGCTTCTTATCAAGTGACGCTTCAGCCTTTGTGGTCTTTGGTCCTTCAAGGTAGTATTTAGCATCGGCGTAATGCGACTCAGCTTCAGTGAAAGGTTTATCATCGGCCAACACTTTTTTTATTATTCCTTCTTGGCAATATTTGAAGCACTGGTGCCAAGTTGAAGGGACCACACCATTCTCATGCAACCAAGGTCGCCCGAGAAGCATGTTGTAAGAGGTTTTAGCATCTATAACGTGGAACAATGCATTTGACGACATCTCTCCCATCATTAGCTTCATCCTTATGATGCCGACAGCTCTTTGCCCCCCTTGGTTGAAACCTTGGATCATCAGACGACTACTAGAAAGTTCGTCAACAGAAATCCCCAATTTTCTCAACGTATGCAAAGGTAAAATGTTGACTGCAGACCCTCCATCAACCAAAATTCTATTTACCCTTTGCTCATGAGTGTAGCAAGTGACAAATAATGGCCTATTATGAGGATTGGATCCAAGTAACAGATCTTCATCCGTAAAAGCGATTGTTGACAAACAGTGATCAACAGAAGACTTTACCTCAGACAAACTATCTTCTCTTGGAGAGTTTTCTTGTTCATGTGTTGCATTACATGAGCGATAGTTAGCATCATTAAGCTCTTCGCAGGCATTCCATTTGGCGTCTTTATCTATCATAACCTTAGATGACCCAAACGTGACAGATACGACGTTGGCAGTTACGTTATCTTCTTCGAGAGATATCTTTCCTTGACGAGCCAGCTGCATCACTTTATCTTTGAATATGAAACAGTCGTGAATTGGGTGCCCCACTAGGCGATGATACTTGCAATATTTAGGATCATCTATACGCCCGGCTTCCTCTGGTCGTTTCATCGTAGGCAGGTCGATGAGATTTGCATTAAGCAAGTCATCAAATATTCCAGAGACATCGGAGTCAAGGAACGGGTATTGCTTTGCTTGCATTTCTTTCAGAGTTGATCTTCTTTGCACTTTATCTTGCGAAGTATCTCTCTTTCCGTCGTTCTCATCATTTGCCTTGGCTCGCAACTTGATGGGTGCTGCATTCGCTGCCATAGACTCTTTGTTTGGGGCTTTGGAAAATGATTTACCCCCTTTCTTGAACTCTTGTTTCTCTACGACTCTCTGAGGATTTTGGATGGGTGGTCCCCCAATTCCACTTGATGACATACTCAGCTCCATATCATGTGCTCGGGTAGCTAGTTCTTCAAATGTCTTGGGTTGAATCCCTTGAAGGATGTACCGAAGACCCCAATGCATCCCCTGGATGCACATTTCTATGGCTGATGCTTCAGATAAGCGATCCTTGCAATTGAGGCTTAAATTCCTCCAACGATTGATATAATCAATAACTGCCTCTTCTTTCCACTGGCGAGAGTTAGTGAGCTCCACCATGCTAACAGTCCTCCTGGTGCTGTAGAAGCGGTTGAGAAATTCATGTTCCAGCTGTTCCCAATTATCAATTGATCCAGCTTCCAAGTCCGTGTACCAGTCGAATGCATTCCCTTTAAGTGACCGGACGAATTGCTTGACGAGATGGTCTCCGTAAGTCCCAACATTATTACACGTTTCAATGAAATGGGCTACATGTTGCTTTGGGTTACCCAAACCTTCGAATTGATGGAATTTGGGAGGTTGGTAACCATTCGGCATCTTGAGTCTATCGATTCTTTGGGTATATGGCTTCGTGTAAGCCAACGATGACTTGGAACCTCCATCGAGTTTATCTTTGATAGTTCCCATGATAAATTCCTTTAGCTGATCAATGGGGATCAATCCATCTGACGATACCTGAAATTCTTCAATGGGAGATTTCTCATTTCTCTTTGATTGTTGCCTTTCAGATGCTTCGGCTTCATCGCGGATTTCCGTTTGTTTTCCTTGTGAGCGACTAGCCTCGCTATTATCCATTCTATTCATCAATTTTGAGATTTGAGAATCTTGTTCTTCCATATGCTTGGCAAATCCCTCGATAATCTTTGTCAAGTTAGCCATTTGTTCTTCCAGAGTTGTAGCATTTGTCATCATAACAGGAGCTATGTTTGAAGTAAATGAGTAACTTGATGTCGACCGAGGGGAGGTTGGAGGAGATTCATCACCATCGCGTATGTTGCTAAGATGATGCAACTCCTTTTCAACAGATCCAAGGAAATGAGTCGACTCAGAAGATGTTTGAAGTCTTTTGGACATGCTCCTTGTCACGACGCCGATACCATTGACCGTAGCACTTGAAGAAATTGAAGCGGCGATTTGGAACGATGCGTTCTTCGGGGCATTCATTGTGAAACTTTGAACTTTTGATGAAGTGAAGAGATGAGAGGTAGAGATAGTCCCACTGGGCGTGCCAAAATTTGGAAACAACAAATTTTAAGTCTGCAATTTAACAAACAAGAAATGTTGTACAAAATAGGTTTAATTGAATCAAACGATTTAATGAGTACAAATCTCTAATTATTTATCTTCTGATTCTTCACTTCAAGAACTTTGATTTGAGTATTGGAGCAAAAATTGCTTCTTTGATCTTCTCCCATGTGGATTTGAATGTTTATAACATTGATGCGAGGGCTTGATAGCTTAATCTCGGATCAAACGATGTAAATGATTTGGGAAAGTTGAAAGCTTCAAGGTTGACTCGTCGCTTTGATCTTCCTTTAACTTGATTTGGACTTCTATAACGTTTATTCGAGGGTTTAACACCTTAATCTCGAATCAAATGTTATAATTTGATGAATTTTGCCAAGAACGCCTTGAAGTTTGCCTTGAACGCCTTCTTGAATTTGAAGAACTTGTAGAGAGAATTTGGGAATTTCTCTTGTCTTCTCTTGCTCAAATGCACTTGTGAATTGGTGAATGAATCCTTGAATTTGAACCCCTATTTATAGTTGTAGGGGTGGAAGACTTTTCATAATCACCATTATTTAATTATGATTAAAATTGCCACATGGCACCTCATAATTGGTCAATACAATAAGTATTTAAATATCAATTATTCAATTATTTAATTTAAAAATAAATTTTTTATTAAATCCTTAAATGTAAATAAATGAATTTATTTGATATTAATTTACACGTGTCGCCATTTAATTGGCTACAAATTTTAATTATCTACAGCTTTGTCTCTAGTTTTGTCACACTCGATGCGCTTGCTAATAAATAAAAAATGATTAATTTATTATTATGTAATATGACTATTTTTTTTTATGTATGTGGTAAACATAGTTTTTTATCTACGATTTTATATTAGATTTTGTAAATAATTAGAAATGAATTGAAGAGAGAGTATAAACAAAATATATAGTTAAAAATAAGAAAATATCACATGAAAATGATGAAAATATGAGAAGATAAGATTACATGCATGATGGAGATGGGAGAGAAGATATAAAAGAGTGGACCAAAACTATTTTATTTTTTTTCTTAAGTGTTTTATGAAATAGTACAGATTTCCAAAACTATTTTATTTTTTTTCTTAAGTGTTTTATGAAATAGTACAGATTTATGACTTGCCAAATTAGGTTCGAGCTAAAGGAATTTTTTTGTTTCAATATTGTATTATTTTGAATGATATATATAGTTTGTGTTAACATAATATAGGAAATACATTGGATTTGGATTAAATTAATCTTAATTATTTTATTAACAATCTGAAACAATCTTGTAATTATAGGATTATCTTATAAGCAACCAATTATAGAACAAATGTTATGCTACCTTGTCGTGATTAGTTGAGTCATGAGTGTAGCAGTGGAATAATCAAAAGTTCTCCAAACAAATTATGCGTGGGTGCATGTGATCCATGCAATACATAGACGTTGTTGAATTTAATGGATACTTTATTTTTGGTGATACTTATTAGTTATCGGGAGACTAATATTAAGTGAGTATTCATCATACACGGTGTTAAAACATATGTAGTATTCACCAAAATATATATATATATATATATATATTATCATATTTTAATACTGTGTAGTGAATATTTATTTAGAGTTGGACTCCAATAACTACCAAATATCATCCCTTTATTTTATTTCAATAATAATGATAAGAAAATGTGAAAGGAGTAAAGACAGAAAAAAAATGATGAGTAGTTGGTGAATTAATAAGTGGAGCGATTCAATTTCTAGGGCCCACTATATTAATTCGTACGGAGTCACTAAAAAAAATAAGTCATTTCACAAATTTAAAATTGTCACTAATTATAAAGTTATAGTGATAAGAATTTTTGTTTTATCACAAAATTAAATTTGAGATGTTTAATAGTGATAAGATTTGTATAAAAATTATCACTTTTGATAATTAATGACAAGGAATTTGTTGTCACTATTGACAATTAGTGACACACTTATAGTGACAACTTATTGACAACAATTATAGTTGTCACTTTATTTGTATTGTCACTATATATGTGTCACTAATGATCAATAGTGACAACTTTAAAGAAACTCTTGTCACCAAAATTTTTTATTGTGACAAAATAAAAATTATTGTTACTCATTATGTATATCTAGTGATAATTTTGACATTATCATTTAAAATTTTGTCAATAATATTACTTTTTGTTGTAGTGAGTCCAGTTAAATAAATTTTTATCTAAACTTGTTTGACGTGCCATCATCGAACTTCAAAATATGTATACAATTCTAATTTGATTATGAATCGACAAGATGGAATGGGGTTTAAAGTGCATTAAATATGAGTCGAGCTCGAGTACGAGCAGTTTGAATTTTTTACATCTATTTTACCAAAATTTATTAATCGAGCCATAATTTAAAATTTATCAAACAAATAAAGAACCACAATCTCGATGTGTTATGTTATGAACTGGGTTTAAACGAAATTTCGACAAGCAACTTTGGCCGAGCATTGAATAACTTGATTCGTTTTCAGCGGTAGCTCTAACTGTTACCTGATTAGTTAAGCATGTATTAAGATTTGGATCGATTATGATGAATATTTATTTTTCTTTTTGTTTACATTTTTCTACTACATAACTTCTAATTTTATAATATTTTAATTGTAAATGGGATATAATAAATCATATATAAGATACATACCCTATCTTAGATAAGATATAAGACCCAATATACATCATTGGATCAATTAAATCCAACAGTCTATAAAAAAAGCAAATAACAGGCAGGGAAATTGATTTCAATTAAATCAGGGGTATAATAGTTAAATTTACATCATTATAGCATTTACAAGCCACTTGTATCTATAAAGTCATCGTGCTTACGACTCTGCTACTTTCCCCTCCCACCCCCATTTCAATTATGATGACCTCTTAATACCAACAATTCATCCCCTTTCAATGAAAAGCACAAAATCCCTAGAATTTCACACTTTGTTTTGTGAAATGAATTTTCAACATAACGGAGAGAGAAACAACGATGGCAGAATGTCCGGTTACATTTGTTCTTGACAAGCTCACAACTTTACTGGCGGAAAATGTGAATCTGATGAAAGATGATAAAAAAAAGAGGTTGAATCCGTGCGAGATGAACTCGAGAGAATGAGAGCTTTCTTCAGAGTCGCCGACGCTGCGGAAGACAGCGATCTAGGCTCAAAGTGTGGGTGAAGCAGGTACGTGATGTTGCTTATGACATTGAAGACATCATAGATGAGTTCATGCTCCACCTCCACTACACTAATGGCGGTTGCTCTGCTTTTCTTCGTAAGCTGATTTTCTCCCTCAGGAATATGAAAAATGGGTACGAAATTGCTTCTGAAATTCGGAGTATCAAATCCAGGATGACAGATATAATATACAGTATCCTATAAGCCATTATACAGCATGTTATAACACATTATACTGTATATTATAACTCATTATACAAAATATGTTTATAACATATTAAAAATATTCAATTATACAATATCTTATAAGACATTATACATTATATTATAACACATTATACGGTATGTTATAACTCATTATATAGTACGTGTTTATAACATATTAAAAATATTCAATTATACAGTATCTTATAAGCCATTATACAATATATTATAACACATTATACGATATATTATAACTCATTATACAGTATGAGTTTATAACATATTAAAAATATTCAATTATACAGTATCTTATAAGTCATTATACATTATGTTATAACACATAATACAGTGTATTATAACTCATTATACAGTATATTAGCCAGAGGATTATCCATTCATCATCCCATTACCTGTGCGTAGTCTCATTTGGAAAGAAATTATTATACAGTATACACACATCAAACAAGCATATTCTACCCACACTTTTCCAATAAATAATATCCACTGATCTCCCCAAATAAACCAATAAACATCCAACTCTTCTACACACATTAAAACACACACAAATATTCTCTCTCTCTCTCTCTTATACATATAATAATATTAGAATTGTAAGCTTTAACATAATTTAACATTGTTCGAAGATTGAATCTCTTTTTGCCACTTCTGGAGAAGATTAGAGACGTCGAGTGGGTGACGATTCCTGATGCCGCCATTATTTGCTTGAAGAAATTGAAGAGGGCGTTTCATTCTGCCAAAAAATTCTTGAAAGTGTGTCACGCTGGCAGCAAACTTTACCTGTGAAATCCCCATTTGTGTATATAATTTTATGAAGGAATAATTAAAAAGGGATGAAGAATCTGTTATTGCTTATAATAAGGGATTTTATTTTGATTTTGTATGTTATTTGATTGGATTTGTTAGACCTATTGACTAAAATGCCCCTATCATCATTAAATTAAAGATTAAAATTGAAATAATGGCTTTAATTATGGACATTGGGATCAAATGGTTTAAATGGTCTAGATTGGGTCTTATAACTTACCTAAAGAATAGAGATGTATTTGATCCACATCCTATATATATATATATATATATATATATTATATGTCTCATAAACATTTGGACAAGATAGCTGATTGCGTCGAGAAGAAGCCCAATATAGCCCAAACAATGACCTCTTATGGGCTTTCCTGAACAATTCAATGACTTGTACGTGCCCACACGTCAAATTTTATGCTGGGCTTGGATCAATCAAGGGAGAGATTGGGGGATCCAAGGGTTAAAATTGGGCCGAGACCATAGAATTGCCCGTGCTCACACCGTTAAGATCCATCGCATTAAACGACGCCGTCACACATTGATGAACTATGGTTAAATATCTGGAAAACCTTTAAGTTTATAACTTATCGAGTAAAAAGCAGTTTGCACGCTCAAAATAGTATATTTTGCAAGTTTACACAATCAAAAATAAAAATACACACATTGCATACTGCAATTAAAATTATATGGCATGTTGTGCCGTAGTGCAATTTGATATTAATTATTAAGTTCACTGTGTGAATAGGGAAGAATGAAGGGCAAAAATATCAAAAAATATTGGCTATATTTGTTTTTATTTTGGGTTTTTTTTTGTTGAAACAATTTATTGGGAGTTGTGTATTTTGATGAAAATGTGGTTGACTTTGTGTTTGAATTTATTTTCAAAAGAGACAATAGTTACTGTAGCAGTCAAAATTTGTGTCAAATCAATGATGAAAGATTGATGTATGCTATGTTGAATGATTGTGTAAGTTATTTATATAATGATTATGTGAATAAAAAAATAAAAAAATATAAATTAAAAATTATAAAGTATGAAAAAGAAAGAGAAATAATGAATGGAGTAAATTATTTTGATTGATGATTGTATGAAATGATAGACATAGTGATTGATATATAGATATATAGAGGATTGAAAAAGTAGAGGTGGAAAAAAGGTGAATTTAGATGAAAATAGTTTGGCTCTGTATGGTTGTGTTTTCCGAAAATAAATTTTGAGTTTTTATTGGATAATGTGTATTATAGAAATTCGTGTGAAAATATTAATTTTGTTTGTTTGTTTGGATGTGTTTTTGAGAAATATTTGGAAATTGTGTAGATATGATATAAAGTTGATTAAATTAGTTATATATGTAATGATGATAGAAGAAAAAATTAGAATAATATTCTCTTTATAATAAAGTAAGAAAGAGAATGTGTTGAATAGTTGAATTATGTAATTAATAAAGAGCGAGAATGAAGTGATTGAAATGATGAGTAGTTATATAGGGGAATGTGTAATAGGATTTAAAATTTGAGTATTTTCTGTAGAATTTAGCTTGAATGTGCATTTTTATTTTTTGGTTATCCAAAAAATGAAAATGTTCCCAAAAAACATAAACATACAGAGCCTTTGTGTTATGGTTTTTTAGGATTTTGTGATCTAGGATATTGAAAATGGAATTTGAAAACATAAACAAACATGCCTTAAGTTTTTGTCTGAAAAGTTGTGTTTATAATTAGTTAATAATTGAAAAATATAATATAATATAAGTTTTAAATGATTGTAATATTGTGATTATATATATGTATATTGTAGTTGATGTAATTAGTAGGTACTCTAAATATATATATATATATAATGTTTTAAATCGACTTGGGGCGGACAAAGTGTTAGTTCAAGCAAAAAAATATTGTCAAATTTTGTTTGTTATGTTAATGAAGCGAATTCTTAATGACCAATGTTGAAATGAATATCAAATAGGTTGGTTCGTTTTACAATATTTTCAATATATATTGACGGATTGCGAGAGCCAAAGTTTTGTAAACTCTACTCCAGAATGAGAAATTTGATTCATGGTTGTCAGATAAAAGAAGTTTTGATCTTAGCGACAACAGTAACACCTTACAAACTCACTTTTTCGAAAAATTTTGCCCTTCTTTTGTGCAGTTGGGACTATGAATTTAATTCAAAATATGATCAAGGTATAACTTACCAAGAAGTCTTGATTTCAGGGCCCAAAGTTAGTATATTTAAGAGAAAATACCAGATACCCCCCAAACTATTAGGTGATGTGCACTTTGCCCCCCAAACTATTAAAAGTTGCAGTCAATACCCTAAACTATCATAAATGTGCACTTTGCCCCCTCGGCCAGCTTCGGGCAGCACAGAGGGGGCAAAGTGCTACAAATCGCATAGGTGAGGGGGCAAAGCGCACATCACCTCATAGGTGAGGGGGCAAAACGCACATCACCAGTTTTTTTTATTTTTTTAAAATTTTTACTATTTTTTTTATTTTTTATTTTTATATTTTTTTCATTTTTTTTTATTAATTTTCGTGTTTTCTGATTTTTGAATTGTTTTTAGAAAATTATGAATATTTGAATTTATACTTCTTTTCATATTTGAAAATTATTTATTTCAAACCTAAAAATAATATTTCAAGAAAAATCGAAATAAATCCCAATATGCATGATTTAAATTGAACGATGAATGGGTAAAATTTTTCCCGAAGCTAACCGAGGGGGGTTAAGTTAATATTAAGAATATTTGAATTTAAAAAAAAAAGAAGAGAAAATAGCATACACCCCCCAACCTATGAGGTGATGTGCGCTTTGCCCCCTCACCTATGAGGTTTGTAGCACTTTGCCTCTTGTGTGCTGCCCGAAGCTGACCGAGGAGGCAAAGTGCACATATATGATAGTTTAGGGTGTTGAGTGCAACTTTTAATAATTTAGGGGGCAAAACGCATATCACCTCATAATTTGGGGGATATCTGCTATTTTCTCTATATTTATTTATTTGAGTGGAATGTGCCAAAAAGCAAGATGCAAAATGCCTTTTACTCTAATTTCTTTTTTTTTTGGTTTCCGTCCTAACCTTTTGGATCAAATTAATGTTGCTCGAGCCGAGAACATTCACTTTGGGGCTAACTCTCCCAAGGAGAATTTACATTCACTATGGGGCTAACTCTCTCAAGGAGAATTTTTTCTAAGATCGAAATCGAGATCTCTGATTAATGGAATGAAGTCAAATACCACCTCAACCAACTCACTTTGATCTAATTTCTTCAATTACATGACAAAAAATAAAAATAATAAAAAATCTCCAAATCACGTAGAGAGAGAGGGAGAGGAGAGAGAGAGAGAGAGAGAGAAAACAGAGCCAATTTATTCTCTTTTGATCTCCATTTCCATTTTGATTCTCATCGAAGATATGAAGTTTTTGCAAGCTCATCTTCTATCTAAAGGTAAATTTCAGAGTTTTAATTTGGTTTATTACATGTTATAATTCATTCGATACTTTGTAATTACACCTCATTTCGTTGTATTTCTTTCAATTGTGTATAAATATAATCAGAATTTTCCCCCCCGCAAATGTGTGGAATTTATGTATTTTGTATGAAGAAATTTTACAGAGATCATGCGTTATGATAATGAAATAAGGAGTAATCTGTAATTTCTTTGGCTCTCGCTGTATTGTGATGATTTTATTTCAATTGTGTATAATCAGAATTTATTTTTCCAGAAATCTGTGGAATTTTATATAATTTTATGAAGAAATTGCACACAGATCATGCGTTATGATAATGAAATAAGGAGTAATCTGTAATTTATTTGGCTCTCGATGTATTGTGATGATTTTATTTCAATTTGTTTCGCTCTGAAAATTGCATATTTATATGATGTAATCTTCATTTTTATATGATTATGAATGCCTGTGATATGATTTTGTTGATTAAGGATAGTTTACTAATCATAGTAGATATCATGAAGTGATCAGCATGTTTTATAACTTGGATTTAACGGTTAGCTATATGGTGCCTCATTTACATGAATTTTTCTCCTTATAGCTGTTCTCTAGCTACCTACATTATATGGGGAGTAGAAAATTAAGTGAAAAGTAATTGTCCGTGGGAGCTATTTAAACAAGTAATCATTTTGTTGCCACAAGGATGTATTAGAAATTTAGAAGTCGTTGATGGATATTCTCTTGCTCGGTGGATCAAATATCGATGTCACTGATGTTTTTGAGTAATTAAAATGATCTTCAAAAAGAATTATGGTGGGTAACTAACTTTCTAATGCTCCAACTTTTAGGTTTAGGTTTACCTTCTTGGAAGCCTCTGAGTGACAAAGCATGATTTGCACCATTACAACTCCCAGGTCCTGATTATGGTGCTTGTCAAACTTTCCTAATAGCCATTGAGATTGATCTCTGTCATAATGTGGGGATCTTTATCACGTTCAATTGCAGGCATTGGGCCGAAGCAAAAAATTGCTGAGCTAGCTAGAATTTACCATGATTTTTCGGATGATGAGACCTCTTCAAATTCTAGCACTGATGAAGGATTGGAATGCCCAATATGCTGGGAATCATTTAACATAGTTGAGAATGTGCCCTATGTTTTATGGTGTGGCCACACGCTATGCAAGAATTGTGTACTGGGCCTTCGGTGCGCTACTCTGAAGGTTTCCTCTCAACGGATTAGGATTCCCTTCTTTGTTTCCTGTCCTTGGTGCAATTTGTCGACATTTCGATTGGTTTACAAGGGTAATCTTAGATTTCCAAGCAAGAATTTCTTCCTTCTGTGGATGGTTGAGAGCAGGAACGGTGACAGGGTGAAAAAGTCTCCTTCCTTGATTTGCAGAGATCATAAACAAAATTGGTCTCCAAGGTGCACTTCAGTTGTTGGGAATTACTCTTCGGACACTACAGACAGGAGGATGGATTGTCATAGCCTCACTTCTGTACGGCCACAGATGTCTTTTCACAAATCCCTTGAGTTTTTCATTCACATGACAGCCAAGTTTCCATTGGTGATCCTATTTCTGATCGTAATCTTTGCAGTACCTACTTGTGCTACAATCCTAATGCTGTATTTGGTAATAACAATTCTCTTTGCGCTCCCAGCATTCCTGGTGCTGTATTTTGCATATCCTGCTCTGGAGTGGCTGGGACGAGAGATTGGAACTTGAACCCTATCACCTTCTATTGGTCTCTCATCTTTCTTTTTTTCCCGAACTGCAGTTGGTTGTAGGACGAGATATTCTGTAGGCAGTAATGATTTATCTTTTTTTTTTCCCCTGAATTTTGAAGTAGATTTTTTTTTTGATAAGGTATTTGTCAATGATGCTGCAAATATAGACATACTGGATATGCTAGCTGTACAATTTTGTCATGTTATTCTGTAGTTGGATTTCTTGTTCTTGTTTTAATCTGTGTTCCAGGATTTCGTTGCGATGATTAAATTTACTTATGCTGGTCCGATGTCGTGTGACGGCTTCAGAAGTTCGTTGGTTGCACATTCTGAAATAGTATTATCTTAGCAGATTTATAAGCTTGTGGTGAGTCATTCCAGAGGATTTATGAATGCTAAAAAGCAGTGAAACTACGTTCTAGTTGTTCTTATAGGTTTCTTGATTGTATACATACTGGTCAGCTGTGTCCATTTTGAAGATTGTTCCTTTCACTCAAATTACAAACACAATCAAACTTCAAGAATTTTCACTGCTTGAGTTAGTCGTAATTTTGTTAAAAGATCATACACATTTACAATTTTCACTTCTTTTCAACCGGAGGAAGTCTTGCTGGAAGTCAAAAGCAAAGGCAAGTTGCTGGAATTTTTCCCGTTGATCTGATTTTATTTGCTTTCTCTTTCACTTTGAACTCCTCCTTTCTTCGGTTCTCCTCTGCCTGTGCCTTAGCTCCTCCTGCAATCCCTTCAATTCTTTCGATCTCACTGCGGTGGTTCTGCATGGCTTTCGCTCTTTTCTTGTCCAATTCAGCCTGAAAATTTGTTATCTTGATTGTCAGCTCTGAAATAATCTTAATTTCTAATGTTTAGACTGAAGGGTACTAATGGGAAAAAACCTCTATCCTTTCTATCTTGCTTTTTGTTCTTTTCTTCTTTTTAATCTCCCAGTTTTCAATTGTAGCCCTCAGCTTTTCATACCTGAAATTTCTCCATTAGAGACAAATTTATAGGACTTTCAAACACATTTTTGCACACACTTGCACACACACACACACACACACACCGTTCATTAATGCTTGCCATCTGTTCTTTTTGCCAAGCATCTGCTTGAGAGTCTCCAGGTCCGGGTTTCGTTGCACTCGGCCTTGGAGTGGGTGGACGATCAAGCTTGCTCTCATCCTTTTTGTTGTCAGTGATATTCAATTGCTTATCAGCAAAACTTGGAGGTCTTCTCATAGATGGGGGAGCAAGTTCTCGGAGTGGCTTTTCAGGTTTGTTACTAGTATTTGCATCAGTTTCACCAAAACTTATTCTCTTCTTAAAGGATGGTGCAGTGCTTGTTCCCTTTTCAGGCATCTTTTTACTTGTTGAGGTGCTTATTGGCACCTTGATATCAGGATCCTTATAACTTGCCTTCGAAGCTTCATCTGATATATGCACATTATTCATAAATACCATTAGTGAAATCAAGAAACTCTATTAGAATGTCAAAATTGGTTTGGTTCTATGTTGGACCAGGTGCAAACACTCTCCGTCCAATCCAAACATTGCCATTGGTATGGTAGGGATGAGTCATAAAAACCATCCATGCCACATAATCCAATGATGAAAAATGGACGAGAATGTTGGACCCGGTTGACCATAGAATCACCCCAGAATTAGGTAGGATTTAATTCATAGGGATAATTAAATGTACACCCCCTCAATCACTGTATAATTACCACGAGTCCACTGAGATTTTGCAAATCACCAAACCCCTTGTCAGATTCTGACAACTAGAAAAACAAGGGGTAAAATTGTAATTTGTTTTTATTGACAGATGGTGAAATTATAATTTGTTTTTACTGACGGATAAAATTATGGTGATTTTTCAAACCTGAAGGTGTTTTTCGTGATTAGGGTATCACGCGTGGTGTGTTGGGGTGTTTATGTAATTTGACCTATTTCTTACCTGAGACCTTAAGAGCACTTTTAAGGGGTTCAGGTGGAACTCCGGTATCATCTTCTACGTTGCTCTTTGTCTTGTTCAAGGGCTTACCATGACCATAAGTCCTCTCATTTTTATCCCTATGTTTTGATTCTTCAAGTGATTGAATAGCATAAGCGGCTGCTGCAACCGCTGTGGGGTAATCAGCACCACTGATATCATAATCAGAACTCATTTGTCTAGAGAACTGTCTTCTTATCCAGCTCTGGCTTCTTTTTCTCTCTGCAAGATAGTTTCATATCTCATAGAATTATTATCTTCCTAAAAACAATTTTCAACTACCCGCCCCGTTTAAGTTTTATATACCTCTGAAGGATTGTGTCTTTTGAGGTGGTATTTTTCTGTCTCTTGTGTTGCTGCTCTCCTCTTTGTTATCGTGTTGTGTACCATAAAATCTCGCTCTGAAAAAGAGGTACGATCATGCCATACAGAAAAACATGCAATTTAAAGAAATACACAGATGTTTGTATGTTACTAATTCATGCAATGTGTTGTAGACAGAATTTGAGAATTTATTTTACCTTGTTTGCTTGAGCAGGATATCCATTATTTGTCGAGGGGCGTTGCTCCGAGTCTGTTTTCAGAGGTATAAGGATTTGTTGTTATTCCCATGTTTTGGTGCTTATATGAAGGAGGAAAACAGTATAAGAAGGGGAAAACTTGTAGAGGTTTATGATTAGTTGTTAATAGGGGTTTTGGGGATGGGACAAAGAATCTGAGAATATTGCTTTGCATGCAAGGACTGGTTTTGCATCTTTAGAAAGCCTGAATCAAAAGCATACTTTTCTTGCTCTTAATGCTCACTTTTTAGGGGAAAATTTTGTCATCTTTTAGGCACCTTTTTAACTTGTAAGCCTTGTGCTTTCTATAGAGTAATTCTTGGCAAATTTCGATACATAACAAGCATTCACATGTGTATTTTACATGATGGATGACTTTGATGTTCCAGGACTCGTAGTTCCATTATTTCCATGAGTTTGAAATATGGTAGCGGTGCATTTTTGGATTAGTTTTCTATAAGTTAATCTTATTCTATGGTGGATCGAGTTCATTAGAGTTAGTCTACGATACGTTGGATTAGGGTGGGTGACGTGTATTTTATCTTATACCCTGTTAATCAACCGTGTTAGTTGAACGGACTCCAATAAATTCGATACACCCAAGAATGACTTGAGTTTTTCCAATGTATATTTATGGGATGAGAAGTCCATTTGTGACTATTTACATGAAAGTTTAAGTTCTGATAGAAATTTAACTAAAACTAAACAAATATGAGTAAAAGAACAGTTCCAATAAAAACAAACATAAAAATTCATAATTTCATTTCTTTTTCTTCATTTTTAACCCTTCAACATTTAGGCCATTATCCATAGGATGCTCCAAAATTAAGGAAGAAGTAAAACAGAAGGAATGCATCCAACTCCTTTCCCTCCATTAAAGATATTTTGAGCTTTGAATTTTGACAAAAAAATAGGAAAATAAAATACAAAGATAAAACACAAAGCGCAACGTAGTATCATATGAAGCGGATAAAATATTTTTCTCATTTTTTCCTTACTAAACCTGTAATTTGGAGACAAATAAAGTCATGAATACTTAAGCCACATTATTAGTCAATCTCTATTTAAATGATATTATAAATAGTAAAACAAACCAAGGCAAAAAGTTCAAAGGAGCAACAATTTAATCTTTAACTGCAAGAATTTCAATAACTATAAAATAAAAATTGCTAAGTTACTATAAACTCCTAAAAGAAAGAAAAAAAGCAAAACTTTGAATGTGAATAAACATCTAAGCACAGGCTGGAGCTTTAAAGCCTCTCATCGTAGCGAAAACTATCGAATCCGGGCCGATCGTAATAGGCAGCGTAGCATCAACAAGCTCTGGATTCATATCAGGAATATCAGATGATTCAGTGAGCTTCAATGGCGTCCCGTTTAGCAGCAAAACATCACTCAGAATATTTCCATCTTTTGGAGTCAAATGATACTCTTCCCTTTGATTTCCTGAGCCATCACTATCTTCCAATGACTTGTTATCAGGGTACAAGTTCATGTCATCCACTACCGAAACCTCAAAGGTTGTCGAATTTGACATGTTGATCAGAAGAACTGAAATCCCGGCCTGAGGAAACGAACAAAATAGTTTGCAGACTTCAGAAATCCGTTTATACTGTAAAGTGTTTTTTTTTCGAGATGTGAAATGAATTTACCGTTTTCTTGGAGCAGTGAGAGTAGGCGCGTAAGTAGGGGGAGCCGTTGTGGGAGACGGAGAGCACGTTTTTGCCCATCAACCGGTGCCATAAGAGTGCACTATAAATAGGAAAATATGGAACTTGGTTAGTTTATGAGAGATGAGAGTTGGAAACTTGGAGGATTGTATTGTTGGATACGAACCCGTAATAATCCGGATTCGGAATGAACGTAGTCGTGTTAAGTAGAGCATAGTTTCCTCCGATTAAGGCTTGTCTGCAGAAGACCTTGTGGTTGAATGTTGATGTCATGCCCAATTGATCCAAGTACCTGCATAATCACAGTCATATCTCATTATCATCGGCGGAATTTTCAATATTCAGGATCCCAACGGGTGGTTTTAGGGGTGCTTGAAGACAATCACGACTAGTTGTAATGGACCCTACATGAATGTTCGTGATTGTCTCAAAACTATAGTTAGGGGAAATATAAAGGTAATTGATTGTCACTCTTGTGCCATTATTAGTAGCTAGAGTGAAGATATACGAACCAAAATCCATTAACAAAGGTGTGGGATACATCTTTGCCGCCACTGTTGTAAGCCCCACCGGCTTCCCCGACCCACGCTCCCGACCACGGCCCGAAAAGCTTGACGCTGTTTGAAATATCTCTGTGTGTCTGAGCTATTTGGTCGAGATAAAAAGGATCTTGAATCTTATTGATTAGAGTTGGATCAACACCTACACAAGAAAGAGAATTTAAATAAGTCAATCAGAATTAGGGTTATTCTAAGGAGGTCCCGAGACCTCTAATCCCGTGACAAATACAAACCTGCTCCGAGATTGTAGATGTGGTGGGTCAAACCATCAACAACATTTGGTCCAGAGACCTGAAGCATGGTATTGAACCATTGCTCATCATAAAACCCGGCTGGACCTAAGACCTTCGGTTGTGTATCCGGGTCGGGGTACAACTTCTGGACTAGTTTTTTGAGCACAATGATATCCTTGCCATATTGTTCTGCTTTTATTTTTGCTGCTACCCCATTTCCACACAGCTCATTCCCTTATGTACAAACAAAACAAAAAAAAAGTCATCAGAAAAATCACAACCATCTGTATACAGTAGACAATTATAAAGCTCGGCCATTATGGTTTAATTTAATTACCGAGTTCATATGAATCAATCTTGTATCCTTTAGAAAGGGTGTACTTCATGAAATCATGAGCGTTTTTATGGTTCCAATGTCCGACCATGAGTGAATCCTCGTCGTTGGACTTCTTCTTTCCGATGAGCGCATTCAAGCCAAACGTTATCTTAGCCCTGCAGAAACCAGTTCGATTGTTCAAATACTTTCGTTTTTGAGTCAAGTTATTCAAAACGACGCGAGAATAACAAACTATACCCGGTTTCGTTGAACAATTTGTTCAATTGATCCCATCTGTCCATGGGAAGACAACCTTTTGAAAATCCAAACAGTCCATCATCTTGAAGTTTGAAGTGTGGGCATTTTTTGGCCATTTTTCCAACTTTATACAGAACCTGATCTTGCAATGAGCCTCCAACTCTGATCCGAAGAGGGTCGAATGCTGATGCAAAATATGGCAATTTAAACAGATTAACGACAATTACGAGCACGTCCTTTCACAAATTAGGTAATTACAACAAGCCTAATGAGATTTGGAAAATTACTAAGACAACTCTATCAGGCCCTTACAACTCGAAAAACAAGAAGTACGACAATTACAAGCACGTCCTTTCACTAATTGGGTAATGACAACGAGCCTATGAGATTTGACAAATTACTAAGACAGTTCTATCAGGCCTTAACAACTCGAAAAACAAGAAGTACTACAATTACAAGCACGTCCTTTCACTAATTGGGTAATGACAACGAGCCTAATGAGATTTGGCAAATTACTAAGACAGCTCTATCAGACCCTAACAACTCGAAAAACAAGAAGTACGACAATTACAATCACGTCCTTTCACTAATTGGGTAATGACAACGAGCGTAATGAGACTTGGCAAATTACTAAGACAGCTCTATCAGGCCCTAACAACTCGAAAAACAAGAAGTAAAATTGTAATATGTTTTTAAATCCGAGAATATTTTTCGTAAATAGGGTTTCATGCGGAGGTATCCATATAGTTTACTCAAAAATTCAATACGGATTGTTTTTAGGAGCTCTTGACCCTAAATCTCGCATAATCATAATTTTTCATATAGTGGGACCAGTATTGAGTCCATAAGATACATGTATATAGAGTCCAGTAACTCCTTATGAATACTCATTAAACACGACTATATCAATTTCGAATACTTGTAATCCCGAAATTCCAAAAGAACAAAAAAAGTTGAACTAACCTTTGATGGCATTGGCAAGAATCTTGTTGTCCAAATCCTGCAAGAAGAACAAAACGAGAAACAACAAAATCAAAATCTTTTCTTTATCAATAGGCCATATACATAGCTATATGCACACACACACACACACACACACACACATATATATATAGATATATGTATACCAGATTGAGGATGCCAGCTTTTCCCCATGGGCACTGATTGTAGTTGCACTTATTTTCAGGCCACCAATCTAATGTAGCACAGATGAAGTTATCATCAGTCCTTCCAATGGAGGTTACTCCTTTTACATTCAACTTTACTTCTTCTGCATGGGATGATGATACACAAAATAACGATAGAATTATGAACAACAAAATTATACCCCTAGACCCCATCTCTCTCTCTCTCTCTAAATTATGTGAAAAAGTGAATAAGTGAAGACATGGTTTTATAGATAAGAGTTTGACAAGGATGAGAGTTTCACCTGAAACGAAGTAATTAGTTGTAATGGATAAATCTTGTTAGGAGAGTCCGGGGATAATGTGTAACTATTTATGTAGAAGATTTATACGATTATAATATGATCATCATATCGATAATTCGATATTTGGAGTCATAAGTTCCTAGGATGTCAATCTATATATATCTATATCTATATCTATACTTGTTCAAAAGGAAATCTTATATTGTCCAATATACGAAGAATTCTAACACAAGCAAAAATTTGAAAGGTTGAATATTATAAAACCAAAAACGATCAACTTTAAGTGTTGGATTATTATTATTATTATTATTATTATTATTATTATTATTATTATTATTATGTTGCTGCTTGAGTAAGAGCTGGACAATTTTCAAGAGGTCTTGACTTTTGAATTCAGGTTTTATTAAATAGTAGAAATTACTTTGAATATACAAAGTATGTTTCAATTTATAATTATGATGATAAATTACAAAAATAACTATCTGAAAAATAGTTAAAATTCTCCTATAAATATGATTAGGATTTATAGAATTTAATTCGAAAATTTTCAATTAATATTTATAATTATTTTCGTAAAATTATCAATCTTAATATAAGCAATAAATTGTTTCATATGGAGTACTGCTTATCAAGTTTAATGTGGAATACGTGTATTATTGAACAATGCAACTATGACTTGTTACTTTTAGAATGTGCTAAGGGAGCAGGGACGAATTTGGGTGGATGGGTGCTTTAATCAGCAAACTAAATAAATCAATTACTAGAAAGAAAAAGCATTGATGATTATCTTAAAAATACTTATAGGAAAATATTTTTTTATCTAAATTTCTCTTACATTGACAACTATCTTATCTTAAACTTTAAAATTTGAATTACATTTGGATAAGAGACCCATAACTTTTCTTTTTCAATTTAACACAACACACACATATATAATAAATTATATGGCAAAATTAAGTTCAACTAAATCATCCACGTATATTTATTTGAATAACTTCAAAAATTGCATTTTAATATATATAGATTCACTTCAAAAAATGATACAATTTTCTACTAACAAAAAACCAATTACCCCAATTAGCATGTAATAATAAAGAAGATCATGGCACCAAAGTTTATAAATTGTGAAACGTTTTTGTCCCAAGGCCTATCAAGGGTGCGATAGGCTAGCGGTTGAAAAATTAAAATCTGTGTTTGGAGTCCAAATGTTATTTTCATAATTGTTTGACCCTTTTTTTTATAATCTATTTTGGACATTTTTGTGAAACACATTTTTAAAAAAATTGAATGGATCAAAAACATATTATAAAAACACATTTTGATGACTATTTTGCCATAATCAATTATGCAGGTCAAACTATGACATACCGGACTATCGACGGACCGAATGAGGACACAATTACCCTTTTGGACATTAATAGATTAGAAACTATCTTGTCTCGTGTTATGACTATAATCCCGGGTCTATCAAGTTAGGTCAATAGGGTAATAGTATTCCCTTCTCCGAGAATCAAAAAATAAGTAAATATGAAGGTCAAACTCACCCTAATTGCAGATGTGGTCAACCTCTGTATCCTACTTTCCTAACATCTTTTTTACTTATTTTCCTTGTGCACAAATGAGGGTTTGCAATTGAACCAAATGAGCAGCAGTAGATGCCTTCATCTATTGGAAAAATGTAAGAACATAAAGCACTTAAATCAAACTCATGCATTAGTCATCACATGTGGGCTTAATAGCAATCCCTTTGCACTGAGCAGAATCTTATCATTCTGCTCAAACCCTTTTCATGGCAGCCTCAATTATGCTCACAAAATCTTCAAACACATTCAAAACCCCACAATTTGCATATACAACACTATGATCAAAGCTTTTTTGCTCAAAGATGACAACTTTAGAGCCATAGATATATACAAATTGATATTGAGAAATGAAATGTGCCCTGATATTTACACACTTCCTTATGCCTTGAAATGTTGTATGAATTTGAAAAGTTTGAATCTTGGAGGTTAATTCATGGGCATGGTTTTAAATTAGGTTTAGTTTATGATAATTTTGTGGGCAATTCTTTGATTGTTATGTACTCTGGTTTTGATGACATGGGGGCAGCAAAATGTGTTTTTGATGAGATTTTTAGGCCTTGTGTTGTGTCTTGGACAGTTTTGATTTGTGGGTATGGTAAAATAGGTGACATTTATTTAGCAAGATTGAATTTTGATGAGGCTCCTGTGAAAGATAGGGGGATTTGGGGTGCTATGATATCAGGGTATGTGCAAAATAATTGTTTTAAAGAAGGGTTGGAGTTGTTTAGGTTGATGCAGTTGAGTGGTATTAGGCCTGATGAAGGGATTTTTGTGAGCATTCTTTGTGCTTGTGGTAATCTGGGCTCTCTTGAGATTGGGAAATGGGTTCATAAATATGTCGAAAAACTCGAAATTCGAGTTGGGGTTAAGTTAGGCACTGCCCTCGTTGACATGTATTCTAAGTGTGGGTGCTTGGATTTGGCTAAGGAGGTGTTTGATGGAATGCCTCAGAGAGATGTTATTTGTTGGAACACTATGATTTCAGGATATGGTGTGAATGGTGATGGAGAAAGTGCGGTTAGATTGTTTTACGAGATGGAGAAATCCGGGGTTAGGCCGGATAATGTGACGTTTGTTTCGTTGTTCACTGCTTGTAGCTACTCTGACATGGCACAAGAAGGGCTAAAGCTGTTGTGTATTATGTGTGATGTGTACAATATCGAGCCTAAGACTGAGCACTATGGATGTATAATCGATTTGCTTAGCCGGGCTCGGCTCGTTGAAGAAGCTAACGCGATAGTTCAAAGGATGCCTATATTGGGTTCGACTTCTGAAGAAGCTATAGTTTGGAGGGCACTGCTTAGTGCTTGTTGTAGTTATGGCCGTGTTGATTTGGCAGAGACGGTTGCTGAGAAACTTGTGGCGTTGGAACGACATAGTGGTGCTTATGTTTTGCTGTCAAATGCATATGCAGCTGTGGGAAGACACGATGAGGCGAGGAAGACTAGGAAGGTGATGAAAAGCCGAGGGGTGGAGAAGACTCCCGGTTGTAGCTCGGTGGAGATTGATGGTGTTGTTCATGAGTTTATTGCCGGGGAGACCTCACATCTGCGGATGGATGAAATATATGAAGTTTTGGGTGTCGTGAAAAAGCATTTCGATTCTTTGCAGTTTGATCTGAGCTTCATTCGAGCACAAACTGGTGTGACATGAAACCTTTGTGTTTGTTTCCCAATTTGGGATGTAGTTTGCATAGGGGTGTTCTACACTGCAGAACACTATATGGTTATGATTACACTGTTGAATACCAAATGGTTATGATTATATATGATCAGCGTGATCAATTGCGACGTGACAATAGTGAAAACCATTCGATTCCATTCTTCAGAGCATCTAAATATTCAAATTTCACACCAATCGTAATTGTTCATATAATAGGACCCAAATAAACCGATACATAAATATTTGTAATTATGCCGTTACGTAAGATCCTGGTACAAAAGATGGATAATCCTCTACAACACAAGGTGCAATGTGACCATCTTATAGAATGAATGAAAAACTATCCTTAATGAGCCTAAGCTCCAAGGGAATCAAACCTCCAATACTATCATAATTGATAACATATGAAATAAGGTAATAAATTTAGGCAACTCAATATAATTATTCAATACAAAAAGCCAAATGATGCTCTCTCTATATACAGTTCAGGAAACTTAGAAGCCTAAAACCTCAATGATTTTTCATTGGCAACTGCATGTTACATGATTTTTTCTCACATTGATATTTTGACACAGTTTGATGAATTTCATACGTCATAAGTATAATTACTAAGAAAAACGATACTCGTCAAAACTTAATTTGATTCGTTTGCCTAGAACAGGAACTCTGAATCGGAAAGTTCCAGGACTTTGTGGTCACCAATAGGTTTCACACCAGAGCGGAACGAATTTCCTTCAATGTACCTGTGACAATAATTGAATGGTTATATTAAGTGTCAACTCTTTAAATGATAAAGCTTGCTAAGTAATGGAAAATGGTTGAAGTTGAACTCACATTTCCTTTAAGAATTGGTGCTTGTAGAAGGTATCAGGAATCCTCCCGGAAAATTGATTATGATCTAAGTACCTGAATCAGAGTAACAGTATGATATAACAAAAAGAGTTCTAGCCCAATGATCTAAAAAAATAAGGCTTTGTTTGGATACATTTATCAAGTTTCGGGAATAATATTTTGCGAATTAGTAAATTATACTGATGAAGTATACTAACAAGTAGGTCAGTCGAGGAATATGAGCAAGGCCAAACGGTATAACTCCAGACATTTTGTTATAGGATAAGTATCTGAAACCCAAAGAAAAAAAAAACACAATTAACTTTGCAAATTAGTAAAAGTACAAGAAAGAAACTGAACAAGATGATGTAGTATTAACCCTGACATGGCCTTCTGAAGTACAAAAACTTACAAAATCTCCAAGTTTGTTAAATTTGCAAGCTGTGATGGAACACCTCCAGTAAGGTAATTATTATTAAGATATCTGCAAAGTTCGTGTTATATGGTCTTTAATAACAGCTCTCAGTTGTGAAATTAGCAAAAAATATCAAATAACCAATCATGAAATTGCCAAATTGGTAGCATACAGATTACGAAGAGATGGGAAACATCCCTCAATGCGAATGAGCTCTCTTATGGTCCCAACCAAGTGATTATTGCCAACATCCCTGGGGAAAAAGAATTAGAAACTGGATTAGCTAAATAAGAAAGGACACGGTTAGCACACATTATAAGGTTGAAGAAAAATTTTACATGTGCCGCAGCTTCGATAATGTTCCCAATTCAGGTGGAATTCTCCCTGTCAAACGATTTTCATGTAGCTGGAGATAACGAAGCTCGGGAAGATTTGCAAGCTCCTTTGGAATTTCACCCTTGAAATTATTAAAACTCAAATAGCTGCAGAAAATTTGATAATGGTCCATCCATTATGCAAAAGGAAGTTTGACACATAAGCATATTTAACAGAACTGATAAAAACGGAAACTTTAACATCACTTACAGATGAGTAAGCTGCTTTAGTTCACCAATTTCAGGAGGAATGGCGTCTTGCAGCTTATTCCACCTCAAATTGCTGATAAAAACAATCACAAATAGGAAAGGAGAAAAAGGAAATCAGAAACAGGCAAAAGTTCTGCAATAATGGAAAAAAAGCAGAAAACACATCAAAAATTCTCTTTCGACTTGGAACTTCTCAATGAAGAAAGAAGTGATGATACAAAAGCATGTGAATGAAGCACAATAACACGATATCTCGAGTGTATAATGAAGCAAGCTTGATTCATAAGCTTAGACTCAAATGTAGCAAATTTCAAATTGTTCATCTCAAACTGAGTTTCTCTTGTACAATCTGCAATTTCATTAACTACACATTCATATAATAGGATTCTGTGGGCCACAAGAAAGACTTATTAGAACAACTTAATGCTGACGTATTAGTAGGTTGTAGGTGTTTCCAGTACAAGTTTGGATGGTGAGCATTATCTTTATCATTATTATCAACAAGAAACAAGTATCCAGATGCAACCCGTATCCTACCTCTTGCAGTTTCAAGCCAAACCAAAAGGCACAATGTAAGACACTAAATGAATTTTCACTATTGGCTGAATGAAATCTTGAGTACTTTGAGTGGAGCACTGATTATAATGGAAAATGAAGATAGTAGAAATAAAGTCTTAGGAGTAAAAGTTAGATGAAATCTCTAACTGGACTGAAACTCAGTAGGGGTGTGTCGGTGTTAAAACAACATCATGTAGTGCTAAACAAGTCCATACTACTCAAGATTGCAAATAGAGGAATTTTTTCCAGTGGCAGACAAAGTATCTGACAAGCATATTCGCTTGTGTTGGAATATGATACATCTCACTTTTTAGGAGCAAATAACATACAGATACTGTAAGGCTATGCGTGTAGTTTTTTTTAAAGTTGGGGGCCAATCACCCAACTAAATGATCATTCCTTGATAATCAAACAGTAGCAAATAAGAGAGCTTATGTTCATTTATGGAAGTACAGGACTGTACAGTATCTTGAGATGCTTCAACCGTCCAATTTGTGATGGAATAGGCCCTGTCAATTTGTTATTATGTAGATCCCTGCCAAAAAAGTAATGTGGAGACTTCAGAAATGCAGAATGGAAGACAAATTGAAGACAACACGAATTTGTGCTAGTGACATGATATTTTTAAATCAGGACAGATGTTCCCATGTAATTTACTTACAAGGCTTTCCAATTTCACCATATTAAGAAATTTTCACACAAAAACGAAGTAAATTACAAATTTTGGGTTTCAAAGAATTAATGGGAGAAAAAAAATACTCTTAATACACCAGAAGAGAAGAAAGGAGGATCATACAGCTTAGTAAGATCCACCAAATTGGTGACTGCAAGTGGAAAAGGACCAACAATAGAAACTGCATAAACTTCCCTGCAAGGCAAATAGAAAACGTAGGAAGGAAACATGAATATCTGATAGTATGAGATCCAAATATTAGACAACTTAAATACTCAAAGACAGGGTAAAGAAACCGAAACTCACAATTCAGTAACGACTCTGTAGTCACTCCCACTCACAGTGGTACATGTGACACCAGACCATGGAGGCAAATCCCCATCTCCACAAGGATCATCGCCAACCCACGCATACACCACTCTCCATCCTAGTGATGCCTTTATTTCATTTAGTGCCTTCACTGTAATTAGCATACATTCACAAAATTTCAGATCCAAAAACCTAAAACCATTTAAATATACAAATCTAAGTCACAAATGAAAACTGCATTTTCCTCCCTATTTCCATTCAGAAAACTTGAAATTCATGATACAGATACTTAAATAGCAGCAATAAAGAGCTTCGAAAAGAGAAGTAATACTAATACTAGTAAAATTTTGATCCTCCTCAAACAGAGAGGTATAGGATGCTATCATTTACGATTTCAACCTAATGAACCTCGTCTCAACTTAAATAAACAAAAGAATGAAACTACCATTTACTACACACACTTATGACAAAAAGCAACAGTTAATTACATATTTTTCCTTTCAATGAGATCTACAAACCAAAATTCGAGTATAAACAAATTTAACTGCAAAATACACAAAATGCTTCAATCAAAGTACACAGTTAGCCCAAATTAATTCGAACTAATCAATCACCGTAAAATTACTGAAAATCAAGCAATGATCAACATTAACTTTTCGAATTAAACTAACATTTTTCCAACGATTTCAACGTAATGAACCTCAGCTCAACTTAAATAAACAAAAAAATGACACTACGATATACTACACACACTTATGACTAAAAGCAAATGTAGATTACTTATTTATCTACTAATCAACTGCAAAATAAACAAAATGCTTCAATCAAAGTAGACAGCCACTCCAAATTAATCCGAACTAAACAATCACCATAAAATTACTCAAAATCCAGCAACGATCAACATCAACATTAATTTTCCTTTCAATGAGATCTACTAATCAAAATTCGAGTATAAACAAATTCAACTGCAAAAATAGACAAAAACGCTTCAATCAAAGCAGACACTGCTCCAAATTAATCCGAACTAATCAATCACCGTAAAATTACTGCAAATCAAGCAATGATCAACATTAACTTTATGAATTAAACCTAACATTCTTCCAAAAACACGTCAAAATAACTAAGAAAATCAGCTTTTTTTCTAGCGGAAAACAACACATCGACTTAACAGCTAAAAAATCGTTGATTCATAGAAAGTAAAGAAAAGAATGGATTCGGAAAACTACCGTCTCGCTTTAGCGTCTTGCAGTGAACGACGGCGTTCAGTATGAATGGTACAAGCATAAAGAGATGAAGGAAATTGAAACGAATCGCCATTTTCGATTAGGTTTTCTGCGGAGATCTGGATTGATTACATACAGTATTACAGAAAGTGTGTGTGTGTATAGGAGATGTGTGTGAGTGAGATGATCGAGTTGGAGACGACGCGTGAAATCAGTCGATCTCGTCGGTGGATTTTTCTTCTTTTTAATTTTAATAATTTGATGATTCCTTTATTTTTTTCTTTTGATTAATTAAGTCTATGTTTGTTTATGTTTTGGGATGGTATTTTGGTGAGAATTATTGGTGAAAATTTTATGGGGACACGTGCAATTTTGATGGGATAATATTTGGTTATGTTTTGGGAGTTGGTTTTTGAATGATTTTTTGGTGAGATAGTGTTTGGTTTTGTTTTCAGAAGGAACATAAATTACTGTAGCTGTCAAATCATATAAATTTTTGTCTGTCAATAATTAAAAATTATAATATAATATTGAGATTGAAATAATTATTATATAAAAAAATATATATTTATATATGTAAGTAATAGTAGTGTGTGTGTGTATATATATATATATATATATATATATTAGTGTACATATATATGTGTAATAGTAGGTTTTATAAAATTAAAAGAAAAGTATATATATATACACACACACACACATATATATATAAGTAATAGTGTTAATAATAGTTGATATATAATTAAAAGAAAAGTATATATATTCATATATATATATATATATATATATATATATATATATATATCAGCGTGTGTGAGAGTGCGTGTAACAGTATGCGTGTGTGTAATTGTGTGTTTGTGTGTGCGTGTAATAGTGTGTGTGTGTTTCTGTGTGTGTAATTGTGTGTGTTTGTGTGTGCATGTAACAGTGTGTGTGTGTGTGCGCGCGCGCTCAAACTGTGTGTTTGTGTGTGTGCGAGTGGGAAAGGGGTGTAAAGGGGGGTTAGGGGAGATTGGGGAAGACGATGAACGGCCTCCCCCCTCCCCTCCCCTCTTTTTTCTTTTTTTTCCTTTTTTTTTATTTAATTTATAAAAGAAATATTAATAAGTAATTTATTTTAAAAATTATTAAAATACAATCCTATTCTTAAATAATTAGTTAACTCCTATTACAAGTCAATTACCAAATCCAAACAAAAACCACGAAATAAGAAACCCTTGCTTCAAGTCACTATTCACCTGGTCAAATCCGCGTTGACCACGTAGTTGACTCGGTCAAAACCGAGTTGACCGTGGTCAAATTGCCTTTGACCGTCCCAAGACCTTTTTTTTCCCACATAATATACATTAAGAAAACATACGCATATAAATATGGGTAACACACATGCATTTCTCGATCCACACACACATATAAATATGGGTAACACACATGCATTTCTCGATCCACACACACATATAAATATGGGTAACACACATGCATTTCTCGATCCACACACACAATCAAATCACAACTTTAGCAATGAGATAAATTATACACAACCACACACATAAAAAATAACTAAAACTTTAAAATAATATGTACAAATAACATATATATGTATATAAATATAGATATATATAAATCAAAATACTTTCACTATAACTAATTTGAAAAACAAAATTTGAAAGTTTTACTTTAAAAAACTCCACAAATTTTAATCTATATTTTATCAATACTATTTCTCATGATAGAATTACAAACAAACAAACTTTTTTCTATTTTAAAGTTTAATGGTACACGGTCAAAGAGAAGAGAAAAAGTGAGGAGAGAGAGAGGAGAGGGGGATAGAGAGAGGAGATAGAAATTTTTTGTATAAAAAATAGTGGATATTAAGAGGAGAGAGAAATTTTTTGTATAAAAAATAGAGGAGAGAGAATGAAATAAGGGACAAAGTGAGAGAAAGATGAAAAATAATGATTATGTTTTTTTGGATGAAAAAAGTTGTGTATTTTTGATGAAATATTTTGTGAAACAAACATTATTTGGTGGGAATTTTTGACCAAATATGACTTGAAAACATAACCAAACATAACCTAAAATTTTGATTAATTGGGGAACAAATTTTGCTACCCAAAACCCGAACTACCTGAACTCGAATTACCCACCCGACGCCCACCCATAACTCGTATGAAACAAAACAAATACAGTAAAACTTGTAGTAGGTAAAAACGAAATAAAACGATTATGAAAGTGAAATAAATGATTGTCCCTTCCAAATTAATTGAGAGGGTTCATGACAATACATTTAGGGCACTTAGATGATGCCATGTGGCCTTCATTCTGGCCAAGATTATTCGGGTCAACAGGTCGGGTAGGATATCTCACCCGACCCGGTAAAATTGGTTAACATGCGTATCCTTAGGTAATATGGTGAATAATTGTAATTTCGGGGGTATGTTAGTCATTTGCTTGTTTATCTATTTTTGCACACATCATAAGTCATATTGTAATATACATAAGTTAATCTAATTGATCTATTAAGTCCTTTTAGCGTTGAAAAGCCAAAATTTGTATTTAGAGTAATAAGTTAATTTTGAAGAGTGTGTGGGTCCATTTATATAATTCTGATTGGACTTGGATCATATATAATTCTTGTTGGACCATTTTGCGTTACAAAATTATGTTTTGACAGAAATTAATATTTAAAATTTTGTCAAAATCAATTTTACGACAATTACTTTTGCAACAGTCATGGTCTAATGACGAATTTCTAATTTTTTTATGTACATTTGACAAACTTTGAAATTCGTTGTGATCTTTAAGTTTGAAATTTTAAATTTTATGTTAATTTGTTGTGGTGCATGGTCGACTTTCTATTTCCTAGTGTAATTGGTAGGGATCATATTGGCAGAGTTAAGAAATAGTATTACTTGGTGATTAAATTTCATTTGTCAAGATAAAGATAATAAGTACTAAAGTTCACCCAATTTAACAATTTTTGTAAAAAATAAATATAAATAAGTCAACTGACATATACTAAGTTGAATATGCATAAGTTAAAATTACACTTATTTTTTTAAAAAAAATCACATATATCTCAGACTCGAACCAAAAATCTTTTACATGTCAAAATCTCAGCCTATCACATTTTAGTTACCAAAACATCACTAACCATAGTCGTTATTACGCACCATGCAAATCATAAGCATTGTTTGCTCTATAGTCTGTTGAGGATTTTTTTTTAAAAGGAAAAACAATCATTTTATTTAATTTAATAAAAAAATATACAACATCAAGAACAATATAATGTCACTTATTATGCACTAAATATAAGTATATTGAGGATTGTCCATGGCTCAAACCAGTTCGAAGCTTGCCTCTTAACTTGATATTCAATCGAGTGGAGCTTAATAAAATTTAAATAAATGAAGTCGAACTTGAGAATTAAAACTTGAATTAAATTCACCCCAAATGTAGATGAGGTTGGCTAAATTTCTCGTTATAAATATTTGTTACAACATATATATGTATATATATGTATATATATCAAACACAATTTAATAATATATTAATATATAAAAAGAACACGTGATTTTGATTTTAACTTTTTTTGTTTACCATTATTTGGTAATTATGATTTATTTGACTCATCATACTGAGAATAAATAAAATAGTTTAGGCTAACTTATAAAACCTTGATAACAAAAACTCGTATACTATGATCAAGTCTAATGTTCCTAAATAAGCTCAACTCTTTTCATTTGATTTACATGCAAATTATGCTTCTTTGAAACTCTGTAATTATATTCAACTTAAATATATAATGTTACAAATTTATATATATCCAAAATAATAAACAAGTTTAGCTTATGCATAGAGGAATAAATGAACAAATCTTTTTTTTTTATTCTAGAAGAACGGATATCCTGATGCGATAAACTCGGATCGATAGTTTTTAATCATGGGTCACACAGTAAGACTTCAAATAAATAGAAAAAAAATCATAACTTGTAATTGTCTGAAATTGAACTCATAACTTCCCACATAAAAGTGGAAGCTGATACCATGCGAGCAAGCCCTAGGTATAAATAAACAAATCTAGATTGAATTGGGATTTAATTAGTGGATAACCTTTTTCTACGTCTATTTTCTTTTGGTTTGTGGGGGAATTGAAAAGTAGTTTAACAAAATAATTAGCAAATGTTCAAGAAATAGAAATAGAAATTTGTAAGACCACTTAGGTGCGTGTAGAAAGTAGTTATTGACTTTTAATGCAACCAAAAAGTGTCATGGAATCCATGGCCTTTCACTTAAATCACAAAACCATTGACTTTTGCGTTCCCAAATTTAATTTCGCACCACTCAAATCAGGTCATTTTCTGAATTATTATTTCATCTATACATTATATTATTATATAATTATTTGTAAATATAAAATTAACATAAATTATATACACTTATCATACATATCTAAAATAAAATACAATATGATTCATATTTTTGGAATAAAAAAACTAAAGTGAACTCCAAGAGTGACTAAAAGAGTACATGCATGCAACAAAGAGAAGCTATACTAAAAAGCAAATTATGACAAAATTAAGCAATTAATTGGTAGACAATCAATTCATATATTCATTTATGGCACAATGTAAGATATACATGATCACATTTATTGTACATGAACTAAGCAAATTGGATGGAAAGAGCCTTTTGCCACTTTAATATAAAGTAAGTAACACATTGAATTTGTCATCATCCCCAATAGCACCAAAAATTGATGACATTCATGGGATTTTCTTGAGACTCCCCATTTCTAATTTCAAAACTTTAACCTTCACAAAAATCACTTGAAAAGTTAAAAAGAAAAATAAACTAAACTTCTCTATGAAGCCTACAATATGAAATCGTCATAATCTGATCGAACCCAATTAATCGCATCGATTGTCAAGTGTAATAGTATTCACATTGTGATTGGAAATAAAAACAATCATATATCAAGTGTACTTGAAACATTTGAAGATTAATAATGAAATCAAATGGGTAAAACTTATAATTACCCATATCTACTTCCCTACTAGCTAGCTAGGATATAGACTATTTCCAAGGTTGTTTTTGCTGCTTCCACGCTGCTTAGCCCCACCATTACTACAAAGTGCCACACATTTTCTTGGACTTCTTCAAGAATGCAAATCCAAAACAAGCCTGGAAATAGCCATTTTGCTGAAAATAATAAACCAAAAAGAGAAAGAAAAATTCCTCCCGATTTGATGGAACCCAAGTATATTTCAAAAAGTAAATAAATTGCATTTATCATATAATTGCTCACTCATTTAACAAAATATACTTACGTTCGGTCGAACCGGGAGCTGGCCAGAATTTATAAAAAAAAAAAAAAAAGAAAGAAACCAACAAAGAAAACAGTGTATTTATACCTACTGCCACGCTGAAACTCTCTGAAGCAGAAACAAGCACATAAAATGGCAAAAAAAATGATCAAGATTGATAAAAAAAAGTTTCGGGTTTTTCATGAAAGGAAAAAGAAATTAAAAGACTGATAAAAGGATGATAATTCAGTTGTGAAGAGGGTTGGGGCCAGAGGGGACTAATCTTTTCTCAACGCCGTATCTTGGATCAATCTCTGCGCCGTCATCGTCCGGCGGCGGAGGCGGAGGAGGGAATGGTGGGAAGTGGCGGATTCTTTGGAGTTGGAAACAGATGGGCGGCGGCGGGTGGTCGGAGATGGGGTGGCAGGAGTGGTGGAGCCGCCCTGCATGCAGCATGGTGGATTGTGTGGATGATGTGATTAGTAGAAGGAGGAAAAATGGTATGAGAATGAGATTGATAATTCTGTGGAAATATGGGGGGGTGGTGGTGGAAGAGAGAGAAGTTTCCATTGTGAATAATTTGTGATTTTTGAGAGGGAGGGAGGGAGGGAGAGAGATGAGGGTGTGTATATATGTGTGTGTGTGTATATGTATATATATATGGGTGTGAGTGAATCTTAAATGTCAAGAGAAATATGATGAGAGTTTACAACTGAACTGCACCACCAGTCAGAGTCTTGATCACTGATCAGATGTGTCACGCAGTTCTGGGAGATGGGTGGGTGGGTGGGAGCATTTGTGGGACTAGTTTAGACTTTAGATGCATAATATATACACACATGTATAGAAAATTATGTCCCCACCTCCTGTACTTAGATCTAATTATAAATAAACTCCTAACTTTTTTTAATTACTCACATTCTTGCAGTTTGCAAAACCTTACACGACGGAATTTGTCCTAACGGAATCGTCGAAAACTCGAAAATGCCCTTATTAAACCCTCAAAAACAAAAGTAAAAAGAAAATAAAAAAAGGAACATGGAAAAGAAAGAAAAGAAAAAAGGAAATATAAATAAAAAGAAAACAGAAATAATTGGTCGTCTTCTTCATCCCAAACTCACCGCCGCTTCCCACCACTGCCACCTCACACCACCATCGCTTCTCACCACATAATCTGGATGTCTTCTTCACGGGGTATATTTGTAATTAGGCCTAAGTATAGAGGTGTGGATGTAATTTCCTCTATATATATAATTATTTTATATAAATACATATGAAAGGATGAGATTTCTCGAAACTCACGAGTTCCAGGATCAAGTATAAGTTGATCATGATGAAACAAATAAATTGTATCTCGAACTTAATTTGATTGAATCAAAGCGTAATTCACACTTCGAGTGATTATTAACATGGAAAATGTCATTCACTCGTTACATAAACATTAGAGTAGGAGCATAACAAATTGGAAATTTTTGGTATAAAGTTGGAGGAAAAAAAATTATATGTATCACGTCTTGTCTATGCCAAACAGACAAAATGCTTAAATGAACACGATATTCAAACACTAAAGGCCCATAATGGAGCCACATTAGTATCCACTATCATTCATCGATAATGTGGATTCATTCTGAGTGTATCAAAAAAAAAATGTGGATTCATTCTGACTCGTTGGTGTTTGTTGGATAAAATGGTACAAATTGTGATTGAGTACGAAATTCGAAAGCCGTTAGTATCCGGGATACTTAAGATTATTGGATAATCTTAATCTACGTTCCGAGTAGATGAGTTTAGCATTTCGAATTTCTCTAATCGGAACGAATGAGAAATTAAGTGCTAAATTGAAGGGTTTGAATTGTGTATCCCATATTTTGATATAATTTATTTAATATGTCATGCATATATCATGAATGACACAACACATTTTCATGGAAAATATGTCATGAATACATCATGAATGACATATGAGCACTTCAAGGTGGTGGAGCATCTTGGATGGCTAAGATTTGATCTTAGAAATGGATGGTGTGGATTGATTCTTATGGAAATGGATTTTGCCTATAAATAGCAACCATTCCAACCATTTTAAAACACACCAACTCAAAACACAACATATTTCTCTCTAAGTGTTCTTGAGTTTTATAAAACCATCTTCATCTTTTTCTTGAGATTTCAACAGTAAATTAAGTTCGTAGTTTTCTGAAATTGAAGTGGTTTAATCTTCAGAAAAAGAATATCGTTGTATCTTGGGACACTTGTTGCAAGAACTCGTACCACCAAGGCGGGGCAATTTAGTGTTAAGGATAGAGAGTTCTCTCTCGCCTCGATATAATCTTTCTTTGTTATTATCAATTTGATACGTTTGTGAAGTTTTGAAACAACAAACTTAACACTAAATTTTCTTGTTGTTGTTCAAAAGTTATCACTTGTTCAAATGGAAAATATGGGAAATGTTGATGGTGCTACTCTTGATTTCGGTCTTGGACCAGGTGCTATTCATGGTTTCGGTATTATCAATGGCTCCGGTGGAGGTTCTGGTTTTAGTTACGGTTCAGGGCTGGGTCCTGGTTCCGGTTTTGGCATTGGCTCTGGTGGGGGTGCCGGGCTAGGTTCTGGTTCAGGGTTGGGCCCTGGTTCCGGTTCTGGCTCTGCTCCGGTCCCTCCATTTGTTTCAATGGCTAAGCCTGTTATACCGGTTCAGGCTGAAAAATCGGAGAAGTTCAGCGGGGCTGACTTCAAGAGGTGGCAACAAAAGATGTTGTTTTACCTCACGACTTTGAACCAAGCAAGGTACTTAAGGGGAAATGCTCCTTATGTCCCGATTGAGTCAACTGATAGTGATCTGAGGAAGGCATATGATTCCTGGATACATGGTGATTTCCTTTGCAGAAATTACCTACTCAATGGATTGAATGATTCGCTTTACAGCGTATATTCTGAAGTAAAAACTGCCAAAGACCTCTGGGAGGCACTGGACAAGAAGTATAGAACTGAGGACGCTGGACTAAAGAAGTTCGTGGTCGCGAAGTTCTTAGACTTCAAAATGGTAGACTCTAAGTCTGTGACAAGCTAAGTTCAAGAGTTTCAAATTATATTACATGAAATTCATGCTGAGAACATGGCTCTGAGTGAGTCCTTCCAAGTAGCTTCTATCATTGAGAAGTTACCGCCTTCTTGGAAGGATTTCAAGAATTACTTGAAGCACAAACGAAAGGAGATGAGTCTAGAAGACTTGGTAGTCCGACTCAGAATTGAGGAAGACAATCGGGGATCAGACAAGAAGCTCCTTGTGCAGCAATGGCAAACATTGCTGAAGTTCCGGAGAGTTCTGACCGGAAGAGAAAATTCCAAGGAAAATTCCAGGAAATTCCCAGAAAAAGAAGGCTGCCGGGAAAGGAAAGTCAAGGGCGGGAGACCGCTGTCACAACTGTGACAAACCTGGTCATTGGGCCAGAGATTGTAGAGAGCCCAAGAAAAACAAGTTTCATGGCAAGGTTCTGGCCATAACCAGAACAAAGGCAAGAACCGGGTGCAAAATGAAGTGCACCTAGCTGTTGATGATGTCCAGGGTATCAACAAGATGATCGATGACCTGTCGGACAAACAGGTGCCGATCGATCTAACAGATCTTGATCTCACTGCCGTCGTGTTCGAAGCCAACTTGGTGGACAACCCGAGGGAGTGGTTTGTTGATACTGGAGCTACTCGCCATATCTGTTCAGATAGGGCTGTCTTCTCGTCCTATACCCCAACTGAAGGACGAAGACTGTTTATGGGCAACTCAGCCACATCTCCAGTGGTTGGAATGGGGAAAGTTGTGCTGAAGATGACTTCAGGCAAAGAACTGACATTGACTGAAGTTCTGCATGTTCCGGAGATTCGCAAGAATTTGGTATCCGGTTCAGCTTTGGTCAAGAATGGGTTCAAGATAGTCTTCGAGGCTGATAGATTTTCTTTAACAAAGAGAGGATTTTATGTTGGAAAAGGTTACCTTGAGCAGGGCCTTTTCAAGATGAATGTAATGAATGTAATCCGCTCTGTTGTAATTGAAAATGAAAGCAATAAAAGTATTGAGAATTCTGTTTATTTGCTTGAGTATTCTAATTTGTGGCATGTCAGACTAGGACATGTAAATTATAATACTATTCGAAGATTGGTCAACTTGAACTTATTACCAACTTTTAAGTTGAAAATGAACATAAATGTGGAATTTGTGTTGAGGCAAAACTAGTCAAACAACCGTTTCCTTCAGTGGAAAGAAACACCGCACCACTAGAACTTATTCACAGTGACATCTGTGATTTGAAGTTTGTGCAAAAGAGGTGGAAAAAAGTATTTCATTACATTCATAGATGATTGCACAAAGTATTGTTATGTGTATTTACTAAGAAGTAAAGATGAAGCTCTAGGAGCGTTTACACATTACAAAACGGAAGTTGAAAATCAACTTGGAAAAAGGATAAAGGCTATCCGTAGTGATAGAGGTGGCGAATACAGAGCACCGTTTGATTAATTTTGCGCAAATCAGGCATTATACATCAAACAACGGCCCCATATTCACCACAATCAAACGGAATAGCGGAGCGCAAGAATCGTACTCTTAAGGAGATGATGAATGCGTTGCTGATTAATTCAGGTTTACCTGAGAATTTGTGGGGGGAGGCGATCCTCTCCGCCAATTATATCCTTAACAAGATTCCCCACAAAAGTAGGAGTGAGACTTCGTACGAACTTTGGAAAGGTCAAAAGCCTTCTTACAAGTACCTCAAAGTGTGGGGGTGTTTGGCTAAGGTAGAAATACCCAAATCCAAACAAGTTAAGATAGAGCCTAAAACTATTGATTGCATATTCATAGGTTATGCACTTAATAGTAGCGCCTATCGATTTTTGGTACATAAATCAGAAATATCTGAGATTCATGAAGGTACTATCATGGAATCTAGAAATGCTTCATTTTTCGAGGATATATTTCCAAGTAAGGAAAGAAATGAACAAGTTCCTCTCAAAAGAACATTTGATGAGTCTACGAGTAGTTCTAATCCCGGGGATGAAGAACCACGTCGTAGCAAAAGGGCAAGAGTTCCAAAATCATTTGGTCCCGATTATGTATCTTATACATTAGAAGGGGGCAAGGACGATTAAGGAAGCTATGTCCAGTCCAGATGCTCAACTCTGGAAAGAGGCTATCAATAGTGAAATCGAGTCTATTTTGCACAACCATACCTGGGAGTTGGTTGATCTTCCAAAGGAAAGTAAGCCTTTAGGCTGTAAATGAATTCTGAAAAGAAAGTATAAGGCTGATGGAACTATTGATAAGTATAAGGCCCGTTTGGTAGTCAAAGGATACCGACAAACAGAAGGTCTTGATTTCTTCGATACTTATTCTCCAGTAACGAGAATAACATCCATAAGATTATTCATCGCTATTGCTGCGCTGCATAACCTTGAGATACATCAAATGGATGTTAAGACTGCGTTTCTGAACGGAGAATTAGAAGAAGAAATATACATGGAACAACCGAGGGGTATGTTGCTCCTGGAAAGGAGAAGAAAGTGTGTAAACTTGTAAAGTCGCTATACGGACTTAAACAAGCACCAAAGCAGTGGCATGAAAATTTGATAGCACAATGTTATCAAATGGTTTCAAGATCAACGAGTGTGATAAGTGCGTGTATGTTAGACAAACACATAACGCATACGTCATAGTGTATCTATATGTAGATGACATGTTGATAATGGGTAGTAATCATGAAATTATCATGAATACTAAAGGAATGTTAAAGAAGACTTTGACATGAAGGATATGGGACTTGCAGACGTCATCTTAGGGATTAAAATCCTGAGGACTTCTGAAGGACTAGTCTTATCACAATCTCATTACGTTGAGACGGTTTTGGAAAAGTTCCTTCCGAGTGATAGTGCACCAGTTAAGACGCCAGTGGACTTGAGCGTTCATTTACGCAAGAACCATGGCGAACCCGTATCACAGTTAGAATATGCTAGGGTCATTGGGAGTCTGATGTATATCATGAACTGTACTCGCCCTGATCTAGCTTATTCTATGAGCAAGTTGAGTAGGTTCACAAGTAATCCAAGTGAAGAGCATTGGAATGCTTTAACTAGAGTTCTTAAGTATTTAAAGTATACTAAAGAATATGGATTACACTACTCAAGATATCCAGCTGTAATAGAGGGATACAGCGATGCTAATTGGATATCAGACACGAACGACTCTAAGTCCACAAGTGGATATGTATTTACCGTTGGTGGAGGAGCAGTGTCATGGAAATCTTCTAAGCAAACTTGCATAGCCCGTTCCACGATGAATCAGAATTCATAGCTTTAGATAAAGCTGGTGAAGAAGCTGAGTGGCTAAGAAATTTCTTAGAAGATGTTCCCTGTTGGGAAAAACCTGTGCCTCCGATTTTGATTCATTGCGACTGTATGTCGGCAATTGGGAGGGCTCAGAGTAGTATGTATAATGGTAAGTCTAGACATATTCGTCGTAGGCATAATACCATTAAGCAGTTGATCTCTAACGGGATTATTTCCATTGATTATGTGAAATCAAAGGAGAATATTGCAGATCCTTTGACGAAAGGATTGCCTAGAGATCAAATATACTGCCTATCAAGAGGAATGGGATTAAAGTCTACAATTAAGAATAGACACAGCGGAAACCCAACCATGTTGACTGGAGATCCCAAGATCATGGTTCAATGGGAAAACTAAGTTGTGAACATTCATTGAGGCACTTAAGAGTTAATTAATAAACTCTAAACCCATTGCCTAGATTAAAGAAGTGCAACCTGCAAGTTGTAGCAAAAGGTTAAGCCGGGCTTTTAATGATTCCTATACTGTCTAAATGAAGTGGAGTATGGCAGGATACTCTTAATTAGGAAGTCACCTATGTAAGTGTGAGGTGTAGGCCGCCTCAACATTGAGTAAAATGTAAACACTTCTGAAACCAAGAGGGGGTGCCACGTCCAAAATGGACCCAACCGAGAACTGAAAAACTGCTGAAAGTTTATTATGTGAATATTGTTGTCTAGATTTACACGAACGGCTGACCAATTCAAGACATCACGTTCATTGGAGAGCCTAGTAAATCCGATGATATTTCACTAGGAAAGGTTCAAAGCCAAAAGCTACCTCTTTTGATGTGATAAACTTTCAATCGAAATCTCAAGAGCATGCATTGCATTAATTTCATTTCGTGTGGGGGATTGTTGGATAAATGGTACAAATTGTGGTTGAGTACGAAATTCGAACGCCGTTAGTATCCGGGATACTTAAGATTATTGGATAATCTTAATCTACGTTCCGAGTAGATGAGTTTAGCATTTCGAATTTCTCTAATCGGAACGAATGAGAAATTAAGTGCTAAATTGAAGGGTTTGAATTGTGTATCCATATTTTGATATAATTTTATTTAATATGTCATGCATATATCATGAATGACACAACACATTTTAATGGAAAATATGTCATGAATACATCATGAATGACATATGAGCACTTCAAGGTGGTGGAGCATCTTGGATGGCTAAGATTTGATCTTAGAAATGGATGGTGTGGATGATTCTTATGGAAATGGATTTTGCCTATAAATAGCAACCATTCCAACCATTTTAAAACACACCAACTCAAAACACAACATATTTCTCTCTAAGTGTTCTTGAGTTTTATAAAACCATCTTCATCTTTTTCTTGAGATTTCAACAGAAATTAAGTTCGTAGTTTTCTGAAATTGAAGTGGTTTAATTTCAGAAAAAGAATATCGTTGTATCTTGGGACACTTGTTGCAAGAACTCGTACCACCAAGGCGGGGCAATTTAGTGTTAAGGATAGAGAGTTCTCTCTCGCCTCGATATAATCTTTCTTTATTATCAATTTGATACGTTTGTGAAGTTTTGAAACAACAGTGTTTGAATACCGAATTTACTTAGGCATTCCCCAAACAAATACAATTATGCCACATCAAGAGTGGTCAAAGTCATTATGATGAAATATTCATGACGTGTACGATTCATAAAAGAATTTCTTGAGTTGGAGTGGAGTGAGAGTCGCTATACATTATGAATTAGAATTGACTTGTAATCAAGATTGAGAAGCAATCATTTAAGCTGAGACTCTTTCAACACTCGTGAGAGACAATAAGTTGGCTCTCATTGGTCATCCAAGCTATAGAGGCTAAGCTTTGATGGGAAAAGATTCTTTAATAGTGTTTAGTTTATTTATTACATTTTTGCATAGGCATCTTCATTATGCTTCATATCTTATTTGAAGTTTATCGACTCTGGGATGGTTAAATGTAGGGATGTTCATCGGTCGATTTTTTAATAAAATCGAATCGAAATTTTGGTTTTTCGAAATTTCTGACCGAAAATCGAACTGAACAGTGTCGGCTCGATTCGGTTAAAATAGAAACATATATATTTTTTTTTTTACTTTTGTTTGGCTATTGTTGTTCACTTTTTCTTTGGAATGCATACATTTATATTTATAATTATGTTAACACGTCCAACTAAAATTGACATAATGAAATTTACAAGTGAAACGGTTCGGTTTGATTTTTCAGTATAAATAAATAAATAAATTAGATATAAATAAATAATTGAAATTTATTATGACTAATTTTAATTCATTTTCTTTATTTCCTATAAATTGTTACTAGGAAACACATTTTTTTATAATTTTTTTTATCTATATTATACTATATAAAAAAACAAAAAAAATAAAATAATTTTTTTTTGTTTTTCGGTTAACTGACCGAACCGAACCTCCAAACGAAAACCAAAATTTGCAAAAAAAAAAAATCGAAAACCGAACTCGATTTCGGTCCGAACCGAAATTTCGGTTCTCGATCGGTTCGATTGATTCGTGAACACCCCTAGTTAAACGTACTAACTTCATTTGATTAGGATAGTTCTATAATAAATTGAGAATAACAAAGTTGATCTACTCATAATTATGGTAAAGAAAATTACACTAACAACTACTGCTATAATATCTAATTACACAAACTTATCCTCTTATAATAGAAATTACAAATACTAACCTACTATAATTGAAAATTATATTTACCCCCAAAATCAGTTATTGATGATGTCATCATGTGAACTTTCAAAAATGTCATTTCCCCTGTCCAAATGTCATTTAGAACAACAACCCTCTTATTTTTGAAATTACAAAAATCTTCCCTGTTATAATGTACTTCTTATAATCACCCCTATGTATTAAACAAATCTTACAATTAGCCCTGTAGGGGTGTTGGTAATTTCAAAGGCAAGAGGGTTTTTTTGGTAATTACACATTATAAGAGGGGTATGGCCGTAACAAAAATATTATTCCAACTTTTTTTATTTTTTTAATAATTTAAGTGAAGGGCAAAAATATCATTTCGTATTGTTTGACCATTGACCGATGGTTTACCGGGGAAGTAAATGTAATTTTCAGTTATAGTGGGTTAGATATTTGTAATTCAATTATAAGAGGGAAATTTTTGAAATTATCTATTATAACAGTAGGTGTATGTATAATTTTCCCTTATTGATATTGTCAATATTGGGTGATAAAAACCACCAATGTCTTTTAATCTAATGATTGAAAAGTGAACAGATTCACTTGCATGTGATCCACTATAAAATGACGTATGGCATCCACAAGCTTTAGCTACGATATACTCCTCCATGTATAGTGACGGATGATGTCCCAAAGATGCGCCAAGAAAAGAAGAGTCTCGAAAGTACCTAGCCTTGAGGATCCGAGTAAGTAGACAATTAGGTTCTTGAATTAGGCGTCACCTCTGTTGTCAAGTATCGCCATTAAATGATTTGAGTCCTCGTACTCTTACACATCTTATCCCATGCGAATCAATGGTTCTTGGTCTTCTGGTTATTCCACCAAAATGAAGTCATAGCCGATTCCAACTATTAATGAGATAGTCCAGTAACTGAAAGCAACTCGTTGCATAAGTGGGTATCGACTACATGACTGACTTAGATGTACCTTAGCCTTCTCCCTCGTTTGTGAAGAGAAGAGAGATACACTGGGCGGCTATGAGACTTTAATACACCTTTTACGTTCCCCCGATGCTCCACGCACTGTATAAGACAACTTAAAATCTCGGCACAGGGAAGGAATAAATATGACGACACAAAGGGTTTCCTTGACGGATGCCCTTTTCAAGGAAACCGTTTGTGGTTAAATATAGCCAAATTGAGTATCACTATGTAAGAAAGAGTATGTAACGTATCAAATTAAACCAAATTACATGGGCATCCTAAGAAATTGTAATTATATTGATAAACATTTTCACTCCTTGTAGATTTAAATTAGAAAGCAACTAGAGGGATTTTCATTTAAAAAAAAACAGATCTAACCAAAGCATTATTAAATCAATGACCGTCCTATCTAAACCAAAATGACAAGGACTCGTTCAAGAAAATTTCATTCTACTAGGTCATAATAAGCCTTGCTTGTGTCTCATTCCAATGCCACGTGACCCTCTTTACCCAAGTTTTGTTCTTAACAAAAGTCCACAACCGCCTAATTGACAAAACAAGTAAAATATCTTTGTGCTTTAGGGCCCCACAGTAACAATAGAGAATGCGCTAAACTATAGCAGGAGTAGAACCTCGTAAGAAACAAAATGTTATCAAAGACTGATCGTCCAAGGACAAAAGCTGATTGGGTTTCTGATATCAATTGAGAAAGAGAAGGCTTAAGATAGCAATTGTGAAAAATCTTTTTTTACTGAAATTTAATTCCATTAATTCATGTATAATCAACTTTCCAATAGCATAGCCAAACTCGGCCTCAAACAATACACAAATTATTTGATTTATACATAATTATTTTGCCATAAAACTATAAATAGCCATTAGTTCAAAGCAACAATTCATATTCTAACCTACAAATGATTGGCGTGAGTGTTCGACACTCTCACCCCTTAAGCAAAGATCGAGTGTTTGATCCCTGTGAATAGAGTCCTGCTTGCTGAAGCACTTTACCCTTTGTGTGCCGACCTAGTGCGAATAGAATTGTCCTGATCCAATGTGGTTAAGGATACTTGTGATCTAGAAAAGAAAAAAAAAAACAATTCATGTTCTATCCCATATGTACATTCATGATAAAATCAAAAACCAATCCATAGCCACATTGTCAAAACTTAGTATTTCACATGGCCACTAAATCACCACAAACACGAGCATAACTTGCTGATACTGATAGAATAAACAATCAAGCATCTCAAAAAACACATGATTAATAATGTCATAAATCAAATCTAAACTAAACCAAAACAAAGAGGTACAACAATCATAAAATTGAAATTCTCAATAGATTGAGATACTTTCAGGCTTATTTCTAATGAAGACCATCACAACTCACCTATTCTCCCTGCTCTATCAAGTCAAGTGGCAGAAAATTCTTTTGGCCATTGAGTTTCTCATCATCCCATGAAAAACGGGTGCGAACTTCGAAAGGAAATACTCGTATTCCCAACTCCGTTGTCTATCTCCTAGTTTACGCACCAGCGCCACAGCTAAAGGGTTACAGTCAACAACTCGATCAATTCAACTGAAAAAATCTTTCCTAAGCAATCGGGAAACTCTTCCAATTTGTAGCAGTGCCCAATACTGAGGTGCCTAAGTTGCATGAAGGAGGAAACATAAGATCTCCAATGCACCAAATCCATGTCCTCCAATAGCAGAAACTTGAGACCACATAATACATCCTTTACGTCCCACATTGGGCCCTGAAAGGCATGGCATCGAAGTTTGAGCACTTCTAGATATGCCAAAGCAGAAATATTATTCAAGTCTTCCCATCGAAACCCACACACACTCAAAGTTAACTTTTTAAAACGAAGGTGGTAATTTGACTTGGGACCAGACAGGGCAATTACCTGAGACTCGAAACGAGGATTGACGACCACGCATTTTAGTGATTTGAGTTTCTTGAGCTGGACAAGATGATTGAAAGGACGAAAGGGTTCAACTGCATCATGATGCATTAGTACAATCCGAATTCCCAATTTCTTTAAATTTGGGATTCCTCTAAAAACTTCCTTGTGCAGCTATAAGAAACTGACGTCCGAAAGTGTTAAAAGATTTGGTAGGACAGCGCCACTGATCTGGTAGGTCACTTCCCATGAATTGGAGGTGTCTCAGTTCTTTCATATTCCAAATCTCCACCGGCAGATATGAAGGAGCTCCGGAGAATTTTACACTCTGATGGAGCCGGACAATAAGTATTGCAAATTCCTGAGATTAGACAAACCATCCGGGAGCTTTCCTCCATTATAAGTCGCAGCGAGGTACCTCAAGCTAAAGAGTAAGAATATTTCAGTTGGGAAATTGTAGAAACGTACTGTGAGCACATCGAGTACCCTGAGCAGTTTGAAAACCAAAAACCCGCATTGGATATGCATAGTGTGGACCAAACAAAGAAGAGAATGTAGACTTGAAATTGAACTCATTGAGTCATAAACATTCTTGATGCCAAAAAGTACATTCTTGCTGAGCTCAGAAGTATGCAGTCAGTATATCTATTTATGACATGTAAAAACTCGTGTTTCTCACCTAAAGTGGAACACAGATGCCACATGGCGTTATGTATAGTAAGTTCCTTAATTCCAAAAGTGGAGCTCTGCTTGCTAACCAAAATGAGACTTTCGTCAACAAGCTCCTTCAGATAGTGCTCGGCTGCTTTCTCTAAGGTTTGGATGGTGTCGGTTCAAGAAAATCCCACAGCAACCCAAACTTAATGGTTTTGAGGCAGGGATCTCATATCTTTGTGGGGAAAACTGCCATATAAAGAAAACTGATTTTAAGTGTTGAGGTAAACGCTTGTAACATGAAGATAGTTGCTTTACCATCACTGCAACATCTTCCGTGTCAGCAAATACTGAAAATCCACCATCTGCTATATAGTTCCAATACTCTGGTGTCTTCTCGGCTTTGGCAAGGTGGCGACCGTGTTGATAATTGCTAGAGGAAGCCCTTGGCAATTTCGGGCAATCTTTTTTCCTACTTTCCCGAGAACAGAAGGGATGTCAATTCAGCAAACACCTCCCCACGAAGCAGGTTCCAGCTATCATATCATCCAGGAAATGCATCCTATGAGGTTTAGGGAACCATGGGTGCTCCTCTTTACGCTTTGAGCTACGGTTTGTATCTAGTGGTTACTATTATCCGATCCTAGTTATGTCACGTGGAAATAATCTTATGAGGTCGTTCCAGGTCACAATGTCACACACATCATCCACACAACAAGAAACCTCTTACCCTGTAAAATTTGATTGACAAGCTCGCTAGTGGCTCATCGTGCTCTTTTTCGCGTTTCATCATGCGAGCACTATCAGAACTAAAAAGGTTCAAAGATATCCCGTATACATATTTCTTGAGAGCTATTGTCCAGTACGAGTATGAAAGTGTTGCACGGTGAGGGCATCATAACATGAGCAAGAGAGTCTACCGGAGTGCCAACTCATCCCAAGATTGGGAGAGCCATGAGAAACCAGACGTCTTCGATATAGGATGTCTTAGCTTCCTTAGTCCTCGTCTAATCACCACAGTCTTCTTCATGAAAATAGGAGCAGGTCTAATGAACAACCTAAGCAGGAGATGCTGCTTATTGGCGGGTCAACTCTGCCATGCTTCACGTGCGTCTATGAAACTTCCATCCTCTGCAATGGGTTTTTTTCTTAATTTTTTTTTTTTTTTCTGTACACTTTCAGCAGGTCGGGAGAACAGCGACGTGTAACGAGCCCGTCTCCCCGGGCTTCAGCTTCTGAATACTGGAAATCTCTTAACATGTGGGATGCAACAGATCTTCGGCTCGCATACTGCACTCTCTGATCTTTTTCGTGGGTTTTAAAGCAATTAAGGAAAATACGGGATTTTATGGGATATTATGTGTAGAAGCCAATTATTTTATTTCCTCTTTTATGATGGGCTAAGTTGGAAATAAGAATAATAACTTATTATAAAAGGGTTGTGGTCCCCAAATCATACGGGTTGTTCTATTCTTCTGATTCCCCATCTTCAGAGAGAATTGAGAGACTCCTAGAGAAACTCAAAGGACTACGTATTGATTTGGAAGACCAACCGCGAAGACTCAAGAATTCAAGAATTAATCTGCTATGGCTGATTCAGGTACGCTTCCGATTTAATATTTATTACGTGATTATCATGAAGTTCAAAGATCTGGGGCAATATAAATTTCTAACAAGTGGTATCAGAGCCCTGATTAAAGAACTCATGATTTTTCGTAATTTCATGGATTCAATCGAATGTTGAGGTTTAAAAGTAAAATTGTTTCTGCTACAATTTATTTTATGGATAATACGGTTGAATCTTGAGAATTTATTGTTTCCGCTGCAATTCATGGTTTGAGATTCAGTTTGGTGGATTGATGAATTTATTTTCTTTTGGTAACCGCCGATATGTGATGGCAGAAATTCATATGTGATTTATTTTATGCGGTAATTTCTTATCAATTAGTGTTCTGCGTATGCTGTGCGCCGTAAATCTCTTTTCGTGAATAAATCTGTGGTGGCTATTGTTTTTTTGTTTATTCTGTGCGCCATAATCCCTTTTCGTGATATAGTCTGTGGTGGTTTGAAGATTAGAGATAATCTAGCATTATCCAATTGCTTGTTAACACTTATATATATATATATATATATATATATATATATATATTGAAGTATATTAAATTACTAAACGAATTCTGAAAGCCCTTTTTACTTTGTGGGTTATATATATATTTTAATGGATGAAATATATATATTTATAGAATTGATCTTTGCCCATGTGGCAGAATTAAGAATTCTTGTTTTTTAATTTTTGGAATTCTGGTCATGTATATCGTAATTGGTGTTTGTTGTTATGGTATAAAGAAATTTGGATTCAAATATTGGCTCAATTGTCTCTTTTGAGATGAGATGTACAACAGTTGAAATTGATTTAATTGAAACAAGATGTTGCCAAAGTAACCTCTCTTGTGGAGATTAACTTGATTTTGGGTGTTAAAAGATTTGTGTATGTAATTCATGCGAGTATATGATCGGCCCAAAGGAAGGTCATTGCTTAATTGGATTACATATGTACTTGTGGTGATAAATATGTGGCGATTATTTGGTTTATATGTGAACAATGGATCGGCTCAAAGGAAGATCAATTGTTTGACATGACTTATCGTCAATATTTGATTACTATGTCCAGAATACCACTTACAAATTAATATTTCTGTCCAAAGACTAAATGTTAGTGTTGTGCCCGGTATCTTGTGATGGGATTTTGCCTTTATTTGATATTATATGTTTATGTTTCGGTACTTATGTGAGTTTGTTTTATTGTTTATATGTTCTTTGTTCAGTTTCTGGTTCTGCTGCAAATATCTCTGCTAGTATAAATTCCATACCTATGTTGAATGGCACGAATTTTAAGGCATGGCAAGAGAGTTTGTTGATCACTCTCGGAGTCATGGATCTAGACCTTGCGTTGAGACTTCCTAAACCCGCTGATCTTACTGCTGAGAGTACCTCTGATGCTAAGAGGGAGATGGAAAAGTGGAGAAGTCCAATCGCATAAGTCTTATGATCATAAAGCGTGCCATCCCAGAAGCATTCAGGGGCACTATGTCTGAAATGGTGAATACGGCAAAGGAGTTCCTTGATGACCTCGAGAAAAGGTTTGCTAAGAATGAAAAGGCTGAAACTAGTACACTCTTGGCAAACCTTATCTCTATGAGGTATAAGGGCACTGGGAACTTAAGGGAGTACATTATGGAGATGTCTCATCTTGCTTCAAAACTTAAAGCACTCAAGTTGGATTTATCCGAGGATTTGTTAGTGCATCTGGTTTTAATTTCTCTTCCGGCACAGTTCAGTCAATTTAAGGTGAGCTACAACTGTCAAAAGGACTCATGGTCCCTAAATGAGCTCATCTCTCACTGTGTCCAAGAAGAGGAAAGGTTGAAGCAAGAGAAGACTGAAAGTGCTCATATAGCCAACACTTTTAAGGACAAAAGGAAAATCAACAAAAGAAAGAAGAATAAGGACACTGCGGATAAAGCACCACAGAAGAAACAGCAAAAGGAACAAACTGAGGATGGCTGTTACTTCTGTAAGGCTCCCGGTCATATAAAGAAGCATTGCACCAACTACCACGCTTGGCGTGCTAAGAAAGGTATGCTTCTTAGTTTGGTTTGTTCTGAGGTTAATTTAACTTCGGTACCTGGACACACTTGGTGGATAGATTCAGGTGCAACAACTCACATCAGTGTGTCCATGCAGGGTTGCCTGAGCTGCCGAAGGCCCAGTGATGGTGAAAGACACATCTATGTTGGCGATGGCAAGACGGCTGAAGTAGAGGCAATAGGACATTTTAGATTATTACTTAGAACTGGATTTTATTTGGATTTGATTGAGACTTTCGTTGTACCGTCTTTTAGACGAAATTTAGTTTCCATTTCTGCATTAGACAAATTCGGTTATTCTTGTTCTTTTGGAAATAGAAAATTTGATCTTTTTCAAAATTCAAAACTGGTTGGATCTGGTTCCTTGTCGGTTTATGATAATCTATACTTGTTAGATACTATTGCCTCATTGGATGAATCCTTGCATGTTAGTACTCGAGGTGTTAAGCGAAAATTAACCAGTGAGAATTCAGCTTCATTGTGGCACAAACGATTAGGTCATATCTCTAAAAGGGGAATAGAGAGACTTGTGTCTGACGGTATTCTCGATCCCCTTAATTTCAATGATTTTGATGCATGTGTTAACTGTATTAAGGGGAAACAAACAAATGTTAGGAGATTTGATGCCAACAGAAAAGTAGAGGTCTTAGAACTTGTTCACACGGATATTTGTGGACCATTCCCTTCGGCTTCTTGGAATGGTCAACAATATTTCATCACGTTCATAGACGACTATTCAAGATATGGCTATCTTTATCTCATCCATGAAAAATCGCAATCACTGGACGTGTTCAAAAATTACAAAGCTGAAGTTGAAAATCAGCTCAGCAAAAGAATCAAAAGCGTTAGATCTGATCGTGGTGGTGAATACTACGGTAGATATGACGGTTCAGGTGAACAACGTCCAGGTCCATTTGCGAAATTCCTAGAGGAATGCGGTATCGTTCCACAGTACACTATGCCAGGGTCTCCGACCATGAATGGTGTTGCTGAGAGACGAAACAGAACGCTTAAGGACATGGTGAGGAGTATGATCAGTCATTCTACCTTACCTCAATCACTCTGGGGAGAAGCTCTAAAGACCGCAGTGTATATACTCAATAGAGTGCCAACTAAGGCAACTACAAAGACCCCTTATGAGCTTTGGACAGGCAAGAAGCCTAGTTTAAAGCATTTACACATTTGGGATGTCCAGCTGAGGCAAGGCCCTACAGGCCAAATGAAAAGAAACTGGACTCCAGAACTGTCAGTTGTTACTTTATTGGATACTCTGAGAGATCCAGGGGTTACAAGTTTTATGATCCCACTACCAAGTCTATTTTTGAGACGGGTAATGCCCGGTTCTTTGAGGATGTTGAGTTTGCGGGGGGTGAAAGGGCTAATGATTTTGTCTTTGAGGAAGAATATGTAGATATTCCTCAAGTTGCTATTATAATGATCAGGATCAGGCTTCCATACCTGACATTATTCAAGAAGCAACTCCGGATCAAGACAATATCAATCAACTCCCTGTGCAGGTCGTTCCAGAAGAACAAACTCTACAACCTCAAGAACTAATGCCATTAAGGAGATCCACTAGAGAGAGAAGGAATGCAATTTCGGATGATTATATTGTGTTTCTTCAAGAACATGATTTTGATATTGGAGTGATGGAAGATGATCCAATCAACTCCCATCAAGCCATGGAAAGTACTAACTCTCAAAAGTGGATCGATGCTATGAATGAAGAGATAAAGTCCATGATGGACAATGACGTGTGGGACCTGGTTCCATTACCAGAAGGTGCGAAACCTATTGGTTGCAAATGGATATTTAAGACCAAAAGGGATTCGAAAGGCAATGTTGAAAGGTACAAAGCACGTCTTGTTGCTAAGGGCTTTACACAGAAAGAAGGCATCGATTATAAAGAGACTTTCTCTCCGGTTTCATCGAAAGACTCTTTCAGGACAATAATGGCATTGGTGGCATATTTAGATCTTGAGCTACATCAGATGAATGTTAAGACTACGTTTCTCAATGGTAACATTGAAGAGACGATTTATATGGTGCAACCAGAAAACTTTGTATCGGGAGATTCAAAGAAAATGGTTTGCAAATTAAAGAAATCCATCTATGGGCTTAAGCAAGCATCTCGTCAATGGTATCACAAGTTCCATCAAGTTATCAGCTCATTCGGTTTTGAGATGAATATAGCAGATGATTGTGTGTACCACAAGTTCAGTGGGAGTAAGTATACCTTTTTAATCTTGTATGTCGATGATATATTGCTTGCCACCAACGATATAGGCATGTTGTGCGAAACCAAGAAATTTCTAGCTAAGAACTTTGAGATGAAAGATCTTGGTGACGCCTCTTTTGTATTAGGGATCCAGATATACCGAGATCGTTCTCGGGGTATTCTTGGATTATCACAAAAGAGTTATATCGAGAAAGTTCTTCAGAGATTTGGCATGCAAGATTGTAAACCAGGAGACACCCCTGTTGCTAAGGGAGACAAGTTTAGTTTAAGTCAATGCCCCAAGAGTGACTTTGAAACTAAGGAAATGCAGAAGATTCCTTATGCTTCGGCTGTAGGGAGTCTAATGTATGCTCAGGTATGTACGCGTCCAGATATTGCGTATATTGTTGGGATGTTAGGGAGATATTTAAGTAACCCAGGAATGGATCACTGGAAAGCAGCCAAGAGAGTCATGCGGTATTTACAAAGAACAAAGGGATACATGCTCACATATAAGAAATCAGATCAATTGGAGATCATAGGCTATTCTGATTCTGATTTCGCTGGATGCGTTGATAGTAGAAGATCCACTTCAGGCTATGTCTACCTGCTTGCTGGAGGAGCCATTTCATGGAAAAGTGCTAAACAGACACTCGTAGCCTCCTCCACCATGGCAGCAGAGTTCGTAGCGTGTTATGAGGCATCCAATCATGGAATATGGCTGAGGAACTTTGTCACTGGGCTACGGATTTTAGATGGTATAGAAAGACCACTTAAGATATTCTGTGACAATAAGTCTGCAATGTTGTATTCCAACAACAACAGGAGCTCGACGAAGTCTAAGTATATAGAAATCAAGTTCTTAGTTGTGAAAGAAAGAGTTCAGAGTGGGCAGATGTCTATAGAACATATAGGTACAAACTCCATGGTTGCGGATCCGCTTACTAAAGGGTTACCACCAAAGGTCTTTCATGAGCACACTGCTCATATGGGTGTGGTAGCACTTGAGGATATTCAGTTTTAGTGGGAGTTTGTGTCTTTTATTTGCTTTTGGTTGTAGACATTTGCATTTGGTTATTTGGTTTATGGTTATTTTAGTTATTCCGGAATTTAAGTTTATGGTTTATGTTTATCTCTGAACGTGTTTGAATGATCTCACTAAGGTTTAAGGGAGGACCAGTTGAAAATATGCATGCTAGGATCGCATGGCATGTAATTTCATGCTACACATCCGTACTTGATCCATGTCATTTGGTTATATCAATATACGTGACCATTGATAGGTTTAGTCACGATTATATGTGATGAAAGCCGCTTTGATCCTATGTTGGTATAATTGATGGACCGGATTGTTTGGAAAATTGCTTAAGGTAATGATGACGAAATTTGGAGTACTCATAAGGTTATTTAATACACGGTTATAAGGTGACACATATAGCCCAAGTGGGAGATTGTTGGATTTAGAATCCAATCTATATATGGGCAATATGTGAAAGTCGTGTATTAATAGTCATCATATTATTGAACCAAGATTATGTGATCAATTAAGATATATGGTATTTGGGTTTTAAAGCAATTAAGGAAAATACGGGATTTTATGGGATATTATGTGTAGAAGCCAATTATAATTTATTTCCTCTTTTATGATGGGCTAAATTGGAAATAAGAATAATAACTTATTATAAAAGGGTTGTGGTCCCAAATCATACGGGTTGTTCTATTCTTCTGATTCCCTATCTTCAGAGAGAATTGAGAGACTCCTAGAGAAACTCAAAGGACTACGTATTGATTTGGAAGACCAACCGCGAAGACTCAAGAATTAATCTGATATGGCTGATTCAGGTACGCTTCCGATTTAATATTTATTACGTGATTATCATGAAGTTCAAAAATTTGGGGCTATAAAATTTACTAACACTTCTTGTCACATATTTCTGGAAGAAATGATGATAATGCATGCTCAAGATATTTGCTAAGTTATGTTCATTCAAGTTAATTATTATTTCTGTTATTTTACTTTACTCTATTATTTGTTTAGTTCCTTTAATTAGAGGTTGCAAATGCGTAATTAACGGTTAGTGTTTACACTAGTCGGGAATGAGTCGAACCCACTCAAATAATAAACCCCGTTCACATATACGAACGGGGGGATTTCTTGACCAAAAGTTTCGAGTACCCTTTTATGGGAATTTTCCCAAATATAAAAAATGGAAATCAAAGATAATACTTTCTCGAAATTTTTGTGTCATCACTCTTTTCATTTGATTTTTTTTTGGTTGCCTACCACAATATCCTAGGCATTGCCGGGCTAATTTGTTGGTCGACCCGAGTCGCACACATGGCCTTGTGGGTGAGTCTCCCAACAGGGGTAACTGCGTACACAAGAAATTGAACCCGAGACCTTAGTTAAGCGGAACCGAATTGCTTACCACTCGAACCAACCCCGTTGGTTTTTCATCTGATTTACATGCTAATTATGCTTCTTTGAAACTCTGAAATTATATTCAACTTAAATATATAATATTACAAATTTATATATATCCAAAATAATAAACAAGTTTAGCTTATGCATAGAGGAATAATGAACAAATCTTTTTTTTTTATTCTAGACGAACGGATATCCTGACGCGATAAACTCGGATCGATAGTTTTTAATCATAGGTCACACAGTAAGACTTCAAATAAATAGAAAAAAAATCATAACTTGTAATTGTCTGAAATTGAATTCATTACTTCCCACATAAAAGTGTAAGCTAATACCATGCGAGCAAGCCTTAGGTATAAATAAACAAATCTAGATTGAATTGGGATTTAATTAGTGGATAACCTTTTTCTACGTCTATTTTCTTTTGATTTGTGGGGGAATTGAAAAGTAGTTTAACAAAATAATTAGCAAATGTTCAAGAAATAGAAATAGAAATTTGTAAGACCACTTAGGTGCGTGTAGAAAGTAGTTAGACTTTAATGCAACCAAAAAGTGTCATGGAATCCATGGCCTTCACTTAAATCACAAAACCATTGACTTTTGCGTTCCCAAATTTAATTTCGCACCACTCAAATCAGTCATTTTCTGAATTATTATTTCATCTATACATATTTTATTATATAAGTATTTGTAAATATAAAATTAAACATAAATATATATACACTTATCATACATATCTAAAATAAAAATACAATATGATTCATATTTTTGGAATAAAAAAACTAAAGTGAACTCCAAGAGTGACTAAAAGAGGACATGCATGCAACAAAGAGAAGCTATACTAAAAAGCAAATTATGACAAAATTAAGCAATTATTGGTAGACAATCAATTCATATTATTCATTATGGCACAATGTAAGATATACATGATCACATTTATTGTACATGAACTAAGCAAATTGGATGGAAAGAGCCTTTTGCCACTTTAATATAAAGTAAGTAACACATTGAATTTGTCATCATCCCCAATAGCACCAAAAATTGATGACATTCATGGGATTTTCTTGAGACTCCCCATTTCTAATTTCAAAACTTTAACCTTCACAAAAATCACTTGAAAAGTTAAAAAGAAAAATAAACTAAACTTCTCTATGAAGCCTACAATATGAAATCGTCATAATCTGATCGAACCCAATTAATCGCATCGATTGTCAAGTGTAATAGTATTCACATTGTGATTGGAAATAAAAACAATCATATATCAAGTGTACTTGAAACATTTGAAGATTAATAATGAAATCCAATGGGTAAAACTTATAATTACCCATATCTACTTCCCTACTAGCTAGCTAGGATATAGACTATTTCCAAGGTTGTTTTTGCTGCTTCCACGCTGCTTAGCCCCACCATTACTACAAAGTGCCACACATTTTCTTGGACTTCTTCAAGAATGCAAATCCAAAACAAGCCTGGAAATAGCCATTTTGCTGAAAATAATAAACCAAAAAGAGAAAGAAAAATTCCTCCCAATTTGATGGAACCAAGTATATTTTAAAAAGTAAATAAATTGCATTTATCATATAATTGCTCACTCATTTAACAAAATAAACTTACTTCCCGTCGAACCGGGAGCTGGCCAGAATATATAAAAATAGAAAAGAAAGAAACCAACAAAGAAAACAGTGTATTTATACCCACTGCCACGCTGAAACTCTCTGAAGCAGAAACAAGCACATAAAATGGCAAAAAAAATGATCAAGATTGATAAAAGAAGTTTCGGGTTTTTCATGAAAGGAAAAAGAAATTAAAAGACTGATAAAAGGATGATAATTCAGTTGTGAAGAGGGTTGGGGCCAGAGGGGACTAATCTTTTCTCAACGCCGTATCTTGGATCAATCTCTGCGCCGTCATCGTCCGGCGGCGGAGGCGGAGGAGGGAATGGTGGGAAGTGGCGGATTCTTTGGAGTTGGAAACAGATGGGCGGCGGCGGGTGGTCGGAGATGGGGTGGCAGGAGTGGTGGAGCCGCCCTGCATGCAGCATGGTGTTATGGGATTGGGGGGTGGTGGATTGTGTGGATGATGTGATTAGTAGAAGGAGGAAAAATGGTATGAGAATGAGATTGATAATTCTGTGGAAATATGGGGGGGTGGTGGTTGAAGAGAGAGAGATTTCCATTGTGAATAATTTGTGATTTTTGAGAGGGAGGGAGAGAGAGAGATGAGGGTGTGTATATATGTGTGTGTATATATATGTATATATGGGTGTGAGTGAATCTTAAATGTCAAGAGAAATATGATGAGAGTTTACAACTGAACTGCACCACCAGTCAGAGTCTTGATCACTGATCAGATGTGTCACGCAGTTCTGGGAGATGGGTGGGTGGGTGGGTGCATTTGTGGGACTAGTTTAGACTTTAGACTTTAGATGAATAATATATATAATATATATATATATACACACACACATGTATAGAAAATTATGTCCACACCTCCTGTACTTAGATCTAATTATAAATAAACTCCTAACTTTTTTTAATTACTCACACTCTTGCAGTTTGCAAAACCTTACACGACGGAATTTGCCCTAACAAAATCGTCGAAACTTGAATGCCCTTATTAAACCCTCAAAAACAAAAGGAAAAAGAAAATAAAAAAAATAAAAAAATGGAAAAGAAAGAAAAGAAAAAAGGAAATATAAATAAAAAGAAAACAGAAATAACTGGTCGTCTTCTTCATCCCAAACTCACCACCGTTTCCCACCACCGCCACCTCACACCACCATCGCTTCTCACCACATAATCTGGATGTCTTCTTCACGGGGTATATTTGTAATTAGGCCTAAGTATAGAGGTGTGGATGTAATTTTCTCTATATATAATTATTTTATATAAATACATATGAAAGGATGAGATTTCTCGAAACTCACGAGTTCCAGGATCAAGTATAAGTTGATCATGATGAAACAAATAAATTGTATCTCGAACTTAATTTGATTGAATCAAAGCGTAATTCACACTTCGAGTGATTATTAACATGGAAAATGTCATTCACTCGTTACATAAACATTAGAGTAGGAGCATAACAAATTGGAAATTTTTGGTATAAAGTTGGAGGAAAAAAAATTATATGTATCACGTCTTGTCTATGCCAAACAGACAAAATGCTTACATGAACACGATGTTCAAACACTAAAGGCCCATAATGGAGCCACATTAGTATCCACTATCATTCATCGATAATGTGGATTCATTCTGAGTGTATCAAAAAAAAAATGTGGATTCATTCTGACTCGTTGGTGTTTGTTGGATAAAATGGTACAAATTGTGATTGAGTACGAAATTCGAAAGCCGTTAGTATCCGGGATACTTAAGATTATTGGATAATCTTAATCTACGTTCCGAGTAGATGAGTTTAGCATTTCGAATTTCTCTAATCGGAACGAATGAGAAATTAAGTGCTAAATTGAAGGGTTTGAATTGTGTATCCCATATTTTGATATAATTTTATTTAATATGTCATGCATATATCATGAATGACACAACACATTTTCATGGAAAATATGTCATGAATACATCATGAATGACATATGAGCACTTCAAGGTGGTGGAGCATCTTGGATGGCTAAGATTTGATCTTAGAAATGGATGGTGTGGATTGATTCTTATGGAAATGGATTTTGCCTATAAATAGCAACCATTCCAACCATTTTAAAACACACCAACTCAAAACACAACATATTTCTCTCTAAGTGTTCTTGAGTTTTATAAAACCATCTTCATCTTTTTCTTGAGATTTCAACAGTAAATTAAGTTCGTAGTTTTCTGAAATTGAAGTGGTTTAATCTTCAGAAAAAGAATATCGTTGTATCTTGGGACACTTGTTGCAAGAACTCGTACCACCAAGGCGGGGCAATTTAGTGTTAAGGATAGAGAGTTCTCTCTCGCCTCGATATAATCTTTCTTTGTTATTATCAATTTGATACGTTTGTGAAGTTTTGAAACAACAAACTTAACACTAAATTTTCTTGTTGTTGTTCAAAAGTTATCACTTGTTCAAATGGAAAATATGGGAAATGTTGATGGTGCTACTCTTGATTTCGGTCTTGGACCAGGTGCTATTCATGGTTTCGGTATTATCAATGGCTCCGGTGGAGGTTCTGGTTTTAGTTACGGTTCAGGGCTGGGTCCTGGTTCCGGTTTTGGCATTGGCTCTGGTGGGGGTGCCGGGCTAGGTTCTGGTTCAGGGTTGGGCCCTGGTTCCGGTTCTGGCTCTGCTCCGGTCCCTCCATTTGTTTCAATGGCTAAGCCTGTTATACCGGTTCAGGCTGAAAAATCGGAGAAGTTCAGCGGGGCTGACTTCAAGAGGTGGCAACAAAAGATGTTGTTTTACCTCACGACTTTGAACCAAGCAAGGTACTTAAGGGGAAATGCTCCTTATGTCCCGATTGAGTCAACTGATAGTGATCTGAGGAAGGCATATGATTCCTGGATACATGGTGATTTCCTTTGCAGAAATTACCTACTCAATGGATTGAATGATTCGCTTTACAGCGTATATTCTGAAGTAAAAACTGCCAAAGACCTCTGGGAGGCACTGGACAAGAAGTATAGAACTGAGGACGCTGGACTAAAGAAGTTCGTGGTCGCGAAGTTCTTAGACTTCAAAATGGTAGACTCTAAGTCTGTGACAAGCTAAGTTCAAGAGTTTCAAATTATATTACATGAAATTCATGCTGAGAACATGGCTCTGAGTGAGTCCTTCCAAGTAGCTTCTATCATTGAGAAGTTACCGCCTTCTTGGAAGGATTTCAAGAATTACTTGAAGCACAAACGAAAGGAGATGAGTCTAGAAGACTTGGTTGTCCGACTCAGAATTGAGGAAGACAATCGGGGATCAGACAAGAAGCTCCTTGTGCAGGCAATGGCAAACATTGCTGAAGTTCCGGAGAGTTCTGACCGGAAGAGAAAATTCCAAGGAAAATTCCAAGGAAATTCCCAGAAAAAGAAGGCTGCCGGGAAAGGAAAGTCAAGGGCGGGAGACCGCTGTCACAACTGTGACAAACCTGGTCATTGGGCCAGAGATTGTAGAGAGCCCAAGAAAAACAAGTTTCATGGGCAAGGTTCTGGCCATAACCAGAACAAAGGCAAGAACCGGGTGCAAAATGAAGTGCACCTAGCTGTTGATGATGTCCAGGGTATCAACAAGATGATCGATGACCTGTCGGACAAACAGGTGCCGATCGATCTAACAGATCTTGATCTCACTGCCGTCGTGTTCGAAGCCAACTTGGTGGACAACCCGAGGGAGTGGTTTGTTGATACTGGAGCTACTCGCCATATCTGTTCAGATAGGGCTGCCTTCTCGTCCTATACCCCAACTGAAGGACGAAGACTGTTTATGGGCAACTCAGCCACATCTCCAGTGGTTGGAATGGGGAAAGTTGTGCTGAAGATGACTTCAGGCAAAGAACTGACATTGACTGAAGTTCTGCATGTTCCGGAGATTCGCAAGAATTTGGTATCCGGTTCAGCTTTGGTCAAGAATGGGTTCAAGATAGTCTTCGAGGCTGATAGATTTTCTTTAACAAAGAGAGGATTTTATGTTGGAAAAGGTTACCTTGAGCAGGGCCTTTTCAAGATGAATGTAATGAATGTAATCCGCTCTGTTGTAATTGAAAATGAAAGCAATAAAAGTATTGAGAATTCTGTTTATTTGCTTGAGTATTCTAATTTGTGGCATGTCAGACTAGGACATGTAAATTATAATACTATTCGAAGATTGGTCAACTTGAACTTATTACCAACTTTTAAAGTTGAAAATGAACATAAATGTGGAATTTGTGTTGAGGCAAAACTAGTCAAACAACCGTTTCCTTCAGTGGAAAGAAACACCGCACCACTAGAACTTATTCACAGTGACATCTGTGATTTGAAGTTTGTGCAAAACTAGAGGTGGGAAAAAGTATTTCATTACATTCATAGATGATTGCACAAAGTATTGTTATGTGTATTTACTAAGAAGTAAAGATGAAGCTCTAGGAGCGTTTACACATTACAAAACGGAAGTTGAAAATCAACTTGGAAAAAGGATAAACGCTATCCGTAGTGATAGAGGTGGCGAATACAGAGCACCGTTTGATTAATTTTGCGCAAATTCAGGCATTATACATCAAACAACGGCCCCATATTCACCACAATCAAACGGAATAGCGGAGCGCAAGAATCGTACTCTTAAGGAGATGATGAATGCGTTGCTGATTAATTCAGGTTTACCTGAGAATTTGTGGGGGGAGGCGATCCTCTCCGCCAATTATATCCTTAACAAGATTCCCCACAAAAGTAGGAGTGAGACTTCGTACGAACTTTGGAAAGGTCAAAAGCCTTCTTACAAGTACCTCAAAGTGTGGGGGTGTTTGGCTAAGGTAGAAATACCCAAATCCAAACAAGTTAAGATAGAGCCTAAAACTATTGATTGCATATTCATAGGTTATGCACTTAATAGTAGCGCCTATCGATTTTTGGTACATAAATCAGAAATATCTGAGATTCATGAAGGTACTATCATGGAATCTAGAAATGCTTCATTTTTCGAGGATATATTTCCAAGTAAGGAAAGAAATGAACAAGTTCCTCTCAAAAGAACATTTGATGAGTCTACGAGTAGTTCTAATCCCGGGGATGAAGAACCACGTCGTAGCAAAAGGGCAAGAGTTCCAAAATCATTTGGTCCCGATTATGTATCTTATACATTAGAAGGGGAGCCAAGGACGATTAAGGAAGCTATGTCCAGTCCAGATGCTCAACTCTGGAAAGAGGCTATCAATAGTGAAATCGAGTCTATTTTGCACAACCATACCTGGGAGTTGGTTGATCTTCCAAAGGAAGTAAGCCTTTAGGCTGTAAATGATTCTGAAAAGAAAGTATAAGGCTGATGGAACTATTGATAAGTATAAGGCCCGTTTGGTAGTCAAAGGATACCGACAAACAGAAGGTCTTGATTTCTTCGATACTTATTCTCCAGTAACGAGAATAACATCCATAAGATTATTCATCGCTATTGCTGCGCTGCATAACCTTGAGATACATCAAATGGATGTTAAGACTGCGTTTCTGAACGGAGAATTAGAAGAAGAAATATACATGGAACAACCCGAGGGGTATGTTGCTCCTGGAAAGGAGAAGAAAGTGTGTAAACTTGTAAAGTCGCTATACGGACTTAAACAAGCACCAAAGCAGTGGCATGAAAAATTTGATAGCACAATGTTATCAAATGGTTTCAAGATCAACGAGTGTGATAAGTGCGTGTATGTTAGACAAACACATAACGCATACGTCATAGTGTATCTATATGTAGATGACATGTTGATAATGGGTAGTAATCATGAAATTATCATGAATACTAAAGGAATGTTAAAGAAGAACTTTGACATGAAGGATATGGGACTTGCAGACGTCATCTTAGGGATTAAAATCCTGAGGACTTCTGAAGGACTAGTCTTATCACAATCTCATTACGTTGAGACGGTTTTGGAAAAGTTCCTTCCGAGTGATAGTGCACCAGTTAAGACGCCAGTGGACTTGAGCGTTCATTTACGCAAGAACCATGGCGAACCCGTATCACAGTTAGAATATGCTAGGGTCATTGGGAGTCTGATGTATATCATGAACTGTACTCGCCCTGATCTAGCTTATTCTATGAGCAAGTTGAGTAGGTTCACAAGTAATCCAAGTGAAGAGCATTGGAATGCTTTAACTAGAGTTCTTAAGTATTTAAAGTATACTAAAGAATATGGATTACACTACTCAAGATATCCAGCTGTAATAGAGGGATACAGCGATGCTAATTGGATATCAGACACGAACGACTCTAAGTCCACAAGTGGATATGTATTTACCGTTGGTGGAGGAGCAGTGTCATGGAAATCTTCTAAGCAAACTTGCATAGCCCGTTCCACGATGAAATCAGAATTCATAGCTTTAGATAAAGCTGGTGAAGAAGCTGAGTGGCTAAGAAATTTCTTAGAAGATGTTCCCTGTTGGGAAAAACCTGTGCCTCCGATTTTGATTCATTGCGACTGTATGTCGGCAATTGGGAGGGCTCAGAGTAGTATGTATAATGGTAAGTCTAGACATATTCGTCGTAGGCATAATACCATTAAGCAGTTGATCTCTAACGGGATTATTTCCATTGATTATGTGAAATCAAAGGAGAATATTGCAGATCCTTTGACGAAAGGATTGCCTAGAGTTCAAATATACTGCCTATCAAGAGGAATGGGATTAAAGTCTACAATTTAAGAATAGACACAGCGGAAACCCAACCATGTTGACTGGAGATCCCAAGATCATGGTTCAATGGGAAAACTAAGTTGTGAACATTCATTGAGGCACTTAAGAGTTAATTAATAAACTCTAAACCCATTGCCTATGATAAAGAAGTGCAACCTGCAAGTTGTAGCAAAAGGTTAAGCCGGGCTTTTAATGATTCCTATACTGTCTAAATGAAGTGGAGTATGGCAGGATACTCTTAATTAGGAAGTCACCTATGTAAGTGTGAGGTGTAGGCCGCCTCAACATTGAGTAAAATGTAAACACTTCTGAAACCAAGAGGGGGTGCCACGTCCAAAATGGACCCAACCGTGAGAACTGAAAAACTGCTGAAAGTTTATTATGTGAATATTGTTGTCTAGATTTACACGAACGGCTGACCAATTCAAGACATCACGTTCATTGGAGAGCCTAGTAAATCCGATGATATTTCACTAGGAAAGGTTCAAAGCCAAAAGCTACCTCTTTTGATGTGATAAACTTTCAATCGAAATCTCAAGAGCATGCATTGCATTAATTTCATTCGTGTGGGGGATTGTTGGATAAAATGGTACAAATTGTGGTTGAGTACGAAATTCGAACGCCGTTAGTATCCGGGATACTTAAGATTATTGGATAATCTTAATCTACGTTCCGAGTAGATGAGTTTAGCATTTCGAATTTCTCTAATCGGAACGAATGAGAAATTAAGTGCTAAATTGAAGGGTTTGAATTGTGTATCTCATATTTTGATATAATTTTATTTAATATGTCATGCATATATCATGAATGACACAACACATTTTAATGGAAAATATGTCATGAATACATCATGAATGACATATGAGCACTTCAAGGTGGTGGAGCATCTTGGATGGCTAAGATTTGATCTTAGAAATGGATGGTGTGGATTGATTCTTATGGAAATGGATTTTGCCTATAAATAGCAACCATTCCAACCATTTTAAAACACACCAACTCAAAACACAACATATTTCTCTCTAAGTGTTCTTGAGTTTTATAAAACCATCTTCATCTTTTTCTTGAGATTTCAACAGGAAATTAAGTTCGTAGTTTTCTGAAATTGAAGTGGTTTAATTTTCAGAAAAAGAATATCGTTGTATCTTGGGACACTTGTTGCAAGAACTCGTACCACCAAGGCGGGGCAATTTAGTGTTAAGGATAGAGAGTTCTCTCTCGCCTCGATATAATCTTTCTTTGTTATTATCAATTTGATACGTTTGTGAAGTTTTGAAACAACAGTGTTTGAATACCGAATTTACTTAGGCATTTCCCCCAAACAAATACAATTATGCCACATCAAGAGTGGTCAAAGTCAATTATGATGTGAAATTATTCATGACGTGTACGATTCATAAAAGAATTTTCTTGAGTTGGAGTGGAGTGAGAGTCGCTATACATTATGAATTAGAATTGACTTGTAATCAAGATTGAGAAGCAATCATTTAAGCTGAGACTCTTTCAACACTCGTGAGAGACAATAAGTTGGCTCTCATTGGTCATCCAAGCTATAGAGGCTAAGCTTTGATGGGAAAAGATTCTTTAATAGTGTTTAGTTTATTTATTACATTTTTGCATAGGCATCTTCATTATGCTTCATATCTTATTTGAAGTTTATCGACTCTGGGATGGTTAAATGTAGGGATGTTCATCGGTCGATTTTTTAATAAAATCGAATCGAAATTTTGGTTTTTCGAAATTTCTGACCGAAAATCGAACTGAACAGTGTCGGCTCGATTCGGTTAAAATAGAAACATATATATTTTTTTTTTTACTTTTGTTTGGCTATTGTTGTTCACTTTTTCTTTGGAATGCATACATTTATATATTTATAATTATGTTTAACACGTCCAACTAAAATTGACATAATGAAATTTACAAGTGAACCGGTTCGGTTTGATTTTTCAGTATAAATAAATAAATAAATTAGATATAAATAAATAATTGAAATTTAATTATGACTAATTTTAATTCATTTTCTTTATTTTCCTATAAATTGTTACTAGGAAACACATTTTTTTATAATTTTTTTTATCTATATTATACTATATAAAAAAACAAAAAAAATAAAATAATTTTTTTTTTCTGTTTTTCGGTTAACTGACCGAACCGAACCTCCAAACCGAAAACCAAAATTTGCAAAAAAAAAAAATCGAAAACCGAACCTCGATTTTCGGTCCGAACCGAAATTTCGGTTCTCGATCGGTTCGATTGATTCGTGAACACCCCTAGTTAAACGTACTAACTTCATTTTGATTAGGATAGTTCTATAATAAATTGAGAATAACAAAGTTGATCTACTCATAATTATTGGTAAAGAAAATTACACTAACAACTACTGCTATAATATCTAATTACACAAACTTATCCTCTTATAATAGAAATTACAAATACTAACCTACTATAATTGAAAATTATATTTACCCCCAAAATCAGTTTATTGATGATGTCATCATGTGAACTTTCAAAAATGTCATTTCCCCTGTCCAAATGTCATTTAGAACAACAACCCCCTCTTATTTTTGAAATTACAAAAATCTTCCCTGTTATAATGTACTTCTTATAATCACCCCCTATGTATTAAAACAAATCTTACAATTAGCCCCTGTAGGGGGTGTTGGTAATTTCAAAGGCAAGAGGGTTTTTTTGGTAATTACACATTATAAGAGGGGTATGGCCGTAACAAAAATATTATTCCAACTTTTTTTATTTTTTTAATAATTTAAGTGAAGGGCAAAAATATCATTTCGTATTGTTTGACCATTGACCGATGGTTTACCGGGGAAGTAAATGTAATTTTCAGTTATAGTGGGTTAGATATTTGTAATTTCAATTATAAGAGGGTAAATTTTTGAAATTATCTATTATAACAGTAGGTGTATGTATAATTTTCCCTTATTGATATTGTCAATATTGGGTGATAAAAACCACCAATGTCTTTTAATCTAATGATTGAAAAGTGAACAGATTCACTTGCATGTGATCCACTATAAAATGACGTATGGCATCCACAAGCTTTAGCTACGAATATACTCCTCCATGTATAGTGACGGATGATGTCCCAAAGATGCGCCAAGAAAAGAAGAGTCTCGAAAGTACCTAGCCTTGAGGATCCGAGTAAGTAGACAATTAGGTTCTTGAATTAGGCGTCACCTCTGTTTGTCAAGTATCGCCATTAAATGATTTGAGTCCTCGTACTCTTACACATCTTATCCCATGCGAATCAATGGATTTTCTTGGTCTTCTGGTTATTCCACCAAAATGAAGTCATAGCCGATTCCAACTCATTAATGAGATAGTCCAGTAACTGAAAGCAACTCGTTGCATAAGTGGGTATCGACTACATGACTGACTTAGATGTACCTTAGCCTTCTCCCTCGTTTGTGAAGAGAAGATGAGATACACTGGGCGGCTATGAGACTTTAATACACCTTTTACGTTCCCCCGATGCTCCACGCACTGTATAAGACAACTTAAAATCTCGGCACAGGGAAGGAATAAATATGACGACAAAGGGTTTCCTTGACGGATGCCCTTTTTCAAGGAAACCGTTTGTGGTTAAATATAGCCAAATTGAGTATCACTATGTAAGAAAGAGTATGTAACGTATCAAATTAAACCAAATTACATGGGCATCCTAAGAAATTGTAATTATATTGATAAACAATTTTCACTCCTTGTAGATTTAAATTAGAAAGCAAACTAGAGGGATTTTCATTTAAAAAAAAACAGATCTAACCAAAGCATTATTAAATCAATGACCGTCCTATCTAAACCAAACATGACAAGGACTCGTTCAAGAAAATTTCATTCTACTAGGTCATAATAAGCCTTGCTTGTGTCTCATTCCAATGCCACGTGACCCTCTTTACCCAAGTTTTGTTCTTAACAAAAGTCCACAAACCGCCTAATTGACAACAACAAGTAAAATATCTTTGTGCTTTAGGGCCCCACAGTAACAATAGAGAATGCGCTAAACTATTAGCAGGAGTAGAACCTCGTAAGAAACAAAATGTTATCAAAGACTGATCGTCCAAGGACAAAAGCTGATTGGGTTTCTGATATCAATTGAGAAAGAGAAGGCTTAAGATAGCAATTGTGAAAAATCGTTTTTTACTGAAATTTAATTCCATTAATTCATGTATAATCAACTTTCCAATAGCATAGCCAAACTCGGCCTCAAACAATACACAAATTATTTGATTTATACATAATTATTTTGCCATAAAACTATAAATAGCCATTAGTTCAAAGCAACAATTCATATTCTAACCTACAAATGATTGGCGTGAGTGGTTCGACACTCTCACCCCTTAAGCAAAGATCGAGTGTTTGATCCCTTGTGAATAGAGTCCTGCTTGCTGAAGCACTTTACCCCTTTGTGTGCCGACCTAGTGCGAATAGAATTGTCCTGATCCAATGTGGTTTAAGGATACTTGTGATCTAGAAAAGAAAAAAAAAAAACAATTCATGTTCTATCCCATATGTACATTCATGATAAAATCAAAAACCAATCCATAGCCACATTGTCAAAACTTAGTATTTCACATTGGCCACTAAATCACCACAAACACGAGCATAACTTGGCTGATACTGATAGAATAAAACAATCAAGCATCTCATAAAACAAACATGATTAATAATGTCATAAATCTAAACTAAACCAAAACAAAGAGGTACAACAATCATAAAATTGAAATTCTCAATAGATTGAGATACTTTCAGGCTTATTTCTAATGAAGACCATCACAACTCACCTATTCTCCCTGCTCTATCAAGTCAAGTGGCAGAAAATTCTTTTGGCCATTGAGTTTCTCATCATCCCATGAAAAACGGGTGCGAACTTCGAAAGGAAATACTTCGTATTCCCAACTCCGTTGTCTATCTCCTAGTTTACGCACCAGCGCCACAGCTAAAGGGTTACAGTCAACCAACTCGATCAATTCAACTGAAAAAATCTTTCCTAAGCAATCGGGAAACTCTTCCAATTTGTAGCAGTGCCCAATACTGAGGTGCCTAAGTTGCATGAAGGAGGAAACATAAGATCTCCAATGCACCAAATCCATGTCCTCCAATAGCAGAAACTTGAGACCACATAATACATCCTTTACGTCCCACATTGGGCCCTGAAAGGCATGGCATCGAAGTTTGAGCACTTCTAGATATGCCAAAGCAGAAATATTATTCAAGTCTTCCCATCGAAACCCACACACACTCAAAGTTAACTTTTTAAAACGAAGGTGGTAATTTGACTTGGGACCAGACAGGGCAATTACCTGAGACTCGAAACGAGGATTGACGACCACGCATTTTAGTGATTTGAGTTTCTTGAGCTGGACAAGATGATTGAAAGGACGAAAGGGTTCAACTGCATCATGATGCATTAGTACAATCCGAATTCCCAATTTCTTTAAATTTGGGATTCCTCTAAAAACTTCCTTTGTGCAGCTATAAGAACTGACGTCCGAAAGTGTTAAAAGATTTGGTAGGACAGCGCCACTGGGATCTGGTAGGTCACTTCCCATGAATTGGAGGTGTCTCAGTTCTTTCATATTCCAAATCTCCACCGGCAGATATGAAGGAGCTCCGGAGAATTTTACACTCTGATGGAGCCGGACAATAAGGTATTGCAAATTCCTGAGATTAGACAAACCATCCGGGAGCTTTCCTCCATTATAAGTCGCAGCGAGGTACCTCAAGCTAAAGAGTAAGAATATTTCAGTTGGGAAATTGTAGAAACGTACTGTGAGCACATCGAGTACCCTGAGCAGTTTGAAACCCAAACAAACCCGCATTGGATATGCATAGTGTGGACCAAAACAAAGAAGAGAATGTAGACTTGAAATTGAACTCATTGAGTCATAAACATTCTTGATGCCAAAAAGTACATTCTTGCTGAGCTCAGAAGTATGCAGTCAGTATATCTATTTATGACATGTAAAAACTCGTGTTTCTCACCTAAAGTGGAACACAGATGCCACATGGCGTTATGTATAGTAAGTTCCTTAATTCCAAAAGTGGAGCTCTGCTTGCTAACCAAAATGAGACTTTCGTCAACAAGCTCCTTCAGATAGTGCTCGGCTGCTTTCTCTAAGGTTTTGGATGGTGTCGGTTCAAGAAATCCCACAGCAACCCATAACTTAATGAGTTTTGAGGCAGGGATCTCATATCTTTGTGGGAAAACTGCCATATAAAGAAAACATGATTTTAAGTGTTGAGGTAAACGCTTGTAACATGAAGATAGTTGCTTTACCATCACTGCAACATCTTCCGTGTCAGCAAATACTGAAAATCCACCATCTGCTATATAGTTCCAATACTCTGGTGTCTTCTCGGCTTTGGCAAGGTGGCGACCGGTGTTGATAATTGCTAGAGGAAGCCCTTGGCAATTTCGGGCAATCTTTTTTCCTACTTTCCCGAGAACAGAAGGGCATGTCAATTCAGCAAACACCTCCCCACGAAGCAGGTTCCAGCTATCATATTCATCCAGGAAATGCATCCTATGAGGTTTAGGGAACCATGGGTGCTCCTCTTTTACGCTTTGAGCTACGGTTTGTATTCTAGTGGTTACTATTATCCGACTCCTAGTTATGTCACGTGGAAATAATCTTATGAGGTCGTTCCAGGTCACAATGTCACACACATCATCCACACAACAAGAAACCTCTTACCCTGTAAATTTGATGTGACAAGCTCTGCTAGTTGGTCATCGTTGCTCTTTTTACGCGTTTCATCATCGAGCACTATCATGGAATCTAAAAGGTTCAGTAATATATCCCGTATACAAATTTCTTGAGATGCTATTGTCCAGGTACGAGTATGAAAGTGTTGCACGGTGAGTGGATCATCATAACATGAAGCAAGAAGAGTCTTACCGATGCCACTCATCCCAATGATTGGGAGAGCCATGAGTAAACCAGTACGTTCTTCGATCAGGCTGTTCTTTAGCTCCTTCAAGTCCTCGTCGAATCCCACTATCTTCTTCCTGAAAATAGGAGCAGGTCCTAATGAACCAACATAAGCAGGAGATATGCTGCTTATTGGCGGCTCAACTCTGCCATGCTTCACGTCGTCTATGAACTTCTCCATCCTTCCTGCAATGGGCTCTATTTCTTGTATCACTTTCAGCAGGTCCTGGGAGAACAGCGACGTGTAACTCCCGTCCCCCGGGCTTTCAGATTCTGAATACTGGAAATCTCTTAACATGTGGGATTCAACAATATCTTCGGCTCGCCATACTGCATCTCTGATTTCTTTTTTCGAAGACTTCCTGATCTTGCTCTTTCTATATTCGGGAGAGTCATTTTTGATAAGGCTTGAAAGGAACAGAGCTTATCATAGAGAAATTTAGTGTTGTAAACGACCCAAGTCGAGCATGTAAAAACTTAAATGAACACTCAAATGCAAGCTCGAGCTCTGTTCATGAATAAAATCAAGCTCGTGAAGCTAGACTTGAGCTTAAAACATCTCGAGCTCGAGCTGAGGTTTAATCCAACAGGCTCGACTCACCTTACACCCCTACCCCAATTTCTCACTTCTAGCTAACAAGAGTTGTTGGATTCTCTAGTGAATTTTGTTGTCTGAGCTGTAATTATAGGATTCAGTCCCCATCATCTCTAAACAAAAACTTGCTCAATATTCAAATAGAATAAAATTGAGCAATGTCAGTGCATTAAGGTTAGATGGATTTAAATATAACATGTGAGATATATGCACATACAAAGTGCTCACCAAGTTAGACGGGTAATTCTATGATGGACCGGGAGCATTGCTCTCGGTCCATTTTTCACCACATAAACACTTGGGTGAGGTGATTTACACAGGGGTAGGTGGGTGTAACAACTACCCCACTCATTGTGAATGTTTGGTGTCAAATGGATCGAGAGCAATACTCCTAGTCCACCTTGAAATTTTTCGAGCTAGACGATGGCAATGAAGTGGTTTGGTGAGTGTGACGGTGGCGGCTGAGGCCACGACGGAGGTATATTGGTGGTGCTGATCCATGGGGCTTTGAGAGTTGAGACTGACTCAGATTGTTGTAACTTGCTACTTTTAGTTGCAGGGAAAATTGCAATGTTGGATACGCTACGTCAATTTTGGGACAATATCTTTTCCAATTACAATTCAATCCGTCATTTTTTAATTTTGTGGCAATATTAATTCTCAATGTGTTAATTTTGATTTTTTGGCACCAAAAAATTCTAAAAATTAGGAATTTTGCATATAATTTGGAGATTTTCAAATTTTGAGGGGAAATTGAGGAATTTTTTGGAATTTTATTGTTTTTTGGAGGGTGGCTTTTGTTAATATTATATTTATATATATATATACACACAGCTCACACTCAAAATAACAATATTCAAATAAAAATTTACAATTACTAATATTTAAAATTAGATTTTTTATTTTTATTTTGCATGCTTATTTATCTTTTTTGATTAATTAATATTCATATTTTCAAAAGTATCATAAAATAATTAAAAAAATAACATTATTAAATATCAATGATTGTATATAATAGTATACAGTATTTAATAATATCAATTTATATTAGTTTATGATAGTTTAGCACTTAATGAAGCTGTAGTGCCAAGTGTATTTAATAATATTAATTTATATTAGTTTATGATACTTTAAAAATGTAAGTATTAATGAATAAGAAAAAATAGATACAAATTAAAGTATGAAAAATAAAAATAAATTATCATTAGACATTATAAATTTGTTTATTAATCATTTTGTATGTATGTGTGTATATGTATATCAGATTTGTGATAGCAAGTTTATTTTACATTGTAAATCTCAAATTAACGCACAATAAATATTTCCTCCTTAACCACTAACAACCCCTCCCCGGTCCACTTTCCCTTAAAAAATGCTAAATCCTCAATTTCCTCCCCCAATTTTTCTTTCAAAAATAAAAAATTCTTAAATTGAATGCAAAATCTCCAATTCACAAATATTTAGACAAGGATGACCAAATTTGCCACTATGAGGATTGGAATTGCCACAAAATTATAAGATAAAGGACTTAATTGCAAGTTGGCAAAGAAACTGGACTGCTTTTGCCACCCCGTATTATACATAACCAAAATTGTAATTTTCCAGTTAGCTGCATATTTCTTTTTTCCTTTTGTTTCTTCTCTTTTTGCAGTGTAATTCTTGATCTTAAATTTATTAACCGAGCTACACTAAAGTAGAGTGAAAAACTAGAGAAATAATATATATAATTTTATTTTTATTGCTCGAAGTCACGAGACTAATCCACTTAGGTACCGTGAGTTGTGATTACGGGAGAGAACATACAAGACAAGACTAATTTTCCAGGTAAGGGTCGGCATCGACTCGAGTCGACTCGGCCTCATGAGCCAACTCGAGCTCGAGGTTTTTCGATTTCAAGCTAAACCTAACGATTCGAACTTTTGTTACAAGTCGAGCTCGAACCAATTATACTTGTTTGGAGGGTTGCGAGCTTATATAAAACATTAATATTTTATTTAATTATTATATAAATTTTTATATTTTATAATACTTTTTTATATAAATTAGTGATATATCAATATTGATCAGGACTATATTGAATAATAAATATAGATTGATACAAAATTAATAATTTATATACTAATACAAAAATTCAAAAGATCTTTTTTTTTTTTTTTTTAGCTCGACTCAGCCTCGAGCTTGAACAAACTCAAGCTCATTTATACAAACTCGTTGAGTTTAAGCTCGCACTCAAACTCAAACTCGAACCGAACAATTTAATCAAACTCGACTCGAACTCGATTCATGTGCACTCCGACCTCCAAAGGTATTACGAGCCGCAATTATGAATAGATTTTTCACAATTTTACCACCTTAGAGCTTCACCTATTTGGTTCTCCTAATACCTTTGACATAACCTTCTAGAGCACTAATCTAGTTAGAAAACGATTCAAGCCACAAGTGGATGATAATTGTTATGTGGTAGTTGAATGCGATCAAATCATATATGTGATAAAAACATTAAGCATCATAGTTTATGATATTTGGATGAAAGTTAAACAATTTCCTTCGGAATGTTGAGGGGTCTTTGTCGCAGTACTTGTTATGAGATTGGAAGCAAACATGAGTTCATGACTACAAAAATATCCAAGAGGAATATGCCTTGAACCTATGTATATGTACTTAATAATTGAAAAAATCTTGATGATCATGTTATTATCCAATCAAATGAAACAATGCTTAAATTCTTAATCTTTTCCCAAAAAAAAAAAGAAAAAAGAAAGAAAGCTTAAATTCTTAGACAAACCTATCAAATATGTTTATTTTATTAAATATACAAATCCAAGTCTCATTCAATTTAACACCGAACTCATTTTAAATCACCGATGGTTTGTTCAAAACGTCATTTTTTCTGCTCATTAGATTTTTACACAAGTCATAAAGTCGATATTTCTCAAATTTGCAGCTAAGAGACTTTGAAATTTCAATTTTCACAATAAGTTTCTGTCTACTGGCGAAAATATAAAAGACCTTGAATTTTACTCTCACCGACAACTCGTGAGTCTTTCTCTATTATAATGTTGTCGTAAATTAGAACATAATGTTGTCGTAAATTAGAACCAACTGTTATATGTTGATCGATAATTCACATTAATAATATAATTTGTACGCGTAATCGATAAACCGTTTTAATAGTAATTATACTTCATCAAGTTTTTTCATACATAATTTACTAAATTTTGTTACTCATTGTTAAATCAACCTATAGTTTCCCCAATCAAATTAAATTAATATAAAAGAAAGGGATGGTTGTCAATTTAATAAGGATTTGAGAATTCTTTACTTGTACTCTTTGGCCATTGACCACTAAACCCCCCAACCACTCCCCGAATTCTGAATCAATGTTTTTAAACTCGGACCGGTAATGGACCGGGGTAAAAACGGTGTCTTTGATCAAATTCATGAACTCAAAAAATCTTCAAAATTCTTGATCAAAACAATTCATTTACTATGATCACACTAAAGTTAATCCCCTCTCTCTTCTTTCTCTCTCATCTCCTCATCCAATCCTCCTCCTCTTCACAAGTTTCCATTTCCGTCACCCCAAGATCCATACCCAAATCCGGCGACCCGATAACCATCAAATGGTCCGGAATCGACCCGCCGTCGCACCTCGATTGGCTCGGCATCTACTCCCCTTCAAACTCCTCTCACAAAGACTTCATCGGTTACATCTTCCTCTCATCATCGCCCGAATGGCGATCCGGGTCGGGTTCAATCACAATCCCGTTAATCAACCTACGATCCGATTACCAATTCCGCATCTTCCACTGGGTCGAATCCGAAATCAACCCGAAAAAGCAGGACCATGATCATAACCCCTTACCCGGGACTAAACACTTGTTAGCAGAGTCGGAATCAATTCGGTTCGAACCGGGTCGGGGACCCGAGCAGGTGCATTTGGCCTTAACGGGCCGGGTTGGCGAGATGCGGGTCATGTTCGTGACCCATGATGGGAAAGAGAGTTTTGTGAAATACGGGTCGGGTAAGAGTAAAATGGGTCGGGTTGAGGGTACCCGGGTTTCGAGGTACGATAGGGAGGATATGTGTGATTCGCCTGCGAACGAGAGCGTTGGATGGAGGGATCCCGGGTTTATACATGATGGTGTGATGGTTGGTTTGGATGAAGGGAAGAAATACTATTATCAGGTAGTTATAATATAGTTAATTTGATTGTTCTAAGCTTGTTTTTAGAATTCTTTGATAATGCATTTAAATTGTTAGTGAACATGTTATGTTTGAGTTTGTGCATTGTTTTGTTGAGAGATATTTTTCTTTCAAATTATACCTCTTGAACTATTGATATTCTGTTTCGTTTTCTTTTGTTAAACGCTTGGGTAATTCTGTTGCGCATTGTTTAGCTAAGGCTGCGGTGGATAATCAAGACTTCCGTTTTCAGTTGTGAACTCTCTTGTGTTGGATCTACCAGTTTGACTGTTTAATATAGTGTCTACCGTTTTATCCTTAAAAATGGAACTATTGATATATTTCTCTCGAATTCCTGCTGATTTCGAGAAATATTTAGCTTCCTTAGAAAGATGAGGATAGATTGATTTTTTGCTTCATTCATTATATAAAAGCAGTCATGGAATATTTTTCTCGTGGATCACTTTACGTCTAAAATTATACTTCTCCAGAGTTCGTATCGATCTTTTTTATGGTTTGAAAGTGTGGAATTTTTATTATACGATACTCTGTTGTGTTGATTCGTTTTTCAGAAAGTTGAGGATGGACTGATTTTTCGCTTCACCCCTAAAGTTGAAAATAAAAGCAGTCCTCATAATTTTCCTCGTAGATCATGCTTTATGTCTTATAGTATACTTCTCCACGAGTTTGTATCGATCTTTTTTAAGTGTGAAATTTTTTACATACGTGCTCTAGTGTGTTGATTTATTCTGTATGTGGTTTCTTCTCCATTTGAGTTATGAGTCTAATAACATTTTACATGGCAGGTTGGTAGTGATTCTGGGGGTTGGAGCAGCATATACAGCTTTGTTTCACCAATTAAGGACTCGAGTGAAACAATTGCTTTCTTATTTGGAGACATGGGGACTTGGACGCCATACTCAACGTTCGTTCGCGTACAAAAAGAAAGCATCTCCACTATTAAGTGGATAAGCAGAGATATCGAAGCTTATGGCAATAAACCTGCAATGATCTCACATATTGGAGACATAAGCTATGCCAGAGGCTATTCTTGGTTGTGGGATAATTTTTTTAACCAGATCGAACCCGTTGCATCCAAAGTCCCATACCATGTATGCATCGGTAATCATGAATACGATTGGCCGTTACAGCCATGGAGACCCGAATGGTCATACCCAAGTTATAACAAAGACGGGGGCGGCGAATGTGGGGTTCCCTATAGTCTTAGATTCCACATGCCTGGAAATTCCTCAGAGCCCACTGGGACAAGGGCTCCTGCAACGAGAAATCTTTACTACTCCTTCGATATGGGTGTAGTTCATTTCGTTTATTTTTCTACAGAAACCGACTTTCTTTCTGGCAGTAAACAATATGAATTTTTGAAAAACGACTTGGAATCTGTAGATAGAAAGAAAACGCCTTTTGTGATTGTCCAAGGGCATAGGCCAATGTACACAACCAGCTATGAAACTAGAGATGCCCCTTTAAGACAGAGATTGCTAGAGAATTTGGAACCTCTTTTGGTGAAGAACAAGGTGACGGTGGCGTTGTGGGGCCACGTACATAGATACGAGCGTTTTTGTCCCCTAAATAACTTCACTTGTGGACAGGCGTTCCCCGTGCATATGGTGATTGGAATGGCGGGGCAAGATTGGCAGCCCATTTGGCAACCGCGACCCAACCATTTATCGGACCCCATTTTCCCACAACCCGTTCGATCGTTGTACCGTGGTGGTGTATTTGGGTATGTTAGACTTGTTGCCAATAAGGACAAACTAACACTATCCTATGTGGGAAACCATGATGGGGAGGTGCATGATGTGGTGGAGATCATGGCTTCGGGTCAAGTCTTTAACGGTCATGATGCTATTGCTGAGGGTAATGCGGTAAGGGGCAGTTTGGGAATTTCTACATTTTCTTGGTACGTTAAAGTAGCTAGTATACTTGTGCTTGGAGCTTTTCTTGGGTATGTTCTAGGTTTCGTTTCACGATCACGAAGAGATGCCGCTGCGGTGACAAGCTGGACTCCTGTGAAGAGCGACGATGTGTGAAAATATTTGAGAACTATGAGAATTTTTACTGTTTGCAAATTCGTTTAGACGTGTATATTCTTAAGAATTATAAGAACTGTTCAGGTTTGAAAATCTGTTTTTTAGACGGACGGGGTTTGTTCTTTGAACTTTGAAGCATCTGTGCGGAATTGTTCGACCTGGCTTAGATGCAGTGTAAAATATGGCCAAAGTACTCTAAATTTACCTTCTTATCCTGATGGTATTTGTTGATCATAGTTGTACTGCATTTGTATTATGGATTATGTGGAGAAGTTAATTGTTTTGTGGGAAGCAATGAGAAAGAGAATGAGTAATGCTACATTTTCAGAGATTGTTTTATTACAGATACAAAACTCAACAACTTGGCTTAAATCATTTTCTATCTTCTTTTTTCGAATAGACGAACAAAAATTTCCTAGGATGAAAACTTTTCTGTGTGCTATGCTTAGCTACCATTTTATTTTAACAGACTAAAAGGATGAAAATTTAAAAGAAACAAATGTATATAAGCTATTTGCCTTTCTATACTTCTTCACTAACCAGTTATTAACTTCTTCACTAACCAACCAAACGACGGGCACGTTGATTGGCACCTTTCACTCGAGAATTTATTTCCTCCATATCGTCTTGAAGATGATCGAGGGCCTTGTTTTGCCTGTATATAGCAATTGCGAAAAATCAATTAGTATACATTTAGAAATGTTACTGACGTAAACATAATCTGAGAGATGAATAACCTGTTGAGTTCAGATCCCATGCCAACGGCCATGCCTTTCAAGTCTCCCAATATATTACTAAGGTCCGAAAGAGCATCGTCTTGTTTTTCCTTCTCATACTAATAATATATCAATGCCAAAAGAAAAAAGGTCAAAAAGATGGGTATACCGAAATTTCATGCTACCCACTTGGTTACTGTTCAAGTAGCATAGTCAACCGTTGCATAAAATGTAATCTAATGGTTCACAATCCTAATATGTACCTCAACTGTCTGCAGGGCATTTGTTGGTTCTGGAGGAGGTGTACGAGAGCCCCGTGCACCTTTGGTTGCTAAACCTAACTTTTCTCTTTGCTCAGGTGTACTCTTCTTTCCTGTGTCGTTATCATCTGTCGAAGGGACAAATTGCAGAAAACAACAACTTTAGAGGCTTTTTGAACTTATTCTCTACTCCTGAGTTTCAATTACTAATGCATTAATGACCACATAGACAATTAACAATCTTTTATTGCAACTCCTATTGCAAGGTATTGGGTAAATGACGCGTGTCCAGTAAGAAGCCCCATAATTACTAATTTAAACACAGCAAGACATGTGATTCACTCAAGACCTCGCAATACGAGTTGTAATAAAAAAAAAAAATCATCTGAATTAACACTGGGAGGAAAGATGTAGAAACCTTTTGAAGTTCTAGGCCCAGTTATGTTCTTTGTCTTCTTTGGCATCCAAGGCATCGAAAACATGCCCCCGAGACCACTCAACAATTTCTCACCCTAAAACAACGAATTACGTTCATCACCACTTAAGAAATTATGTCGAACTACTTAAAACAATTCAAAATGCAAAACACCGAGTCTATTTGTAATATATATAGAATACATTAAACATTAATAACAAGTAAATAATATATACATTGTCCAGAACCTAAATAATTTTCTAATATACTTTCCAAGGGAAATATGAAAGGTGAACCTAAAAAGAATTTAAATGAATATAATCGTCAACAACATGATGGTTTTATCACAAAGTAATTCCACAAATAAATTGAATACAAGAAATCAACAAGAAAGTGAAATGTACCTTGCTCAAATCACGGTCCATATTAGAGGCCGTGACATGAGTCCGGTGAATTTGCTCACCCTGCTGATGCAAGGTGTCAAGGGTCCTAGTAGCATCCCCTCTGATATCCTCTGCAATCTTCAGACAATTGTTCACTGATTTTGTGGTCTCCTTAGACTCGTTCACAGCGTAGCTCTCCAATTCTTGAATGGACATTTGATCAAAGTTCTTCTTCTGCTTGTTCCTCGTGGACGTTGAGGATGAAGTAGATGACCCTACTCCAAAAAAGTCCTCGGGGTCATCTGGTGTAATGAGTGTTGGTTCAGAAGAAGTTCTTCTTGCAGGTGTATTAGTGTTCCTCTTAGTGGCTGATTCAGCGGGTGATTTCTTGAAGCCAAACATTTTTTTGGGTGACTTGGTTTCTTGATTTGAATTACAAAAGTATAACAAATTGCCTTCTCAAACGCTTGGGCAGAAATTCAAAACTTCGCCCTGAGAAAGCAGATCATATTCATGAGGACATAATTATGTTATGTGTTAGTGAAATTTGAGAAACAATCTTGCGATAGAATCCGAGTGATCTAGAGCATGATGAATTCTAGAATTTGAAAAAAAAAAAAAAAAAACTTGGAACTTTTTAGGTTCTGAAACAAAAAATATATTGTCTAATCATAACAGGATTTGGAAATTCCAGCTGACATACTCAATAAATGAAGAAAAAAGAGACTTCCATAAATGATTTTCATGAATGACTTTGGCTTATTTGGTATTGAAAATTTGAAGTATAAACCAGATACGAATACAAAATTGAAAAGTAAGAAATGGAGATCAAACGGAAGAAACAAATGCACAAATATTTCGGAGAAACATATCTTCCCCAATTTCAAACCTATAAGCACTACACATGCTCATGTAATTGAACAATACACACCTAATTAATGCATTGCTCGTGCTATTAACAACGAAATCGAGAAGAACCGAGCAAAATTAAATAAATAACATAAGCATGCATGAAACGAAATGAAATCAACATAGAAAACAAGCGGAGTTCATCGAACTTAAAACACGAAAACGGATTAAAACGATGCACACCTAATTAATCAATCGCTTGTGCAATTAACAACGAAATCGATAAGAACCTAGCAAAACAAAATAAATAACTAAGCATGCATGAAACAGAAAACGAAATCAACTAAGAAAACAAGCGGAGTTCATCGAAATTAAAACACGAAGACAGATTAAAACAATGCACACCTAATTAATCAATCACTTCTGCAATTAACAACGAAATCGAGAAGAACTGAGCAAAATTAAAAAAATAAATAACACAATCATGCATGAAACGAAACGAAATCAACAAAGAAAACATGCGGAATTCATCGAAATTAAAACATGAAAACAGATTAAAACAATGCACGCCTAATTAATGCATTGCTTGTGCTATCAACAACGAAATCGAGAAGAACTGAGCAAAATTAAACATAAATAACACAAGCATGCACGAAAACAAAACGAAATCAACAAAGAAAACAAGCGGAGTTCATCGAAATTAAAACATGAAAACAGATTAAAACAACGCACACCTAATTAATGCATTGCTATTGAAATTAACAACGGAATCGAGAAGAACTAAGCAAAATCAAACAAATAACACAATCGTGCATGAAACGAAACGAAATCAACAACGAAAACAAGCAGAGTTCATCGAAATTAAAACATGAAAACAGATTAAAACAATGCAGACCTAATTAATCAATTGCTTGTGCAATTAACAACAAAATCGAGAAGAACTGAGCAAAATCAAGTGAATAACACAATCATGCATGAAACGAAACGAAACGAAATCAACAACGAAAACAAGCGGAGTTCATCGAAATTAAAACATGAAAAAAGATTAAAACAACGCACGCCTAATTAATGCATTGCTTGTGCAATTAACAACGAAATCGAGAAGAACGGAGCAAAATTAAATAAATAACACGATCATGCATGAAACAAAGCGAAATCAACAAAGAAAATAAGCGGAGTTCATCCAAATTAAAACATGAAAACAGGTTAAAACATTACCTGATAGCTTTATTCACTAAATTTTCCCCAATATAAACACATGCTCGTGTAATTGAGCAATTCACTCCTAATTAATGCACTGCTTGTGCAATTAACAACGAAATCGAGAAGAATTGAGCAAAATTAAATATAAATAACATAAGCATGCATGAAACAAAACGAAATCAACAACGAAAACAAGCGAAGTTAATCGAAATAAACATGAAAACAGATTTTAAAAAAATGAATGTGATTCAACAAGAAAAATGTGTATTACCTGATCGCTGATTCGCTTCAATCAATCAATGCCTGGTAGTGAAAGAAGTGGTATGATACTATATAAAACGAAAATTTCAGGAAATGCAGGAGAGGAAACTAGGAGAATTTAAAGGTATAAATTTCCTCTCCAAGAGAAAGAAACAAACAATTGGTGGAAGAATAATTGATGAAGAGAAATTTGGTGTGTGTGTGTGTGTATATATATATATTATGAAAGAGTGTTTTTGCATACGCAAAAATAGAAAGGAAAAGCTGAGAGGCACTGCTTAAAACCAGGCGGAGCCAATTGGGCCAATATTAAAGCCCAAGTTAAGAAAAAGAAATGAACATTAATAAAAATAAATTTACAAAATATAAGGAATTTAGACTTTAAAAAATATGGTTAAAATAACCCAAGGCGTGTTAGCCTAGCTGTATCACCTTCTACTTTCATATGAGGTCTTAGGTTCAAGGTTGTCACCAAATCTAATTTTTTTCTCCTTATTTGGAGTATTATAGTGTCATTTTAACAATAATTTTTAATACATGTACTTTACGTATTCTGTATGATACTTGACGAATAATACTATAATTTTTGGCAAAAAAAATTATTTTTAAATTTTAAATTTGAAAATTAGACTTGATTTTTATAAGTAATAATAGAGTCAGTTAAAAGTTATGAACTTTAATGATTTATCAAAATATTAATTATTGTCAACTAATGACGAATATAAAATATTATCTTTTAAAATTAAATGTGAGTACAAGTAATACATCTTACAAATTTATATAAAAATAACCTGTATTTTTACATCCTAACAAATAATTTGTATTCTTATTATACTCATACGTCTACAAATCAGTTTATTTTTCATTTTCGTATTTTTTGGCCGATTTTTTCAACAAAAATTTCGTAATATACCCGTAAATAATAAATGACAAGTTTCTCCCATCCCGTATTTAATTAACTAGGGCATTGTTTACCTACATTCAAATTTAATCTTTTTGGCGTAACGAAATTGGCGATGATTCATGTTGGGACTTGAGGATACTTTGTTCAATTTCATTTGTTATCTTGTATTTATTTTAGGTCGAGACATCAGTTTAAAATGATGGTCGAAAACCGAATAAATCAAATCCAAGTAGCAAATAATAATATAAATTGTTTGGCCAATTTTGGGCTTTGTGTTAGAGATATTACAAGTAAAAGGTGTCCTCTAAATGAAACTAAAATGGAGATAAAAGCACATGAGAAAAAGTTGCTGATAATTTAATTTGAGCCCTACAAGATTGTATTTTTCTTGTTTGTATTGCTTTGTAATTCATGCCATTTTGGTCCATGTGGGTCACATTTTCTGCAAATATCTAGCATGATTTTGTACATTTGAAAATTGTCCCTATATACCGGATGGTACTTTTTGAGCCCCAGAATTCGGAGTTTTAAGATGATCTATACGGTTTTCATGTGTATATCCACATGAATGATATGAATTATCTAGACCTCAAGTCCCAGGAATCGGCAAGTATCACCCATATATACCACAACATATTTACTTATACTCTTTCCCATTGATGAAGCTTGAAGCATGTTACAACCATTATTTTTTCTTTTCTTTTTCCCCGTCCTATAGGTTGATTTGAGTGAAAAGAGAGTAGAAGAGACTCTAATCTCTTAAATAAGATATTTCGAGTTCGAGCCCTTATATATACAAAGAATTTATTTGTATTTAACAATACATTGAAAAAATTAACTCTTGCATAAGCAAACTTTATTCGCGCTAATAGCTTGAAGAATTAATTATGCAAAGTAAGTTATGGTAATATCAGAAATCCTTTTTTTTTAAAATCCTTTTTTGGGTATAAATAAAGAATATTACTAAATGTGAGTTGTAATATCTTAACATGGACCACAACTAGGTTGGTGCCATATTGCTCATCATCATGTGAAAAATCCATGTCACAATAATTATAAAGTTGTCAAACAATGTGCCAAATAAAAATAATTGATTTATTAATTACTTGTCTAAAAATAATTCTTCTTCTTAGACTCCACTAATCAACTTCACACTTATAACTAGTAAGTTAGATATGGTGCGGGAAAAATTGTTATTTAATGCGTATGAATATATTATAAAATTTTGTTGAAAGTTACTGTGAAAAAATGGGCTAAAAAATTTAAGAAAGGGAAATAAACAAATTCGTAGATATATGAGTATAATATGAATACAAATAAATTGTTTAGAAGTAAAAATATGACTTATGTTTATATAAATTTGTAAGATACATTACTTGTACTCGCTTTTAATTTTTAAAAATAATATTTTATATTCGTCGCTAGTTGACAATAATTTGATAAATTATTAAAGTTCATAGTTTTAGATGTATAGTACACAATTAGTACTTATAAAAATTAATTATAAATTTTAAATTAATATATATATATATATATATATATATTTGCCAAAATTAAAGTATCATTCATGAAGTATAATACGTGGTATATATAGTTCGTCTATCAAACAATTCAACTCAAAAGTATGAATATTATTTGTTAAATTCAGAATGAATACAAAAATAAAAGTATTTTTCAATTATACGTATTAGACATATATAATACTAGGTTTAACTAACAAATCACGTATAATAGAACAAATCAATCTTACATATATTTGCCCATGATGTCTTAGTCTAGTGGTAAGACTACGGCCTCATGATATAGAGATCATGAGTTCGATCCCACCAGATGTGTGGTTATTTCTCTACTTATATAATAATTCTTTGTTTCTAGTATGTAGTTCGTTTTTATTAGTTTATAATAGAAAATTGCGACTACGATTGTTGATTCGATATTCGATATAATGATGTAACCGTTTCATTAAACAAAAAATATTACATATATTAAATAATTTTTCAATGCTATTAATAAGTAATATAGGTTTATATTTACTTTTCATGATGATACTATGACCATATATATATATATATATATATATATGGAAAATTACATTGGGTACCCTTGAGGTATTGTCTAATTACGGTTTTACACCCCCTAGTTTAAAATATTACATCTAACATCCTGTAATTTTATATATTGATGTAAGGTTGTACGGATTAGTATAATTATGGGTGTTATTTGTTATGCATGGTAAACAGTATGAGTGTATATGTTAGGATTAGTATAACTATGGTGTTATTTGTTAGGTTTAGAACTTCTTGAACTTACTGAATTTCTTGCATTTGTGTTTCTATTTGGTGTAATATGAGCATTTATGGTGTAATATGAGGATTAACTGAGAAAACTTATTAATTCATGAACATTAGAGGATTTTGCCCAACCTTACATCAATATATTAAATTACAGAATATTAAATGTAATATTTTAAACTAGGAGGTGTAAACTGTAATTAGGCAATACTCAAGTGTACTAATTTTCCCTATATATATATACACACACATATATATAGTTCCAAATGCAAAAAAAAAAAAATATCTGTGTAGTTCAGTACTACGCAAGTGGTTAGGAAAACGACGAATCAAATTTGCGCTTGTGTTTACAGCTTCATCACCTTCTTCAATCTTCATCTTAATCTTCATAATCTCACACACTCAGAGTGAATTGTGTGTGTGTGTTTGTGTGAGAGGTGAAAAACTGATAAAATTTGTCAATCACAAAATCAATGGAAGCTTCAGCATTGTCGATTTCAAATTCAATTTCAATTTCCAGCATTGCTCTGTTAACTGCTTCGCTCGGTAACAAGCACTCGCGACGGCACTTTGCTTTCGAGAAATCGCCTTCTCGGAGATGCTTCGTCGTGAAGAACGTCGCTAGTAAGAAGCAGCAGGAGAAACTGGTCGAACCGCCTGCGATTGAGGAGAAAGGTTCAATCGAACTCCTAATTTTCAAGTAATTGTTAATCTCGTAAATTCTCGTGAATCGCATTTTGAATCGTGAAATTTCTTGATTTATGGTTATTAATTACCAAAATTGCATTTTGGCTGTGTGTGACAGTGTGAGAGGTGCATATATGTTCACAAGAGGCACAATTTCCCCTTGAAATAGAATTTTCATAATACTCTGTAAATATGCTGGTAAACGAGTCGAGTCGAGACATGCACGTGGTTGTTGAAGCTTGTTTGAATTATTATTGAGCTTCGAAATCTGTGTTTGAGCTTGTTTTGATTTTTAATAGAGTCGAATGTGAGTCGAGCTTGAGTAGCTTGATTTTTTCCCACATATTGTATCATTCTTTCACTAATCAAGTCGAGCTTCAAACTTATCTACTACAAAAAAGGTTGTTCAAACTTGGTTTGAAATGTTAACGGACGTGCTGAAAAGAGCTTTTAAATTGAGTAGCTTGTTTCATCTTTCAGCCCTATCTGTAAATAAGAAAATTGTAGAAATGAGACGTGCTGAAGCAATTATACCTTGTGTTTGGTTTAGGAGTTGCATTAGATGCTCTGAAGCCAGATTCTGTATCTGTTATATCAAGTATAAAGTACCATGCCGAGTTCACTCCATCATTCTCACCTGAGCTGTTCGAGCTTCCTAAAGCATATTATGCGACTGCTGAGAGTGTTCGTGATATGCTCATTATAAATTGGAATGCCACCTATGATTACTATGAGAAGATAAATGTAAAGCAGGCTTACTATCTGTCCATGGAATATCTTCAGGTTTGCTATCATCTCCGTTAAGATAATCTATGTGGTATTATGAGCTTACATTCGATTCAGTTCCGGAGTTGTGTTTCAACTCTCAACAGGGCAGAGCATTGTTAAATGCAATTGGTAATTTGGAGCTCAAAGGGGCTTATGCAGAGGCACTGAAAAAGCTAGGGTACGATTTAGAAGATGTAGCTGGACAGGTAGGAACTACCTAGTAATATAAAATGGGAAGTGTTTTTGTAGCCATTTTATAGATTCTGTTGGAGAAACTCATATTTCGTCCCTTTTATAGCCCGGTTGATACAAAGTCAAAATAAAGATGTTTTGTTAGATGCATTTATCTGGATAGTGTGCTTTGGGAAAATATATTAACTTTGGTATATGCATGCAGGAACCGGATGCAGCACTAGGGAATGGAGGATTAGGGAGGCTCGCTTCTTGTTTTTTAGACTCCATGGCAACACTTAATTATCCAGCATGGGGTTATGGACTTAGATATAGATATGGTCTATTCAAGCAGCTCATCACAAAAGATGGTCAAGAGGAAGTTGCTGAAAATTGGCTTGAGGTATGGTTTCTCAGTGTTTGTCTTTTTCTTTTGAATATCAAAAGTGTTGAAAATTTCTTAATTTTGTTTGCTTGAATTTTTGGAGCAGATGGGAAATCCGTGGGAGATAGTAAGAAACGATATCTCCTATCCCATTAAATTTTATGGAAAAGTCATTCAAGGTCAAGATGGAAGGAAAGAATGGGTTGGAGGCGAAGACATAATTGCTGTTGCCTATGATGTCCCTATCCCGGGATACAAAACTAAAACCACTATCAACCTTAGGCTGTGGTCAACTAAAGTTGCTGCAGAAGTTTTTGATTTACATGCTTTCAACGCTGGAGATCATGCAAAAGCATATGAAGCCATGAAAAGGGCTGAAAAGATTTGCTACATCTTATACCCGGGCGATGAATCATATGAAGGAAAGACACTTCGACTGAAGCAACAATATACACTATGCTCAGCTTCTCTCCAAGACATTATAGCACGATTTGAGAGAAGATCAGGTGAACAAGTGAACTGGGAGAAGTTTCCGGAAAAAGTTGCTGTACAAATGAATGATACTCACCCCACACTGTGTATTCCTGAGTTGATAAGAATTTTGGTAGATGTAAAAGGTCTTAGCTGGGAAGAAGCATGGGGCATCACTCAAAGGTACTTCATGTTATAGCATTTATGTGGTTTTCACAAAATTCCTTTTTTTTCTAGTGAAAAAGCTATTAATTCTACTGAGTCTGAGATGTTGATTTTCTTGATATTTCGAGTTTTTAAATTGCATATATCTAAGATACTATGAATGCTGTAACAGAACTGTGGCATACACTAACCACACTGTTCTACCTGAGGCTCTGGAGAAATGGAGTTTGAATCTTCTTCAAGAACTTCTTCCTAGGCATGTTGAAATCATAAGAATGATTGATGCAGAGGTAATTCTTTATCTACTTATATATATACATATATATATATATATATATATATATTAGTTCTAGCAAAGCTACCCATGTTTCATGTCCTTACTTCATAAATGCTCTCTGTGCAGCTTATCGATATTATTATCAAAGAATATGGTAGTGAAGACTTGGATTTGCTGCATGAAAAGCTGAAGCAAATGAGAATCTTGGATAATATTGAACTACCTTCTTCTGTCTTAGATTTACTTGTTAAGTCACAGGAAAGCCTTCTCAACAATTCTCTTACAGAAGAACAAGATCCTGAATCAGATGCTGCGATAAAACCTACTGATAAAGAAGAAGTGACGAAACTTGAAGAAGAAGAAGAAGATAAGGAAATTGAAGTGTCAAAAGCAGAGGATCCCGCAAAGAAAGTAAAGTCGATATTTCAATCTGATACAAAACAACCACAGTTGGTTCGCATGGCTAATTTATGTGTTGTTGGAGGACATGCTGTGAATGGTGTTGCTGAAATTCATAGTGATATTGTTAAAGAAGAAGTTTTTAATGATTTTTACAAGGTGGGATTTTTGCTTCTCTCGTTTTTCTTGCCATAATCATGAACTTTATTGCTACTGAACTTAGATGTGTGTTGCTTTTTGTTAGTTATGGCCCAAGAAATTTCAGAATAAAACTAATGGGGTGACACCACGAAGATGGCTTGAATTCTGTAATCCTGAGCTCAGTAAAATCATAACCAAGTGGACAGGGTCGGACGACTGGCTAATAAATACTGAAAAATTAGTAGAATTGCGAAAGGTATAAATTCCAGTTCACTTTTTTGTTAAATATTCCATTTATCGTGAAAGTAGCAAAGAATATTTATGTAATTTATCTGTTTTTTTATCAGATTTTGTTCTTACACAGTTATCACTATATTATGCATTTATTCTGCTTTTATGCAGTTCATTAAACTTCTCATTTTATTTAATTAATTGTATAGTCCATTTTTTCTTTTGCATTATTTCCCAACATTCACTAATAATTCAATTTCTGGAATTGCCTACAGTTTGCTGATAATGAAGATCTCCAATCAGAATGGAGGGAGGTCAAGATGAGCAACAAGAAGAAAATCGTGTCTTTTCTTAAGGAGAAAACAGGATATGTTGTGAGCCCGGACGCAATGTTTGATGTGCAGGTCCTTCCCTATATATGAATCATCTCATAAATCACAACTTATCATCTAAATAATTATTAAATAGGACATTAATAATTACTTCAGATAAAGCGCATCCACGAATACAAGCGACAACTAATGAATATATTGGGAATCGTTTATCGCTACAAAAAGATGAAAGAAATGAGTCCTGAGGAGAGGAAAGCAAAATTTGTTCCTAGAGTTTGCCTATTTGGAGGAAAAGCGTTCGCTACTTATGTCCAAGCTAAGAGAATTGTCAAATTTATTACTGATGTTGGAGCTACAATAAACCATGATCCTGAGATAGGTGACCTTCTTAAGGTATGTTACAAATAGTCAGGATATATAAGTGTGATTTTATTTCTTAAATTTTTCGTGTAATTTATTTTCGTGTTTCAGGTCATTTTTGTCCCGGATTACAATGTCAGTGTTGCAGAAGTGCTTATCCCTGGAAGTGAGCTTTCTCAACATATCAGGTATTTTATTCCTGCTTATGGCCTTTCTATTACGAGTAACTAGTGAAAAAATGATTTGATATTTGCGATAAGCGCTTCCAATTTGATTCGCTATAGTTCAAGATAGATATATACTACTCTCTCTCTCTCTCTCTCTCTCTCTCTCTCTCTCTCTCTCTCTCTTGTTGAGTAAAGTACTTAGATACCCCTACATAAGACCGTAATTACAAAAAAAACTTGAGGCTTGAGAAATTATCATAATTTTTCCTATTAGTAAAATTATAATATAATTTCAGTCCTGTTAGTAAAAGCATATTACAATTTCACCCAATATTTCGAGTTGTCAGCACAAATAAGTGAGGAGTGTGCATGTAAATATCCTTAATTTTTCTTGTGAATTTGATCTTGTTCTGATATTTATTTGGCATAGCACTGCTGGAATGGAGGCAAGTGGAACCAGCAATATGAAATTTGCAATGAATGGCTGCATACTTATAGGAACCTTAGATGGTGCCAATGTTGAAATCCGGGAAGAGGTTGGCGAAGACAACTTCTTTCTCTTTGGCGCTCGTGCTCATGAAATTGCTGGTCTTCGCAAAGAAAGAGCCGAGGGAAAGGTAAATTTATTTGCTTTTAAGGCCTCAGTCAATTGTTTAATATCAAGAAGATGAAATAAGATAGACTAAGCTACCTTCCACATTTATCCGCAGTTTGTGGCCGATCCTCGATTTGAAGAAGTGAAAGCATTTGTTAGAAGTGGTGTATTTGGAACATACAACTATAATGAGCTCATGGGATCATTGGAAGGAAACGAAGGCTATGGTCGAGCTGATTATTTCCTCGTCGAGAAGGACTTCCCAAGTTACATAGAGTGCCAAGAGAAAGTTGATGAGGCTTATAGGGATCAGAAGGTGAGTTCTTTTCCATGCAATCAAACAACATTGCCTAAAGTTCAATTTAGGGTAATTTGAAACCAAAAAAAAAAGGCATATTACAATTTCGTCCCTATTTTTTGAGTTGTCGGGTAGGGGTTGTCTTGGTAATTTGCAAAATCCCAGGAGGCTCGTGGTAATTACCAAATAAGTGAATAGGTGTACATGTAATTATCCTTAGTTTTAAGGGATAATTATGAAAACTTGCGTTAACGGCCTTTGAAAACCCGTAATTTTATTACAAAATGACTCTCTTGCCACTTCGTTAAAAGTTTCAAAAAAACAAAAAACACACAAGTATAGAGTTACATATTACAGTATCGATATGTTAAGTGTATTGTTGATATTGAATGCAGAACTGGACCAAGATGTCGATTTTAAATACGGCTGGTTCGTCCAAATTTAGCAGCGACCGGACAATCCATCAGTATGCTAGAGACATATGGATGATTGAACCTGTCATTTTACCTTAGAAAAGGCAAAAAAGAACGGAGGGTGAAACCATTTTTTCAAAGGTACCATCTCATTGTAGTCAATTTTCTTATGGTTATAGGCTTATAGCTAAATTTGTGTAAGCTAAGCTATAGAGTTTTAGGTTCTTGAATGTATTTAAACTCTTCATAGTTGTGTGAACTCAAGGCAAATATGTATAACTACATTGCATCAAGATGGATCCCCCCCACCCCCCAAAAAAAAAAAGTTATCATAGTACAAATCTCTCTCTCTCTCCCCCATTATCATAGTACAATAAGCATTTACCCTATATCACAATTCGTGAAAAGGGAATACTGGAATAGAACTTTTGAATGTGGTCCACTTTTTAGGAAATCCACATGACATAGTGAAATGACCACTTACATTTGAATGATTCTCAAAAGCAAAAGTTTCAAAAGTGCACCAAAATTAGGGCAAAATCTTGCAAGGTTCATGCATTGTTTTCTTCCATATTCTTGATTCCCATGAGTGAGTTCTTGCAAGGGTTATCTATAGATGTAGGGACTCCGGATTTCAGGACAATCGTATTCATTAAAGTAATGCATTTCACATGACTCCATTATATCTGGATTTGTTTTTGTTCTAAAATTCCTCAATAACAAGCACCAAAGTGGATTTTTCAAGTGATAAATTCTTAAGAAATCGGGAAACTTTCATCAAGTAACTAGTTACGATTGCCTCGAAACTCGTTTTATGGCAAACTCATTACCCATAGTTTCCTCGGTTTCGAACTGTGAGGCACAAGATAATCATACTTGTTATTGTGAATCGAACTGTGGGTCATAGGAGAATCGTACTCATTTGTGTGGTAGATTTCACATAACTTCATTATATGTTAATAATTGCAATTGTCCCAAAACTCCTCAATATTTAGTGGAAATTTTGTTTTTAGATAATCGCTGGACTTCCATCAAATGAATAGCTGCGATTCTTACGAAATTTAACATACCGAAAACTCATGATCCCTAAATTTCCCAATTTTGAATTTTGCATCTGAAGACAATCGAATTTATATATGGATGTCACACGGCTCCATTACACAAGGATTGTCGCATATCCCAAAATTTCTTAGGCTTTGTTTGGATGAGTTTTCATTTCATTTTCATAGGGAAATGAGTTTTTTATTTTATTTTTGTGTGAAAAAAGTAGGTGTTTTTAGTTTTGTTTTTAAAAATTGTTGAAATTGGTGATTGTGATGTGCGAAATGATTGAAAAATAATAATTAAATAAATAGTGTTAAATTTAAAAATTTAAAGGAGAGGAGAGAGAAATGTTTAAAAAATTGAAAGTAGATGAGAGGAAAAAGTGATAAAAAGAAATTGTGAGATGATTGATGTGAAATGTAAAGTTTGAAAAATGATTGAAATTTGTTAGAAACGTAAAAATAAAAATGAAAATGAAAATATTTTCGATTAAAAACAGCGTAAAGTATGTATTTTTATTTTTAAATAAAAATAAAAAAACTAATTTGAAAACACAAACAAACATGCCCTTAATAATCAATTAATAAAGTTGAATTTTTTTAGTAATTTTCAGGAAATTACGGGACTTCCATCACATGAATAGTTACGATTAATTATAAAACCGAATCAAAAACTTTTTAGCACACATCTTTTACTTCTCCACATTTCTGCAGTAAATGTGTCATTTTCAGTACTTGCCCTAATTGGGAACAACACGATCTTACCTCCACCTACTATAATGATGAATAATTACTTACAATTAATGAGTAATTTAATGGAGTTGATGATAATATCATTAAGGATTAACTCCCCCTAACTACACACTTTAATTAGTAGCATATACCCACTAAAGGTGACTTATAATCAACCGTCCATTTGGTGTCGGCTGGCACTCCTCTACCGTTCGACCGTCATCTACAATTTCCAACTTATCTTTAATATTATCATTGTAATTAACGTCATAATTATGATCATTTATTGTAAATACTTGTTTCAGCAATCAACTCCATGATTTTTTTTTTTGTCGGTAATATAACTTTATGCTTTGGTATTCACACATGAAGTAAAAGACTTTGTTGGGAGAGGCAAAACTCATTTCGGTGATCTCTACGCCTCGATGGGAATAGTTTTTGGCGTCCGTCTGGGAGAAACCATTGGTCTAAACCAAAAAAAATAGTCGCACATGAAGCTTAAATTTGGGGACAAAATTACATTTTTGTTCCTTCCGATACCGACTCTTACATTTTTTATCCATATACATTTCACATGAGTTTTTCATATCATATTAGTATGACTAACGGCCATGTACAATCACATGACTAGTTTTGTCGAATAACTGACAAGTAAATGGACTGAATATGCAATAGAGTGATGATATATACCACCATTATCTTTCACACATTTCTTTTGATTTTATTAAGAAATGAATGCAATAAACGTTTTTTTATCGGATTTCCATAATTTATTATTACCATAACAAATAGACATCTTACCTTAACAATTTTTTTTGAGGATAAACAATGCAATCTTTGGACCATGATATTATATGTATATATATATATACACACACATATGAAAAATGCTATATATCACCGTTTTCATATAATCGATTTTTCATCATTCTTTGACTTAGAAAGTATGGATCTACTGCATTCATTAAAATTAATTAATTACAAATGCTTTCTTGCTAAAATTAAGGAAAGTGAAAACTACTATCATTTAAAACCAAAATAAATAAATAACATAAATGTAGATATAAAGCTTAACCCTGTCTTTTTCAAGTGTTAAATGGTATGGGCTAGCAAGTGGTGCAATGAAAACAACATGCCTAGCTTGGGTCCTAGGCTAGCGTCCTGTCAAGAAAATACACGAGAGGCCCCGGGTTTTGATATATAAACAATTCTAATTCGAATTTAATTTGATCGGTTTTATTGTAATTGATATAATTTACTTGTAAATTATATTTGAATTCGAATAAACGAGGTCTAGACTAAATTTTTTGACTTGGAAAACATGTTCATTCCATTTAATTGAATACACGGTGAATTTGAAACCTATTTAATTCTTTTCATCTTTGCTTCACGAAAATGATTAATTTAAGTAGACAAAGAAGTCCAATGTATTTACTTTAAAACACTTCGATATTACTTCGATATTTTCTCCCACAATAAACTTCGGATATGTCAATCACCCCCCATAGGGCAAGATGTCCTCCGCATTCATTCCAGAATACAGGACCACCTCAGCTAGCACACATCCGTTCGAACCACCCTTGTCGATAGTTTCAGCAGGGTCGATCGGCTCTGATACTATTTCTCTATTTGTAAGCGCCATTCTTGTGCAGGGACCATGTTAATCTTCTCTATATCTTTCCAAATAAAGCGGTCCAAATTATTTGTGGCAAAATCATGTTTCTTGTGCAAAAGTGTTATGGAATACTCAATGACACTATTTTAGTATGTAAATGTGCTCACCTCTTTCTTATTTCAACATGTTTAATCTGTTTTAAGAAAAATTGATGTGGATATATTTTTAGATAAATAAATTGTTGCAGAGTACACAACCATAATAAGGGCAAAATACACTTTGTGCGCCTAAATTATTCATTTTGTCTCATTTAAGTTCCTGAACTATCAAATGCAACAAAATGATCCTTGAACTATCAAACGTAACAAAATAGTACCTCAATTTGATGGACGTATTTGGCTTGTTGTGACCTGTTGCTGACGTGACATTGAGTTTAACCATTGCAATATGACCATTGAAAAAGTGTCTAGTTTGCCCTCACTTGCTTTGAATAAAATGGAACTTTTGTGTATTTATAGTTTTGCTATTTTTTAACCATTTGGTTACCATTTTCTACGCACTTTTGTGCAGAAAATAATATATCGATTTTCTACTAATTTCTTATGGAACTTTATCAAAACCTCCTTAAAATAAACTTTATACCCAAACAAATATTTTTTTAATCCAAAAAACTCATTCACCAATTTTTCTTTCCAAAAAATCCAACATTTAGGGTTAATAAATTTATAGATTTAATTGTCCTTAGCCTTCTAGAGCAAAAAAGAAACAATTGTAGTTTTATCTAAATAATTATTTATATAAAAATTTATATCGATAATTGATATTAATTATGATTTTAACTTTACATTGATTAAGTTTTTTAATCTTCTTAAAAAATTAAAAAGTATATTTTAAATAATTATCATATTAAAATAAAAATAAATTATATAAAAATATTTAAAGTACTTAATAGTCAAACATAACATTCGTATTATACTATTTAACAATTTAAAAAATTAGCCAAACACGTCCTTAAGTCGAGGTACTTATAAGTTTAAAAAATTAGCCAAGTACATCTGATGTGGGTCATAATTTTCACTTATCCTAAATGGGCTAACGTGGAGTGGGCTTGTGTCAAGAGGAATAAATAAAGAAGGCTTATGAATGGAAAGTTCGTGAAAAGCCCAAGGATATACTCGTGAGAATGCTGAGAGGAAAACTCGAAGGAAAGCTCATAGAAATGCTTATGAGAAAACTCAAATAAAAGGATATTTAGATAAATCTTATCCTAAACTACCAAATCTTAAAAAGAGGGATATGTCTTATCGTATCCCCCAATATCCGAGAACAAGTTGGAAGCAATCAAAAGACTCCCCAAAACCCTAGAAAAATCGGCCTTAATGGCCTATAAATAGCAGTTCCATTTTCGTTTTTTGTAATTTTGGAGAAGTCGAATTTTAGTGAGAGAAAAAAGTGTATTTAATCCAAATATTAGAATTTATGTATTTCAATATTCAAAGTCAATAAGGAATTTCATTTCCTTTTCATTTCTCCATATATTTGAGTGTTTTAGATTTATTATTTTAGTACATTAATTATAAAAATTAATCAAACACCTTGTTTGGTTCTTTGATTTTTCTTGGTGTAAAAATCGAACATCATTAATGTCCTTAAGTAGATGGACTATTTTGTTAAGTTTGATAATTTAGAGATAATTTTGTTACATTTGATAGTTTAGGAATCTAAATGATATAAAATAAATAATTTAGAGATACCAAGTGTATTTTGTCCTAATAATAATATATGACCCATTATGGCATATTCCTACCATAATTAGAAAAGTCCAATCACTTTCGGGAAGCACACACAACAGTTTAGAAAAAGGAAAAAGGTTAATGCGATGGGATATATGGTCCATGGAAATATTGGGCGAGAGGGGCAGAGACGTATAAATAAATACTACCAAGAAAGAAAGAGAAAAAAAGAAGTATAATGAATTAATTATTAGTTAGAGCATTATTCTATTCTATCACTCTTTTGATGTGTTTAAATGTCTCGAAATTATCACTATTAATAATAATGAAAAGTGTAAAAACATTCGGTCGAACCCGGGTTAGATTTTTTCCAATAATAAATTAAAGAATTGAAATTGAAGCTCCAAAAATTTTAAAGGAATTTCATTTTTAGTTTCTCTCTAAAAAAATAACAAAAATATCCATTAATGAATAAGAGCCAGTCTTTTTATTTCATATCTTCTTTTTTTCTTTTGCCACCATATACACCGGCCACAATATTACCAAATTCATCTGATACTTCGTATGGATAAAAAAAAATAGGATTCCTTTCTATTCAATCTAAATAATTGCATCCAAATAATATACTTATGAATAATATAATACTGTAATACGACATATGTTTTTATATAAACATAAAATTATTTATCAAGACTGTTGAATAATGGATTTTTTTTAATCTTTTGTGTATTAAAATGTGAAATATCATCTATTAATTAGTATTACATGCACGTTGCCTGGAAAGTTGCTAACCACTTCTTAAGTTATTAATTCTTTTCTTGTTTGATAAACAGGCTATGATTGATTTATATTACTTCTTTATGCATAATTGTGTTGATGAATTAAACTTATTGCTCGAGCAAAAATATAAAGAGAGAAAATTTCTTGTATGGTCCCGTAGGAGTTCGCGTGTTTCAATTTTAGTCCCATTAGACTTCCAATTGCAACTTTAGTCCTATAGGACTTCTTTATGCATAAAAGTTGAGAGAAAATTTCTTGTATGGTCCCGTAGGACTTCGCGTGTTTCAATTTTAATCCCATTAGACTTCCAATTGCAACTTTAGTCCTATAGGACTGAAAAAGTTGTACTTGTGATCCCAGGCCAGTCGTATATCCGGAACAAAGTCGAATGAGACCAAAAGTGCAACATTTTTCTGTGTGTCCGATATTTGACTCAACAAGGAGTGCTTCGCATTCCTTTTTTTGGGTCAAAAAATAGATAGTTGGGATAAAAAGTGCAACTTTTTTCAGTCCATTGAGATTAACATTGCAATTTGAAGTTCAATGAGACTACAATTGAAATGCGCGAAGTCCCGTGGGATCAAAAATACAATTTTTCCAATATAAAGTTGACTACCAAGTATTAATATAGAGCAAGTGAAGTAAATTAATTGGAGTTGATGTTCAATGTTTTTTTTTTCTTGTTTGGTTTATATTAAAAAATGATCATTATCGAATTTTACATACGTTACTTTGTTTTGTCGATGATGCTCTATATTTCAATTAATTAGTCATTTTTAATTGTATTTTAATTAATTACTTAATTAACTTTGATTTAGTGAAGAAAATATTTATAACATAATAGTAGTTTGTTTTTTATTGCATAAGGCTAGTTTTAGTTGCCGATATTCTTGTCATAGTCAAATGCAAATACAAAAATTAAATTGGCACTCTTATAACAATATGTGGAGTATATCATTCCTAATCTGAAGACAATACTCAGTTTTAATGACAACTTTTTGTAGTCATTAAGTTACCAAATTTTGATATTGACGACTTTTACATAATCCTTTTTGTCATCATTTATAGGTGATTGTTGTTGCTATTAAATTGGTAGATATCATTATTGTGTTAAACAGAAATTGTTGTCACTTGATACCGACAAATAGTAATAATTTTGATGTTGTCACTTGATATATTGTCATCAATATTACCTTTTCTTTTTCGTAGTGAGAGCAAAAATGATGAATTGACTTGATTCACAAAGCCAAGCTACGAAACTTTTGTGCTATTATACATAATTAGAAAATGCATACAAGTATACAATAATGAATACACATTACAGCGAAAAATAAATGAAGAAGATTAATTACATAAGTTTTTTCTAATTAAGAACACAAAAGTTCATACTATCATTGGTAAAGAACTAAATTTATTTTAGAGCTAATAATATATTATTGATAATTAGCATACCAAACCTAGGCATATGGAATAGGTTTATTCTTCCCCAAGATCAACACCCACTTGTCCCTGTGTACTCCACTTAGCTTGTACTTAAATGTCTTGGGTTCAATCCCAATTTATGCAATTATGTGGGCATTAAAAGAAAAGAAATTGTAACCGAGAAAAAGGAAAAAGAAAAGAAACACTTGGGCAAGATTGCACTATAAATTAAGTTAGGCCACAAAACCCAACCCTAAGTTGAGTAGACAAGATGGGAAACTAAACTAAACTCAAAAGGAGGGGCCCTCCAAGAAGCATTTAATACCATTACCATATGTTTCACACTTTTGTAGCATCTCTAATTACAAATCATTTCTTATTCTTATTCTCAAATTAAAATCGTCTTTCATTTGGTATTTCATTTCTTTTTCAGATTATATGCGTGTAGAGTCCACTTCATATATGCACATGCATAACGAAATAGGAAAAACTTCATTTTTGATCCTATTGGAGTTCGACAAAAACACAAAGTCCTTTAGGAACTTTTTTGACACTTTTGATCCCACTGGAAGTCAAAATGTGACACTTTTAGTCTCATTTGTCTATTTTTTGGATGTAAATTACCCCCGTGAGACACACGCTCTATTAGTTAACTGCCCCTCACATGTTTCATTTGAACTAACAGAGCGCGTGTCTCACAAGAGTAAATTTCGTCCAAAAATAGACGGCCGACAGGACCAAAACTGTTACATTTTGATTCCAATGGGATCAAAAGTATCCGAAAAAATTCTTATGGGACAAAGTGTTTAGGCCGAACTCCAATGAAACCAAAGTGAAATTTTCTCTTACGAAATATTGTATTATGTGCATATAATAAATAAAATACAAGATGAAAGACCAATTTAGAGCAAATTAATTGAGGATCTGAACCATGAAAAAACCATACGAGTAATATACAATCTGGTGATTATGATGATATGGAAGTAGAAAAACTAAACATGACTAGGTAGAACCTAAAAATAATTCACTTGTCCTGTAACTAATCATATAGTAACCGTAATTCACTCATTTGTAAATTACACTTCTACTCTATTAGGCCAAATATAGACTGGATTTTTCACTATACTTAATGGGAAAGAATTAAAAATGATTATTGAAACAAGTTAGGAAAACTTTTGTAGAAGAGATGTGTTGTGTGTGCTAACTCGTAAATTTTAACCCACTCCCAATTTAATTTTGTTCAAATCCATAATTAGGTAGAACCTAAAAATAAATCAATTGTCTTGGTAAATTACACCTCTATTCTATTAGATCGAATATAGATTGGATTATTCACTATATTTAATGGGAAAGAATTAGAAAAGATTATTGAAACAAGTTAAAACACCTTTTTGTAGAAGAGATGTGTTGTGTGTGTTAACTCGTAAATTTTAACCCCACTCCCAGTTTATTCAATTCCAAATGCATATCAAAAACTAAATGATCAATCACAAAATATAATTCACTCACTTTATAAAATACACTTAATTTGAGCGAGACGGGAGCGGACTAAAATTTCACATGCAAGATCATTTTGCACCGAATTGAGATAATTTGCTTAAATTTCAGCCTCTCATATATAGCCCTTACTATTTAAAGCTTGACTCTAGTTTATTTTTTCTAAAAAATCATTTTTTAAACTTATCTTTTCCTATACTCTTTGTCTGTGAATCAAATCAAAAAACACATCTCCACTCAAAAAAAAAAAAAAAACTACTACATACATACGCGTAATTCTCATTCCCTCTCTCTCTCTCTCTTACAAAACCCTAGTTTTCTCTCTCCGAATAATCACATCTCATTTCACTCAAATTTTTCTTCAATTCTTGTAATTGTGTGTGTATATATATATATATGATCAGCGCCATGGCTGGTAAGCAGAAGCCGGATCCCGAGTTCACCGCCGAGTCGAGCTGCCAATACTCCGATCATCATAACGTCGTGAATCACAGCTTCCTCTTCGGAAGCAGTGATGATGATTGTAAAGAGAGTAGCATACTTAACGAGTTCGGGTGGAATATTCCGGCGGATATCAGCGGCGGCGATGATTTCACCGATTTGGATCGGATCGAGTCCGATTACGCGTCGGCGGCTTCATCGGCTCATTGGAGTGACGATATTAGTACTGTTGAGCCGATGGTGGTGTCGGCTTCGAGCTCGTCGGAGGATCGGAGGGAGAAATCGACGGCGTCTGGTGGCTCATCCGCCACAGCCAATCCGCCGCCGTCGGATGCAGCGTGAGTAGTAGTGTAATTAACTGCATGCATGTGTAGTTGAAGGTATAATGCGAACAAATTAGAACTCTTTTAGCTGAATTTGTTTTGGCAGAACGGTAATTTTATGTCAGATCGAGTCTAATAGTTCGAATGTGAATTAATTTTGTGTCTGTCTCTCTCGTATAAGCATTTATTTTCACCTTACTGACAATTAATAAGACCATTCGATTCTTTTAGTTGAATTCATTTTGGCAGAACTCGTAATTTTATGACATATCGAGTGTGAATTATGTATCTGTCCATTTTATATAAGTGTGTACTCACTTTACTCTATGTGAGAGATATTTTCGACTCGATTTAGCATAAATTTTTTCATGTCCATCTTATATAAGTGTGTACTCACCTTACTTTATGTGAGAGATAAATGATTCGATTCGATTTAGCATAAATTTTTTTCATATCCATATTATATAAGTGTGTACTCACCTTACTCTATGTGAGAGATAAACAATTCGACTTGATTTAACATAAATTTTTTCATATGACAGAGACGTTAAAAAAAAAGGGAAATAAACGAAGAGAAGTGTCCGTACAGTTTTTGTAGTCTCTCTAGAAGCATCTCAACTTGCGCACGCAAGTTGCGAGGTGGGTATTTTCGGTATTCACTGAGAAACTCAGGGGCTTTTAGGGTATTTCGGAATGAAATAATATTCTTGGACAAAGCACAGCCGCTATTGCGGCGGCAATGGGCGTGCTATAAATTCTTCTTTTTATATTTTCCCAAAAGATATATAAAATACTAATACCTTTGCTCTGATGAAAAATATATATTGAATTGACTACGATTTTGCTTTGTTTCAATCATGACGAAGATGGCGAGCATGCATCAATTCTCCACAAAGAGGAAAAGTGATCATATTTTTTGGAAAAATATCTCACACACATATATATATATATATATATTGGTTTCAAGGGGATGATATGCTCATCTTTTTTCATTAATTAAATCAACAATACGACTAGGTGGAGAGTCCTAAAAGTGAACTCCCCACGGAAACAAATACAAGTCTTTATTTGGTTCCAATATTGATCATTGTAACAACATAAAAAGTATACACATTTCTTCACATAATTAGAAATTTTGAGAAAAAAAATATAATTATATTCTGCAATAGCTTGATATAATCTTCATTGGCATTGCAAGTATTTCAAAATTTTGGTTGTACATTTCTGATTTTCTATGTTAAAATTGTATCTCATCTTGATGCATAAAACCTCTACACAATAATATGTATATAATTCACGTCAAATTTATATTTATGGAAATGATTTATTTTATTGCTGAATATACGTCAAGTTAGCAGTATAAGATGAAATATCATTTTACACCAATTAGAACCATGGTCTTTGTATTGTAACAATAAATAAGGTAAATGATATTGGCACTCTACTATTTAATACAAATTTCTTTCTAAAAATAATGAAAAGTGGAGCTCTAGTAGTAATTTTTGAAGTGTCAATATCAACTACCATAAATAATTAGCATGATCCTTAATTTCCATATTGTGACATTTTCATACAAATATGGTATCTATGGGTGCTTTCAACGGATTGAGGAAATTTAGGACTTTTGTAAGTTTAGAAATATTGATTTGATTCAATTTGAAATTAATTCCATGAAATAAGTACATATGAAATTCTTAGATCATGTTTTATAGTACTATAAATTAACCAGCTATATATGAAATTTTAGAAGATGACTCATGAATAAACTTCATTATTTCAGAGGATCATAAAGTAATCTTTATTCTTTTGCAGGAGCAAGGCTAAAAAGAAGGGCGAAAAGCGAATTCGACAGCCGCGTTTTGCATTTGTGACGAAAAGTGAAGTTGATCATCTTGAAGATGGTTATCGATGGAGAAAATATGGACAGAAAGCCGTAAAAAATAGTCCGTTTCCAAGGTATAATCTCTTATATATGTCTCATTGATCTAGCTACTTAATTATAAGCATATCACTGCAAGAAAATTGAGTATTGACAATGAAAATATATGTCATGGCTTATAACCGTAGTCTATAACGGTCTAAACTCATGGTTAGATTAGCCGTGGTAGATGTTTCATATAACCACACTAAAGTTAGCCATGGTGAAAAAGAATGCTAACTATTTTAAGCACTAACTAGTCATGGTGGAAGAAATGTTAACCTATCACTTTTTTACCATGGTTAAAAGTCATGGTCTTTACAATGAATAAAACATTGACGATGACTATAAGTCATGGTAAATGTTTTGGCCATGCTTGCAAATACCACGACCAAAGCCGTAGCAAAGCCGTGGTCAATTGATTTTAACCATGACAAAGAGACTTTTCACCATTGCATATTGACGTGGGCAATAATCATTTCTTTTGTAGTGTATGCCATTAACCAGCGTTAGTATATGTATTGTATCTATAGTCTCGGCCAATAATTGTATAGTCATGGCCGTTAATTAGTTGTAGCTTATATATATGTATCATCTTTAGTACATTGTATATTCATTCTACAAATGATACAATACATGCACAATAGTTCTCTCTATGTTACGTGTTCGATCTCTATTAACCATATATATCTTTGAGTACCATCCTGATAATTGGTTCCAAGAGATTAATTATTTGAGAAATAGAGAAATCAATATCACACATAAATATCAAATAATTAACCAAGACATAAATCAGTAAAATTAAAGGTTAAATATATGACCAAATTATACATGATATATTTTATGTAATGCTCATGGAATATTGATGTTTTTGTTGAAGGAGCTATTATCGGTGTACAAACAGTAAATGCATGGTAAAAAAGAGGGTTGAAAGATCATCAGAGGATCCCTCAGTTGTGATTACTACATATGAAGGACAGCACAGTCACCACTCAATTGGATATCCCCGAAGTGGACTGATCATTGATCCTCAAGATCAGGCAGCTGCGTTTTCAAGACGCTTTACCCCTCTGAGCTCGCAGTTCTATCAACCTAGATTTCCATATCCTCAACAAAATTCTCGATACATTACGCGGCCGCCTAATAATCAAGGCAAAGTTGAAGATCAATCCCATGTAGTGCAAGAGGCGAACTCACGGGCTTCGGTTGGGGAAGGACTCCTTGGGGACATTGTGCCGCCTGGGATGCGAAACGGATAACATAAGGTATGCATTAGCTATTCTATTCACATGATTTGGACAGTTCAAATATGTCTTAAAGTCCTAAGCCTAGAATTAAGCAAAAAGCCCATGATGAATAAGCCTCTTCTGCAGAGGGCGAAGCCCTCGAGACATACTTTTGGGGGAAAACCCGAGGCTATGCTTTAGTCTGAACTTGTGGCATACTTTTGTATTTTGTACCTTTTTCATCAATAGTGAAATTCTCTCCTCCTCTCACGTGGACGTAGACAATTGCTGAATCACGTAAACTTAAAATATTGTTTGTTTAACTTTTTATGCTATTATTTTCGTTTTTGCTCCAAACAGCACTAAGAATATATACTTCTCGTTGTTCAATTACATTGTGTTTTCTTTCCTTTATTTATTGGCACATCTTTCGGTGATGAAATGGATTTTGGTAAATCTTATGTAGCTTATGTTAATATATCTATATCTATATGTGTGTGTGTGTGTGTTCATGCTGTAATTGGGGTGAGGGTTTTAGTCTGGCAATATGGTTAAAAGATGCCTAGAGACTGCTAGCTAGATGGTTCCTTATATAATTCAGCACTTTTATCTGAAAAGATATATAGCACTAATTCCTGAACAAAAAACAATTTTCTAGAAAACTTTACAGAAATTTTCCTAGATATTTCAAATTTATATGAACGAAAATGTTCTGATACATGAGTTCATCATATTCTGATGCTTACATGTAGGCACGTCTTTTTTGTGCAAGGGTGAAATGAATCTCTTATTAAGTGGTCAGTGGGAAATTCTAACCCACTCCCGATTTAGCTGAATCCAATTTTATTTCAGGAAGTAAGTGATCAATCATATGACAAGTGTAATTCAATCTTTTTGTGAATACACTCGGATTCGGCCGAGCCTGTTAGTCAGAAGCGGGATAAAATTTCCCGTGGTCAAGCATCAAATGTTGTTCCCTCGGTCTTCATTGGAGTTCAAATCTTATTTTGATGAGGTTATATAATTATAATTAACGATATATCTTGTGGGCGATTTGAGTTAATTAAGTTGCACAAGAGCTAGTCGAAAACACTACGTTCCAGAGTAAACAAAAAAAAAAAAAAAGACAACTGCATAGAATTATGCCTGGAAGGATTTACATGCTTTGATAGATTATGTGATTTGACATATAAAACTTCTACTTCTAATGTGAATATTCTTATTATTTTGGCACCTTGCAACTATTCTTAACTTATAATCTTACTTGTTAACATTAATAATCTAGTTTACATGCTACAGGGCTGGCTCGTTCAGGTGATGTACGTGCTAAATCAACAACGTTCACGATACTTGTATTATAGACAATTAACATACGTGGCTTCAGCCATCAAATATATGTTCATCAAGTGTAACGTAGAATATACCGGAGACTTCTAACTATAATCAAGTGGAAGAGCTTCCAATGCTTCAAATCTGGGATAGTTACGATATTTCATACGATGAGACGAATGTGAAAAATCATCATGTATGGGTAATTGTAGTTATATGAAAATTTAAAATGAATCACTCCTTATTAATTAGTTATTATTATCACATATAAATATGGTGAGTTTGTCATAAATTTTGACATGGGGAAGTACATTTGATTGCTGGGCTACAAACTATGATGCATGGATACGAATATGAGAATATGAGTACGATACGATACGGATATTAAATATTGCAAAATTCAAAATTATACGATACGATATATCGGGGATACGAATATATATATATATATAATATTTAAAAATAAATTTGAGTCAGTATGTTCATTAACATAAATAAACGTGCAATACTGACACAAGTTCATTGTTTATAAGTTTAAAAAATTTCGAAGGTAACCATAATATTTTATCATTTGTGGTGGTGTAAGAATGTCATTTTATTGATACCAGCATTTACCATCTTATACAAAACTTTTGGTAATAGAGTATAAATGATAGAATTTACGTGAAGCAAGATAAGAAAAAATATATTAAGAATTGAAATCAAAATGGTTATTTACTTCTGTAAATTTTCTTATTATTTGTTTAACCTTTTAATGTACGGTCAAAGTCATTATTATTTTTCTATTTAAACTATAAAGTATTATGTAATATTCAAAAATACTATATTTGATATTCAAGACGTATACGTGTCAGATACTTCAAATTTTGTATGAGATATGACATCTAGAAGTATCGAATACGATATCCGAAATTATTTTTTTATATAATTTCTTGATACGTAAAAAGGGTTTTCGATACGTATTTGAGTAGTATTAGCAAAATATCGTATTCAATACGAATACAATACTTCACGAATTTAATTTTAAGAGTATCCATACATCGGCTACAAACCAAAAGTTTTTTTCCACTTTATTTAGCACTAAAGTGAACTGTCAAACATGGCGTGGAAATAGATGTTGCTTCTGCTAGCCAATGTTACTTTTTCACCCTTTTAATTTCACCTTTTCTTTAACCTTTTGCCTTTCTCAGGGATCGATGGAGGTGAAAATTATTTTAACTTCATGAATACGTATTTTCTTTTTTTCAAGTATTGAGAAGTCCTGACTTACCCTTACTGCAAAAGCAATAGTAATTTACTTTTTTTTTTCCAACAGGGGTGTACTATTTTACGTTGAGGGTAAGCAAACGAATAAATTTATGTAATGAGTAATACCGTATACTAACATTTTTCTTATGTAATAACTTATTCTTATAAAGTCAAACCAAATTGTCTTGAACTTAAAACATAGTAAAATTTTGAATTTGTAACTCGACAAGAATGAACCATACGAGCCAGCTTGAGCTCTATATTGATATTTTTCACTTGAGTTTTGCACGAGCTCAAGTTCAATATACATAATACATATATATTATATAAATATGAGCTTCCTAATTCTGAAAAATTTTATGGACTCAAACTCACTTATTTGCAATGTTATCGCTGTCAAGTAAAGTGTGATAATTTCCAATCTCATTTTAGCAAATTAAAATAACAATTTTTGGATAAACTAAATCACCTTATAGAATAAATTCAGCATCTCTTCCAAGTTGGGCGTTTGGTCTAGTGGTATGATTCTCGCTTTGGGTGCGAGAGGTCCCGAGTTCGATTTTCGGAACGCCCCTTTTTCTTTATTAGTTTTTTTTTCACTTTATTAGATATATAATTTTTTCAACTTTATTTATTTGAATTTGATGTTAGAAACAAACATGGATTTAGAGTAAATATGGATTCAAATCACTCATTGTCATGGACCCATAACCCTGACTACGAACTGACCCGGCTTCACTTGGGTATTTGGGCCCACTTACTGAGTATCCAGATATAAATTCAGTAATATGTGGGCCCCATCTGGCTGACAGAAATAGTTATATTTCTACACTTGTCCTTTTTCTGATAAAAAAGAATAAAAATAAAATAAAAAAAGTACATTAGTACTTTACAGTATTTATAAGGGTGATACTATGGTGGATCGGGACCATTGGTCCCGGTCCATAAATCACCATTGGATCCCCACTAAGGAGGCAATTATTAAATTACCTCTCGATCCAATGGTGATTTGTGGACCGAGACCATTGATCCCGATCCACCATAGAATTTCACGTATTTATACTAACTGGTGCCATTTAATTTGATGTGCATGCCTGCCCATAAGCCCATATAAGTAGCTCACAAAATGGTCTAATAGTGGGTTATAAATGTGTTACAAGTTTGAATTTTTTTTTGATAAATTAATACTTAAGCTTCATTAATATTGATGGAAATTCCAAAATTACATCAAAACAGGGGTCATAGCATCCCCAAGAAGCATAAAATACAAAATAAGAGATATTACAATAAAAAGATCCAAACTTTGGGTAGGGGACAAAATGAAGTAAAAAAGGAACAACTAGTCCGAAAACTCAAAGAGCAACCGAGTGGATCTTTTGACTTGGAGGTCTCTAGAGTTCTAATATCTTAATCCAACAAGTGGAATTCTTTTCAAGTTGAAACGGAGCGAATTCTTCGTGAAGAAAGTAACTCCAGGATGAACCCAAAATTTGGACCTTCCAAATAAGCTCAAAGCCAACCTTCATATCTTTGAGATTACAACAACAATATTCCTCTACCAAAAGGGAAGACTGCTGTAACAACAAAGAAATACAACAAAAAAGCAACAACACAAAAGCTAAAAATAACCATAAAGCACAAAAAACATAACAAAATAAAGAAAAGCAAATAGAGTAGTGAAAAAACACCAATGTAGCAACAAATGATGGGTTGAAGTGTTGTGAAGTAGATACACCAAAACCCATCACCACCGTCTTCCTAAGCAAAGGAGAAGGATCTGAAGATCCCATGTCCAAAGCCGACGGAAGTTGGCACGAAAGAGTGGTCAGTGCATCCCGTCGGGGAAGGAACGGTTTCAGTGTCGAGGTGGAGGCGATAGTCCTTGAACTCGTTGTGGTGAGGAATAGACGGCTGCAAATATGCGATGCCGGCGAGAGGTTCCGATGGCAGCGAGTTGGTGGTGAAAAGTGAGTATTTGAGAGGTGCAGTGGCTGTAATCTGATGAGAAATGTGCTGAAAGTCTCTATTGGAGATGAGGAGGGGGGAAGAAAACGGAAGTTGAAGAAAAAGCACAAGAAAGAGGAGCAATAGGTGCCCGGAAAAAGGTCAAACCGCCGTGACGTCAGCAGTTGGCAGGAAGAAGACCCACGGTCTTCTCTTCAAGAGAGAATAGCAAAACTAGGGTCGGCGATTTTATCTTCTCTTTGTTACATGTAACACATGAAGTTTGAATTTTATTGAAAACTTATGGTCTGTAATGGTTGTGTTTTCGAAAATGAATTTTGAGTTTTTATTGAAAAATGTGTATTATAGAAATTGGTATGAAAATATTAATTTTTTTTGTTTGTTTGGATGTGTTTTTGAGAAATATTGGAAGTTGTGTAGATGTGATATAAAGTTGATTAAATTAGTTATATATATAATGATGATAGTGAAAAAAAATAGAATAATATTTTATTTATGATAAAGTAAGAAAGAGAATAAGTTGGATAATTGAATTATGTAATAATGAAGAGAGAGAATGAAATAATAAAATGATAAGTAGTTATATAAAGGAATGTGTGGTAAAATTTAAAATTAAAGCATTTTCCATAGAATTTGGCTTTGATGTGAGTATTTTCGTTTTTAATAATCCAAAAAACACAATCATACAGAGTCTTAGAGTTTGTTATTTATATAAGTGCATTATCAGTTGGTTTTAGCGGGCTTATAACACTTGATCATGTGAAGATTTCGACTAGCTTTTAGCATGTCGGTAGAATTGTTGTCATCAATTTGGGCTATTTGTGTGAGTGAAAAGTGGCAAAATGTATATTCCGTGACGATCCTCTCTATTGTTGGGGTAGCCATAAAGAATAATTAATTGCCCACAAAGCCTTCCATGAGGATGAGGGTGTCATTGCAATTATCCCATATTTTAATTACCCTCACAAACTTTCCTCATCTATTTTTGATTGACAATATTAAATTTTAGTAATATAATATTTGGTTTGGCCCACAAACTATTTTATATATAACTATATATATATATATATCACATACTTCCACTACAAGAGGGGTGCAGGCTGACCTTGGAGCAGTGAAGTTAAAAGTAAGAAGACAGAGTATGATGCAAAGAATGGGATAAATAGGTGTGGGTGCTCAACAAGTATGTGCTTTAATATTCTTTTTCCTCTCAAAGTCAAAAGAGAGAGCAAATTTTAACTACTCAAATGGCATAAAATGGATCTCATCATCTCATGGTAGGTTGAATTAAAATAGTGCATTCTTTTATTTTAGTTGTGATAAAATAAATTATAACCTTAAAAATATATGAAAAGTAAAATGTGTTTAGATATATGAGTTGCAGAGTTGATCAATTGAGTAGACAAATCGATTGACAATTAATTTTGAGGAAAAACATGTTTTTAAATGTAGGAGTGTGTTTCTGAAAATGAATTGTGAAGCTTTGAAAATATACTCATAGGCTAATTTTACGCTACTCGTTGAGTACCGAAAAGTGAGGTTGTGAGTCATTAGATTATAGTATAACAATATAATAAGTGACTTATTAAGGTCGTCATGTATAATTTAACAAGTAACAGTGCCACTTGAGTACTACTCAAACGAGCTTGTGAGTCGTTTTCAAAAAATGAGCCAAACGAGCACGTTATCAACTTGGAAAAAAAAAACATGGAAAAGAAAATCATTTTTTTTTTCAAAATTCATATAATTTTTTCAATTTGCAATGGTACACACAAAAGATCAAAAATCATCCCTTCATAGTAACTTCTACTCCAATTCAAGCAATCAAATACTATGGAAAAAGAGCTGTGCTGGTATGATAAGACTTTTCATGAACAACCACATGATCTTCACTTTTATTGTCTCCTCATCAATCTAATGGTTACTTAAGTACCCCCTAATCCCTATTGTGAAAAACAATGATTAATGATGATAGAGACAACAATTATAGTTCCACATCTAAATACCACCACCTAAATAACAACAATGGAGGTGTCATTAGGGAAAAATAATTAGAACTAGAATTAATATTTAGGCTCATAAATTTTAATTCTTGAATAAAACATCCCACTTATAGAAGACTATAAGGGCCCGTTTGGATTGTTTTCGCTCTTGCAGTTCTGCAAAACAATTTCGTAGAACAATCCTGTAGAACAGTTTCGTAACTTGATAAAACTTAAAATCGGTTGAGTCCTAAGCAAGAACACTCAAAGGGGTGACTTGATCTACTAGTAACAACTACTTCTGCTTCTTCAGATTGAGCAACTCAAAGAAATGTAATTACTTGATAAAAATCAAATATTTTTATTTGCAATCAAAGAACTAATTTGCTACAAGAATCTTTTAAGATATCATGTTCAATACTTCAAATTGAACCCCGAAAAATGAATATAGAGTCTGCAAAAAATGTTCATATTCTTGAAACACAAAAATAGAGATATCGGGACGCCAGCTCACCATCAACCTACCACGAGAAGAACCCGTCATCCTCATCCGCCTCGGGAGCAGGAAGATTAAGATCAAGTAAATCAGGAGCGTCGGGCTTAGTCACGGGCCTAATCACGGACCTTTGGTTGCTACTTTCGCCATTACCATTGATAAAATGTGATCTCTTATGGCCACCTAAAGCCTGTCCATTCTTAAAAACCCTGTTACAGAATGGGCAAATATGCTTTTTAGGCTTGATTTTTTTGTCCGCAGACAAATTCTTGGCATTTGCTTTCCGGGACTCAACGAGCTTACTATTAGTCCTGAAATCAGTAGAATCTTCTACAACATTCTCGCCACTTTCGTATCTTGATTCGTATAACGCATTGGTTCGTTTGTGGCACGGCCTGTGCCCCCCAAGCGCTTGATATGACTTGAAAGTCTTTTTGCAGTTGAAGCATTCATACTTACTTCTCTTCTGAGAATTTTCATCGAAAACTTCAGAAGTAGTACTATACTTTCTCTTCCTTGATTCAATCCCACCAAAATTTGAAGCCATAATATCATCACCATCATCATCATCATACACATTTTCCTTCAAGAACTTTCTAAACTCTGTTCTATATTTTTTTAACTTTTCGCCAAACGCAAAAACCCTTCTCGACCCATCAACCGATACATCGGATTCAGCTTTAGCACACTCATCCAAGAAATACCCAGAATCAGAATTCTCAATTTGAGCAATTTCACCATCCAAAACACTACCTTTTAACTTCATATCCTCGATTTTCTTCGTTTCTTGGTTATGCAACAAATTCAAACCTTCCTTTTCACCAATCCTCATGTCAATAGAAGAAGATTTAGTCTCCAAAACAACAGAATTATTATCAGAAGACTCCACAACTGAATTAAAACCACAATTCACAGAATCCCTTGACAACAACATTAAACACATAGCTACTTCCTCTTGTTCTTGCCCATCAATCTCAGACACAGATGAAGAACCATTATTAGCTAAAGAAAATGAACTAGACTTCATCAAAACAACATTCTTATACCTCTTTGATGATCTTGTCCTAAGCCTTATTTCCTCGCCTTCCTCGGTATCCGAATTACTATCAAGCACCAATTTGTGACTCTCACTAGTCCATGAATGATCATCCTTCAAACCCTTATCTTTTTCAGAGTGACAAGCCATATGACCACACAAAGCCTTCAAAGATTGAAACCCTTTGCCACATTGCTTACAAACTCTCTCTAATGGTAAAGGGATCCTTGAATCAACAGCCCTCCATGTTTTTTTGGGATTTTCTCTAAGTGTATAACTAGATTGCCCATTTGCAAAATCAACAAATTTTGAATCCCTAATCATGTTAATTTCACCCTTTTCATCAGATTCACCTGAATTTGCAACTACATGAGACCTCATGTGACCCCCTAATGACTTCCCACATGGGTACTTTTTATTGCACAATTTGCAAACAAATCTCAAGTCTTGATCCTCCTCCATCAATTCAACAACAATCAAAAACAGCCTAGATACTCTGACTCGACAAACCCGAAAAATTCACTAACTAAAATTTATTTTTTTAGCTATAGTGCAGCATTTCTTTGATCTACCACACCTAAAAAACACTTCACAAACAGAGGAACCTCAACAACAAACAAAAAGGCCCAGATACTCCGACTCGACGAACCCGACAAATTCACTAACCAATACTTAATTTTTTAGCTATAGTGCAGCATTTATTTGATCCACACACCTAAAAACACTTCAACGAACAGAGGAACCCCAAAATGAACACAGCCCAGATCAGAAAAATAACAAAAAATTATGTAAACTTCAAAAAAGCTCAAACCTTTGATGTGGGGTTTGGGCACAGATCACAAAGTTTATACCTTTGGTATCACACAAAGTGATAGATACAGAATCAGATGTGACAGTTTTTGGGGGAAGTAAAAAAAAAGAAATTAAAAAATCAGACAAACAATAAAAGGAAAACACACTTAAATTCCATATCAATGTAAATCTCCCACAACAGAGCAAAAATAAAAATGAAAAAAAATATTAAATGTGAAGATTTTGAAGAAATTAATGTGGAAAAAATCAAACTTTAGAGTCGCTAATGATGGGCTTGAAGTAGCCACAGCCTACCAGATGAAGAGTTACAACAGAAACCAAAGACTCTTTCTTCCCTATATTTCTCTGCCTCGTATGTATACATATAGATACATACAACCGTCCCTTTCTCTCTCTATATATCTATATATATTTTTCTTGTTTGTGTGTGTTTATAGGAGGAGAATTCCATGCATGGAAGCAAAATGTGTGTGAGAGAGAAATGAAGTGATGGGTACCACGTGTACTTATGAGGGGGAGAGTTTGTTTCTACAAAATCGGACGGTCAAGATTTCTTGGATTATTGTTATGTGGTTATTTAAGGGGAAGTCAAAGGGTATATTAGGAAATTCACTAGTTTAGATTTTATGGATTTTAATTTTTACACTGAAAAAATGGTCTAAATTCCAAAGTTTGAAGGAATAATACCTCATTTTGTCTTTGCTCAGCCGTTTTTTATTGTTTATTTCCTTTTTTGCCCCTAGAAGTATATGTACAATGTTGGTTATATGTATGTATGCATATTATGTGTGTATATATATAGCTCATGTAGTCGTCATCTTTTGTAATTGTTCGGTAATTGTTATTACCCACAGATTTTTCCAGAGTCAAAACTCATGGGTTTGGTTTTTGGGAAAGAATCAATAAATGGTTGATACTTTTTGAGATTTTTGTTTATTTGCCTTAAATTGCACGGTCAACACACAATCTCATGTAATTCAATTGAGAAATGCCTAAATTGAATTATGGTTGTTGAATGAAAATATAATGATGTTATAAAACGAAATACTGACTTCTCACTATACATAAATAATTCGTAACTCTATTTCAATAATATTTAAGTGGATAATGTTTTATTAGTCGGTCAAACATTGTGATTAAAATGAATGTTTTCAACTTGAGAGTCTTTGCACAAAAGGGTGGGGCATTTTGAGGGGTTGAATGAGAAAATTGCAAATTGCTATTGTTTTATCCTAGTGATTTGTTTCATTTAAGAGGTGTTTGAAATTATTAATTTTGTAATTGAATTTCAAATAAGATTTATATTTCACATCTAACTGTTCAAACAGTTCACACAATAAAAATGATCATTCACAAGACTAGTACTATTACACTTGATACGTCTCGTTTGGCATGACGAAACATGATTAGAGTTTTCTAAGTTGTTTTAGCTATGCAATCTTTGGATATCTTTTGCTATATATCAAATTTTAAATAAACTCCATTTTGGTTATCAATGGGGTCTTCCTACAAATTTGGAATTTTTGAGAGGGACATTTGGTTAAATGAGAATAATAATTCACTTTGCCTCATGAAATTAAGTTACCATAAAGAGTGATATTACATATGCAGATATTTTAGTCCATATTCGTTGTTCCACATTATTATTTCATCTTCTTTCAATTTTTTATATGCACATTACATGTATATTCTTTTCCTTTAAAATAAGAACAGTGTGGGATTTATGCACGTGATTTATATACATAAAATAAAATACAAGATGAACATCTATTTTACAATAAAGGATCTGGTGTGCATATATATATTTACATTAATTCTTGAGTAGTGAGGATATATAATTGTCCCTAGTGTGAAATTATTAATATGTAATGACATTGAAAACAAATACATAAAACAAACCCAAAGAAAAGAATAGAAGAAATAAATCAATGAATTTGATCTTTTTATATATGAATTATTATGTTTTATTAGTAGGGAAGATTCCACTTTTAATAGCACAAGTTGGTTACTTTATATAGGGAGATAACTTAATATGTTGTACAGATCTACCATCATAAATTTGAGTCATTAGAGGAAAATGAATCCATAATGGGCACTGAACCCAAAACACTAAAATGATGCACATTAGATCCAGAGATCCGTGACATTTTCTTTTTCTAATTTATTGAATATTATAAATATTAAATACACCCTTTGCAATTATGAGCCTTTGCATCTTACCCTAATTCTTTATACTTCAATTTCTTTGGATGTTTACATGGACATGATTATCAGTTTGTTTGGTTTAGCGATTGAAAAGTTAAAATATGTATTTGAATTTTAACCGTAATTTTAATTATTATTTCGTTTTATATGTAAAAATTCTTGATGTTGATTATATTTGATGGACCGAATATTATTGTTTTAAAAGTTATAGCAGTTAGCAAATGTGCCAAACAAATCTTTAAACTATATACTAACACAAACGCCACGTTTCGATTGTAACACTGTCAAGGGGCTGATTACTGTTATAGAGGCCAACAATATTATAAGGGAAAATTACACACAAACCCCCTCACATATTATGTAATTACCAAAAATCCTCCTCACTTATTGAAAATTATCAACACCCCCCTCGTGTTAAGATTTCTTACAATTACACCCCTTATGTACTTAACATTTCTTACAAATTTACCCCTATAAACTTTACAAATGTGTCGTAATTACAGAATAAGTGAGGGGTCTGTGTGTAATTCTCCCATATTATAATATATATATATATATATATATATATATATATGTGTGTGTGTGTGTGTGTGTGTGTGTGCAAGTAAAATACAAACTTTTGTATGAAGAAACAATTTTCTTGAATTATAATTTGAGGGAGCTTCTAAAGCAAAATTATTATGCTCATACCAAACACTAAAAGGATATATGAAACTACTTTGGAACTCCACTTTCTTGACTTTGGTTGAGGCTCATTATCTCTTGGAACCAACCAAACAATAAACAACTAGCTGGCTGGACTTAATTGGTCATTTTTAAAATTAAAACAATAAAATTTTCCTATGATAAATCCATAAAAATTGATATTTGATACAATATTACAATAAATTAAATCAGTACCTATTTTTTCATAGATATTACAATATTAAAATACCATTACTTCTGTTATCATTAATAGCCTGATATAATAGTTTATAAATATTTTAATCCTGCTGCTGCCAGAAAAGTATTTATATAAGCTTCAGAAATCAGAAGCCACTAATAATAATATATTCAGGATCATCTTATAAGAAAGATTTTTGGGCTTTCATAGGCAACGTGTCCAAATTGCAAATAAGCTACTTTATCTAAGAGTCTTCAGTCATGAAATAAATTAATTATCAGCCTAACCCAAGTCATTATTTTGTCTTAATTTTGAGTAATTATATTTAGCACTCTATAGTTGACTCATAACTTCCCAACCCAACTTTTGCTTTTATGTAGTGTTAACTGCACTAAATACTTATATATACGATGTTTAGTTATGGGGACACCTCTCTCGTTTTTGAAATTACATTTATCTTCTGTCGGTCTCGATCAAAATTGACAAAAATTGAAAAAAAGAGAATACAATTGAATCGAGGAATGGTTGGATGGAGGCAAATTACAAGGAAGACTGTCTATAATTTCAAAAGTACGGATTCGAAATAAACTATAGTAAAATGTAAAATCAATGTCATTAATTATTGAATTACTTACATAGACACCCTCTGCATGAGATTCTAATTACGAAAAACACATTGAGACTTTAGAAATTGTCATAAGTTGCCTGTCGATAAAAGTATATTATAATTTCAACCGTTGTCAAATTATAATATCATCGTTCTGTCAATAAAAACAATTTATAATTTCACCCCTAATAAGGAGTCTATTTGTAATTTGCAAAATCTTAGGGTTGTTGGTAATCACTAATCACTTCATCAATGAGGAGGAGTGGGTTATGTAATCATCCCTTAACTATTCACTCATTTATTTATGGTCCTGAGGGAGTGGTCACAAGCAGCTATTTATGTATTCGTATAATCAGAAGCTGAAAAGTGCTTAATTAAATTAGCAAGACTTAGGAAAAGTCCTTTGTGACATCTTACTAGCTGGCGAAAGATCAAAATAGAAAAGTTGGAAATTGCTTGTGACTTAATAAAATACTTCGCTGTCTGGACCATAAGCTGTTTCGAACAAAAAAGCTTCCCAATTTTTCTAAAGTTATTAAGTCTCTTTGTAAAAATTTATATTTTCAAAGATGTGCTAAATTTTATAAAATGTTATAAAAATGTTGAAAAGTTAAAGTTGAATTTGTTTGTAAATTTTTTTAAAAAGTTGAAAAAATAGAAGAAACTAGTGGAACTTGTCATATACACGCTTTTACGTTTAGTTTTTTTCTAGAGAAATAGAAGTATAATCAGTGAAATCAACAACGAAAAACTGCTTAATTAAGTTCGGCAAAAAGCCCAATAAAACCTTCTTTTTTTTTTCAGTTTTCCCAACACAGGCTTATAGCTAATAGGGTTGTAAGCGAGTTGAGTCGAGTCGAACGAATTGTTGTTGAAACTTGTTTGGATTATTATCGAGTTTTAAAATTTGTGTTTAAGTTTGATTTGATTGTTAATCGATTCGAGTAGCTTGACATGTTTGCACAGATTTTTATCATATTTCACTAATCGAATTGAGCTAGAGTCGAGTTTTCAAAATTTAGCAAACACAAAAATTATTCAAACTTGGTTTAATATATTAACATAAAGAGTTTAAACAAACTTTTGACGCCGAGCTCGAATTGAATTTCAAATAGCGTGGTGTCTCTAAACCTAATAGCTAACTTCAAGATGACTTGTTTGATGCTATTGTGAAATTTGATGGCCATCATAGGTATAGGTTTGGTGAGTGATATTTATGGTAAGAAAGATATTATTATTCAAATTTAATTTGAGTTTCATAGATTTTAAATTCAAAATTTAAATTTTTTTTTCTTGCGCACTTTCTTAACTAGGATCAACCAGTGTAACAATTCAATATTAGAAAATGTGTAGACTAAGTCATTTTATTGCCCATTAACTCAAAGGGCGATATGTCACAACAATCTCGCAAATATGTTAGACAGACTACAATGATTATTAGGAAAAAACTATTAGTGACTAATACAATGCTTTTGATGTGGTTCGACCTTAGATTTTTAAATAATTAAGTCTTGGAGCTCAATTTTAACCACATCACCTCAACTTTATTTATATTTAACTCTTTTGTGAAGGTGCTATACTTTTATTAACCCTTGTATAGGTTGAGGATCAAATCTATGAATTATTTTCTATCTTCATAACTTTACTAGAGGAAATTGAGAATTTCTTTGAAAATTAACTAAATGTATTTCTTTTGTATGGTGATGCTTACAAAGTGATTAATTTGTCATGTTCTTTGGAGAATGACCATTCCTTTGCCCAACCAAAAAGAGGTACCACAAACGATTTGTCATTATTGTTATATTTAGACACCCTAATTCAACATCCAATAATAAACCCAAGAATTTACTATTTTATTTTAAAAAAAATTCAAAACTAATAAAAATCATGTCAATAAATTCTTTAAATTGAAATGGTACTAAAAGAAGGGGAAAACCTCTGAGTAAGAAGTTTATTAATGAAAAACGCGAACTCGAGCTATTTCCTATCATAGAAGCTAGAGGTCAAGTCTTTGAAAAAAGGCTCATCGAGCTCGAGCTCGAACTCGATATACTATCCTCCAGCTCGAGCTCTATTTCAAATTTTTTATCGAGCTTGGCTCATCTATATCGTATCTGTTACGCTATGCTTGACTGTTTTCTAAAACTTGGCCCATTTTGTGAGACAATATTAAGGCACTTTTATCACCAATTCTAGCCCAATAAAGAAACTTAAACCGATGGACCATTACAGCCCTAATTGATGTATGATCCTTATATAATAAATATATATATATATATAGGGTCAAGATCTAATACATACCTTACATTAGATAAGATATAAGACCCAATATATACCATTGGATCCATTAAATCTAACCGTCCAGAAAAGAATCAAAAAACATGTGGGGAAATTGATTTCAATTGAATAAGGGGTATAATAGTCAATTGATGCCATTTTTCAAAGCCTACAAACCCACGTCTCTTTCATCTTCTTCTCTCTCATATTCTCATTTCTTCTCTGATCGTCTCTTTCATCGTATTCTCTCTCATTTGCTCACTTCTTCTCTGGTGTTTCACTAATTCTCTTCTCTTCTCTTTTTTTTTTCTTTTTTCAATTATAAATCGAAATTAAATTATCACTCCCATAATTAGGTTGGATGATGCTCTGCAAAAGATAAAATTTGCAGCCACAAAAAGATTGATGTTATATTATCATAATACATGATCATCATCCAACGAAATTGCATTGAAACTTGATATTAGAGAAATGCAAGCTGAAATTCACGCCACAAAATTCGTATGAATTTGAAAAGTGATCAGAAGAGAGAGAAAAATAGGCTATTTCTTCGTCTTCCTCTCTCTCTCTCTCTCTCTATATATATATATTTATATCTATCTATCTATCTATATATATACAGTATCTTAGAACAGTGTGTGTTTATAACATATTAAAAATATTCAATTATACAGTGTTTTATAAGTCATTATACAGTATGTTATAATACATTATACGGTACATTATAACTCATTATACAGTGTGTGTTTATAACATATTAAAAATATTCAATTATACAGTATCTTATAAGCCATTATACAGTATGTTATAATACATTATACGGTACATTATAACTCATTATACAGTGTGTGTTTATAACATATTAAAAATATTCAATTATACAGTATCTTATAAGCCATTATACAGTATGTTATAACACATTATACGGTACATTATAACTCATTATACAGTGTGTGTTTATAACATATTAAAAATATTCAATTATACAGTATCTTATAAGCCATTATACAGTATGTTATAACACATTATACGATACATTATAACTCATTATACAGTGTGTGTTTATAACATATTAAAAATATTCAATTATACAGTATCTTATAAGCTATTATACAGTATGTTATAACACATTATACGTTATATTATAACTCATTATACAGTATGTATTAAAGAAGAAAATTGGATATATTGTATAAATCACTATAGATATATCTCTTTTTGTATGTATGTATCTGCAGAAAGAAAGAAAGAGAGATCTCCTATGTGCAACTGAGAAGAGAAGACAAGGCCTCAGTTTTGCTTCAAAGGTGTCAACAGCCTACCATAAATTACTTGTATTTTACCCCCCTTATATATCTACATCTATATCTATATATATATATATATAATATCTTCTGTATTTTTCTCCTGGGTATATAACAAATTTTGGGGGAATTTTTACAAGGAGTCGTTTATTGCTGTGGAATAATTTCCTCTATCTTTATCTTTACAGTAATACGAAGATGAAATTAATGCGATAATGGAGAATAGAGAGAAAGATACGAAAAAAAAGAAGATAAAAATAGTGCGATAATGGGGGAAGAGATAGAGTGAGAGGAGAGAGAGAGAGTGAGCAGTGAGGATGGTTGAAGAAGAAGGTTGTTATGTTTTTGACTAAAATGCCCCTGTCAGCATTAAAACAAATTAAATAATTCGAAAAATAGGTTAAATCCAAACCTTGAGATCAAATTGAATCTAAGGCTTAGATTGAGTCTTAGATCTTACCTAATATTAAGGTATGTATTTGATCCATACCCTATATATATATATATGTGTGTGTGTGTGTGTGTATATATATATATATGATGTCAACATCTGACTTTGTGACGATATTATTTACACATCTGACTGACACAGGATGTGTCAAAGAAAAAAAGAAGAAAAAGAAAAAGAAAACAAAAATTGAAATTAGTTCAGGCAAATGGAAAATCCTATATTTTTTTTTCTTTTACTATAATGTCTACTTTTACACAGAAAGTACAAAGACAATGAAAGCAAAGAACCAAAACTGCAGTCTATTACAACTTTTATTCCTATTGCCCAGACATTTGACCTCTTCCACCATCCATCTCAACAGCATCACTTTGCTTATTATCATCGCCATCACTAACCCCGTGATTATTATTACTAATCCCGCAATTATTGTCCTCATACTCAGAACCCGACCCATCCATCAAACCCACATCAGAACCCTGATCACCAAAAGACTGAGCTATGGAGTCTTCCTCTTCTCCTCCAACTACGCACAAGTCCAGATGGATACCTCTCTGACCATCCTCATGGGCCCGCTCTTCGTCATCATCGCTATCAATCTCCAACAAATAAGACCTATTTTGAGTAGCTCGTCTCCGTAACATAAATACATTGAAATAATAACTCACAAGTTCCTTCTTAGTTCGAGTTGGGAATACAGCACTTAAGTGCCTCCAAAAATCTCTACCATGTGATATTGGATTAGAGAAAACGACCCGATGGAAGATTTGTTCCTCATCAATGGTCCACTTGCTAGCCACCACCTCTTCACCCATATTATAGAACCCCAACTCGGTGAAAATCTCGTCCCCAATGGTCTCACGTAGTTTTTCTCTTGCTTCCCTTATATGTTGTTGTACACATCTCGTGGATCCCACATCCGGGCAACTACAATCTGTTCTGCCACTTCCAACTTTAACCCCATCAATGTCTGAATTAGTTAAGTCAGGCGTGGTTATAACACAAATACCCGTCAGTTGTTGCTCCCTTTTGTTGTCATTCACATCCCATTGCGGGATTTTGGCTTGATAATCTAGTCCAATTGGTACTTCTTTCCTAGGAGAACTATTCAACAAGATTACATATGGATCCTCAAACTGTTCTGGGGGTCGATATGGTATGCTAAAATCAAAATATCTTGGAAAATAAGATAAGAAAGAGGGGTCCTGGTTTTCATCATCTTCCTGGCTATTGCAGCTGGTGATCAAAGAGAAAGGGGCACTCGCCTCCACTTCCTGGTCAGCTATTGATGCATAATCTCTGTCACCATTTTCCGGTCCCCCATCAAAATCTGACTTGCAAAAGTTGCTCTTTACTTCAACTAAGATAGTAAAGCAAACAAAGAAGTGACCAATGACTGATGGACTATAATTATGCATGACGTAAACAAATAACACAAGCACAAGTCGTTTAAATCATGCATCACTAAAATAATTACAGATAAAGATATCAAAACCTTTTATTTTACACAGAACAGATTAAAATAGCAAGTGTACCAGGTGAATCAACTCTCAGGGTAGTTGAGTGTGAAGGAAAATCATCCGTATTTAACATCAGATTATTGTTATAATCAAGTTGTTTAGATTGCTTGAAAGAAAGCTCTGGAAAATCTTCCACTTCTAAAGGACGCTTGGCTCCCATTTCTGTGTGCAGGATAAAACAATAAATAATTTAAATTAAGATCATTTTAAGAGAAATATATAATATATGGTGAATGGTATAATAAATAAGCAAAGCAAGCCATAATCTAGTCCACGATGCAATAGCAGTAAAGAACCAGAAAAATCTCTAAGAGTCGTTCACCAATATTGCACGCCTAAGTGCTTCAGCTTATATCTTAATTGTATTAAGTTTGTGTATTATCTAGATTATGCAAATCGATAAGGAAAAATCAAGCGAAGCTAGCTCGAGAAAAAATCTACATATAATCACATTCTTGCAATTTAAGCTGGTATAGATATCGCAAAAGCATATAGATGGCCAGCACAATTATGATAATGTGCCACGTGTATAAAACAAAAGCACCGCAATCAAAACATACTGCCTACACCAATCCAAAAACGTATGACCCGTTGTAGAAACAATAAATTCATAGAAACACTATCCGACAAATCCCCATTAACCTAATGACCTGACATAAGCTGGCGTATTTAAGTAAAAGTAGCAAAAGGAAATAACTGATCACTTTGTCATTATGTTGCTATGGTAAAAGCAAACAAAATCAATTAATTAACAGATAAGCCAACCATATTTATCCAGATGACAGCATTACTTGCTTCCAACAACGCATGAAATACAAGTGAACAAAAATTTCAAAACACATAAATGTGTGCGCTTTCTTACGATGTCCAAAATTTTATTTTTCAGCATGCTTTGTCAAGTTTGAGCAACTGTTTTCTTCATGGAAACTACTATCAAAGAAAATCTTTCACGAGGAAAGTATCTATTAATTTTGCATGAACGAGTTATGATGGACAACTCATAAGATGCAATGCTCAAAGAGAGAGAGAGAGAGAGCACTAAGGTAACCTAAAAGCCACACTAAAAACAGAAATTATTCCTTCGTCAATTATTTGATCAGACGCAAGATTGCAAGTATCTTCCACAAGCATATAAGGACATTTATGCAAACAAGATCAACTAGACCGTTTCTTATTCACCGAAAAATCAATATATATTATAATATTTTTATTGAAAAAAATTGTATTATCCACTTTCTTAAATTAATTACACAAAAAATATCCAATCAAGAATTTTTTTTTTTAAACCAAACAAACTTTTCACTCCAAACAACTAACTGCATATAAAAACAGAGCTAAAAGAACACATCCAATTTCATTGAAAAAAAAACCTAACCCTAGATTCACAAAATACAAATTCAAAACCACAATAAGCATAAGAAATTCAATTCACAAACAAAGAAAGAAAACCCCTAAATCAATTTACAGATCTAAGAAACCTAAAGCTCAAATAACCACGACGAATTCGCAAACCCTAAATTCTCCGGACAAAATTACAATTTCTGAATCTATTAACAGAGGGGGAACAAAAAATACATCATCCTGATAACAAAAATCCAAACAATTAACACATATCAGATATAAATCGTACAGATCGGAGGATTCAAAGTGAAAACCTAGAATTTCGTAGAATCAACAGATTCGTTCGAAAAATGGACCGATTGAAAGAGAATGAAGCGAATTAGATGGAGATTGCGTTGAATTTCACGATTGAAACATCAATTTTGGAAAAAAATTCGAGATTTGAATGAAGGTGAAATTGGGGGTAATTTTCGGTGCGCGGTTTTTCTAGAGGGAGGAGGATCCGAATACGATGACCCGGTTATGAATCCGCACGTGTAGTTGGTGGATTGTACTTTAAGAGTTTTTTATTTCTATTTTGGAGAGAGGGTATACACGTGTCATCTTTGGATGAGGATCCCTTTTTTTGCATATGTTTAGAATCTTCTGATTTCATATCAAATCAAAAGAAAAAAGAAATGGAAATCCAATATGACAATTGACATATATGTTACCCAAGCATTTCTTATAGTAACCACAAAATTTGTAAATACGTTTTTAATTTATCTTCCAAGTATTTTATTTAAGGGCAAATGTCACTTATAATTTCTAAACTATTATGTTTGTCTCACTTATGTCCTTAAACTAAATTTTGTTACGCAACAGCCCTTAAAGTAATAATTCCGTCTCACTTTAGTCCTTTCCGGTGGTTTGTGATCGGATGTCAGTTTTCGATGGTCCCCGAAATATCAAATTTGTATCACTTTGATCCCTAAACCAAATAATAATAATTTTTTTTTTTTGCAATTTTATAATTCACCTAATTTTAATTATTATTATTTAACTAATATACGTTAGTATATACTTATAATCTTAAATATCCCGATACCTCGAAATATCGACCGAAATTTCGGATTTTCGGGGGTCTCGAAGCGAAATCTCACTTTCCACCCAATTTTGCAGAATATCTATCGAAATTTCCCGATATTTCCCGAAATCTTGAATTCTTAATAAAAAATACTTTGTAAAATATCCACCGAAATTTCTCGAAATTCCCGAAATATCCCGAAATTTCCGAAATATCGACCATACTTTAAAAAATTCAAAATTTTGTATTCTTGCCCCTACTGCGTGTACTATACATTCATTTTGGAAAGTGTGATCTTTATGTCAATTCTTGTGCAAATAAGTCATATACTCACTAATTCACATTAGATTTTTTTCAAAGAATATAGTTATGGAATGAATACGGTCGAATATGTTGTGACCGTTGTGGTTCAGCAGAATACAACATCAGAAGGATATTACCATCATTATATGCAGTACTACCAACATTCAATGTCATGAGATGAATATTGTCAACATTTGACTAATAATTTGTACATGCAGTATGGAAGTGGAGGGAGAAGAGAGACCAATGATAGTGATTTCGATCCTCCAAGAAACTCAATGTAGTTTTAAATAATGATTTGTATTAAAATTATTGTATTTTGTTTTAATGAAGTTTCTAGGAGATTGGATTATTACTTTACTCTCAACTCATATTTATTTTATATTTTTCGCCACAGATTTTAATCATACTACTTAACAAAATTCGCTATACATACATTATATATATAATATTATTTATGTAAAAGATGCATAATTATGATATTTAAAGTTACACAAAGTTTTGTTACAAATTTCCAAATATTTCTATAAATATCCATGAGTTTTTTAAAATCGATATTGAAATTTTGAATATCCCCAAAATTTCCATCGAAATTTCTGTAAATTTACTACCGCGATATTAATACCGATATCAAAATTTAATACCTTGCTTATAGGTAATGTTGAATATAATGATAAAAAATTATATATATTAATAATTAATTCTTAAATAAAAGAATAGAAACAACTAACTTATTTTGATTGTTATTATTAAGCTAATATATATCAGACACAGAAACCTCATGCGCCGCTGTACAAAACCATACGTATAAAGGTCTTTTTTCAACATAGCATGGATAAATTACTAAATTGGTTTTTCAAGTATTCATTGTGAAAAACTAATTTGTTAGTAGGTTGATTGCTTTAGAAGTGTACAAAGATCATAATGCAAAGTACATGTCTGAATTTGTGGTGATGGCGGTTAATGAATATTTTTCTTTTGTTTTACCTTTTTTTATGGTTTTTTTTTTCTATTCTTAACGAATATCATTTGTTGAAATTATACTTAATTTTTCTTATAAAAAAATAATTTAATTGTTATTATTCTATTTTATTGTAATAAATATTTAATTAATTATTAATTAATAATTTTTTATGTATCTTGTTAAAATATTCATCTTATTATACAAATTAAATAAGTCAATTATTATCTTGTAATTTGTGAATTTTATTATTTATTAATTAAACCTAATTAATTGAATGATTAAGCAATTGTTTAATTATTTAATGAGTAAAAACTAATTATTATTATTATTATTATTATTATTATCATTTTATTTAAACATTGACCATTAGTATATATTGGCTAAATAATAACAATCAAAATGAGGTAGTTGTTTCTATTCTTTTATTTTGGAATTGGTTATTAATATATATAGTTTTTTTATCCTTCTATTTCACATGTATATTGGTTAAACAATAATTAAAATAAGATAGATTGTAAAATTGCGAGAAAAAAAATCCTTTTTTTTTTGGGTTTAGGGACCTAAGTGATACAAATTTGATACTTTGGGGACCACCGGAAACTAACATCCGATCACAAACCACCGGAAAGGACTAAAGTGAGACAAAATTATTACTTTGGGGACGGTAGCGTAACAAACTTTAGTTTAGGGACGTAAGTGAAACAAACATAATATTTTAGGGACTATAAGTGACATTCGTTCCTTTTATTCTGGAATAATAAATTTGTGGTCTGAAAAAGACATGTTATCTCAAGCTAAATTATCTCCGACGGTTTTAACGGAGGTTATAAAAGATCGTGCTCAAACAAGGGTCGTTCAGTTTCTAGTGAAATTACTTCCAGAATATGAGGCGGTACAGGCTATTCTTCTTCACTGAGAGACATTCCCCGATATTGAGATTGTCTTGTCTGACTTGCTTCGAGAAGAGACTCGACTTCAAACTCATAATTCTCTTAATTCCCTGTTCATAGATTCGACAATGGTAGCATCACATACAACTCCGAAGCCTCGTGTTGATTCCAGTCGCGTCCAGTGCTATGAGTGTCATGAATATGGGCACTCTTTATGTTCCAAAGTTAACTGCCAATCTTATCTCTGTTGGCCAATTGGTTGAACAAAATTCTATTGTTGTCTTCTCACGCGTTGGTTGTATAGTTTAGGATCTGCAGACAGGGTGGACGATCGCAAAGGGGCATAAGGATGGCCGTTTGTTTCTACTTCAATTTGAGAAGAATACGAGTCATCTATGTTGTCTATCCGCCTCTTCATTTGACATTAAAACTTCTAATAAGAATTGGGTTCTATGGCACTGTAGGCCAGGTCATCCTTTTAATAAACGGTTGGCACTCATGTTACGTTTTTTTAATAAACAAGTTTTTTTTTTGAATGATGATGTTTGTGAAAATTGTGTTCAATCAAAAATTCATAAAATACCATTTCCTAAAAGTTCCACAGAATATTCTCATCCCTTTGATTTCGTACATAGTGATGTTTGGGGCCCATCTCATATCCCTTCTCCTATGGGTTATCACTATTTTATTTTATTTATTGACCATGGTACCAGATTTACATGGATTTATGCTTTTTGTAACAGATCAGAGGTTCCTCATATTATTCAAAATTTTGTCAAAATGGTTGAAGCCCAATTTTCTTGCAATATTAAGGCTTCGTATGGTTGTGTTTTCGGAAATGAATTCTGAGTTTTTTTTTTTGGAAAATGTGTATTATAGAAATTCGTGTGAAAATATTGACTTTATATGTTTGTTTGGATGTATTTTTAGAATTTAATTGAAAGTAGTGTAGATGTGATATAAAGTTAATTTTTATTAGGATTTAATATATGAAATGATTGAGTTGGTTATAAATGTGATGATGATGGGGAAAAAATATTAAAATAATATTTTTTTGAATAGTATTATGAGTTGGTAATAAAGTAATATGTATATGTGTGTGTGTATATACGTACATACATATACACACACATAATATATATATATATATATTATACAATAGAATGGAAAAAAAATTGAGAGACGGGGCGGGGCGGGGAGGGGGGATGCGTTTATGGGTTGGGGATGGGGGGAGGGCGTGTATGGGTTTGGGGGTGGGGGTGGGGGTGGGCCCCCCTTCATTTTTAGTTTTATTTTAGTTTTAGTTTTAGTTTTTTCTTTTCTTTTTTTTTACCTTTTCATTTCTTTTGTTTCTTTTTAGCTTTAGTTTTTTTTATCTTTTTTCCATTTCGTCTTTTCTTTTCAATTTTATATTTTAAAAGTTTAAAAAAATTGAGTCTTGCTCGTCTATATTTATAATAGTTAGTGTGATTATACGGTTCGCATTGGACAAATATAAAAGTGGGATGTGGTCCATATATACAATATTTTATGAAATGTTCAAATTTGATTGGCGCATAAGTAGTTCTATATTTCTTTTTCCATTTACATATAATATTTTATTTTCAATTTGATTGAGGCAAATTTATTTTCATCTTCTTATAATGAGATACTATGATGTTATATAAAATCTTTGCTCGAGCTCGAACCTAGAAATTTAGCGAGACTCGGCTCGAATCTGGGCAACACTATTAAATACCACATTAGTACCAAAATAAAATAATCGAGATTTAGTCGGTATTTATTTGAATACTGAGAAGCTTAAAAAGTATAATTTAAAATCCAATAAACACAAACGAAATTATTAAAATGAAATTATAAATCACACAATAGTTTTGCAGGCCGAGGGTGGGAGTAGGACCAGGGGCAGGGGGGTTGTGCAGGCCTGCAGGGGAGGAATAGTTTTTTTTTTTTTGGTAGAACAGGGAGGAATAGTGGTAGGATAGTAGGAATTTTTTTTTTCAAATTATATATTATTAAATATTATTTAATAATAATAAATGGAATATTTGGAAATTGAATAGGAATTCTTATTATATAAAATATGAAAAAGTAAGAAAGAGAATGAGTTGGATAGTGGGATAGTGTAATTAATGATAAAAGATTGTGAAAAGATTGAAATGATTGGTTGTTATATATGAGAATGTGTGGTGTATTTAAAATTTGACCATTTTTTTGTAGAATTTGGCTTAATCTGTGTATTTTCATTTTTTGATGATCCAAAAAATGAAAATATTTTTAGAATTCACAACCATACATAACCTAAACTCTTTCGCTCCGACTCCGGGGGAGAGTACACTAAGGTAGATTTGTTAAAATTTTACAACAAAAATGGGACTATTTCTCAACTATCATGTCCCGATACACCCGAACAAAATGGTGTTGCAGAAAGAAAAACTAGACATGTCATGGAATGTGCCCGAGCTCTTCTTCTTGAGTCGGCGATGCCTAAAACTTTTCCGGACATAGCTGTCAAAATAGCAATTTATCTTATTAATAGACAACCTACCTCTATTTTAAAAAATAAATCTCCATTTTATTCCCTTTATAATAAAAATCCAAATTACTCAGATTTGCGAGTTTTTGGATGTGTTTGTTTTTTCTATCTTCCAGTTAAAGAATGTGATAAGTTGTCTTCCAAAGCATCCAAATGTGTATTTATTGGCTATGCCGATCATCAAAAAGGTTATCTATGTTATGATCCCGTAAATCACCGTATTAGAGTCTCTATTCATGTAATTTTCTTTTAACATCATTTTTATTACAAGATGGCAACTTCAGCTCCTACTACGGATAGTTTTAATTTTTCCCTTTCAGATGACAGAGATGATTTGGATTTTAACCAGAATGAAGAAATAGATACACTGGCACCTATGTCCTATTCTGACTTGTTCCCTACATCTTCAGATCAAGATAGTACTACTGCAGGTATTTCTCAACCTCGAATTCGAAGAGCTCGGATAGAATCGGTAAACCTTGTTATTCCCACTGTAAATTCTTTTAATTCTTCTTCTAGTACCATAGGACAAAATAACACCACCTCAGGGACTCTTGACACTCATTCTCTTCGTTGCTCTAGTAGACGTCCTAGTAATCCCGATAGATATGATTATTCTCCGGAAAGATATGGTAAGTCATATGCCTTGATCACAACTTTGGATTCAGTTTCTATACCTATTCACTATCATGAAGTAGCTAGTCAAGAGTGTTGGAGACAAGCTATGGAAGAGAAGCTCTGTACTCTCGAGGATAATAATACTTGGGATTTGGTATCGCTACTTTCTAGTGTATCTATAATTGGGAGTAAATGGGTCTTCACAGTTAAGCTAAAGGCAGATGGGAGCCTTGAGCGATATAAAGCTCGCTTAGTTGCTCAAGGATTCAAGCAAGAATATGGGCATGATTATGAGGAAACTTTTGCTCCAGTTGCTAAAATGACTACAGTTCGCACACTTTTGGCAGTGGCATCTATTCAGGGGTGGAATCTACACCAGATGGACGTCAAAAATGCTTTTCTCCATGGAGACCTCAAGGAAACAATATATATGAAGCCTTCACCTGGGTATCAAATTCCTCAGGCCAATTTTGTATGTCGTCTTCAAAAATCTCTATACGAACTGAAACAAGCACCTCGTGCTTGGTTTGAAAAATTCCACGCCACCATTTTTCAAGCTGGATTTACTCAGAGTACTGTTGACTATTCCATGTTCTTAAGACGAACATCGGCGGGTATTACCTTTCTCCTTTTGTATGTTGATGATATGAAAATTACCGGGGATGATGAAGCAAGTATTGAGCAGCTTAAGAACTTTCTCAATAACTCTTTCAAATGAAAGACTTGGGTTTACTAGCCTATTTTTTGGGATTAGAATTTTCTTATACTTTTCAAGAGTTTTCTCTCAAGCAACAAAAGTACGTAGCAGATCTTATTCATCTAGCCAATCTAACAGATAACAAGGTAGCTCACACTCCAATGGAGATTAATACCAAATATGCCAAAAGATGACGGTGCACCTTTATCGGATCCAACTTTATATCGAATTTTGGTTGGTAGTCTTATCTATCTAACCATGGCACGTCCAAATATAGCTTATCATGTTCAGGAACTTAGTCAATTTGTATCTGACCCTCGTCAGCTTCATTATACTGCCTTACTGCGGGTTATTAAATATCTGTGTGGTACGATTGATTGTCGGCTCTTTTTGATGGGTTTAAAGTGTGGAGACAAATCAAGGTGCCAAAGGAAGAAGAAATTGAGCCGGAACGGCGCCCAGGCGCGGCACGCAGGAGAAGGGCCGAGGCTACTGTCGGCGGCGCCCAGGCGTGGCCATAACGACGCCTAGGCGCCGACACAGTGGCGCCCAGGCGTGGCCTTTCGGCGCCCAGGCGTGCGTCCGACGCTGGGAGCGTTAATTTTACGCGGTTTTGTGTAATTTTGGCAAGTTTTGAGTTACCTACTTGGTTTAGGTTATTATATCTTAGTCTCCAAGTGTATAACATATAAGTAGATAAAATTCTCTTCATTGTAATGTACCTCTCTCACAAGTATAATAAAATCTCTCTAGCATAGGTCCGTGGACGTAGGCAATTTGCCGAACCACGTAAAATCGTTGTCTCTTTTTCTTGCTTTCTCTTTACTTTTAAGTTCATTTATGCGCATTGATTCCTAACAACTGGTATCAAGAGCACGGGTTAAATCAATCGGTGTGAATCAATGGCGTCTGAAGAAGGAAAAGTGAAGATTGACAAATTTGATGGAAAAGACTTTGGATTCTGGCGAACACAGATGGAGGATTATCTGTACCAGAAAAAGCTCCATCAACCATTGTCGGGGAAGAAGCCTGAAAAGATGTCAGACGAGGATTGGGAGTTATTGGATAGGCAAACCCTAGGGGTTATTCGACTGACGTTATCAAAAGACGTGATGTTTAACATCCTAGATCAAACTACAACAGCGGGTTTGATGAAGGCATTATCCAATATGTATGAGAAGCTATCCGCATCGAATAAAGTCTATCTGATGAGATGTTTATTCAATTTGAGGATGACGGAGGGAGGATCGGTGACCAACCATATCAACGAGTTCAACGTGATCATCACTCAGTTGAGCTCGGTTGATATTATTTTCGAGGATGAGGTAAGGGCCTTAATTTTATTGTCTTCATTACCGGATAGTTGGAGTGCGAGGGTAACTGCTGTGAGTAGTTCGTCTGGCCAAAGAAAGTTGAAACTTCAGGAGATTCGGGATCTGATTTTGAGCGAGGATATTCGCCGGAGGAAATCAAGAGAACTCACATCTGCTGCATTGAGTGCGGAGAGCAGAGGAAGAGGTGTTCAATGGGGTGGTCAGAAAGATAGAGGTCGATTCAAATCAAAGGGGCGAGGGAAGTTAAAACCGCACAAGGAGGCTGATTGCTGGGGCTGCGGGAAGAAAGGCCATTACAAGAGAGATTGTCCTGAAAAGGGGGGTCAGAATTAAAACTGGGAACATCAACAAGCAAACGCAGCAGTAGACGACGTCGGAGATGCTTTGGTTTGCTGTGTTGACAGTCCAGTTGACTAATGGGTCCTGGATTCAGGTGCGTCGTTCCATGCTACTTCATGTAAGAATTATCTAACAAATTATGTTTCTAGAAAATTTGGAAAGGTTTTTCTTGCAGATGACGAACCCTTGGAAATTGTTGGTAAGGGTGATGTCACTATAACGACGGCATAGGGAATGCAATTGAAACTGCATGATGTGAGACATGTTCCGGGGTTGAGGAAAACTTTGATCTCAATGGGTCAAATTGACAGTGATGGGTACACCACGATGTTTGGTGGTGGTGTATGGAAAATCACCAAAGGTAATCTGGTGGTGGCTCGTGGTAAGAAGTCGGGGACTCTATATACCACAGAAATAAAGAAGGACTCGTTTGCTGCAGTCGAGGCTATAGAGGATGTTCACTTATGGCATAGGCGACTTGGGCATATGAGTGAGAAGGGAATGAGAATCATGGCATCCAAGGGAAGCTACCAATCTCAAAGTCGGTTGAATTGGGTCTTTGCGAAGACTGTGTGCTTGGGAAGCAGAAAAAGGTAAGCTTTTCCAAGACGGGTAGAGAACCGAAGGCAGAGAAGTTGGAGCTTGTGCATACTGATGTATGGGGACCGGCTCCCATACAGTCACTTGGAGGGTCAAGATACTATGTCACCTTCATAGATGATTCCACTCGAAAGGTATGGGTCTATTTTCTGAAAAATAAGTCGGATGTGTTTAATACCTTTAGGAAGTGGAAGGCAGAAGTTGAGAATGAAACGGGGTTGAGATTGAAGTGTCTAAGGTCGGATAATGGCGGGGAGTATGATAGCCAAGAATTCAAAGACTATTGTGCAGAGAATGGGATCAAGATGATCAAGACTATTCCGGGGACTCCGCAGCAGAATGGGATTGCAGAGCGGATGAATAGGATTTTGAATGAACGAGCTAGGAGCATGAGGCTTCACTCTGGGTTGCCAAAGACATTTTGGGCTGATGCAGTGAGCACGGCGGCTTACCTCATCAACCGGGGACCTTCAGTACCGTTGGACTTCAAAATACCGGAGGAGGTTTGGTCTGGAAATGAGGTAAATTTATCGCATTTAAAAATATTTGATTGTTTATCTTATGTCTTGCGAAGTTCTGATGACAGGGATAAGTTGGATCCTAAGGCACAGAAGTGCATCTTTATTGGCTATGGAGGAGAGAGTTTTGGGTATCGGTTCTGGGATTACCAAAACAACAAAATCATAAGGCATAAGGATGTCACATTCAACGAAAGGGTGCTTTACAAGGATAGACTTGGAGCAGATACTGAGGAAAACGAGAAACCAAAGGCGATACTGGAAGAGATCACTCTAGACGAGGTTGGTGGGAATGACACTGAGAATAGGATCGAGGATGATCCAGAGACTCCACCACCAACCTTGAGAAGATCGAGTAGAACTCCTAAACCAAACATGAGGTATTCCCCTTCCTTACACTATTTACTTTTAACAAATTCGGGTGAGCCCGATTCGTACAAAGAGGCGACAACTGTGGGAGATTCTCTTAAGTGGGAGCTAGCCATGAAGGATGAAATGAGCTCGCTTGAGAGAAATAGAACTTGGAGGTTGACTGAGTTACCGAAGGGGAAACGGGCTTTGCAAAACAAGTGGGTATTCCGGGTTAAGGATGAACCGGATGGTAGTAATTGAATAGGTCGAGTGGGAGTCTCAAGTTGACTCAAGAGAAGTACATTGAAAAGGTACTTGCTAGATTTGCAATCTCAAATGCAAAGTCTAGAAGTACACCTTTGGGGAGTCATTTCAAGTTAAGCAAGGAACAATCACCTAAAACTGAGGAGGAGCGAGATCAAATGGCAAAGGTTCCCTATGCCTCTGCCATTGGGAGTTTAATGTATGCAATGGTGTGTACAAGGCCAGATATAGCTCATGCAGTGGGAGTTGTGAGTCGGTATATGGCTAATCCGGGGTTAAAGCATTGGGAAGCAGTAAAGTGGCTACTGAGGTATTTGAGGGGTACATCGAGTATGTGCTTGTGTTTTTCGGGCAGTAGTGTTACTTTGGAGGGCTTCGTGGATGCGGATTTAGGTGGTGATCAAGATGGTCGGAAGAGTATATCGGGGTACATTTACACTGTAGGTGGCACTACAATAAGTTGGACTTCTAGGCTACAAAAGTGTGTAGCACTCTCCACAACCGAGGCTGAGTACATTGCTATTTCAGAAGCGGGCAAAGAGATGGTTTGGTTGAAGAACTTTCTGAGGGAGATAGATAAGGAGCAACGAGATTGTGCAATTTATAGTGATAGTCAAAGTGCTATTTGTTTGGCAAAGAATCCGGTGTTTCACTCGAGGACGAAACATATTCAATCGAAGTATCATCATATCCGAGAGATGATAGATGATAGGACTTTGGAGTTGAAGAAGGTGCTTGGTGCGAAGAATCCGGAGGATATGTTAACTAAGAGAGTTACCACCGAGAAACTAAGGTTTTGCATGGCCTCAGTTGGCCTCGAACTTATGTGATGAGGAGGCCGACTTATGCTAGAGAGAGAGTGTTTTCATTTGGAGAATGAAGAGTCATGGAGTTTGATGAAGAGGTTGTGTTTCTACTTTGAGTTTGGTCTCCAAGTGGGAGATTGATGGGTTTAAAGTGTGGAGACAAATCAAGGTGCCAAAGGAAGAAGAAATTGAGCCAGAACGGCGCCCAGGCGCGGCACGCAGGAGAAGGGCTGAGGCTACTGTCGGCGGTGCCCAGGCGTGGCCATAACGGCGCCTAGGCGCCGGCACAGTGGCGCCCAGGCGTGGCCTTTCGGCGCCTAGGCGTGCGTCCGACGCTGGGAGCGTTAATTTTACGCGGTTTTGTGTAATTTTGGCAAGTTTTGAGTTACCTACTTGGTTTAGGTTATTATATCTTAGTCTCCAAGTGTATAACATATAAGTAGATGAAATTCTCTTCATTGTAATGTACCTCTCTCACAAGTATAATAAAATCTCTCTAGCATAGATCCGTGGACGTAGGCAATTTGCCGAACCACGTAAAATTGTTGTCTCTTTTTCTTGCTTTCTCTTTACTTTTAAGTTCGTTTATGCGCATTGATTCCTAACACTTTTTCCCGACTACTTTTTCTCCACAACTAATAGGATATATAGATGTCAAGTGGGCTGGTTGCTCTGATTCTCATCGTTCTACCACAGGTTGGTGTGTATTCTTAGGAGATTCCCTCATTTATTGGAAATGCAAGAAACAAGAAAGAGTTTTGAAGTCATCCATTGAAGCTGAATATAGATCCATGCCAATGGCTAGTTCCGAGATTGTTTGGCTCCATTGATTATTATCCAAGATTGGAATTTCGCTTACTACACCTACTCGATTGTATGCTGACAACTCGAGTGCTATTCGGATTGCTATGAATCCAGTTTTTCGCGAACGCACAAAACATATTGAAGTTGACTGCCACTATATTCGCGATCTTATTAGAGATTCTACTATTACGATAACACATATTGCCTCTCGAGATCAACTTGCTGATTTGTTCACGAAAGTTATGACCAAGAATCGCCACTGCTACTTACTTTCCAAATTGATGCTTGGATGCAATTTGCATCAACTCCTCTATTCATGCTGACTGAATTTGAGGAATCCTTGAGACTAAATTTAGGGGATTATAAATCAATTACTCATAATCTGATTCCTGTAAATTAGGAGTTAGCTTTAGTTTAGGAATTACATTTATACTTTTCCTAATATATGCTCATAAGAATATTGTGTATATATAAAGCCATGTAATGTAGAGCTTGAGACACCGAAATACAGATTTCATTTTCCACATGCTTCTTCTTGCTAGCTGTAATATCTTATTGACAATATTTTTTACCTCAATTATTGTTTCCTTTTCGAAATTGGAAAAGAATACATAATTGCAAATGTAAAGTACATATATATATATATATATATTTCTTTTTTGGTTGGTTGCATTGCACAATTATTGATTGGGAGTAAGTGAAGTAAATATTTGTGATGTAGGGTAATTGGGCAAGCTGCATTTACTCAAAACCATCAATGGATGTATTCAGATTCCCATAATTACATTCACAACAATTCTTTAATGTCATTTGAAAGTCTTGAGGTATAACTTTTTCATAGCTTGTTCATTTGCTCTTGTTGTTCTTCGATCTTTATTCTAATTGGGGAAGGTTCGTTCCAATCTACATGATGATTTTGAGTTGTATTACCAATTTTCACTGGGGATAAAGGTGCTCATTTATTCCCTTTAGTCTCACGTATTAGTGTATATGTGTTCAATGACATTGTTTCAATTTCCTATCATAATTAATACTTTCCAAATAATCTAAGCTCTATTTGATTTTGCAGACTATTGTTTTAATCTCAGTCAAACAAGGGGGTGTCGTGCAATTTGGATCCACTCACAAGGTTAGTTAGTATTGCTCTCAAATATGTCATTTGATCTTACTCAATTTTTGTCCTTCTACTAACCGTCGGATTGGTGGCTGCAGATTCCTGAGAGGATAGATTTTGTTGATCAAGTAAAACAACTCTTTACAAAAATGGATTCACATTATGTGAATCAAAATTTTTTGGAAGCAAATGATTCTTTAGTTTTTCCTCCTTGCTCATTTCCTTCTACTACAGGATTGCTTTTTTTTTTTTTTTTGAAAGGAACGGTTACATCATCATATTACATCAATTGCAAGAGAAATGTATTACAAGGAAGCATCACCAACACAAATTCTATAATAAACTATTACAATCTACCGTATAGGTAGAGAAAGCAACCCACATACATCAATGAGAGTCGAACCCACAACCTTTTGGTTATGGCCAACCTCAACCTTGACCAACTAGGCCAGGCCTCATCGGCACTACAGAGTTGCTTTTAGAGTCTGCCAATTTCTTTGACTGCTCAGCTACACAAGCAATTAGCAATAACAATGATTGTTCAGTTCTCACTTCATTACTTGACCCAACTGATTTTAAAGCTCAAAGGCCATCTAGCTTATTGACTTTGGAGGAAATGTTCCAAGAGAATGATTTTGCAAAGTCCATATCCAAACCTTGTCTAATGGATGACTTATCTCAGTGTTTATCTCATCAACCAGGAGTAAGTAATACCCAATTCACTACTCTAATAAGTAATGATGTGTCACAAGCCATTGGATTGATACCATTATCCAATTTGAGTGGATACAACTCTTCTATCCACAAGTACTATTTTTCCATCTATATGTTGAATAACTCATGTATGTATTGTACGATGTATTTAAAATGGTTGTTATAATCGAACCGCATTTTCCCCTCTATTTTTAATAAGAACAATTAATCACTGGGATTTTATTTTTTATTGGTTATTTATGGTAAAATTTGAATGGGATTTTTTTTAGTTTCATGAGCAATTTTAAATATCTAATTAAATTATATATTGTATACGAAATGCAAATTTCCTATTTTATTTGACTTGAGATCATTCTTATGGGCATGTTGATAAATTATGATGCTTTAAACATTTTTTTGTGAACTATATGTTGTTCTTTTAAATTTATTTGTAATTTTTGATTTTCAGGTGTTTTGGGTTCTAAACGGAGCAAGAAAAACGATCCGAAGAAGTTATGTGTGATTGTTATTTGGGTATGGAAGAAATAATAAAACGAAGCTACTACCAGAAACATTATCCCCACCCAATATATGTAAAGGAAAAAGATATCCAATTGAAAAAGGAAATAACTTCAGTTTCATTACGATCATCTTCTACAATAATATTTCAATTCTTGGAAACGTGTCCGTGATTATTTACTGTTATATTTTTTGAGGGGGGGAAATTGGATTAAACTTGTGGTGGTGCTGCATTAGTGAAGGTGTCCATTTTCCTGGACTTTTTAACAAAATAATACTGTTTTAAATAAAATTTATATAAATAATACACAAATAAAACAACTTCCGGAAATGGCACACTACGCCATTACTAATGGCGGAGCCTGACAAATTTTGTCAGCTCGGTCAGGATCCGCCATTACTAATGGTGGATCCTGACAAGCAAAATAATATGTGTGATAATGGCGGATCCTGACCCATTTTTTTTGGTTAATTGCTGTCAAAATAATATATGTGAGGATAAGCCATGAATAATGGCGTATCCAGTCCGATATTCTCCCCTTTTTTTTCTCCTTCTCTTCTTCTTTCTCCCTCATTCTCTCCACTCTGCTCCATCTCTCCGAGGCTTCACCCACCAATGTGCCTCTGATTTAGCATTTTATCCCTAAATTATAAGGTAATTTTTTTATTCTATGTTATTATTTCATTGACTACATTTTTCAGTTAGTTTATTTTAATTTAGAGTTTATGGTTTAAATATTTATAATTTGTGTGAATTTAAACCCCAGTTTTCAATTTTAATTTTGAATCAAATTATGACCTAAATTAGTTTAAATGTTAGTCTTTAAGTTTATGGTTATATTGTTATTGTATTCTAATATTAGGTGTAATCATTTTGAGTATAATATCGAATTTAGTGTTTAGGTTATGAATTTTGATTTAATGTTATAGTTTTTATTTTGTACTTAGATTTTGATTTTTTGTATAATTTTGGACCCCAATTTCGAATGTAGGTGTTTTTAGGGTTTGAACTTTGATATAATGTTTTAGGTACAATTTATAATTTTTAGGTATGATGATGAAGGTGTAATATCAAATTTAGTGTTTATGAATGATATTTTTAGGCTTTTTAAATGTGTCTGAATATATTTTGTGTTTTAAAGGTTTAAATTGATAATTTATATTTTGCAGAAATGTCGAGGCAAAATTTAGTTGATGTTTGTATATTTTTGGATGGACAAATAATTGAAGATTCCAACTATATGCTGAGTTATAGCATTCCAGCAACAACTTACATGAGAATACCCCGCTCGATCAAATTTGTTGAATTGTTGAATAAGATATATGCAAGTACAGGAATTAATCCGAATCAATTCTCGTTGAAAGTATCTTCGAAATACTCATTTGAAGATAGGAATTTGCTTAGGCAGAGAGCAATGGAGATCAAAAACGACGATGATTTAATTTTTTTCTTGGATCCTTATACTGGTGTTAGTACAATGGATCTTTATATTGAAAAAGAGCCAATACAATCTCAGGGTCGATTCACATCGCTGTTAACACAAGTGACATCGTATCAGCCAAACCAATCCTTATCATTTTGTACACAACCAATATTATCGGATTTAAATATTGGTAGTTATCCGAATCAAGACGTGTGTGCAGGTAATTTTATTTTTATATTTACTTTGTATCATCATATTTTTTAATAAATGTTATAATTGTGTAAATTTTTGATAAGAAATTTTATTTGTATCCTTTTCTTATAGTTTGTTTATTATGATTGCCTTTTTAGGATGTTCTACATCGGGTAATGCGTTTGGAGGTGTTGAAAGTGTACCAAATTTCCATTTGACGACTCATGGTTTAGGGCGTTATTCAAATCCGGATGTAGATGAAGGTAATAATGAATGGTCTACACGTTTGCATAATTTTAGTATCCTATTTTATCGTATTCTTTATCATTGCATTCTATCAACATGTATTATGACAAATCTTAATTTCATTTTAATTTTTGTACATGTAGGTCTGTCTACACACAGTCATCATGAGTTTGGGCATTTTGAGGAAGCCAACTATAGCACTCATTTTTCTCATCACGGAGGGGCGAGTAGTTCGATACCATCTCAGAACGATCAGTTTGAGGATGACAACGACAGTGCTTGTCGAAATTCGCTTGATAGGCATTCAGACGCGGACTTCAATGAAGAACTCAACAACGAACCGACTTATGAGAAAGATGTTCCTCGAACAGGGAATCAACCACGACTTCATCATGTGCTTCCATTCTACTCCACATCTTATGAAGAATTACAAGGAGACTCATTAGATCGACCAAATGAAGCAAGGGATATGACTTATGATTGTCGGATAGGTAATCTTGGTTTGGGATTGACATTTGATAACAAAGAAAGCTTGCAAATAGCTGTGAAAGACTACCACATAACACATCAAAAACGAGAGTTTACGGTGGTAATCAGTAACCCGACAACTTATGCTGTTGTATACAAACACAAAGCCGAACATGTAGGGTGCAGTTTTAGACTTCGAGCTCATTTTAGCAAGAAAACACATTTTTGGGAGATATCAAAGTATACAGGGCCACATTCATGTCTGTTCGAAACTGTGGCACCAAACCGCCATAATTTGGACATGAATCTGATTGCCAATGAACTTCTTGGACAAGTTCAAATTGATCCCTCAATTAAGATTGCACGAATAGTTCAAATGGTAGCTGATAATTGGGCATGCAATAATTCGCATGGCAAGGCTTGGCACAACTTAGAACGTGCAAATGAGATTATATACGGGGCTTGGGAGAACTCCGTTCCATTATTACCTAAGTTCTTAGGCGCTATCCTAAAGTGGAATCCAGGCACAGTTGTTGAATGGAAACACAAAAGCATCTATGGAAATCCAAAAATTTTCATGTATGTGTTTTGGGCGTTCAAGCCATGTATAGATGGATTCCAACATTGCCGGAGAGTTATTTGCGTTGATGGGACACATCTATATGCACACTACAAAGCTAAGTTGTTGATCGCAACGACTCTTGATGGAAATAATCAGATTTTGCCTCTTGCATTTGCAATTGTCGATAATGAGTCGAATGACTCGTGGTTGTGGTTTCTGCAATTGGTGAGCAAACATTTTCTTCGAAGGAATGAAGGTGTGTGCCTTATTTCTGATCATCACAACGGCATACTTCATGCGTCTGAGCTTGTACCCACCTTTTGCCGTCCTCATGGAGCTCATCGATATTGCCTACGACATGTGTCTTCAAACTTTAATAATCGTTTCAAAAATAAAGTTATGAAGACTCTATGTTATCAGGCAGGTATGACACATAGTATTTCTAAGTTCGATAAAATCATGGCGGATATCCGACAAAAGGATGAAGATGCTTTCATTTATCTGAGCAGAATTCCATGTGAAAAGTGGACACTTGCACATGATGGAGGGATGCGGGAAGGCATTATGACAACAAATATGGGAGAGAGCTTAAATGGTGTGTTGAAAGGTGTTCGCCATCTTCCGCCCACCGCTATTGTGGAATGCACATATCATCGTTGTGTCGATTATTTTTATAAACGACACCAAGATGCCTTGAGAATGGGGGGAAACTCGGGGTTGACAGAGCATGCTTACGAAATGTACTTGGAATCGGCGAAAGCATCCGAAACACACACTGTCAGGCACTGTAATTATCTTGACCAAAGTGGCCAAGTTAACACCAAAGCCCAGCTCGGATATCGTAGTCTGAAGTTTGCTGTTGACATCAATGCAAAATATTGTTCTTGTGGAAGATGAAGCACATTCAAAATTCCCTGTTCACATGCAATTGCGTTATGCAAAGATTTGCAAAGGAGGTCGATCTCGTTAGTTGAAAAATATTATAGCGCCAGTGAGTATTTACAAACATATCAAGGGACCATCTGCAAAGTTAGTATTTCACCAGTTTAAAATAATGACCATCTGCTCGTCTGGTTCGCTCTGATCTGTCAACACACTAGGATCTACAGGCCCATATACATCACGATTGTATAAATTTGTCATCCTGCATTTATAAAGTATAGCAAGTACAATTAGAATATAATGCATTAATTAGATTATTATCCATTATTCTAAACACTAAAAACTCAAATTTATACCCAAATTATATCGTATCAAAGTTCAATAATCAACACTAAAATTTGACTAAATTAATCAACACTTAACAAATTAAACATAAAAATTTAGCCTGTTAGCTAAATGTTATACCAAAAAATTGAAGCAATACTTACAAATTTGTCTAAAATTATATCAAAGTTCAATCATTAAAACTAAATATCTAAATATAATGTTTAGATATTAATCCGATTTTTAGTATTTTTACATACCTAAATACCTAAACATATAATGTCTACATATATATGTAGGTTCAAAAATTAACACTAAATACTAATTTATATTATATACACATTACAACAGTTTAAATACCTAAAAATGTTTACATATAATATTTACAAAATTTCTAAAATACCAAAATTCTACTACAAAAATGCGAAAATAATACCTTCAAATTTAAAATTCTACCATAAAATCCGAAATTCTACCCTAAAATTGAAACATAAACCCTAAAATTGGACATTCTATACTACAATTAACCAATAATCTCTAAAATCCTAACTTCTCCCCTAAAATTCGAAAATACTAAATTACTAAATTATATCTAAAAAATTCAAAAATACTAAATTACTAAATCATAACTTTAGAGATAATTACTAAATTAAATAACAATCACAAATTCTCAACAACAAACTAAAAAATTATATCTAAAAATTTATAAGCATAAAACTATAAATTAAATTAAAATGGATATTTACCTTTAATTAGAAAAAGGAGGAGAGATCAGTATAAAAGTTAATTTGTTTTGTGTGAAATGAAAAGAGATGGTGTAGGTGAGGGAGGAGATGAGATGAGAGTTGATGAAGAAGAATTGCAGTAAGTGTGGGTTTTTTCATGAGGAAGAAGAAGAGAGAAAAGGGGAAGAGAAGAGAAAAGAAAAAGAGAGGAAAGAGAGAGATTTTCGGCGAAGGAAATTTTATTTTTTTTAAAATATTAGAGGCTACGCCATTGTGAATGGCGTAGCCTCACATATATTTTTTTAAAAAAATTTTGACTGCAATAAACAGAAAAAAATGGGTCAGGATCCGCCATTAGTAATGGCGGATCCTGACTGAGCTGACAAAATTTGTCAGGCTCCGCCATTAGTAATGGCGTAGTGTGCCATTTCCGGAAGTTGTTTTATTTGTGTATTATTTATATAAATTTTATTTAAAATAATATTATTTTTTTCGAAAGTCCCCATTTTCCTTCGGCCTTTTGTTGGGTAAAGAGGTCGTTTATAATTTCCGTTCAATTAAGAAGCAGAAATTCTCAGGCAACCATGAAAACATTGAGGATTTCTTGAAACATAAGAGAAAAAGAAGTGTGAGTTTTAGTTCAAGAAGAAAAGAAATTGATGGATCGAGAGGCGTAAAAACATAAAAGAAAAGTTGAGTTTTTTTTGGTTGGGGGGGGGGGGTGTCACGCCCCGGGCTCACGAGCCCGTTGGATCAGAGAAATCCCATCGAACCCACTGAGCGTAACCTTGAGTTGGGCATTTGAACCACGTTCCAAAATGGATATCCATTGTTACACTTGAATCTTAGGGTTCTCTTTATAAATTATTTCATTTTCCTCTTTTTCCCGATGTGGGATCATTACAATCACCCCCCCTTCGAGGAGCGACGTCCTCGTCGCGACGTGACTCAGTCCAAGATCCGTGGTCAGGCGTCGGGACTCTCTAGGCTACCACCGGATTTGCCTCAGACTATTCTTCATAGCGGATCCGAGAACCTCGGGCTACTTCATAGCGGATACCGAGATTTCACGTTGTAGCACCGAACTCCCAATTCCGGCTGACGAGCGGCTCTGATTCCATTTGTCAAGCCTCAGGCTCACGAGCCCGTTGGACCAGAAAAATTCCATCGAACCCACTGAGCGTAACCTTGAGTTGGGCATTTGAACTACGGTCCAAAATGGATATCCATTGTTACACTTGAATCCTAGGGTTCTCTTTATAAATTATTTCATTTTCGTCTCTTTCCTGATGTGGGATCATTACGGGGGGGGGGGGGGATGGGTAAATTGAAGGAGAATAAAAAGGGGTCGTTAAAAATAAGTTGGGAATTCCCAACTTATTTCTTTGAATCATTGAAAACCATACTCACACAACAAATATTATACACACACAACATATATTTATACACTCACATTGCACACGTTTACACACATTTTCACACACACACTCTTACCATACATAATATTACATACCTTATACACATTTTCACACACATATACACACATTGTTCACACATTATTCACGCACACATCACACATTTTACGCACGGCCTATTTTTCACACACTGCACATATTTTTACACACATCACATATTTTATACACACTACATACATTTTCACACGCTAAGCATACTTGCACATAAACGACACATTTTATGCACAATGCATGCATTTTTACACACACATCACATATTTTCACAGACATGACACATAGTTTACACATGTACACTACACACACTTTTACACACATGGTACACATTTTATACACACATCACACATTTTCATGCACACTACACACATTGCACACATTTTCACACAAGTAACACATATTTTAACACACACCACACATTTTCACTCACATCACACATATTTTACGTATACTACACATATTTTCATACACATGACACAAGTTTTACATGCATATTATATATTATACACACACCACACGTTTTCATGCTCACAAACACATCTTACACACATTTTTACACACCACACATATTTTACACACACTACACACATATCACATATTTTCACACACTACGCACATTATCACACAAATGACATATTTTTATACACGCCGCACACATTTTCACACACAAGATACATAATTTACACACACAACAAGCATTTTATACACATTTTAACACACATGCACACGTTTTACACATGTATATATACAATTTTGAATAAAACTCAATCTAAACTAACTAGAAATTTCAAGCTTTTGACCTTGCTAAACTGCATCTTTAGATAACAGGACACCGTTAATTAGAAACATAAAATCAAGCAAAACAACAATGGATTTAGCACTGAAAAATAAAGCAAAAAATTAAAGATAGAATTAAACATACTTAATGGATGCTGTCATATTGCTAGATTTTAAGATTGAAGTCTGAAGCAAGTTGTTCATCTAGCTATTGTCATTATTTCCTATATGTAACTATAGATGCAGTGTCATTTCTCTATCACATGTATTAAAGAAGAATGTCGTTAACACCCCGAGACAGACCTCGAGGGGGGGACTTTATGTAAAACTATTACGTAGGGATGTAAGTTGAGCCGAGCCGGCCCGCGAGCCTGGCGAGCCGGCTCGACTCGAGCTCTACTCGAGCTCGAGTTTCACGAGCTCGAGCTCGAGCCTAAATGTATCTGCAAAAAGCTCGCGAGCTTTTTCATAATTTTATATATATATTTTTATATATTAAATATTAATTATATATATTAAATATTAATTATATATTATAATTACCAGGCTCGCGAGCCCAATTCAAGCTTGAGCTCGCGAGCCTGGCTCGAGCTCGCGCTCGAGCTCGAGCCGAGCTCGTTTTTTAACAAACGAGCTCGAGCTCGAGCCCTTCAAACCCGGGCTCGACGAGCTCGAGCTTGAGCTCGAGCCTGGCAAATTTGCCAGGCTCGGCTCGAGCTCGGCTCGTTTACATCCCTACTATTACGTATGTACAAAACGAAGATTGCCCGTTGACCCGAGACAAACCTCCCGGGGGGGGGGGGGGGGGGGGGGCGCTAAACCTGCAATTAGTAAGCCAAAAATGAATTAATGCTAAACCCTAAATACTACATTTACTGATCCGTAAACCCTAATTATACAAAATCAAGAAACACGTTAATTAAGAAATAGTTTATATGATCACACGAAATCAAGCAACAAATTAACGTAAACCCTATAGTTACACATATATGAATTTTTTTGCTAATTACTGAACTAAAAATAATTATATTAAATAGAACAGTTTATATGATACACATAAAACCACTAAACACATTAACATAAACCTAATTGTTACACATATACGATTCGCTTTTGTTATAATTTTTTGGCTAGTTAATGAACTACAAATTTATATTAAATGGGGATCAGAACAGTTTATATGATCAACAAAATCAAGAAACACATTAACGTAAACTCAAATAGTTACACATATATGATTTTTATTTTTTCTGCTAATTAATGAACTAAAAACTATATTAATTAGGGAAAACAATTTATATGATCACATAAATCACTAGACACATTAATGTAAACCCTAATACTTACACATATATGACTTTTATTATTTTTTTGCTAATTAAAGAACTACAAATTATATTAAATGGGGATCAGGACAGTTCATACTTTATATGATCAACAAAACCAAGAAACACATTAACGTAAACCCTAATAGTTACACATATATGAGACATATATATATATACACTGAAGAAACAATTTATATAATCAGATAAAATTATTAAACGCATTAACATAAACCCTAACAGTTACACATATATGATTCCTTTTTATTATTTCTTTTTCTAATTAATGAACTATATGATCGTAAACCCTAAAGTTAGATATTTGAAGAAACACATCGGTCATATTTGCTTTCTATTCTATTTTTGCCCTTTGATCCGTTCTTTCCGTCATCATCAGCAGTAGCCTTATCGTTCTTCGATTTTTGGTCATCAACAGCCACTGCATTCCATCATAAGTTGTTACGCTGCTCAGGCTTCTTAAGCATTTTTAGTTCCTTCTTGTTTTTCCTCTTTTCCTTATCCTTTTCTTCCTGCATTTTTCTCTCATTTTTCTCTCGTTTTCACGTTCCTTACAAGCACCGGCGTGCCTGCATACATCTTCGGTGTTTAAGAGTCTTGACTTGTGACATATGGTACAGAAGTAGCATGTAAAAGATGATGGACACTTATTTTTGTCATGTAGAATGATATCCTTTCCCTTTTCCTCTTTTGTGGGAGGCACCATTGGCAAAATGAAAAACCCTAAAATTACGTACAATATCAATCAATTACTAAATGAAAAATCCTAGTATGTGTCTATATAATATATATATATATATATATTTATCACACGTAGATGCAAAATCAATATGAATTCTAGTTATTAAATTACATATATATATATACACACACAAATATACATCTCCCAGATCAATTTTTCTTGTTGCCCTTTCCTCCTTCGTTTTGTTTCTTCTTGCCTTTTCCTTCATGATTTTATTTTTTCTTGTTGCCCTTTCATTTATCTTGTTCAACATCTGCGACCCTCCACATATGATTTCATTTCTGTGACTTTTTCATGTTCTGCTCTTGTTTTTTTTTTTTTTTCATTTCGTTTTTTTCCTTTCCTCCTCCATTTTCCTGGCATTGTCCCGTACCTGGTAAGCCCCTCGATGCAATCGACCGTCTTCAACATTCATAAACCACTTTTGTTGCAAATCGGACACACAAGACAGAATTGTGAGTCCGATTTGCGACAAAAGTGGGTTTATTAATGTTGAAGACAGTAGATTGCATCGAGGGGCTTGCCAGGTTCGGGACAGCGCTAGGAAAATGGAAGAAGAAAGGAAAAAAATGAAATGAAAGAAAAACAGAAGGAGGAGAACATGAAAAAGTCACAGAAACGAAACCATATGTGGAGGATCGCAGATGTTGAACAAGATTAATGAAAGGGTAACAAAAAGAAACAAGATCATGAAGGAAAAGGCAAGAAGAAACAAGACGAAGGAGGGAATGGCAACAAAAAGAACTGATTTGAGAGGTCTATGTATATATATGTAATTTAATAACTAGGGTTCATGTTGATTTTGCATGTATGTGTGACAAATATATTGATCATGTTTTTACACTAGTTATAGTCTTGTTAGTCTTGTTAAATACTAAATAGTATGAATGTGTACAACATCTAAGACTTGTTTCTACACTAAGTTTTAGACTTGGTTAGTTTACAAATGACACTCCAACTCCCATTTATACTAATCTACATCTCTAATGGACGGAGGAGATTCATTTGATCCTACGAATAGGAGAGAGACTCTTTAGAGCACTCTAATAATGTTCCTTAAAATATTCTCTATCCTATAAATTTCCTATCATATTCACATATTTCTAGGGAGGTCTACAAATCTATACGACATTCTACTTTCTTCCACTACTATCTAGAATAATCTAAGACATTTTACACAGTTTTACACTATTCTAGATTTCTCTGTAACGATCTACATTCTTCTAGAGTGTTTTAGTACTTTCCAGAGTCTTCTAGAATTTTCTAGAGCTTTCCTTAATACTCCAATAGCCTCTAGACTCCCGTTTATAAGCAAAATGACAAGTCTCGATCGTCTCAAATATTTCAAACTGTTAGGGCGTGATAGTACGCCCAAGTTGTTTCCGCCTGAATATAATGATTTTAGGTCCTTACCGACTTTTTTTAACTCTCAAGCCAAAGTCCACCATTCTTTGGAGGAAAACGTGTTAATGAATTGGATGATTCGCAAACAGGTGGTGTTAATGAAGTGAAATGTTTTGAATTAGGAACCGATGATAAAGACGATGATCTTAAATAAGAGTTTTAGGCAAGAGTCACACTTGACCTTTTAGCTCGCATGGTTATATATATATATATATATATATATATATATATATATAGACACACACACACACACATATATATATACTAGAAAGTATCACGTGTGTCGCACATGGTTGTATAATGAGGAGCTAAATTGAAGTAAAGAATTATGAAATTTGCAGTTACGCACATAAAATATATTAATCTATTTGATGTAAAATTAACTTTAAAAGAATATGAGTTATTTTTTTACTATGTTCATGTATATGATCGTTAATTTAAATATCTTTTATAATTGGTCATGAACATCGCCTTAGCTTACTTGTACATACAAGTATATTTAGTTTTTTTGTCTTCACTTTTCTAATAATGTAAAATGTATAATATCTGTTTTCATATTTATATATGCAATAACATAGAGTATGTTCTTTTTTAGAAAAACAGAATATATTCTTTAATACAATACTCCATTTTTAATAAAAAAAATAAAATACAATACTCCATTCATCCAAAATAGAATATCCTTTTTGACTTTTCTTGAGAATCATCAAAAGTATTGTTTCTCATATCATTTTCATGAAATAAAAGACAATAATTAACATTTTTAAAAGGCCATTGATCTAATGCAGAATAACAATACGTGTGTTTATAGATCTTCTTACAAATATTAAATGCAAAGTCCATCATATTCTCACTCAAGTTACTTGTTTGATATTAGTTTTTTTTTTTTGCATTCTTACATTTGTTATTCATATTAATTACTAAATTTTAAGCACGTGTCAACTTCTAGCACATATTATAGAATTGTAATTCATTTGAACGTCATATAGTTTTACCTTAGTTATCCTTATATGCATTCACAAATTGTCTTAATAACACATTAATATTCTCGAATATAAGTCTGTCTTTAGCATCAAATATAGTATTGTATGTGTCCTAAATATAGGTCTATGTGTCTAACATCACATACAGTATTACATGTGTCCTATAATTTTCATTTCTACTACTTAATTTATGAACATGACAAAATAAAGTTTCATTTCTTAAATGAACTTTTTCTGGCTTCTAAGCTACAATTTAAAATGTTGATATATATAACATAATAATGATAACCACTAGGAAAGATGTAGTAAATATTTTTTTTATATTTTCATATCTCATTAAACTTATAAATTGATCAAAATAGACCTTTAAAATGGGATGACCGGGTGTTATCTTAGATCATCAAGCTTTTCTTTTAACTAATTTCTCTCAAGTAATATTCACCACCTTATATAAAAACAATTATATGAACTCTATAGTATTCTTTAGTTATATTTCACATATATGATTAAGTTTTTTAAGCCCAATGTCCAGGTACTTTTAGATAATGTAGAAACTTCAATTTTATATTCCTTGTACTAAATACTTCATACTATTAAGATTTTTTTTTACTTAATCAACTATCAATATTATTATTATTATTATTAAACATAAAATATGTTGATCCATTTGAGTGTAAAATAATCTTGATCAGCTTCAGAAAAATGAATATTACATGACAATTTCAAGAACATTATATGAGTAACTGCACAATTGACAAATTTATAGAAATATTGACTTTGTTAATTTATTTTTTTTGGCAAAATTGACCTTTGCGGCATGCTTGGTGATTAGGCTGAAAAGTGTATATTGTTTGTACACGTCATATTGATAAAGAAATAGAAATTTGATTCTTTTTTATTAATATTAAATAGTGTCCTACTACCAATAGATTTCTTTTTTAATAATTATTATCCATAATTAATTAAATAGTTTCCAACTACTAAAAGGATTTTGAATTGAAGTAAGAATATATATAAAAGTCTTTTCACAATGGAACAAACAGATGAAGTTATTCACACATTTATATTGAGGTTAGGTTAGATAGATAGATAGATTAGATAGATAGATAGACATATTAACTCTTTATCTAAATCTTTTTTCCCATCAATTTTGTAATTTTTAGCTAATTTGAATCAATAATTAAAATTATTCTTTTGGGGCTTACGCCCTGCCCTAGGAGACATGGAAAGTCTCGCCCCATGCCTATGCCCTGTAAAACACTCGTTGGAAGAAGTTTGCCAGAGTTGATTTTCATTTCTGATTCTTGACCATCAATGGTTAAAGGTGAAAACTAAGTTTACAGAGCTTGCAAAATTATTGGTTTATGCTCTTGGTGGACTTTTATGTGCTTTGACAAAGGATTTGTATCCTTGGCTATTTCTTTTTACTCGTGGGTAAGTCTCTATAATTTGCGCTCTATATTTGTTTAAGTTGTTGTAAAAAAATTAATGTACAGGGTTTGCACTAGGACACCTATAGCCTCTTGCTTGTGCTTTTTTAGCTTTGAGGTTTGTCATTTTTTTTCAATTATCCATACTCTTCTCCATGCCTCACATTAAGCTGACAAGATTACATTTTTTGGACAAGGCAGATTTTTGTGGAATTCAATTTCAGTTATATTTTGACTTCTGCTTTCCGCCTATTTCGGGTTTGTTGACCTTGAATTTTAAGAGCATTCTACATAGGTTTTTTAGGCAAATTTAGCTTGTGAATATTGTTTTTTTTTTCGTTTTTTGTATATATTTTTCCATATTTAGCAATTTTTGTTTCTCTGGTTTCCTTTTTTTTTTTATGTTATTTTGTGTTTTATGTAGTTCAGTTTTTTCAATATAATTTGCCTCTTAATTTCGATATGGTTTATTTTGGGTATGAAAATATAGTTCAATTTTGGTGAATAGTTGTAGCTAGGATTCGTTCGAGAGAAGTTTGATATCTCGGATGATTGAGACTTTGGTTTTTAGTTTCTAAATTGTTTTTTCAATTGGAAGTTGGACCTGCTGGGGACTCTAAAGCTATGGCGGGCCAATGTTTATTGTTTCTGGAGAAATGGTCCTTTGTTTGTTTGCTAGTGCAGCAAGTTTTGTCATTTGTGCACATTTCTTAGCTTGAATAGTCTGGGAGATTCTTCGATCCAGTTCCTTTGAGTTTCTTGCCATCTATATGATTTAGGATGAGATTCTTTTGATTAGGCGATGGATATTTGTTGTTATCTATTGAATCTTCCCTTCGTTCGACATAAACATGTAATCAAAATTTATGTTATGGATCACAATAGCTTTGCTAATGACAATTAATGCATTATGTCTTAATTTCAAGTTTTTCAACTAGGTCAACAGACTTTGTAGCTTTGCCATTAAAGACAAAAGATTGCTACCAATTCTGAGTATTATATTAGCTACAAACTTTTTGGTCAAATGCAATATATATGCAATAGTTTTTAGAACGTACTCATAATGGTCCGGATTATACAATCTTCGTAAACTTTGGAATTGTTGTAGTATATGTCATATACTACGTTGTTTTGTAATGTGTAAAGATCCGGTTGCATTTAACTCAAGTATTTTTAGGTAGCCGACTTAATAATTCTATTGTTGTAGTATCATATACTATATACGTTGTTTTGTAATGTGTAAAGATCCGGTTGCATTTAACTCAAGTATTTTTAGGTAGCCGACTTAATAATTCTATTGCTGTAATCTTACATCTGAAAAATTCTTTAGCCGTTTTTATGCTAGACTGATGCTACTGTAGGAAAAACACGATATATAGAGAGCATGATTTCCGAGCAAGAAATCTTGATCTTTTGATAACTTTTTGATTTTCGCTTCATTTGATTAAGTTTTGTTTTTGTTACAAAATGTCAAACATTAATTAAAAAAAATCATTTTTTTTATCTAAACCATATGCATCCCTTAACTACATTGGGCCAGGATAATCCTATTCGCACCAGGTCGGTTCACAAAGGGGTAAAGTGCTCCCAACAAGTAGAATTTCATCCAGAAGGAATCGAACACTCGACCTTTGCTTAAGGGTGACATGAGAGTGTTGAACCACTCACACGAAATAATTTATACCGGGCACCATCACCACGCATTGCGCGGTGTCCACTGACTAGTAGAAAGCGAGCATATCACCCTATGCTTGCTTCCCCTAAGCGTACTAGAAAGCATATGTACATATATTATATTTGATCGGTTCTCATGACCTTAAAGATGATCAACAACCATTTAGTTCTTTGAGTGACATAGCAACCTTTATTAAAGCATCGAAATATTTTTAGCTATGTTTTTCTGAAAATATGTACTTCTCGTTTCACTTTATATCAATCATCAAGTAGACCAAAATTTGATTGATTGAAGTTTTAGTACGATTTCAAGCATCAGAGTTAATTCTTTTCCCACTAGCAAGAAATGTACACCGACACTTTAGTATCTATCTCTCTGAAACCTTAATCATATTTCTTCCTTCTTCTCCACCAATGATGGTTTGATTTGGTGAATCAATCGCCTCTATAACTACTGATTTCACCACCATCATCAGCGGATTGGGTTGGAGCACCCTCCTTCAAACTGTGTATCCCAACTTTAAATCTGATGAGACGGAGATGAATCTGATGAGATAGAGATGGATCCGAAGAGACAAATGAATTTGACGAAATGAAGATTTGCAATACATTATATTTGATATATCTTTTTAGATATTTTGTTAGTATTTTGTTTTCTCTTTCGAATGAGAGTTTCGTCTCTTGAACAAGAGTGTGGTCTTTTGCACATAAGTTTTCTTGTGTCTGTTTGTTAGCTCTTAAGATTTGTTATCCAAGACCTGTTGGTTTAGTAGTATCCACCTCCCACTTTATTTGAGAGGTCCTGGGTTCGAATCCAAGTTGCCACAAGTTGTGATGCTCTCTCTTTTATGGAGCTAAATATAATCTTTATGTCTCAGGATTATGACTATCAACTCGGGCTTATCGGACTAGATATTTCGGGTATCCTTTTCATCTTGAATTAAAAAAAAGAAAGAAAAAGATTTGTTATATTAAAGAAACTAGATATTAGGTGCTTGAATTATAATTGTTACATCGTTAGAGATAGTCTAAGTTGTATTGTTCTTAATATTGTAAACTTTTTATGAATAAAATAAAATGACTGCTAAAAAAAAGAAGTAAGAGAACACAACAAAAGTTATAGATTAACGTAGTAACTAATACGGATAAGAGAATCAAATTATGTAAATCAGTGTTGCACTCAATTAAGTTGCCAATCTTTGAAAACTCAAATACCATTTGTGATCATGTTTGTCCCATAAGTCCTAAGATTAATTGTTAGGTTGGTTGATGACTTGATGTAGGACAATAGCAGAAGATAATAAAATAAAAATAATCAGTATGATTAATTGAAAATTAAATTAGAATCTTGAAAAAATAATAAAACTGAATTCAATTCATTCAAAAATGTCTTAAATAATCAACAGGCCTCGGCTCACGTAGGATTTACAAAGTGACAAGAAAGAAAATAACATAATTTGAGAAAATAGAAATAAATTATTCTGTTACAGTCCTACTAAAACAAACTATTAAATAAGGATATAAAATCGCGTAAAGAGAGAAAATGCAATAAATAAAGACACTGGTTAAATAAATATATATTAGAAATCTTAAATTATGCATATCGCTTATCCGTATTAGTTACTACGTTACCAATTTGTGAAGAAATGCTGAGTATCAAACTTTATATCATACTTTCTTAAAACCTCAGAAATGTGTACAACATCTGACTAAAACCTAGTTAATGAGTTTTGTTAAATAGTAAATAGTATGAATGTGAGTCTTGTTAGACTTGTTAGTCTTGTTAAATATATATATATATATATATATATATATATATATAGGTATGGATCAAATACATCCCATTGTAATAGGTAAGATATAAGACCCAATATACACCATTGATACTATTTGATCACAAGGTCATGATTTAACTCCATTTTTCAGATTGTATAATTTTTTTTATGATGGCAGGGGCATTTTAGTCAATGAAAGAAAATACTCTATTACAAAAAAAAAAAAAAAAACAATTATAGAAACGATGATATCGTTGTACTTTATATACTTTGCTTCCTCTGCCGCCAACAACAACCACAGCTCCGCCGCGAGATGCACCGCAAACCTCGCCATGATCTGAAACCTAAAACAATAATTCAATTAATTAAATCCTCTAAATCCCCCCTCTCCTTTCAATACATTTTTCAATTGATGATTGCTGCTGCTTAATGAGTATTAATCAATATATGGAAATGTATCAATTTTCGCGTAGAATTGATGTTGAATTTTATGGAAATGGATCCGCCATTAATGCTTATGCATTTTCACCAAATGCGTCATGCACAGTGCATACAATCTTGTTATTTGTATATATAAAAAATTATCATAAATGAATGAAATCAGAAATTACAGAGCACAAACAGTGTAAGCAATTTTCAAATCTGATGAGAAATAATTCTTACAATACTCTATTTCTCACATTCAACGGCTGCTTCGGATCTTTGCACTTCATATACTCTACTTCCGCCGCCGCCAACAACAACCACAGCGCCACCAGATTTGAATATTTTTAATATGTTATAAACACATACTGTATAACGAGTTATAATATACTGTATAATGTGTTATAACATACTGTATAATGGCTTATAAGATCCTGTATAATTGAATATTTTTAATATGTTATAAATATATACTGTATAATGAGTTATAATATACTGTATAATGTGTTATAACATACTGTATAATGGCTTATTAAATACTGTATAATTGAATATTTTTAATATGTTATAAACACATACTGTATAATGAGTTATAATATACTGTATAATGGCTTATAAGATACTATATAATTGAATATTTTTAATATATTATAAGCACATACTGTATAATGAGTTATAATATACTGTATAAAGTGTTATAATATACTGTATAATGGCTTATAAGATACTGTATAATTGAATATTTTTAATATGTTATAAACACATATTGTATAAAACAGAGGATTGTTTTCAATCTTGAAAGGCATTCCAAAGAACATAGAGTCAGAATAAAGTATTTGAGGATGCCTCTACCATTAAAAAATGAGGTCTTATATGACAGAACTAAAATTGTGCTCACTTCTAATCCTTATTAAATTTTAACTGAATGATAGGTAGTCAGATAGTGTTCATATATATACAGAATTATTATTGTCATTCATAGTGGCACTCACCTTCTGATCTATGTTATTCGAAGTTAAGGGAATTGATTGAAGTCCACATAAACTTACCAAATGGGTATTCCTTCTTACTGTTGAAGGACGGAATCTGAAATAAAAATTAGCATCAAGAGAAGAAGTGGGGAGTCTCGCATCTGAGAATCTGAGAGAGAAGACGATGAAAAAGATATTACAGTTTCTGAGACGTGGGTTTGTGGGCTTTGAATAATGATATCATTTGACTATTATACCTATGATCCAATTGAAATCAATTTCCCCACATATTTTTTTATTCCTTTTTGGACTGTTGGATTTAATGGATCCAATGGTGTAAATTGGATCTTATATCTTATCTAATATAGAATATGTATTAAATCTTGACCCTATATATATATATATAGAATTGCAGATGATGCCTAGTCCTACTGACAAAGTTGATGCCCCAATATATTAAAGGTCTTGGGTTCTACTCTCACCGACAGCGTGTGGGTCATTTTCTACTTTATTGGTAGTTGTTAGCTATTGTAATTTAGTATTAGTATTATATGATGATTGATGATCCATATCCATGAAGTAATTGATACATGTAACCGATTATCTAAAAAAAATAAATTATATATATATAGATAGATACTAGGTTAAGAAGTAGTGATGCGTAGGCTTATCAAAAGTTTGGCTTAGAATGAGAGGAGAAAAAATAACTCATGATAGAAATTGTGATATCTAATGACAAGTAAGAAGTGACCGTTTCAATTAGATTTCTACGAAAGTGCATTTAAGAATTTTTCATGATGGCGCGAAAAAAAGGGAAAAGAAAGTGTGGTTATTAAAATTTTTCTTATAATCTTGGAATCACAGTCTTGTTTTCCGTTAGGGAGTTCTGGCAATACTAAAGAGCTTATTTGGCTCTAAAGCTTGAGAAAATCATAATTGTTTGTGGTAAAACTTATGCGAAATCCACCATATATATACGACAATACAACAATAGTTGTAATTCTAAATAGTCATTAATTTATGAGCCATGAGTGACACCAAATGTAACATCAAAAATGTAATAGAAGTCCGATTCGATTACTACCTAAACATATAGATCCTTGTTTGTTAGTACCCTCTTTTGTCTTGCTTTAATTTTTTTTTTTTTAATGAAAAAACTCTTGATATGTATGTAATAAATGGTGAAAGGGGTCGATGTTTGAATACTTGATAGTTGGAGAGGGAAGAGTAGAAGAGAGAGTAGAAAGATTGAATATGTGACGAGGTTTGGTAATACCAGCTTTGGATCGTGTAACCATATGATGAGTGGAAGGAAGAGAGATAGTATCCGTAGGAGGAGGTGGGGAATGTGGGGGAAGAGGAGCAGGAACAAGCGCATTGGGGGTAGCAGAGGGTTCGGGATCCGTCAGAGAAGAAAAGTAGTTGAACAGGACGGAAGAATTATCATCAGAAGAGAGGAAGTCTAAGTTATCCGGAGAGGGAGAAGAGGAAAGAATGGAGAAGGGGAAGACAATTTCATCAAAAATGACATGTTAAGAAAGAATGATTTTGTTAGTACTTAAATCGAGACACCGATAGCCTTTGTGTTGCAAGGCGAAACCTAGGAAAACATAGGCAGAGGACCGAGGATGTAATTTATAAGGAGACGTGGAGGATAAATTCGGGTAACACAGACAGCCAAAAACACGAAGGTGATCATAGGTAGGAGAAGTGTGAAAAAGAAGCTCAAAAGGAGTTTGAAAGGAGAGAGTGATAGTGGGGAGAATATTCAGAAGGTGAACAGTCATGTGTAGGGCTTCGGCCCAAAAAGGTGGGGGGAGAGAGGCTTGAAACAATAGAGTGCGGATGATGTTGTTAATGGTTTGAATGGTACGTTCGGCTTTGCCATTCTGCTGAGAAGTGTGAGGATAAGAGAAACGGAAAAGAAGGCCATTAGTTTTGAAAAAAGAATGCATACGTGTATTATCAAACTCGCCTCCATGATCACATTGGAGTGTTTTAATTTTAAAATGAAATTGAGTGTGCACATAGTTGTAAAATTCAATAAAAACATTTGCTGCATCAGATTTGTGACGTAACGGAAAAGCCCAAAGAAAATGAGAAAAATCATCAAGAAAAAGGATATAGTAACGAAAACCATTAATACTGGGAATAGGAGATGTCCATAAATCAGAGTGAATAAGATCAAACAATCCATGACTACGAGAAATTGAACTAGAAAACGGTAAACGTTTATGCTTGCCTAGCTGACAAGCGTGACATAAAGAACTAGAATCTTTTGTAATACAAGAAATAAAATTGCGACTAGATAAAAAACTAAGAATAGATTTCCCCGGGTGACCAAGACGACGATGCCAGGTGACTGGAGACGGAAAGACGCGAGAGACGGAGTGGAAAGCAGAAGAGAGAGAATGCATGGGGTATAAATCACCATCACTGTTACTGCGAAGAAGAAGCTCATCGGACCTAAGATCCTTTACAAAGAAACCAAAAGGGTCAAATTCGATGGAACAATTATTATCACGAGTGAATTGCCTAACAAAAATTAGATTTTTAACTAAATTAGGAGAGACGAGAACATTATTAAGGGATAGATGTCGAGAGGAGAAAGAGGGAATTTTTTTTTGACCAACACAAGTAACCGGAAGTACAGTACCATTTGCAACGACAATTGAATTAGAAGAACTAGAATGTACAATATTATGTAATTTACCTTGGTGAGGAGTCATGTGATTGCTCGCTCCCGTATCCATAAACCATTGGTCATCAGGTTGTTGAAGCGACATTGTCTGAAAAAGATGCGAGAGATCGGGAGAGGCTTGAGTGGTAGGCTGCATGGGCTGTTGAATATTTGCTGGGCTCGATGAGGGGCTACTGCTGGAGTGGGCTGAAAAAGAATTAAGTACGGTGCCAGGCGCTGATTGGGCTGCAGCTTGCAAAGCCCAAGGAGAAGGCTGCTGCGAAGTACATGTGTTGGACGCTGGATGTTGGGCGCTGGTCCAGTTGGCGGAAGGATGCAGTGGGCCGCTGTTGTGGGCCGAAAAAACTGAATTGGAGTTGGGGGCCGCTGGTGTGGGCCACTGGTGTGGGACATAAGTGGGGCACTAATTGATATACAAATCCAGGGAGTGCCAAGGGGGGTCTCGGGTTGGAGCCGAAATTGTAGCTACGGTTATGATTGCCACAACCACAATTATAGAACTTGCCATTACCTCTTCCTCGACCACGAAAATTGTTAGGATTTGTGTTTCGATAATTATTTTGGGGTGGGGTTTGAGTGAAGAGGGCCGTTTGGGAGTCGGTGGAAGTGAGTGGATTGTGAAAACGTTTTTCGTGGGATTCATGAATAATAAGTAAGTTACGAACTTCGGAAAAAGAGGGAAGGGGTTTGGTGGTGGTAATTACCGTGACGAGGGGAAGATAAGATTCCGGGAGCCCTTGCAATAATTGTAATAAAAATGCTTGATAAGAAACAGGGGTATCTAAATCTTTGAGATTATCAGCAAGGAATTTCATCTCTTGACAGTATTGAGTAATGGAAAGAGTACCTTTTTGAAAATTACGAAAACGTTCATTGATTTCTAAAGAACGGGAAGGTTTGTTATTACAAAAATTTTCTTCGATAGCAAACCAAAGATCATGAGCAGTGGCATATTCCAAATCAATATTTTTCAGAAATTTAATATCAACTATAGAGTAAAACCATCGTTTAATGGTGGAATCTAAAGCAAACCATTGATCATCGGGATTATTTGAGGGTTTGGATTTTCCCGAGAGATGCTCAAAAATAGAATAGCTATGGCAGAGGTCCATGAACATGCCCCGCCAAAGTTTATAATTGGAATCGTTATCATTTAATTTAAAACCGAAAGAGGAATAAACACTACCAGCAGCAAGAGCGGGATGAATTGGTTGAGATTTGGTGTTGGTGGATTCGGGTGGGGTGGGTTCGGTGATGGGTTCGGTAGCCATAGGAATGGATAAAAATCGAAACACGAATCAAAAACAATTAACGAAAAGTACAAAGTAAAGGATAAATAACAAGAAAAAAAAAATACCGTGATGATGAAACCAAAAAAAAATAAGTGGGCGTAGCCGGCGCAAGAGGAAGCGCAAAATTCCAAGATGATCGGGATTTCGACGCTGTTGAAGGCTGTTTAATGATAAAAGAAGTGTGTTGAGGGGAAGACAACAACTTATAAACGGGAACAAAAAGTATGGCTGCTGCTTGGAGGAAAATATGGCTGCTGTTTGGAGAAAAAAAATATTAACACCGCCTTGAAACTCCAAGAAAACAGCGGCTGCTTGGAGGAAAAATATGGCTGCTGGCCGTGTAGGTTGAGGGAGAGAGAAAGGATCTCAAGAATTTATAAATTGGCTGATACCATGTTAATATGAAATTCCCCTTGAATATTATTGATGACTTGCAAAGATATATATAGAGTTTACAAGAAGAGACATAAAATAAGGAAAGACTTAATGTAAACCTAAACTACCATATATAAAATAAAGACTAACATAATAATCCTATAATAAATCTAACAGTTTTCATAAATGTAATCCAAAAAGGAAAGACAGTGTCATCCGCAAAGACCACACACTTACTTTCAATATTTTATTCATCAATTATTTAATTAATCAAGTATTCATTTAAAGGTTAAAATTTAGAGCCGACACTATTTGGTATTGCAGAGTTACCTAAATATAAATTGTTGGAAATGAGTTTTAAATTTCTTCATTTCAATATTTATTTCCAACAAATATTAATATGATTGTGTGATCGTTGTAATCATTAGTAGAATAATTTTGTGAATGGACATATAAAATATCTGGTATTCATTAATTAGTTATTTCTAATACAAATAACCCCTACTGTATAACACACATAACACTAATTAAAATAAAATATTTAATGTTTAATTAAAGTAAGATCTCTCTCTATATAAAATATTATGTGTGTTGCATCATGAAGAAAAACATGTTATTCTTTGCCTAATTAGGCTCATTAGTCATGTATCTTGCGCATAACTTTGCAAACTATATAACTCTCCATCTGCAAAGGAAATAAAGTTCAAATTAAACAACCCATATATAAGTCTTTAATTTATTTCCCTTAATAAATTTGTTATAAATCACATGGGAGTAGATCATAAGGAGTCTCGGGCTCCAAAATCTTAATATAATAACAACTACTCGTTTATGATGGGCCCACCACATTAACTGTCGTGATTGTTGCAAAATTTTGAGCCCAAGAACACCAAACATATCACTTAAGAGTAATCTATAAGTAGTCTCGGACTCCAAATCTTGGTTTATATAATCATAACTACTTATGTACAACGCCTATTCAATATTATATAATTTCCACACCCATGGTCTAGCCATTTAATATTTATATAATCTCTTGTAGTTTTAGTACGAGATTATTGAAATTAATTAATTTTGATAAATTTAATGTATAGACTAAAAAATCATTCAAGTAGATTAATCGGTGATACATAACATCTATGCATGAAACAAGCGCGTTACTTACACCACTATTGCTTGCAGGAACAAGACTGGGATTGCATCTATTTTCAAATATCGTCTTCCAATCTATCTTGTTTTCCATTGGGATCCTTTCCATCATAGAAAGAATATTTGTCCTTCAATCCAATGATTCCCTTGGCTCCATAAATAGGAATGCTATCTTTGTAAACTTTCCAATAGCCACTTGGTGTAGTTCGAGTTGTGTTGTCTTCTAGAATGTTTTTGCTTTTCACCATAGTCAAAAACTATCCATCATTCTTTATTGTATTCTTGAATTGACCTAAAAAGAATAGCAATTTTACTGACAATAGAGAGGAAACATGGGGTAATTCTTAATGGATCGAATTTGTTGGTATTGATCAGCCTAGAACACTGTTGGTTACAAGGGTCTGATGGTAAAAATCAAATCACTAATCCTGATTCGATGATGTAGAATGAATCAGTCTCAATAAACTCGATCAAACATTCTATGCCTAAAAAACATGTAGGTATGTATCCAAGTCTTGGGAACACATGAGCAAAAAAGTATAAACTATTGCTTAACAAATATAGAAGACAAGGAAAAATTTGATAGGTTCTGTCCCAATACAAATGTAGGGTGGACTTTGAAGAAGTTTTAGACTTTAAATTTTGATATAATCACAATTTAATTTTGATAGAGAAAATTTGATAGGTTTTGTCTTACTTAGTCTAATTTCATGATATACGATAAAATCAATCCCAATGAACATAGTCCTCTGTAGAATGCCGAGGAAACATCTCTAGATAAAAGGCGAAGAAACATTGATAGAGGTTTTGTCCCTTTAAAATTAGAAGGGTTGATTTTTAAGGAATTAGAGATTTCGAGTTCTGATATAACTATTTTTTTTATGGTGAATTAAACATGTATCTCACCACCTGAATAATTGTTTGAAACATTACAAGTTATTCAAAACTTAGTTATCCAAAGAATTGGTCTATATATTTAACTACAAGAACTAAGCTTAGGAAACTAAACTCGAGAAAAACTGAATCTGACACATCCAGCTTGGTCGAATTTAAGGTAATCATGTACAAACTTATACTTGTTATATAATCACATACAATTTAGGAAAAGTATCGACCAATCACAAAATAAGTCTTAAAAGTTATAACACTTATCCTCCCATGTTTGAAATTGATAGGTCGGACTTGGTTGAATCTACGCCAATCATACAGGAGTGAATTTCAATTATATGATCACATATTTTAGGAAAAGTATCGTTCAATCACAAAATAAGCCTTTTAAATTATCACAAAACTCCACAGATCTACAACCAAAAAGACAGCCTCAGACACATATAATCCAGCAAAATAAACAATGAATGTAGCACTCAAAAGCAAAAAATTCAAAGAAAGAATTAGACTTACTTAATGGAAGTTGGGGAGGATCATATTGGTAGACATTAAAATTCTTGATGAAGTTTGAAGCAATTTGTTCACTCTTTATCTTAGGAAACAAATAATGCTTCATTAGTTCGACGTCCGACGGGTGAAACCGAAACCCGAGTGGCACTTTGGAGTCTTCATTCTCTAATAATGTGGAAGAAGAAGAAGAATGAGTTTGAGATAGTTTTCTAAGTGTAAAGAGATTGGTATGCAAGAAGGGGAAAAGACATGTATATATCCTAGAAATTGTATCACGTGCTTCGCACGTGGTGATTAGATGAGAAGTTAAATTGAAGTAAATATATCTAGTTTATTGACAAATTAATAATTGGTTAAGAATTAATTATTCAGTAGTGTCTATCTTTTACTTTTATTTATTTTGTTCTATAATCATCTATCATACCATGTATCTTTAACTAAATATATTTCAAGAAATTAAACTTTTCATAAAATAACATTAATATTATTTTTTAGCATGTTTATGCATAGATGATTAGTCTAATGTATCTTTTCTGCTTTACCACAACATTGCATTTCTGTGTCTCGCACAAGTAGATTCATTTTCTTTTATCATATCGGACTTTCTAATAATGTAAAAAATATATTGCTTTTCATATTTCTACATGCAAAAACACTGAATACATTTTTTATCATGATATTATAAAGATAAAATAAATGCAGACAACAGATTACATATGAATACTCATGTCTAAGTTTTTTTTTTTTTTTAAATAAAATGTTGAAAAATTGTGCGCCAGATGCAGAATCAGATTCGCAGCAGCGGTGGTAGATTTGTGTTGCCGGGTGGGTAGACATGAAGCCATTGGGAGCAGTTACAGTGCCAGGGGCAGATTCGTATAGCCAGAGGTCACATGGGCAGACTCGCAATGCCAAGAGGGCAGAAGAACGTGCAAGTCGGGGACCAGAGAGGCAGAGTTATGGAGCCACAAAGCAATCTACCAAGCCAGAGGTCAGAGTGACAGTATCGAAAGCCGAGAGGGCAGATATGTGTAGTCGAGAGATCGAGGGGCAGAGTTGTGGAGGTATGACCACGTGGATATAAACCATGAAGGTAGGAAACAGGGCCTAGAGGGGTTGACCGTGGAGCCGAAAGTCATGGTGGCAGGATGCGAAGCCGGGTAGGCAAATTGACGGAGCCAGGGTTTTTGTTGGCGGATAGATCAGACGTAGCTTGCAGTTGGAGCATTAAGCAGATATGTGGGGGATCCAAGTTGCCATTGAAAAACCAAAGTATTGGCTGATGGATCAGACATAGCTCATGCAATAGGAAGGGAGCAGATATGTAGGAAGATCCGAGATAGCCAATGGAAAAATCCTTGGTGTAAGAATGTCGTAAGACGGGTTGACCAAGGCGAGAAAGTCCTTGGTGTAAGGATGTCGCAAGACGGGTTGACCAAGGCGGGAAAGTCCTTGGTGTAAGGATGTCGCAAGACGGGTTGACCAAGGCGGGAAAGTCCTTGGTGTAAGGATGTCGTAAGACAGGTTGAACAAGGCGGGAAAGTCCTTGGTGTAAGAATATCGCAAGACGGGTTGACCAAGGCAGGAAAGTCCTTGGTGTAAGGATGTCGCAAGATGGGTTGACCAAGGCGGGAAAGTCCTTGGTGTAAAGATGTCACAAGACGGGTTGACCAAGGCGGGAAAATTCCTTGGTGTAAGGATGTCGCGAGACGGGTTGACCAAGGTGGTTATCCTCCAGTGAGGAGGATGATAGAGAGCAACGGAATTTGCAGGGTAGTGAGACATGTTCCAGGTCTTGGGAGTAACCTATATCTGAGGGTCAGTTGGACCGAGATGGATATGCCACGATATTCAGAAGTCGGTTGATCACTAAAAGAATAGGGTACTGGCGAAGGTTCAAAGAAGGGGAACAATGTTCACAAAGAGAGTCAGTCAAGTGGGAGCACAAGGGATGGATGAATTGATGAGACATAGAGATGTCTCCGATTTGATCTCCATTGAGTTTGGGGAAAGTGAAGGGATGATTCGAGTTGAGTTCAGATTATTTTGATCAATCTCCAAGTGGGAGATTGTTGGGTTATGTGGAGTTGGATCAAAATAGGGTCAAGAAGAGAAGCCGAAATAGAGCCATAAAGGGTCGGGGTTGACCGGGATCGCGAAAGAAGTCAAAAGGAGGAAAAATTGGAGCCAAGAATCTAGCCAAGTAGCTCCATGGCTCTGGATTTGGCACCACGACACCAAGGCAAAATTCAGCCACTGGTTATGTGGCGCCACAACGCCAGATTTGGGGCCATAGCGCCACGCGGGCGGACAACTTTTTTCAGTATGCATTTTTGACCGGTTTTTCACGTTTTGGGTGGTTTTTTGGCATGTTTTGAGTCCTAATTTGATTGGAATTGTTTTCTATTGTGATAGGAATTATTCCATAGTTGTTTAGGATTGCTTTTCCGAGTTTTGTTAGGGTTTAGGTCTTCTCCACTAGTATAAATATGAGAACTTTACTTGTAATTCATTGATGTACTATGATTCACTTTGAAGGAAATAAAGATGTAGTTTAGGTTGGTTCGTGGATGTAGGCAAGATATGCCCAACCACGTTAAAATCCTCGTGTCGTTATCTTTTTGGTTAGGCTTAGTTTATATTATTTCTTGATTTATTCTTCATACTCTGATGTTACTATTCCTAACAGGGATGAGGGGCGCGAAAACACCCTCCTCCGCTAGGGTGGTTATGGTAAAAAAAAATAAAAATAGGTACTATGTATCTAATTTATTTTTATTTGATATTTTATTTAGTATTTTTATAAAAATAATAAATATTTTTTACATGGTCGTGAGTAATTTTCTAAATTACCACATATTTTTTCTACACTAAATAATTTTTATTTATCTAATTAGAAATTTTATATTTTTAAGTGAATCGAAAAGGAATTATATGACATGTTATAGATTTTGAGCGAATTCCATAACATAAGAAGATTTAAATATTAAATTTGATGAGGAAAAATATTCGATTGTTGGTCCACTATTTTTTTTTAACTTTTTAATTATTGATTTTTAAATTTCCATTAAAAATTTAGTAAGTAAATGGTGAATTTCATTTATATACGACAGTAGAGACAAAACTATAAAAAAAAAATTTAAACTATAAGAGATTTTAAAATTATAAGAGTTCACAGTTAACACATAATTAAAATAAAGAAGAAAGCATGAAGAGAAAAAATTTAGATCCATATGTCTCTTGCAAAAATAAATAAAGAGGATTTTCATTTAGAATAAAAGAAAAATTATCGTTGTTCCTTATATATATTACTATAATAAGTGAGTTACTTTTTCCTTATATATATTCATTTGTAATATGTATCTAACTTTATTTGTTGGGTATATTATAGTATTTTCATAAAAATGATAAATATAACTTTACATGGTAGTAAGTATTTTTCTATATTTCATTACACATTTTCAATAAATAAATGAAGGAAAAGATAGTGGGTTGTCAGTCCGGAATATGCTCTTTTTCTTTTTCTTAGTTCATTGATTTCAAGTTTCAATTAAAAAATTTAGTTACAAAATGGCTAATTTCATTTGGTACATAACCACAATAGTAGAAATAAGAGTATTAATAATAAGTATTAGAAGAGTATTTCGGAACTATGAGAGTTCACTACAAACATATGACTGAACAAGCGAAAATGAATTATATGGAGAGAATTTTTTTCACACTGTATACCTCTTGCAAAAAGAACAAACAAAATTTTTATTTAGAACTTATCTGTTCACTTTTTTTAGTATAACGATAAGGAGTCATAAAATTAACATTTTCATTTACATTCTGGTTATAAATTGATACCCTCTACAAATATAAAGGAATAAAATAGTGGTCGAGAAAATGAGATTTTATTTTTTTTTGGTCGAGAAACTGAGATAAAATCTAAAAATTCACAATAGTGCATGCATAAGAATAAACTTTAAATGGTTTTGGTTGATGCCTAATTATCTTTTCGTATAGCAATGTTCATAATCCATGAAACGTTAGCATAATGAGAATAGATGGAAATTACATGCACGAGCATTAAATTTGATTAGTGTACCTTCTTAACTTTTTTGCAATAATAAAAATTACATTATCTACCACATATAGTAACACTTATTTGTCATATAGTATTAAGGAAAGTTAAATAACGAAAGATACCAAACAATTTAATTTATATAGACTATTTGTGAAATTATAGACCACTAGATATATTTTTGTGTTTTTGTATTCTTCCTACCAAATTAAAAGCATCTATGCTACATATCTACATATATAAGAGAAATATACACACACAAAAAAAAAATCCTAGAACCCTAACTTTTATATAGAGTATGAATAATTTATCATATTTTGTTGTTCTTAATATTTTTTGAAAATTAAACATTAATCTTATTCAAACTACACAACAATAAGCAATTTGCTATCTTCCACCATAAGATTAAATTAAATAACTAATTCATAAATGCTTCATTAGTAGCATTACACTCTTAACTTAGCTCTAAATGAAAGAATAAGTAATTAATAACTTTGATAATTATTCCACTTGAATTTCATAAATATTTTTCCGACAAATTTTAGGAGGCCGGAAACTCAAATTTTGTGTTGTTATTCAGTTATTTTCTCATGCAGGAATAAATTTGAAGTTGTGAACTTTTAAATGTTCACATTGGGAGATCAAGTAATAGATGACACTGACAATGTCATTTTATAATTTTTGTATTTACCTTTTGAAATAACAATAGTAACATTAACACCCATCTGTAGAATTAATATATATGATGTCTAGTAATTTCATATTAACTTGTACGAGAACGAATGTGTTATTAATTGAGCATAAATGGACTAAGCAATTTAATTGATTTATGATATTTGTAGAAGTATAGACGAATAGAAAAAATTGTTCACAAATTAGATGGACCAAATACCTCATGTAGATATAAGAAAAATACATATTAAAGAAAAAAGTAAACCCCATAATTCTAAAATAGTATGTCATAAACCAGTTGACAGAACCAAAGTTCAATCGAATATTAAAGTAATGAGACAAAGAAAAAAAGAGTAGTGTAAGAGAGAAAAGGTAAAGCTTACAGGGAGTCGATAATTTACTATTTCAACTACAAAATTAACTATAGTACAATTAAATACCCTACATTTTGCTATCCAACATAGTTTGTTCGCATAATTTGGATGACGATCAATATTTGACAAATGTGTTAGAAATAAAAGTGCAAGTAGTTGTTACAGGGACAAAGAAATTGAAAAAATAATTGATAAACTAATTGTTTCTTTTTTTCCGCTATGTTTTTTCATCACATACGAAAAATAACTAAATTGCAAAAACTTTAAAGCAAAATATTACCATTTAAGAATTAATAGCTGTAGGTAATTTGACTGAATTATGTGATTTTTTCGAATCAAATTAAATATAGATCATATATTATTAGTTACTCGATCTTAAGTTTGTATAATTTGATAATGTGCATCAAGTTAATTGTCCTATAATAGTAAAATTAATATAAAACTAAATATCTATGTTATTAAATAGATTAAGTTAAAAAAAATATTAACTAATGAAATTAAATTAAGAATGTAAATTAGAATAATGCCGCCTTAGCATTTTATATTTTGTTATGGAGACTATCTATAGTACTATACTAAAAGTATGGATGTTGAAAGTGTTTCTTCCAATTGTGAAAAGACAATCAAACCCTTCCAAAAGTATTTTATTATTGTAATAATAAATAGTTTATGATGGTTATAACAACATGAATATATTAAAAGTCCTGCACCAATAAGTCCTGTGAAAAACCAGGCAACAATAAGCTTTCTCAACTTCTAAATCACAGTGTTTTAGAATCTCTACAATCAATGAAATTTAAAAATCCCACATTTATATTCATCTAAAATTTAGACACCTTTTAAAATCTATAAATCTATAAATGTAACATTTTCCTATATCGTATCTTGGTTTCTCGTGATATGTTTTATTTAGATTTTTCCCCAAAGTTTTTTCTTAATTGAATCAATTGCAAATACATATTCTGAATATAAATAAACAATCAATTAACTAATAACTAAAGAAATTAGTTAACACGTAAGTCATCCATTTCAATCCAAGTCGTCGCCTCATCACTAAACTTCCCACTGCACTAAAGCCTCACGGACTCCCCCCACGCCCCCGGGTCTGTCCTTATCTCAAAATTGCAACACCTTCTCATGCTCGAATAATTGTGCATTACTCACACTAAGATGTCCAGGTAAATGCGATTCAACCGGGTGATCACCGTTTGTGCGTTTCAACTGCGAAAGTGTTTGAGGGGATGTGTGTTTGTAAGTTTAGATAAGTGAGAGATTTTTTGGTAATAACACAATAAGTAAGGCAGTCTGTGTATAATGTTCCTAAATTTTACCGTGGTCTCTTATTAGGTATACTAAAGCTTAGGTGTCATTTTCTTGCTAGTGGAAAAAAGAACTCAACCTTGTGCTTGAAAATTTGAAATCATATTACAACTTTAATCAATCGAATTTTCGGTTTATTTGAGGATTGATATAAAGTTAAACTAGCATTAAATTTATTTAGGTGGACTTCTCCTAAAACATATTGATGCTGTATGGAAAATTATTTCTTTAGTCCGTTAACTTGGCCTCTCTTGCGTTTTAGTCCGTTAAGTAGTCACTTTTTTTAGTTTTAGTCCTTTCCGCCTAGAAACTTCAAAGTCTTAGCGTGACAATTTAAAAATGGTCGGAAAAGAGCACATACAAAGCACGTGCCATTTAATTTGGGGATAAATTGCAAATGCAGGGAAAATTGCTGATGTGGGCTGGGATTTAGTTCAATTGTATGTTGCAGCATTGTCTTGTCAATTTGCAATTGTTTTGGTTAAATTGTAGTGTTGAGATGATTAGAGTAAGGAGTAATGGTTTAATTTGGTAAGAATTTGAAATTTCCTCGCGGAAAGGACTAAAACTAAAAAAATTGATAAGATAGCGGACTAATTTTGTAAGGTGTCAACTTAACGGACTAAAACGTAAGAGAGGCCAAGTTAACGGACTAAAAAAAATAATTTTCTCCTTTAATAAAGGTTGAAATATCACTCAAAAAACTAAGGGGTAGTTGGAAAAATTCTAGCTTAGACTTGGCTTGGTCGCACTCAAGTGTGTTTCACTAGGAGAGTGTAATACACTTGCATATAATCAGTAAGTTATTTTATAAAGTACACGTGGGTTTGGTCGAAACAGGAGCGGACTAGAAGTTGATCATCTTTTAGGTCATGATTCATGAGAACTGATCGACTGGAATATAGGTACATACGTTTTCTAGTAGGCTTGTGAGGAGCAAACCTAGCTTGACAAGGCTAGCTTTAGGTCTTATCGAGGCTTGACCCTGGCTCAAGGGCACTTTGGTCTTTTACTAATACTACTGTTGGGCGCAGCGGAAGTTTTGGGCCCGAGATTTAACTTATTAAGATTCGGCAAGTCCCACCAACAAGTTGATGACAAAATAATACCCCGAAAAATATAACTATAATGCACACAAGATTTACGTGGTTCGGCAAAATTCGCCTACGTCCACGAGAGTTTCCGTTCTTCCACTATGAGAGAAATTTACCGGTACAAAAAAAAAATACACACTTGAGTTGATAGACAAACTCAAGAAAACCACTCTTGTACAACCATTCTCAAAGTTATATAGAACACTACTCTCAACCCCTCTTTGTATTGCCCCGAAAGAAAAACCCCACAAGTGTTTCCCGTGTAGTACAATTTGTATCTACCACAAATTGCTTTCCCTAGTATACACTACACTTTTCTTAGTATATACTACACTACACACACTTTGCTCTTTATGTTTTTCTCTCGGTTTGGGATACTTCAAATGACAAGAGAAGGCTGTTATTTATAGCCTTCATTCCACCTTTCCAAGTCCTTTCCTATTGGTTGAAGAATACAATTTGGTTTAAACAACATATGTCATGCATGACATAATTCATATGTCATATGTTATGCATGACATATCAAATATATCATTTAATTATTGTGGAATACTCAACAACTACTATATTAATTACATATTTAACTTTTCAGACTCTCTCTTATAACGTGTTAGTGGTGCAATCAAATCGTCTAAAATTCTTGCACTTGGAAATCGATTGTTAAGAATTTGTTAACTTAATGAATAGAATTAAGACAAGAAATTTGAACGTCTCTTGTAAATTGTCGTTGAATAGATTGTTTAGTTCGGAATTTACTTTGCTATAACTTTGTTTTGGTAAGCATTCATCACTAGCATTGCTGCAAAATAGATCATTCTTGGGAGATCCAATAGTCGAAGTTCCTTGGCAATGACAATTATTGATATATATGTAATGGATCCTGCATAGAGTTTACTATAAACAATTGATTGTATATATATCGAAACTTGAATCACTCTAAAAAAATGTACGCTGACAATTGAAGTCCACATAGGGCTGGAAAATTATGTTAGACTAAATTATTATTACTATTCAACAATTATGGAATAACAAACATCTAATTTCATACTCTTTCAATCAGTGATCTCTCCTTCAAATAATTCATAAGAAACAAAAAACTTTCTTGGTTGACAACGACCATAAATCCTACAAAATATTATGAGATAATTGTAGACACCCCCCAAACTATAAGGGGATGCGCACTTTGCCTCCTAACCTTTTGAAAAGTGCACCCGACACCCTAAACTCTCAAGAGGGTGCACTTAACCCCCTGTGATCGGATCCAGCAAAATCTTAGGGAATATTCCGACAAATGTAAGGGTAAAATTGTCATTCAGGAGGCAAAGTGCTACAAACCGCATAGGTTAGGGGGTATCTGCTTTGATCATAAATCTCTTGTAATTTTTTTAAAAAAAATTTTTAATTCAAATACTCATCATTTTTCAAATAGAAAAATAAAGTCATAAAAATATAAAAAAAAATTTAAGCAAAAAAAAAAACTGGAATATCCAAAAAAAAAATAGGAAAAAAATTCTAATAAATTTCTAAAAAATAAAAAAAAATAGAAGAAAATAAATTCAAAAATCCAAAAACATGAAAATAAATATGAAAAAATGGAAAAAAAATGGTATAAAAAATAAAAAAAAATAGTGAAAACCTGAAAATTTCCCTTTTTATTGTTCTATATTATTTTCATTTTTCTGAATTTTTCAAATTTTTAATTTTCTCTTATTACTTTTCTATTTTTTTCTGAATTTTTTCAGAAATTTGGTTGAATCAATTTTTTTGGGAATTTTCTATTTTTTTCCTTTGACTTCTTTCTAAAATTTTCAAAATTTTAATGATTATTTTACAATTTTTCCTTTCTTTTTGTGTTTTTTTTTCCTCAAACTTGTTTTGATGTTTCGAATTTTTTTTATTTTGTCTTTTTTATTTTAGAAAATTAAGAATATTTGAATTTAAAAAAAAATAAAAAATGCAAGAAATTTAGGCTCTGTTTGTTTGTGTTTTCATCACAGTTTATGAAAATGGAAATACACACTTTACACTGTTTTTAACTGAAAATATTCTCATTTTCATTCTTGTTTTTACGTTCCCGAAAAATTTCAATCATTTATTTAAAATTACATTTCACAGCACTTATCTCACATTTTCTCTCTCATCCACCCATCACCATCCTCTCTCTCTCCTCTCTCATCCACCCATCATCATCCTCTCTCTCTCTCTCTCTCCCTTTCATCAATATTCAACATCAAATCCAATACTATTCATCTAATCATTACTTTTCAATTATTTCACACATCACACTCACAAATTTCAACCATTTTCAAAAACACAGCTAAACACACCTACTTTTTTCACTTTTCTCACACGAAAATCAAGAAACACGTTCTTCTATACATTTTAGAAAATGACGGTTGAAAATAAAATTAAAACACATCCAAACAGAGCCTTAGGCTTTGTTTGTTTGTGTTTTCATTATACTTTTTTCATTTTCATCTGAAAATGGAAATACACACTTTACACTGTTTTTAACTGAAAATATTCTCATTTTCATTCTTGTTTTTACGTTCCCGAGAAATTTCAATCATTTATTTAAAATTACATTTCACATCACTTATCTCACATTTTCTCTCTCATCCACCCATCACCATCCTCTCTCTCTCCTCTCTCATCCACCCATCACCATCCTCTCTTTCTCTCCTCTCTCATCAATATTCAACATCAAATTCAATACTATTCATCTAATCATTACTTCTCAATCATTTCACACATCACACTCACAAATTTCAACCATTTTCAAAAACACAACCAAACACACCTACTTTTTTCACTTTTCTCACACGAAAATCAAAAAATGCGTTCTCCCATACATTTTAGAAAATGACGGTTGAAAATGAGATGAAAACACATCCAAACAAAGCCTTAAGATCTAAGTAGACTACCCCCTGTCCTATGCGATTTGTAGCACTTTGCCCCTGGGTGACGATTTTACCCTTACGTGCACGGGAATAATCCATTAGATGCCGCCGGATTTGGTCTGAGGGGGTTATGTGCACACTTTTGAAAGGTTAGGGTGTCAGGTGCATTTATTTTAAAAGGTTAGGGGGCAAAATGCACATCACCCCATAGGTTGGGGGTGTCTGCAATTATCTCTAATATTATTAATCTTCCTATAAACACCATTTTGGAATAGGCAGTCTGGTATATAAAAAGGTGCAGAATTTCAAAATCTATGAAGTTCTAATATTTCATCCCTTCGACGGACAGGTCTCCAGCTCCCTCCCTCCACATCCGAAGAGGTAGTTAAAAGGGGGTGGTTCTATTATGGATCGGATGCAATGGTCCTGGTCCACAATACATCATTGCAGGAGGGTAATTGATTAACTTTTAACTACAACCCTCCTGCAGCCAACAATACGTACTAGACCGGAACCGTTGAACTCATATTCTAACATAGAATTTCCCATTAAAAAGGCATTTCAGATGAGAACACTAACATGTATGAAAGAACAAGAGGGCAAACAAGAAAAATCGAGATGATTGAAGACTTCTCCATTAGCAATCACTGACTTGGTAGAAATAAGAATCTTTTCAAGTTTCTATGAAAATATGCATATGAGTTTGATAGTCATTTAAGTTACCAGATAGTCTTTAATTGGCAAATATTGAGGGTGACATCATTTATAATTTTATTGAGATCTCTTAATATAGCTAAATTAAAAAGTTTTACAAAAAAACTAAATTAAAAGGTTTTACAAAAAAACTAAATTAAAATCTCTTACCCATAATATATGCCTGATTCTCAATTATGAGTATCTAGAAAACATAATTACAATTTGAACAAGAGACGTGAATTATACTATCTGCCCCTGTTATTTAGTCCAGTTCATTTATTTTAGACTCATAACAAATACACCCCTGTTACAAAAAAACCTTACACTGACCTCCATCTACAAATGGTAGTTAGTCAAGCGTGATTGAAAGTGTAAAATGTCAATCTTATAAATTTTGTGAAATTACAATACAACTCGCTTAATTGAGTCATATAACAAACATCCCCTCTTATAATAAAACCTTACATTCACCCACGCCTAACTTGTGCTATTTTTTTTACCTTCTTTTAATCTTTTGTATATTTTTCATAATAACTTTTTAAAATTTTCTTTTATTATTATAACATTATATATATATATATATATTATTTATTGTCTTTCAATTTTTTTTAATTTAATATTTGGTTTCATAATTTTGGCAACTTACTAATTTAGATTTATCTGCACTGAATTATGATTTTACTTCAAAAATTAAACTGAACTCGGTATTTTTTTTTTATTTTTAAAAAAATAACCGAATTGCCATAATTTCCAGTTTTGCACGTCAATATCAAGAGTTAAAAAGTTTTGTTACGAAATTATTTATTGAAGACTAAAGTGAAAGTTACAATACACCTTCTCTAATATGAAAAATTACACTCTACCCCTCAACGGAGAAATAAGGAATTTTAAAAAAAATGATGATATAAGCAAATTCCGTTAATTTTTTTTTTTTTTGCAGAAGGGGGTATTTCTTATGTGCTAAAACAAAAAAATTGAGCTGTAATTATACTAAAATAAGAGCCATAGTTATTGTAATTAACCCTTTGCATAAAGTTGCATAAATTTCTTAAATCCAATCAATATTTGCAGTTACATCTTACTATGTATACATATGGGCATGAATTTCTTACCTTAGGTTGTTAGTGAGAATACGGGTAATTTTATGGTGGATCGGGAGTGTTGTTCCCTGTCCATTTTTCACCACATAAACACTTGGGGTGGGGTGGTTTACATAGGGTAGGTGGGTGTAAAAACCACCCCACTCATTTTGAATGTGTGGTGTAAAATAGACCGGGAGCAATACTCCAAGTCCACCTTAGAATTTTCCGTGCGAATTCAATCTTATGATCTTGTCAGCTGAAATGTAGGCGTGGTCTTTATGTTTTAACGGGGCTCGACCCTTGCTCGAGGGTATTTCAGTCTATTTACTAGCATCACGACATTAATTACACATACCGTTGCCACATCTATGTATCTTTCGCATTGCTTCAAAAAGGGGTCGTTCTTAGGGCGAGACCCAGAGTCTTCTAAGCAATCGCAATTGTCCATGTGATGTGCCTCATATAGAGTCCACTGTATAGAGATGTTTGTGATTATACCGGGTCTTGGATTTACTCTGCGAAAGAATGCATGCTGAGAATTCCATCATATTGCACAAAAATTGTATCTATAAAACGGTTTGAAATTCCATCATATTGCAGCCTCGAGCCATTTTGGTAGAGCCTAAGTGATGTCTTCATTCCAATTCCCAAGTCTTGTAAAGAATACGGCGTATAAAAGATGTAACAAGAACACGAAGAGACCACCACAATTGAACAAGATCTGTTAAAAGAGGCAAACAAATGTGAGAAAAAGGATAGTTTTCATACGCAAAACAAGAACGAAACGCAATCAATTAATCACATGTACCAGAAACCCGAAAATGAGGTACATATAAAATTCGTTGATGATGCCCATGGATGAGAGAATGTACGTCACAAGAGCATGAACATTTATAGTGATCTACAAGCCGAGAAAAGATACTTATGAGCAAAATATTTCGATATTGTTTAAGACTAACAATGATAACGGCAGTTGCCATCTGTTCAAGATCAAGGACAATATGGCAATTGCATTGTAAAACTTGACTAAAAACTAAAAAATTAAGTGTAATATAACAGTAAGACTTGTGTCGTAGCGTACCAGGGTTTTCCTGCCAGCTGCAATACCCCATCTCAAAGTGGACTGGAGATTACAATTGGCAAATCGGAGAAACAAAGCAAAGTATTTCCGTGGAAATGAAATTGAACATTTACATAAGTGATCACGTTTTCTGATCAGTCCTAAAATCTTTACACGCTAAAGCCTAAAGATAAAGGATTGCTGGTACTATATACAAGGTCAATAGTTACCACTAAATCAGAGTGTACAATTTCACCCGTAAATCTTACTATAGACCCCTTGAGGGGATCTCGTTGCAAGTTACTAAAAGTCATGGGTTTTGTTCATTAACACTAAAGTGAGGGGTGTCCATATATGTAATTCACCCTTTTCCAAATTCAAGCGGTTAGTTATAACCGCTACACACTTCTTATCTTATATTGTTGAATGTTTAAAAGTCCATATAATCTTTTTTCATTTAAATAATCCAATGTTCTTGCTAACATTTTATATATATATATATGTTCAATTTTTTAGGGGTTACTTGGGGAAATGCCAAAAGAGTCTCATGTCGAGAATACAGTTGTTACAAACTCCAAATACGAAATCCACCACGTAAATCACATTTGATCCATGCTACAACAATATGCAATAGACATGCACGTCAAACTAGAAACAACAAGACTAGACTATATTAGAAGAAACCAATCTAACTTAAGGGCTGAACTATATTGGTGGCAGTTGTTCCTAAAAGCTACAATACAACAAACTACTATAGATGCAAGTTTAGCAAGGCCAGCTTCAATTGTAGTCTTTTTTCTCTCCACGTGAGAGTCTCACTCTCTCTCTCTCTCTGCATGAGAGTTTGTTTGGTTGCTAGGATTTTCCTCTCTTTTTTCTCCGCTACGAGCTGGAAACTGAAGATCCAATCGCATATAAGGGGCTGGGGAAGAGTTTATACACGAGTGTTTGTTCATTTCGATGGTGAGATGTACTTCTCACGGGGTTTTTTCGAGATCTGATTCGGGTTTTTGCTTGTGAAAGTTTGGATCCGCAGCCATCTCCGGGTTTGTCTGACGGAAAATGATTCTACAACTGTTTTATGCTTCTTTCCAGCTTTATTTTGTGTTCAGAAGGTGGAGTTTCGTAAAGAAGGTGGAGTTTCGTAAGCTGGACGATTACAGGTTCATGGTGTTGTTTGAGCATGTTAGGGATATGGTGCTAGAAAATGGTCCATGGTATTTTGATAATGAACTAGTGGTGCTTTACAAACTGCATGAGTTAGATAATCCTATGGAAGTAATGTTGGATTGGGTGGATTTCCATATTCAGATCCTTGATCTCCCCATGAATCAAATTAATAGAGACAAGGCTGAATTTTTGGGAAATAGGATTGGGTTTACATTGAAGCAGATGTGCCGAGAAGTGGTATGAGTTGGGGTGCTATATTAAGATTGAAAGTTTGTATCGACATTACAAAGCCTCTGGAGCAATTCATCAAGCTAAGAAGCCCATCTGGGGAATTGCTTTGGGTTCGGATTACTTATGAGCGGCTTCCTATGTTTTGTTTTCTATGCGGGGTCATCGGACATACTGAGGGTTTTTGTGATTTGCGGTATAAGGAGGATTTTGTGGTGCCAGAGGTATTATCTCTCGCCATCTCCTTGCGTGCTCCATCTATCGGGAGACCCATCTTGCCAATTGAGGGGTTGTTAAGGCCGCAAAGTGGGGAAGGTGATAGGCAAAAGGAGCCGAATAGACAATTGAGTTGTGCGCCAACCCCTAGTATCCCAGGTCACTCGTTTTGAAAATTTAGTTCATCTTGATGGAGTAAATCATTTTGAAAATGTCAAGAGTTTAGAAATTTCTAACCGTGAGGCATTTTTAAACAATTTTGAAAATATCCATGATATTGAAAATGTTTCTCGTGAGTCTAGAATGCCTCGTTTTGAAAATGATCTTTATGCAAAAAAGTTCTTGTCCCTGACTGAGGGGATGGGAGACCCCAGGAAAAAAAAAGTTTTTACTTTTGGTACTACTAGTAGTGTGAATAGAGACCTCTGCAAACAAAATTCAATTCAAATCTCTATCCGCAACTTGATTCCCCAGTTGACTCCCACAAATAATCCAGTAAAAGTCCCACCTTTTTCACCCTTGAATAATATTCACTCATCCAACTCTCAATCTCCTATCCCAAGTCACCCTCTTATCTCCTCAACAGCTGGGCCCATTCTCATCAATATCCCAGTCCAAATCATCTCCCCATCCAGACCAGCCCATCCCGGTGTCCCTAAGATTAAACACGGCTCTCGTGTCATTCGCAAAAAACCAAAATCAGCTTCCAATAGAAAGATAGTCGAGATATCGGACCCTGATTGTGAAAATGAGGAGCAAGTGGCAAAAAAACTCTCTTCTTCTTTGGTGATGGTTGCGATGCAGTCCCGTCGGTCTCAATGAGTTGCCTTGTGTGAAACTACTATGGGTTGGGGACCCGTGGGCAATTCGGCAAAAAATGAATTTTATCCATTTTCATAAACCCTCGATCGTCTTTTTATCGGAAACAAAATGCAAAAAATCTAAGTTTGAACATCTTTAGTTGTTAACGAATATGTTTGGGATTTGTGATGAGTCAAATGGTATAGAAGGCAGTCTTGGCCTTTTATGGGATAAAAATGTCGATATCTTACTTCATTTCTTTTCAAAAAATCATATTGATGCCCAAGTTTTTTTGAGTTCGAATTCTAGGGGTTGGCGGTTTATCGGGTTCTATGGGGAGCCCGAAGTCGCGAGATGGAAAGTTATGTGGGGTCTTCTTAAGAGGCTTAGTTCACATTGAGAGGGAGTGTGGATTGTAGCAGGAGATTATAATGAGTTTTGAGTCAATCTGAGAAAGAAAAGGGACCTCCAAAAGCGAATTGGCAAATCCAGAACTTTCGGGATACTTTACTTCATTGTGATCTCCATGATTTGGGCTTCTCGGGATACAAATATACTTGGAGTAAATATCATGAATTTCCTCACACTGTTAAGGAGAGAATTGATAGAGCTTGTGGGAATTCGGCATGGAGTGTTGGGTTCCCGGATACACAAGTATCTCACCTCATGTCAGCCTGCTCAGATCATGCCCCTCTTCTTGTGGAATTAGCGCCTGTCCAACGATTTTTTCCAAGGAGAACAAAGGCCTTTCTGGTTCGAATCATGGTGGCTGCAATCTGAAAAATGTGAGCAAGTTGTTCAGGATTCTTGGCTTGAGGGACAATTTGAAGAGGGGACTATTGAGCGGTTTTGGGAGAATATCAAAAATTGTAGGGTGGGTTTTCTAAATTGGAACAATGAAACTACGGGTCAAATAAAGTGAAAAATTGTGGAGCTTCAAAATCTTATTACTATGACACAATTGAAGGAGTTTTGTGGGGTTTCAAAAGAACGGGTGGCTAGAGCTCGAGCCAAGTTAGAGGAGATTAGAGACCGAAAGGAGGCCGCGTGGCACCAAAGAAGTCGTGTGCTATGGATGCAGGACGAGGACGGAAATACTCAATTTTTTCATGCTCGAGCTTCGGAAAGAAAAAGGTGTAATGCAATCATGGAATTAAAAAACTCGAATGGGGTGTTGAGGGACAGTGAGCATGAGATTCAGGGAATAATAGTTGATTACTTTCGTGATATCTTTTCATCCATGGGCTTAACGGTGGAGGAGCTTAACTCGATTTTGGATAGTGTTTGCCCTCGGGTCACCGATGATATGAACCGCCAGCTTTGCCACCCTTATGTGGCGAATGAGGTATTGTTTTTCCTTAGCCAAATGCACCCCTATAAATTTTCGAGCCCCGATGGCATGCACCTCTCTTTTATCAAGAATTTTGGCATGTCATTGGTGGCGATGTTACCCATTGTGTTCTTCATATGCTCAATAATCGGGATCTTTTGCCTAAAATGAACTTTACACATGTTGTTTAATCCCAAAATATGATTCCCCTGATTCTATGTCCCAATTACGCCCTATTAGCCTTTGTAATGTTATCTACAAGCTTGTTTCTAAATGCATTTCGAACCGGCTTAAGCCTTTCCTCCAATCCACTATTTCTGAAACTTAATTAGCTTTCATCCCCGGTCGTCTTATCTCCGAAAATATACTTGTGGCATATAAGGTGAATCATTTTCTAAAAAACAAATCTTAGGGTAATGATGGTCACGTGGCTCTTAAACAAGACATGAGCAAGGCCTATGATCGGGTTGAGTGGAACTTTCTTGAGAAAGTACTTGTTAGATTGGGTTTCCATAGAGATTTCATTGAGTTGATTATGATGTGTATTTCTTTAGTTTCGTTCTCTTTTATACTTAATGGTTCTCAATTTGGTTTTTTGCACTCAACGGGGACTTTGTTAGGGGGACCCGCTGTCACCATATTTGTTTTGATTTGTTGCAGAAGTCTTCAGTCATTTATTACAGGAGGCGGAGAGACAGGGTGAGATTGAGGGTGTGGCGGTTGCGAGAGAGGCTCCTCGGGTTTCGCACCTTCTTTTCGTTGATGATACACTCATTTTTATGCAAGCCCAATCTTCGACTTTTGATAGTATAAAAATAGTATTGAGGACGTATGAGAGAGTATCGGGACAAAAGAACAATTTTGAGAAATCATCTATGGTGTTTAGTAAGAATACCCCTTTGGACATTAAGGATTCATTGGCAAACATCTTAGGGGTTCAAATTGTGGAGAAGCATGATAAGTAATTGGGCTTAACGGCGGTGGTGGGAAGATCAAAAAAGGAAGTGTTTGACTCAATTAGAGAAAGGGCTTATCAACGTTCTCAAGGGGGAAATGCTCGTTTTCTATCACAAGCGGGAAAGAGGTTCTTCTTAAGAAAGTTATCCAATCTATTCTTACTTATGCAATGACTTGTTTCAAAATTCTGGATAGTCTTTTGAGAGAGATCGAGTCCGGTATGGCGAACTTTTGGTGACATAAGCGGGAATCTCGAAAAATCCATTGGGTGGCTTGGGATAAGTTATGTTGAGGAAAGGATCAAGGGGGGTTGGGTTTTAGAGAGTTATAATCTTTCAATCAAGCAATGTTGGGGAAGCAAGGGTGGCGACTTTTACAAAATTCGGGGTGTTTGTTAAGTCGTATTTATAAGGCTAGATACTTCCGGAACACATCCTTTTGGGACATGGGCCTTGGCTCAAATCCCTCTGTTACTTGAAAAAGCATTTATGGATCTTTTAAAATGGGTTGTCGGTAGAGGATTAGATCGGGTATTGAGGTTCGAATTTGGGAGGATCCTTGGCTTCCACGTAAACATGCTTTTGGAGTTACCTCTCAGCCTCTTTTCTAGATGAAAACTCGACAGTGGATAGTCTCCGAGTTGGACAGAATGGGTGGTGGGATACTGCCCTAGTTCGTGAAATTTTTAATGCCTTGGAAGCATCGGTTATTTTGTCAATACATTTAGGCAGCACACGAAATAGGGATCACATTATTTGGCATTACTCAAAATCGGGTTTCTTCTAGGTTAGAATTGCATATCACTTAACACGAGAGGTGAGACATAAATAGGCCTTCGTCTTCCACTTCGACTTTTGGAGTAGCACAGCCTTCGTCCCATTGGAATTTCATTTGGAGGTCTAGTGTTCCGCTTAAGGTTAAAATTTTCACATGGAAAGCGTGCTTTCAAGCATTACCAACGGGTTTTGAGCTTATTAATAGGAGAGTGGAAGTTGCGGGAACTTGTCCCTTATGTGAAGTTGAAGGCAAAACATTATATCACTACTCGTTTCTTTGTCCATTCGCGAGAGTAGTATGATGCATCTCTAACATCCCTTGGCGTTGTTTGTTGGTGGAGCAACCTAGTATTGAGCTTTGGTTTCGCAACCTGGCCTCGGTCCTTCATCATAAGGTTTTTGATCTCTTCCTTGTTGTTTGTTGGTATCTTAGGTTTAATAGAAACAAGACGTTGATGGAACGACAAACCCTCCAATCGGATGTTGTGTTTCAACATGCTTCGTCCTTCCTTCAAGTTTTTTGTTCGGCTTCTGAAGTTGACAAGCCTGTTTCATCAGTTCCTCTTTGTAATCATTGGTTTGCACTGGATTTGGGAATCATAAAGCTAAACTTTGATGGTGCGATCTTTAAATCGGATGGAGCCATGGGAACAAGAGTTATTGCTAGGAACAGATCGGGTGAGTGTGGAGGCTGGTGTAAAAGACGATTTGATTTTCTGTCCTCCCCAAAGCATGCGGAGGTTTTAGCGTGAGGCGATTGAGCTTGCAGCTCGCAAAGGGTGGCTCTCCGTAGTAATTGAAGGGGACTGTTTGTCTCTCATCAGGGCTCTCCAATCCTCAGATTCATCTCTTAATTCACTTAGTCTGTTAGTTGATGATATTAGATCTTTGGTTTCTCATTTTTATGTTTGTTCTTTCTCGTTCGTTAAAAGAAGTGGTAATTTTGTGGCTCATTTCTTTGCTCATTCGGCTTTGGAGAACTAAGAGCGTATTCTTGGACTCCCGCCTTGTATCTTGGAAACTCTTGTTACCGATATGGTTGTCTAATATAATCTATCGTTTTTATCAACAAAAAAAAAAATTTAGCAAGGGCGTTTTAGACAGGTGGTGCCATTTGGCTAGGATATGCTTCGATAGATCTGGCACAATAGTCCACCAAAACTACCCCTCCTCTGATAGCACCACCACTTCTTTCAGCTATTCAGAACTGGACAAGTTCACGGTCGTCGTAGTCGGTTGCGATCAAGGATTTAAATTTTATTTTCAAGATAAGTTTCGGGTTGTTAAATATAAGAAACGTATCAGAAATATTTCGAAAGCATTAGAGAAAACTTACAAAATGCTAGAAACAAAAGAGGAATAGTGAAAAAGAAAAAAATGGGAGTTGCTCCCTTTTTTCATTATCAAAAAGTCAATAGTTAATCGATCAAATTTCACTAACAAACGAAGTGGTAATGTTGGTGTGGAAATAGTTATAATACTCAATCCAGAGAAGTCTCCAGAAGAGAAAAGTGTGGAGTAAGGTTTCTAATTCCAGCTGGCCAAAATACAGTTATAACAAAAAGTTAGTTAGGCAGTTAGATGAGCTGAGAATTTGATACTTGTCAACCATGTATATAAGGTTGTTAGTTGTTGCATTTTCTCATTCGTATCAGTCACATACGTTTGAGAGAATTGAGAGCAAAAGTCTTGAGAGTTGTACATTGTAAACACATTCATCTTGAGTAATGAATTTCTAGATTTGTGCAGAGTGGATGTAGGTCATCTCATTGATGATTGAACCACTATAATTCTTGTGTTCTTAGTTCATTACTTGATTCTTTACTTTCCAGTAGATTAAATCTTTGGTTAAATTCATACAGTCAATATTGAATTACACTACAAATTGGTGCGGTGACCGTGGAAGAAGTGAAGATCAATGGGAACTGCCAAATATGAAGTTGAGAGATTCACTAGATTGAATGACTTTGGATTGTGGAGACTGAAAATGCGTGCATTACTGGTTCATCAAGGCTTGGTGGATGCTCTGAAAGGTGAGAAAGAATTACCAGATTCCTTGAAAGATGGAGACAAGAAAGGGATTCTTGATAAAGCACACAGTGCAATCATACTAAGCCTAGGTGATAAAGTCTTGAGGAAAGTATCCAAAGAGAAGACAGCTCAAGGTATTTGGTCTAAATTGGAAACCCTATACATGACAAAATCCCTTGTTAATCGACTCTATCTAAAACAAGCATTGTATTCATTTAAAATGCAAGAAGATAAATCCATTGATGAACGGCTTGATTTATTCAACAAGTTGATTCTGGATTTGGAAAACATTGATGTGACTATTGAGGATGAGGATCAAGCTTTATTACTCTTGAGTTCTCTACCCAAAAGTTACATGAATTTCAAGGAAACACTCTTGTATGGGAGAGAAACTCTATCTTTAGATGAAGTACAAGCTACTTTGAATTCAAGAGAATTGAATCAAAGGAATGAAGAGAAGGGGCAATCACATGCTGAAGGGTTAAATGTAAGGGGGGGAACTGATAAAAGGGATCAAAAGAAGAACGATAAAAGATCTAGATCAAAATCAAGAAGCAAGATTGAGTGTTATCATTGCCATAAAGAAGGACATATAAGAAGATTATGTCCAGATAGGCAGAAAAAAAAATCTGGAAAAACAGAAGGAACAAGCTTATATTGCTGTAGCCAGTGATGGATATGAATCTGCAGATGTGTTAATGGTTTCAAGCATTAACTCTGAAAGAGAATGGATTCTTGATTCAGGTTGTACCTTCCATATGACACCAAATAAGGCTTGGTTAGACAACTACAAATCAGTAGATGGTGGATCAGTTATTTTGGGGAATAACAAATCTTGTAGGGTGCAAGGGATAGGCTCCATTAGGATAAGACTTCATACTGGAGAAGAAAAGATCCTAAATGAAGTCAAATTTGTACCAGAATTAAAGAGAAATCTCATATCACTTGGAATGCTTAATGAATCAGGATATACAATTAAGGTGGAGTCTGGAATCTTGAAGATTCTTAAGGGTTCAATGGTGTTAATGAAAGGAGAAAAGAAGAATGGAATTTATTCCTTACTTGGCAGCACAGTAATTGGTTCAATTTCTGCAGTATCTGAGAAATCAGTTGACAAAGGAATGATATAGCATCAAAGGTTAGGTCATGTCAGTGAGAGAGGACTTATTGAGCTATCTAAACAAGGATTACTTGCTGGAGATATCATTAACAACATTGAGTTTCGTGAAACCTGCATATATCGGAAAGCATGCAAAGTGAAATTTGGTGTTGGCCAAAGAAATACAAAGGGATCACTGGACTTGATACACTCTGATCTATGGGGACCATCAAAGGTATCATCACATGCTGGAGGCAGGCATTTCATGTCCTTAATTGATGATTTTTCTGGAAAAATATGGATATATATTCTGAAAACTAAGAATGAAGCATTTGACAAGGTTAAGCAGTGGAAAACTTTAATTGAAAATCAAACAAGAAGGAAGATTAAAAGGTTTAGAACTGATAATGGGCTTGAATTTTGTTCTAAAGAGTTTGATGATTTCTGTTTAAAACATGGAATAGCTAGGCATAAGACTATTGCAGGTAATCCACAACAGAATGGACTTGTTGAAAGGTTCAATAGAACCTTACTTGAAAGAACTAGATTCATGCTGATAAGTGCAAATCTTCCAAAGGTGTTTTGGGCTAAAACTTTAAATACTGCAGCATACCTTAGAAATAGATGTCCATCATCTGCACTGAACTTCAAAACACCAGAAAAAATTTGGTCAGGAAAGCCACCAGATTATACAAAACTCAGGGTGTTTGGTTGTTTAGCTTATGCTCACATCAAACAAGACAAGCTGGAGCCAAGAGCATTAAAATGCATATTTTTGGGATATCCAGATGGAGTTAAAGGGTATAGGATTTGGTGTTTGGAACCGGGAATGAGAAAGTGCATAATAAGTAGGGATGTAGTGTTCAATGAACAAAGGATGGGAAATCTGTTGATAAAGGATGTTGAGGAGAATACTAGAAAAGAAGAGAAGTTGAGAGCCTAAAGTTCAAGTTCAGATTGAGGAAGAATCTAAAAACAATACAGGTGGGTCTACAGGAAGTTATGTTAACCATGATAACTTGGATGGAGCTGATACAAATGATCCTTGGGATAACAATGATCTAACAGGATATAAATTGACTAGAGATAGAGAAAGGAGATCAGTAAGAGCACCAGACAGATATGGTTATGTAGATTTGATGGCTTATGCTTTTGCAGCAGCTGAGGATTTAAGTACAGATGATCCATATGCTTATGATGAAGCTATGTCCAGTAAAGAAAAGGAAAGATGGTTACAAGCAGTGAAGGATGAAATGCACTCTTTACAGCAGAATCATACTTGGGGACTTGTTGATAAACCTGAAAATCAGAAACTTGTAACTTGTAAATGGATATTCAAGAAAAAAGAAAAAGCCATTGGAAATGAGAGAGTGAGGTATAAAGCAAGGCTTGTGGCTAGAGGATTCACACAGAGAGAAGGAATTAACTACAATGAAGTCTTCTCTCCAGTCATGAAACATAGATCAATAAAGTTTATTTTATCTCTGGTGACAAAGTTTGACATGGAGTTGGAACAACTTGATGTGAAAACAATGAAACAATATTCATGAAACAACCTGAAGGTTTTGTTGCAAAGGGGCAAGAGAATGAAGTATATTTACTGCAGAGATCATTATATGGACTGAAACAGTCACCAAAGGCAGTGGAGTAAGAGATTTGACTCTTTCATGATGAAGAATAAGTTCTGGAGGAGTAGCTATGACTCAAGTGTGTATTTCAGAAACTATAATAAAGAGTACATGATCTATTTACTCTTGTATGTAGATGATATTTTGATTGCTTGTAAAGATCATCAAGAGATTCAGAAAATCAAGGTAGCTTTAAAACATGAATTTGAAATGAAAGACCTTGGACCAACTAAGAAGATTCTTGGTATGAGGATTACAAGAGACAGACAAGCTGGAGTATTACATTTGACACAGAAAGGTTATTTAGCTAAGGTGTTAGACAAGTTTGATATGTTAAATTCAAAGAATGTCTTAACACCATTGGCTGTTCATTTCAAGTTGAGTGAAAGGAAGGATGATATAAGTGATGAAGAATCTGCTTATATGAGAAACATACCTTATGCAAATGTTGTGGGATCTTTGATGTATGTTATGGTCTGTACAAGACCTGACTTAGCATATAGCATAAGTATAGTTAGCAGATTCATGGCAAATCCTTGTAAAAGCATTGGTTTGCTCTGAAATGGATAATGAGATATGTGAATAGTACAAAGGAAAAAGGACTTGTGTTTGACAGGAACAAAGTTTGTTTTGAACAAGGTGGAGTTTTGACAGGTTTTGTTGATTCAGACTATGCAGGGTGTATTGACACAGGGAAGTCCTTAACGGGTTTTGTATTCGCAGTGTATGGAACTGCTATTAGCTGGAAAGCTAGCTTACAAAAGCTCACAGCATTGTCCTCTACTGAAGCTAAGTACATGGCTTTGACTGAAGCAGTAAAGGAAGCTTTGTGGTTACTTGGTTTTGTGAAAGAGTTGAAGATTGATCAAGAAAGAATTTCAATTTTCTGTGACAATCAAGGTGTTATGCAGTTGTCTAAGAATTATATGCATCATGAAAGGACAAAGCACATTGATGTAAAGTTACACTTTATCATAGATGTTATAGTAGATGGATCTGTGGTTGTCAAGAAGATTGGGACTGAGGATAATCCAGAAGATATGATAACTAAACCATTGCCAAGTGGTAAGTTTGAATACTGCTTGGGATTGATAAATGTCCTAAGGTGTTAGTCTCCAGGAGGATGTTGTTGTGCATTGTCAGAAAGAGCATTACAACTAAGGTGGAAAATTGTGGAAGTAGTTATAATACTCAATCCAGGGAAGTCTCTAGAAGAGGAAAGTGTGGAGTAAGGTTTCTAATTCCAGCAGGCCAAAATACAGTTATAACAATGAGCTGAGAATTTGATACTTGTAAACCATGTATATAAGGCTGTTAGTTGCTGCATTTTCTCATTCATATCAGTTACATTCGTTTGAGAGAATTGAGAGCAAAAGTCTTGAGAGTTGTACATTGTAAACACATTCATCTTGAGTAGTGAATTTCTGGATTTGTGCAGAGTGGATGTAGGTCATCTCATTGATGATTGAACCACTATAATTCTTGTGTTCTTAGTTCATTACTTGATTCTTTACTTTCCAATAGATTAAATCTTTGGTTAAATTCATACAATCAAGATTGAATTACAGATTGAATTACACTACAGTTGGATTCAACTAGCATTTATATCGCATATAATCGATAAGGTTCTAGTAACTTAAATTGTGAAATATTAAATTTTAAAAGTGTTATTGCCAAGAAAAGAAAAATTAATGTCAATGATATTATGGTTTCAAATACATCTGCAAATTACTTAAAAAAATAAGTGTGACCTTCACATTTTGATCGAGTCACCATGAATCCCATGATTAAAAAAAAATCTCTGTAAAAAAAAATGTTTGGTTGACTAGTTCGAGTGTGATATTTTTGTGAAGAGGCTCCATGATCTTCATTCACACATTCTTTCATTTGTTCAAGTAACTCATATTATCATAATCACTATCATCTCCAAGATCATAAGAAAAATTATTACCTCCAATATCCTTAATTCTTTCTGATTTGTTTTGTTCGTATTTGCATATAAACAAAGTTCTTATATGATTTGGTTGATGTAGATGGTTAGATTGATTATTCTTTTCTTCTCTTTTTTTTAATTTTTTTTACCTAAAATTAAGAGATTTGAGAGCTCTGTTATCTTGGGTAATAGAGTAACAACTCTTTTTGACAAAGAACTATAAAACTTTCAATGTTTCCATAGTTTCCATAAAAACTATGGAGACATTGAGAGTTTTCGTGGAAACCATGAAAACATTGAAAGTTTTTTAAGAAACAATGTAATTTAGAAACTATTTCATGGTTTCTTTTCCATAAGCTGATAAACAGAAACTTTTCGTATGTTTTGGCGGAAAAGAAAAGAAAATTAGAACAATGGTTGCGATGACTATAGACATTACCAGTGGGGTTGTTTTACGCTCTATTCGAAAGCCTAATCGCGGTTACTGTTCGGGCATTAGCTGTTGCCAGACTTCGTTGCCTAAGATTTTTACCCCATCCTCTCATAATCTCAATCTGTCAGCTTTCTAAAAACCCCTCTCATAATCTCTCAATCTGTCATCTTTTTCTGATCCTCTCTCATAATTTCAATTTGTCATCTTTCTGTTACCCCCAGTTCATCCATTATTGTCACGATGGCTAATAAGAAAAATAACATGTACATCGAAAAAGATGATCCTGGATATCTGATGAAGACATCGGATATCCCATTCCTATGCAACATCTGCAATTAGTCGCTATACTTATCGGTTGCTGATGCCTAGAAACACACAACAGAATGGGCTACCGCTGCCGCCGTCGACGTGACTAAAGAATCTTCCGCCAAGAAAGGCGGCGGCAGCGGCAAGAAGAAGCAGAAGAAGAAAACTACGAAAGCATTTCATCCCACGTAGGAAGCTTGCATTCACGAGTATCTCTAAGCTTCTGCTAATGAAACTACTGATGGAAGGAAGGAGTAAAGAAGAAGAATTAAGGGGTATGTTGGAATGTTTTACACTTTTACTGCATGGTGTTCTTATTTAATTTGATTAATGGTTTGTATTCATTAATTATATATTCTGAATATATTTTTTGTCTAATACTGTATTATATAATATATATATTTATATATGTTATTCATTAATTATTTAATTTTATTTTATTATATTCTCTTTTTCTTTTCTTTTTTTCGTTCTTCCATGGAGGAAACGATGTCCTGCATGCGTCTTCTTTCGAAAGAGAAAGAAAGAATATACAACATCCTTATATTTATGGACTTTTTTAAAAAATAATATAGTTTTTAATAATAATTATAAAAATAATATACAAAAAATTGAAAATTCAGAAATGGCATAATACGCCATTGGTAATGGCGTATCCACTTGGATACGCCATTACCAATGGCGTATCCACATGCCCATTATTTTTTTTTAATTGGTGTGACTGGGTACGCCAATAGCATAGGCGTACCCAACTCAATTTTCTAAAAAAAAAAAAAAGATTTTTTTTTTGTTATTTTCGAGTTGATTTTTAGACATTTTCTGTACATTTTCGGGCTTCGACTTCAATACAAAAAATGTAGATTGACTCACAAAGTTTGCAACGGTGTGAGAATTGATTCATTTCGATATCCGGGTGGAAAAAAATTACACATATACGGATTTTTTGAAAAAAAAATATTTTTTCGTCATCTTGGGGATGATTTTTCGACGTTTTTTATACATTTTCAGGCTTCAACTTCAACACAAAAAATGTAGATTGACTCACAAAGTTTGTAACAGTGTAAGAATTGATTCATTTCGATATCCGAGTTAAAAAATACAACATGTTAAAAAAAAGACACATATACGGATTTTTCGAAAAAAAATATATATTTTTTCGTCATCTTCGGAATGATTTTCGACATTTTCTGTACATTTTCGAGCTTCGACTTCAACACAGAAAATGTAGATTGATTCACAAAGTTTGTAACGGTATAAGAATTGATTCATTTCGAAATCCGGGTTAAAAAATACAACATGTTAAAAGAATTACACATATACGGATTTTTTGGGAAAAAAAAAAATTCCGTCATCTTCGGGATGATTTTTCGACATTTTCTGTACATTTTCGTATATATGTGTTTTTTTAATATATTGTATATTTTCACTCGGATATCAAAATGAATCAATTCTTATATCGTTACAAACTTTGTGAGTCAATCTACATTTTTTATGTTGAAACCAAAGCCCGAAAATGTACAACAAACGTCGAAAAATCATTCTGAAGATGACGAATTTTTTTTTTTTTCGAAAAATCCGTATATGAGTTTCTTTTTTAAGATGTTGTATTGTTTAACCAGGATATCGAAATGAATAAATTCTTATACCGTTACAAACATTGTGAGTCAATCTACATTTTTTGTGTTGAAGTCGAAGCCCGAAAATATACAAAAAACGTCGAAAAATCATTCCGAAGATGACGAAAAAAATATATTTTTTTTGAAAAATCCGTATATGTGTCTCTTTTTTAACATATTGTATTGTTTAACCTGGATATCGAAATGAATAAATTCTTATACCGTTACAAACTTTGTGAATCAATCTACATTTTTTATGTTGAAGTCAAAGCCCAAAAATGTACGAAAAACGTCAAAAAATCATTCCGAAAATGACGAATTTTTTTTCTGGATAAATCCGTATATGTGTCTCTTTTTTAACATGTTGTATTGTTTAACTCGGACATCGAAATAAATCAATTCTTACACCGTTACAAACTTTGTGAGTCATTCTACATTTTTTATATTGAAGTCAAAGACTGAAAACGTATAGAAAATGTCAAAAAATCATCATGAAGATTACAAATTTATTTTTTTTTCCGAAAACTCCGTATATGTGCAATTTTTTTTAACATATTGTATATTTTCACTCGAATATCAAAATAAATCAATTATTATACCGTTACAAACTTTGTGAGTCAATCTACATTTTTTGTGTTGAAGTCGAAGTCCGAAAATGTACAGAAAATGTCGAAAAATCATCCCGAAGATGACGGAAATTTTTTTTTTCTCCGAAAAATCCGTATATGTGTAATTTTTTTAACATGTTGTATTTTTTAACCCGGATTTCGAAATGAATCAATTCTTATACCGTTACAAACTTTGTGAATCAATCTATATTTTCTGTGTTGAAGTCGAAGCTCGAAAATGTCGAAAATCATTCCGAAGATAACGAAAAAATATTTTTTTTTCCGAAAAATCCGTTTATGTGTCTCTTTTTTAATATGTTGTATTTTTTAACTCGGATATCGAAATGAATCAATTTTTACACTGTTACAAACTTTGTGAGTCAATCTACATTTTTTGTGTTGAAGTTGAAGCCTGAAAATGTATAAAAAATGTCGAAAAATCATCCCCAAGATGACGAAAAAATATTTTTTTTTCAAAAAATCCGTATATGTGTAATTTTTTTTCACCCGGATATCGAAATGAATCAATTCTCACACCGTTACAAACTTTGTGAGTCAATCTACATTTTTTGTATTGAAGTCGAAGCCCGAAAATGTACAGAAAATGTCTAAAAATCAACTCGAAAATAACAAAAAAAAATCTTTTTTTTTTTTTTAGAAAATTGACTTGGGTACGCCTATGCTATTGGCGTACCCAGTCACACCAATTAAAAATAATAATGGGCATGTGGATACGCCATTGGTAATGGCGTATCCAAGTGGATACGCCATTACCAATGGCGTATTATGCCATTTCTGAATTTTCAATTTTTTGTATATTATTTAAATAATTATTATTAAAAACTATATTATTTTTTAAAAAAGTCCTATATTTATAGGCTTAGTTAACACCTTCTAGAGATTTATGGTTATTAGATATTTCTACAGGTGCTCTCTAGATATTTCTACATACATGCTAGAACTATCTTTCTCTAGATTTTTCTATATATTTAGATTTTATCTAGAAACATACTAGGATCATCCTTCTCTAGATTTAACTGGAAAATATCTAGAATACATAATTCTAGAACTTACTAGAAAACCTTATTCTAGAAAGTGTACTGATTTTAACAGATTGTTTTCTGATTTTTATTTGAGATACTGCTTTATGTTTCAATTCCTTTTGTTCTTTTACAGTCCTTGCATTATTTTCTATCTTGATCACGGTCTATACATTTTATTTCTATCTGTTTACAACCCGACTTGCAACTGTTGTATATGTTTAGACCCCTGATTTCCTCAAAAATGATTCAAATGTAAAACTGAGTCAGAATGAGAACATATATATACTAATTGTCGAGCCTGCTTTCACAATTGTCGCACATTGGATGGTAGTAGTTACCGTTGCATTCATTACTCATTGCCTGCAACAACGTGAAGTAGAACTATTAGAATATTGTTGCTAAAAGACACGTATATGTTCATTCTAAACATTAGCAAATTCTAGTCCTGGGGTGTATTGGTAATTTTTAATAAGTGAAGGGAAGTTTTTGTAATTACACAATAAGTGAGGGGGCCGTAAGTAATTTTCCCTAATTTATATAGGGAGGAGGGGTGGGCGTGCTCAAAAAAGTTTTGGACCACTCTTATAACCGAACTTTGCAGAGTGGGGCAATGTATTTTTGTAAAAATGAGCATTTAACCCATCAGGACCCAAGGCCTTTTAGCCAATTATACGGGCACGGCTTAAAGCTGCCCAGATTTCCTCCTGGGTAACATTTTGTGTCAAATGCGCACGCATGAAGACATTTCATAAAATGATGAATATGTGAGCCACGGACGGAGCCAGAATTTTTACTGAAGGCACTACAACAAAAACTAATATTAGTGACAAAATTGGAAATGACAATGTTAAAGTTGTCACTAGATATATATAATGAGTGATAATAATTTTTGCATTGTCACAAAAAGAATTTTTAGTGACAAAAAATTATTTAAACTTGTCACTATTGACAATTAGTGACACATGTATAATGACACACAAATAGAGTGACAACTATAATTGTTGTCACTAAGGTATCACTAAACGTGTGTCATTAATTGTCAATAGTGACAACAAATTTCTTGTCTTAAGAATCAAAAGTAACAACTTTTATACAAATCTTGTCACTATTAAACATGCAAAATATATTATTGTGACAAAACAAAAATTTTACAATTAGTGACAACTTTTATATTGTCACTTGATATTTTGTCACTAATGTATTTTTTTTTTGGAGTGAGGGGAGTGAGATTGTTGTAATATGGTTATACACTTTTTTTTTTCCCTAGATAGATGAAGGATTGAAGAGGGGTGCGGGGGGCTTGTCCCCCGCGGTATGGTACGCTCTATTTATGGGGAAAATATAATAAGGAACTAGGTTCAATTACAGCTTTTGACATATTTTATACTCTTATATCTCTTTCGTTATAGCCAGAATTTTGGATTTGGGGGGGCGAACTCAAAGAAAAGGGAGAAAGCGTAATATTTTTCGATTTTGAGGGGGGGCGAAATTCAAATATCAAAAATTTTGTAAGGTAAAAAGCAGAAATTTTTTAAAATTGAAGGGAGGACAAGCGCACCCTTCAGCCCCCTGGCTCCATATGCAATAATCCACCAATTTTTTCCATAGGGTGTAAACTAATAAGTTGGTGATTCTTGGATTAAATTGTAGATTTTTGACACACTAAACTATTAACCATGGATTTCTCCAAATATTCGATTCCATGTTTGCATCAATTTATTTAGGGAAAATTACACCAACACCAACTGCTAAATTACACAAACTTACCCTCTGGAAATTACATTGAAAAATTATTAGATGACATTTATGCCCTCCACTTAAATTATTAAAAAAAATTAATAAAAAAAACCTTGAATAATACTTTTGTTATGGCCCTAGCCCTCTTGTTTTTGAAATTACCAACAACCCCCTACAGGGGGCTAATTGTAAGCTTTTTAGAGGTTAAATTATAAAAAATTCTAATACAAAGGGGGTGATTGTAAGAAGTGCATTATAACAGGGGAGGTTTGCGTAATTTTAAAAATAAGAGGGGAGGTTGGTGTAATTTTTCCTATATGACATTTGGACAAGGGCATTTTTGGAAGTTCACATGATGACGCCATCAAAAAACTGATCTCGGTAGGGTAAATGTAATTTTCAATTATAGTGGGTTAGATATTTGTAATTTCAATCATAAAAGGGTAAATTTATATAATTATCTATTATAGCAGTTGATATTGGTGTAATTTTCCCTTGGTAATCATTTGTTTGAGTTGGACAATGTGAACGAGGTCGAGAAAAATCATCAAATATGCTAAGGTGGAAAGTGCGGCATCCCATTCGACTGTCCAATATTAATGTTGGATTAGTATCTAATTACTCAATGGGGAGGGGCTCAATTTCATGGTCCTCTTCACTTATTAGTGTGGTTACATGTATGGATAACATCATGAACATAAATTGATCATAACCAATTTACAACAACTACCAAAATAATAGAAAACCCCCATATATTATAGGTAAAAGAAGAACCCAAGACCTCCAAAATCTTTAGGCGTCAATTTCACCAATAATTTAGACCTAGTCGGCAATTGGATTTCACATTGTTTTCTTCGTTTCTATGGCATTTGGATGGGTGATTGTCAATCCAGGGCATTTTTTGTGGCATCTTTTATGATTTACATTTTCGACGAAATGTGGCTCAATAAGGCGTCTGAAGCCAATTACCTTTAAGTTGGTATTTGATGCGTGTCATTGTGTTGTTTCTTTATAGGACTGAGAAATGAACCAAGTCTCTCGATACTGAAGTCTAATTGAAAGTGAGGTCGACTGAGCTCATTTAGTTAACATAACACATGTAATCAAAAATAAAAAGTGAACATAACACACCAAGTTTGAAAATCTTTCATGTTCAATAGGTTCGAAACATAATAGAATTCTCATTGATTAGTAAAAATAATAAAAACATGTCCAGAAAAATCAAGTTAATTGAGCTCGACTAATGATTAGTTTGATTAAAGCTTATCCAAGCTCAAATTGATTAACATTCAAACCAACTTCAAACACAGATATGAAACTCGATATTAATTTAAACAAGCTTTAGAAAATCTTGTTCCGTTCAACTAGATTATTTTACAACTCCTTCAACATATGTGGTCCATTCAACCCAAATTAGAATGAAACCTACCCCTTATTAGGCCCATTTAAATGGACCGACTCTGTACTCTAGTAAAAATAAATTTAGGTCCAGTTCCGAATAATCTAGGTGTGGTTCAAATATAATCCAGAAAGAAAAGAAAAAGTCATCCGCAAAGATTTTCAATTATCAATTCATATATTATTTAATTAACCAAATATTCATTTAAAGGTTATAATTTAGAGACGACACTATTCGATATTGAGAGTTGCCTAAATATAAATGTTGCAAAATAAGTTTTAAATTTCTTCAATTCAATATTTATTTCCAACAAATAATAATATGATTGTGTGATTGTGTATTCATTAGTAGAATAATTTTCTGAATGAACATATAAAATATCTGTTATTCATTAGTTATTTTCAATATAAATAACCCCCTACTCTATAATACACATAACACTAAGTTAAATAAAATATTTAATGTTTAATTAAAATAAACTCTCTCTACATATAAAAATATTATGTGTGTTGCATCATGAAGAAAAACATGATGTTCTTTGCCTAATTAGGCTCCTTTGTCATGTAAGTTAATAATATTACATATTTTCATCCTCTACATTTCCTTCAAGGACAGTTTCGCCCTCCTCCGTTTTCTTCTTGTGCATAACCTTGCACACTATATAGTTCTCCGTCTGCAAAGAAAACAAAGTTCAAATTAAACAACTCATACATAAGTCTTTCATCTATTTCCCACAATAAATTTGTTATATATCACATGGGAGTAGATCATGAGGAGTATCGGGCTCCAAAATCTTAGTATAATAACAACTACTCGTGTATGATGGGCCCACTATATCAAATGTCGTGAAAGTTGCCCAAGAACACCAAACATATCACTTAAGAGTAATTTATAAGTAGTCTCGGACTCCAAATCCTGGTATATATAATCATAACTACTCATGTACAGTGGCTATTCAATATTATGTAATCTCCACACCCATGGTCTCGTAATTTTAATAAGAAATTTTTTAAATTAATAAATTTTGATAAATTTAGCATATAGACCAATAAATCATTCGAGTAGAAACAAAAACTCAATCGAAGATTAATCGATGATACATAAATGTGCTATACTTACACCACTAGTGCTTGCTGCAGGAACAAGACTGGGGTTGCATCTATATTCAATCATCTTCCAATCTGTCTTGTCTCCATTGGGATCCTTTCCATCATAGAAAGAATATTTGTCCTTGAATCCAATGATTCCCTTGGCTCCATACATAGGAATGTTTTCATTGTAAGCTTTCCAATAGCCATTTGGTGTAGTTCGAGTTGTGTTGTCGTTTAGAAATTTTTTCCTTTTCACCATAGTGAAAAAGTATCCTTCATTCTTTATTGCATTCTTGAATTGACCTAAAAAAAATAGCAATTTTAGTGACAATAGAGAGGAAACATGGGGTAGTTCTTAATGGACCGAATTTGTTGGTACTGATTCGCCTAGAACAATGTTGATTGCAAGGGTATGATTGTAACGATCAAATTACTAATCCTGACTCGACGATGTAGAATGAATCAGTCTCAATAAACTTGATCAAACATTCTACGACTCGAAAACATGTAGGTATCCATGTCTTGGGAACACATGACCACGAAAGTATATACTATTGCTTAGAAAATACAGAAGAGGTAAAATTCCAATTTTAGTTCCACATGACATCGCGATTTTAATTTAGTTTCATGCTTTACTTAATTTTAAAATTAGTCCCAATAATTTGAAAAAATTGTAATGTTAGTCCTTTTTTTAAACAACGTTAGTCCCATACTTTATTTTCTATTTTTAAAAATTGTATTTTGCCCCCGGAACTATACAAGATGTATTAAACACCCTCCTAAACAAATTTTAATGTGCACTTACCCCCTGAAAAATTACGTGAAATAAAAATATGTTTAGGGGGGTAAGTGAAAAAAAATATGTTTAGGGGGTGTTTGGTAAAAGGTATATAATTTTAGGGAGCAAAATGCAATTTTTAGTTGGCCATTCTGTCAAAACTTAGCAGAAAATATCGTATGGGACTGACTCCACCTAGAAAAAGGACAAATTTGCAACTAATGTAGAATATCGGGACTTTTTTAAAAATTTTGAAAAACGTGGGACGAATACTAGAATCACAATATCTTGTGAGACTAAAAATTTTGCCATGCAGAAGACAAGGAAAATTTGGATAGGTTCTGTCCCAATACAAAGGTAGGGTTGACTTTAAGAAGTTTTATACTTTCAATTTTGATATAATCACAATTAAATTTTGAGGGAGAAAATTTGATAGGTTTTGTCTTACTCAGTCTAATGCCATGATATACGATAAATCAAACCCAATGACATGGAAACATCTCTTTAGAACATAAGATAGAAGACGAAGAAACATTGACAAAGGTTTTGTCCCAGTAAAATTGAAAGGCTGATGTTTAAGGAATTGGCAATTTCAAAATTTGATATAACCATTTTTATATGGTGAATTTACGTGTATCTCACCACCTAAATAATTGTTTGAAACATAACAAGTTATTCAAAACTTAGTTATCCAAATTCCAAAGAATTGGTCTCTATATATATTCAACTTCAAGACTAATCTTAAGAAACTAAACTCGAGAAAAACTGAAGTTGATAGATCTGGTTTGGTCAAATTTAAGATAATCATGTACAAGTGACTTACACTTGTTATATAATCATATACAATTTAGGAAAAATATCAACTAATCACAAAATAATCTTATAAGTTGTAACACTTATCGTGCAGTGTTTGCAATTGACAAACCGGACTTGGTTGAATCTAAGCCAATCATGGACGAGAGAATTTCACTTGTTATATAATCACATACAATTTAGAAAAGGATCGCCCAATCACAAAATAAATATATTAAAGTATCACATAACTCCATCTACAAATAACAAGACAGCCTCATAAACATATATGTAATCAAGCAAAATAACAATGAATGTAGCACTCAAAAGGTAAAAAATCAAAGACAGAATTAGACTTACTTAATGGAAGTTGGGGAGGATCATATTGGTAGACATTAAGATCCTTGATGAAGTTTGAAGCAAGTTGTTCACCCTTTATCTTACGAAGCAAATAATACTCCATTAATTCGACGTCCGATGGGCGAAACCGAAACCCGAGTGGCACTTCGGAGTCTTCATTCTCTAATAAAAAGCTTGAATACGGATCCATGGTTGAGAAATTGTGAAAAAAGGTCGAAGAAGAAGATTGAAAAGCTTTTGAGATAGTTTTGTAAGTGTAAGTTAGAGATTGGTATGCAAGAAGGGGGAAAGACATGTATATATATATATATATGATCATGTGACCCGAGTTATGGTATAGTATGAATCAAATTTGGTAATAGAATCCTAAAGTGAGTACCCAATTAAGAATCATTTTTGGAGAGTTTTCGAGACTTTAAATTTAGTACCGTAACAATAATTTAATTGTCTAAATAATTTAAAATATTTCAATATTTCACAAGACAACTAGCGAATGACAACTCAGCATGTCTTTGTCCGAATACCATTAAACCTTGTCCGAATTTATTTATTTTTTGATTACTTGTCCGAATTTGAATGTGTATAATAATATTTATTACCATTAATAATATATATTACTAGTGTATAATAATAATATATATTACCATTAAATATAAGCCCTACTCGTATAAAACAAGTGTAGCAGATTTCTTTCCAATTTACTTTCGTGTGGGACCCACTTAATGGAGGGGCCCACTCGGAATACTCATCTAGAGTTGGAATTTACTTCTCCGAATTCAAATAGGATAAGGATTATTTAAGACTTTAAGTCATGTCCGAATTCAACTCGGATTTGAATTGTCGTTCCTCATTCAATTAAGGTTTGAAACATCTTTCCTACTTCAACTAGGATTCGTATTATTTTGGAAAAATTACTAAAAAACCCCTAAAATAAATTTATATATCTAAAAAATTCTTGATAAAAATTTTCAATCCAAAAAACTCATTCCATCAACTTTCCATTCCAAAAAACCCAAAATTTAGGGTTAATAAATTTATGAACTAAACTAGACTAAAAATTTAATTAACTATAGTTTTGTATAGAGAGTTATTAATTTAGAAATTTTATATTGATAATTGACTAAATATAATTTTATTTTTAGATTTTTACTCTTCTTAAAAAAATTTAAAATATATTTTTTAGATAATTATCATAGTATAATAAAAAATAAATTATATAAAAGTATTGAAAATATTTAGTACTAAAAATAAAAATCGATATTATTCAACTTATCAATTTAAAAATTTTAATTAAAAAAATCGAGAAAAAAGATCAATTGATCAAATCTTAACTTAGTAAATGAAGAGTAGTTTAGTCAAAAAAGTTCTTAGTCTTAACTTTTGGGCTTTTTTGAATGAAAAGTTTGTAGAGTGGGTTTTTGTGATTGAAAAATATTTTCATGAGTTTTGGATATAAATTTTTTTTAGGGGGGTTCTATTAATTTTTTCTATTATTTTTTGCTTCTCAGCTCAGGACTGAGTGGGACGTTATATATTAAGAGAGCTCATTAAAATAATTTAATGATCAAAAAAGCCTAGTCGGAACGACGAAGCTAAGACCCGAAAATAAAAGAATTTATCAATATACTAAAACATAATAAGTTGAAAGATTTTACTTTTTTGAGCAACTTATTAAGTCTTAACATTTTATTTTGAGAGACTTAAGAGCTCATTTTTAAAAAATCAACATCTTTAGAGATCTCGTAAGTTCTTCAGTATCTAAGAAGATATTTACAAAGGTCATAACTCAGCAGAATATTTTATTTAAGAAAAAATTGTAATCAGGACCTGATTCAGCCGTATTCGAGTGTAATTTGCTTGTGTTGTCATCAACTACATGTCAAGCTTAATTTATCTACTTCGTGCATTACGTACATGCCAAACCGAATTTAGCAACTACTTCAAATATTAGAATGGTTGAAATATATTATACAGAAGGCAACAAGCAAACATATTGTTACACACATATTGATATAATAAAATAGGAGATAAAGCCCAATAGGAACTGAATAAGGAGCCCAGGCCCAACAGAGGCCCAGAAACCGAATTGCTGGACTAGGTCCGCGCTAAGTAACAGTACCGGGTTGGGTCGTTCCTTGACCCGACCCCACAAATACGAGTCATCCACCGTTCATTGGTGCCACATGTTAATATCCTATAGATGCCCAACAACCATTGATACAAGGTGGGTGCTATAAATACCCCCCTCATAACATTTATTAGGGGTTTGGAATCTTTATAATATTCTCTCAAGAGTTAGCCTCATATTTCCTTGAGTAACCAGTCTAAAGACTGAGAAGTACGTTTCTATATACTTATAAATTTGGAGACTAAAATCGTTCACCGAGTACGATCCTGTATACCATATTCGATATAGAACTACGTCGGCTTAATCCTAATTAGGTACGTAGGTAGCTTAATTATTATTGAGTGTAGTCATAAAGATTCATCATCATACTCGTGGAGTGATTTGGGTCAATCCATACTGAGAAATTTGAGTCCCCGAATTTGAGTTAAATCAGTTGGCGCCGTCTGTGGGAAACTACTTTGAGGTTGCTGAGACTTGTTGGTGTTGAGAATGGAGGCTGGTAATGTGAAGAGTCGTTTGATTCATCAGGAAGAGGAAGGATTGATTACGGATCAGCGTGTTAAGGGAGGAACGAGTGCTGTTATAACGATGACAAAGGAAGAATTGGATAGAAGGACGAAAGAGTATGCCAGGGAGGAGATGAAGGAACATCTTATGCGAACTCCAATAACGCCTAATTTGGGAGAGCCACGTTTGGACCCCCCGGCAAGATGAAGTTTGTTTCGTCAAAATGAAGATCCTCTAGAGCAGCAAGGAAAGTCTTATGAAGACGACGATGTGGTGAGTGTTCATCGCGAGCACCTAGAGGATAGAGGAAAGACTCGAGCTGTTCACTATGAAGAAGATAGACATACGAGGGTGGAAAAGGTTGCGGCTCTTGTACAGACGAGGCCAGCTCCCACACTGATGGCCCATAATTCCCCTTTTGTCACTGAGATCATGAAAGAAGTTCCGAACGGCCTTTTTCGGATGCCAAATTTTGTAAAATTTGACGGGATGGGGGACCCGAGACCCCATATCACATCTTACGAGTTGCTGATGTCTTTGCAGGGATAGACCGATGCGATCAATGCAAGAACTTTTACCACGACTCTTGTGGGTCGGGCGCAAGACTGGTTCATGAGTCTGGCACCTGGTTCCATAGGGTCGTACTCACAGTTAAAATACAAATTTGAAAATCATTTTGCCAGTAACAAAAGGATGAAGAAATCAATATCTGTTATTATGGGACTGAAACAAGGCTCAACCGAGTCTTTGCATGCATTTATACATCGCTTCAATCAAGAAGCCATGGACCTTCTTGAACTTAATAACGAATTGATGCTGAGCTTCTTAATGAGAGGCTTAAAAAAGGGTAACTTTAATGATGCACTCTCCCGCCGTCCACCACGATCCCACGAGGAGTTGATGATATTGGCGGGAGAGTACATTAATGAAGAAGAAATGAACGAGTTAAAAGACTCAGAAAATTTGCAAGTTGTGAAAGACCAAAAAGGTCGTAAAGAAAAATATGAAACTGAACGGTATAAGGGAACGGGGTCGAGGAGAGAGCATGATCGACCCCGTACAAGAATTCTGGTTGCTTACGTACAAGTCAAATTCAACGACCCAAACCAATGATAAGTGGTGTAAAAAAGAACATGAATAGATACTGTAAATTCCATAAGGATCATGGCCACGACACTGAAGAGTGTTTTCAATTGAAGGATGAAATCGAACGACTTATAAAATCTGGGGTGTTGAACGATTTTATTGATCAAACTTTGGCAGAAGTAAGAGCCCCAGAGACCACTCGTATGACAGAAATCTACCAACCGCGCAGTCGTTCACGAGAACGATCCCATGAGAGGTCAATTGAAAGGGATCGTCAGACTCGTAATTACGAGCAGCCCAGGAATGAAGATCACAGAAGCGATAATTATCACCAAAACAATGAACGCCCACGAGGCAACCCTCTTTATAACGAGCAAGATCACCATCGCCGTAATGACGATCCTCGTAACTACGAGAGAAATGACTATCACCGTAATGACGGTTCTCGTAATTACGAGCATAATGATGTTCATCAACGTAATAAAGGTCCTCGTACAAACGAGAGAAGAGTAGAAGTACGGGAGGCACCCAAACAAGGTAGTCGTCGAGAGATACACATGATAGTAGGGGGACCTACTGATGGGGATTCCTCGAACGCAAGGAAAAGATATGTAAGGGAGAGTCGTTCGAGCTACTACCGTGGCGAGCCTGGTAGGATTCTTTCACTTACTGGAGGATCGATTTCGAGGAACGAAGTGATTAGCTTTGATGACAGTGATTATGATGGAATGCACGGTCCTCATAACGACCCTATGGTGATTTCAATGGATGTGGCCAATTTTGTGGTGCATAAGGTTTTGGTGGATACGGGGAGTTCTATAGATATCATCTTCTGGGATGTTTTAAAGAAAATGGAATTGGATGGGACTTGACTGCGAAGTGTAAGTACTTCTTTGGTTGGTTTTACAGGATCTTCGATTATTCCTAAGGGGTCAATTGAGTTAAACGTGTCTTTGGGGGTTGGGACAAAGTCAAAGACGAATCAAATCACTTTTTTGGTTGTGGATGTACCCTTTGCGTACAATATGATTATGGAGTGACCCATGTTGAATATATTTGGGGCTATTGTCTCGACTCCACACTTGAAGATGAAGTTTAAAACAAGCAATGGTGTTGGTGAAGTGCGTGGGAATCAACTGGAAGCTCGGCAGTGCTATACGACTTCGTTAAAAGTGAACTCATCAAAGAAGAGAAAGTGTGAAGCTAGCAGAATTGACGTGTTAGATGAAGAAGCAAAGACTCGAATTGAAGGTTTGGATAAAAGACAGAAACAAGTTGATGTACAAGTCGAACCCCTGGTCCACAAGTCAATTGAACTTATATCAGGAAATCTAGACAAAACGACACAGATTGGAGGAGAGATGGATCCTGAGGTAGAAACGAAGTTGGTAAATTTTTTGAGAAAGAACTTTGATATGTTCGCATGGAAAGCTGCAGATTTCAAAGGTATCGATCCTGCTGTCATCGTTCATCGACTCAATGTTAACCCGGAGGCACGACCGGTGAGGCAGAAGAGAAGGAATTTTGGTCCGGACAGAGACTTGATAATTGAAGAAGAAGTCAAAAAACTCCTAGATGTAGGATATGTAAACGAGATCCAATTCACGGATTGGTTCGCTAATGTAGTCCTTGTACCCAAAACGGGAGGAAAATGACGAATGTGTACTGATTTCACTGATTTGAATAAAGTTTGTCCTCGTGATCCTTATCCCTTGCCTCGTATAGACTTACTTGTAAACTCTACTGCAGGTTGTGCTCTTTTGAGAATGATGGATGCTTATCAAGGTTTTAATCAAATAATGATGGCAGAAGAGGATCGAGAGAAGACTGCATTTGTTACCGCGAGAGGAGTCTATTGTTACAATGTCATGCCTTTCGGTTTGAGAAACTCAGGAGCAACTTAGCAGAGACTCGTTAACATGATGTTTGAAGATGAAAAAGGAAAAACGATGGAAGTTTATGTGGATGATATGCTTGTGAAGAGTGTAAACGAGGAAGACCATTTGGCACATCTTAAGAAGTCGTTCACAATTATGAAAGAGTATGGCATGAAGTTAAACCCAAACAAGTGTACCTTCGGTGTACGAGGTGGGAACTTTTTAGGATACATGGTCACCCAACGAGGAATCGAAGCTAATCCTGAAAAAATTGAAGCAATTTTGAAAATGCAATCTCCAACGAGTGTGAAGGATGTACAGAAGTTAACCGGAAGAATGACGAGTTTAAATCGATTTATTTCTCGTTCGGCAGCTTCAAAATTTTAAGGAATGTGAAAAGCTTCGAGTGGATGAACGAGTGTGAAGATGCCTTTAATGATTTGAAAACTTACTTGTCATCTCCACCTCTATTGACAAAACCGGTATTGGGAGAACCAGTGATCTTATACTTGGGAATTTCACTAGTGGCTCTGAGTGCTGTGCTATTACGGGAAGTGGAGGGCGACCATCGTCCGGTGTATTATGTTAGCAAGCTGATGCAAGGGGCCGAGTTGAATTACTTAGAAATTGAAAAATGGGCATTTGCGCTAATGACTGCAGCCAGGAAACTCAGACCGTATTTTCAGTCTTATCATATAATTGTATTAACAAACCAACCATTGAAGCAAATACTTAGCAAACCTGATGTGCCGGGAAGACTAATTAAATGGACCACAGAATTGGGAGAATTTAGTATTGAATACAAGAGTCGTACTTCGACCAAAACCCAAGTGATGGCAGATTTTTTAGTGGAGATGACAACAAACCCAAATGTGGTTGCCTCGGTTTCATCTACAGATAGGATCCCATGGTCTTTACATGTAGACGGGTCATCAATGACGAGACGAGGAGGAGTTGGAGTATGGTTCCATTCTCCTTAAGGAAACGACTTGGAGTTTGCAATAAAACTAAACTTTGATGTAACGAATAATGAAGCAGAGTATGAAGCGTTGATTGCGGGTTTGAAAATGGCAAGGACTCTGGACATCAGAAATGTGAAAATATTCACTGATTCACAATTAGTAGCACGACAAGTTTCGGGAACCTACGAGGCAAGAGAAAAAACTATGGTGGAGTATCTGCAAAAAACAAAACAACTAATGATGGAATTTGAGCGGATTGAGTTGTGTCAAATACCGAAGGATGAAAATCAAAGAGCGGATGCATTGTCCAAATTTGCAAATCAAATCGTGGGGTCAACGAGTCGTTCTGTGTCGTTACTTGTCTCAGATCATTTGAAACTAGAATCCCAAGTTCTAATCACACTTCTAGATGAAGACATGAGTTGGAAAAGGCCAATCGTAGAATATTTATTACGAGGAACCCTACCGGAGGATAGACTGGAGGCTCGTAGACTATGTGGCAGAGCTGCTCGTTTTACTATCCTGAATGACGAGTTGTACAAAAGGTCAAATGCTGGACTCTTGCTTCGTTGCCTTGTCCCAGCTGAAGTAAAGTATGTTCTAAGAGAGATACATGAAGGAAGTTGTGGAAATCATTTGGCCAGACTGTCATTAACTCAAAAAATCACGCGACAGGGATATTTTTGGCCAACTCTTGTGAAGGATGCACAGGAATTTGTAAAATGATGCAAACAATGTCAATTGCACTCAAATGAAATACATCAACCAGGGAAGCCCATGGAGGTGATAAAAATTGCATACCCATTTGATCATTGGGGTATTGACATACTCGATTGATACTTATCCCAGACTCGTTTCTAAGACTCGTATAATGTGACAAGCTGAGTTGATTTATTTGGTGTCTATACTCATATGCAGGTCCATTCCCGCCGGTTAAGAATCAAAAGAAATTTATTATAGTGGTCGTGGAGCACTTCACGAAATGGATTGAAGCTGAAGTGGTGGCTCGTATTACAGAAGAGGCTATCATCGATTTTGTTTGGAAAAATATCATCTGCAGGTTAATAAACCTAATAAAAATGAATGATATCTGTTATACTATTATGTATTATAATTATAAATTTGATGGAAAAATATCATCCGCAGATTCGGTATTCCTAGAATTTTGATTTCTGATAATGGAACTCAATTCAACGGAAAATCTATTATATCGTGGTGCAAAGAAATGAAGATTCAACAAAATTTTATGTCTATGGGACATCCGCAAGCAAATGGCCTGACTGAGGTTGCTAATAGGATACTACTGCAGCACTTGAAGACTAGACTCTACGGCATGAGATCTGCATGGGCAGACGAACTTCCTGGAGTCTTATGGGCGTATCGTACGACTCCTAGATCATCTACTGGGGAAACACCATTTTGTCTTGTCTACGGATCCGAGGCTGTTATCACAGCGGAGATTGGTATGATGACTCATAGGGTATTGGACTACAACCCGGAGGCAAATCAGTGTAATCGGGAATTTGAATTGGATGTTATTGATGAAGTGAGAGAACGAGCGTATGCAAGCATATTAAGACAGAAAAGTACCATGGCGAGAGCATACAATAAGAGGGTAAGAATGAGGTCCTTTCAAGTGGGAGACTTGGTGCTGAGAAGGGTAGAAGTCTCGAAACATGTAAAAAAATTGGAAGCTAATTGGGATGGACCGTATAAAGATTACAAAGATAACGAAAGGGATGACGTACAGATTGCAAGATCTTCAAGGAAAAGAGCTACCTCGTCTGTGGCATGTTGATAACTTGAGAAGATTTTATGCTTGAGGAATGTATCAATGATTACACTCGAAATAAATGAGTCTACTATGCAAAGACCTATGAAACGAATATAATGATGTATTTTGGCATGATGATAACTTGAGAAGATTTTATGCTTGAGAAATGTATCAATGATTAAACTCGAAATAAACGAGTCTAATGATATATTTTAAATGTGAAAACAAGGTTTATACTCATAAGGGTAGTTTAATGTTTATTTTGATAAGTTGGATTTATCAGAATTCATAGAAACTAATATTAGAGAATGCAATGAGAAAAAACAATAATTAATGCGAGAACATTAAATTGCTTTTCAAATAAGCATAAAAACGAACAACATACGAGTTCAGGAAAGAAAACAATTCAAGAAAAAAATAAAAAAAACGGCCACACTCGCCAAAACGACTTTATCCTCGAGGGTTTTCACTTCCTTGGCTCAAAGATTGGGCTTGATGAGCTGGAGGTTTATACCAAGGAGCCAATTCGGCAAATTCAGGAAACTCGACGGGTACAAACTCCTAGTCTTCGGCCAAAAATGAGTCCCGGAGGAGTTTGCGTTTATAGAAATCTTCAAGGCAATGAATATCAAAGTCAGACTTGAAGGCGTTGAGAAGTTTCCCATAATCAATGCATTTGAAGAAACCGTCCTTCTCATCCTTAAGAGCCCTGGAAAAGAGCAGACGGTCGAAATGGTAGACTTCATGAAATCACACGCCCCGCCAAAACGACTCTCCGCGAGTGCATCAACATTTTCTTGGGAGGCGAGATACTCGTGTTTCCCCTCGATACGACCAAACTCGTATGCATCGTCCTTTTCCTTTGTCAGATCGTCCAAACGAGTCTTGACTCTTGCTTTTTCACTTTCAAGACGAGCAATTTCAATCTCCAAGGCCTTTATCGCATCTTGATGATTGACCCTCTTAGCATTCAATCGACAACTTGTCTCCAGCAACTCGTTCTTCACTGTTGTGAACGAGCTCCTTTCGGCCGCCGTATCGGCTATATACTTGGTGAATTTAGCCTTTTCTGACCTTAGTTCTTCTTTAAACCCGGCACAGCTTAAAGCCAAGTTGTGTAAGCATGCCAAGGCCTACATGAATGTTCGCAGATGTTATGATTTCACAAAGAATCAAAGAGGAGCAATGCATAAATTGAAAGCATGGAAAACAAGTATTACCTTCATCATATGGAAAGCACCCATTCTTTCAACAGCAGTATAAGACTGCTCAATCAATATAGCCTTATCACGAGGCAGATGCATGTTGCGATACATCTCCAGGGCTACATTCGTCCCTTGGGGACCAGCTAATATGGAGCTCTGAGGATAGATCCGCCAATCTGGAACAATCGGATCTGTACTCGTATTCTCCTCACACCTATTGGGCACCTCGTATTCTTGGTAGTCTTTAAGATTAAGGGCCTCCAATCGCTCTATCAGGCGAGCAGTAGTGGGTCGTGTGCCGGATAAAACGATATCCTCCTCAGAGGTGGTTGTCTCCCTACGTCGTTTGGCCAAGGATGGGTGTTGACTTACGGGAGCGATGAACGACTCCACCCTTGGACCCTCAGGATCCCTTTCTTCATCCTCTAAGTCGATCTCAACATGGGACGAAGGGATAATCTTCCGTGTTTGAGAGTCGGTTCTGGTGCCGGGACTGATGATCCTCATAGACTGTTGTCGCCCGGTATGCAGGGAACGAACCGGAGAGGTATGTATGGGTGGGGTTTGGACTCGTTGTGCTTGGCCGAGTGAGCCCTCGACCGCGGATGATTCTTCTTCGCCACGCAGAGCGTCCATATGAGCCTTGCGAGTTGCCATTCCCGTAAAAGAGGATTATTCTTATATTCAATAAATTTGAAAAACACTTTAAATAAAAAAGAAACGAGACTCACCAATATCAGTAATTCTGGGGAGGGGTGTTGAGATCACCCCACAGGAAACGAGCATAGACTCGCGCATGAGCCTTTCAGTAACAAAAGGGAATGACACTAGTTCTTCTAAAAAACCCCGCCCCCATGTTGGGTTTCCTATCTCTAATTCTCGTTCTCTAATACCTCATTGGCTTGGAATGAGCCAACTGTCGTCCTTGGGAAGGGAAATAAAGATGTATTTGTCCTTCCATGACCCAAACGAATCACGAGTACAATCTTGGAAGATAGCATCTTGACGGGGAGAAAAATAAAAGAAACCACGCTGGGTTGGTATCTTACAACGGTTAAGAAAAAACATTCTATGAAAATTAGCTAAGTTAGCCAGATGCCCATAACCGGTCATTAAAACTATAAAGAGAACTATATGTCTATACGAGTTGGGCAAAAGTTGTGTTGGACTCAATCCGTAATGTAACAAAATGTCGTTAATGCACGAGTGGAAGGTGAAATGTACGAAAACCTATGGGTGGTTTATGCATACGATCCGAAGGTCCGAGAAAACGAATTATATAGTTTGCGGGAATATAATACTTAACCCTCAACTCGTTCTCCCTAGTCGACCTAACAGTGGACACTTGGTTAAGCCAGGTTATGTGGGTGTTAATGTCAGCAGGCCCCTCTAAATCTACTAAGGGCTCTGCATCTTCGTTTCTTCGAGACGATTCAGGATTTTGATTTCTATTAGACGACTCAGGGACATCGCCCGTCGGAGCATAACCTTCGACCAATTGGTCTAGAGCATCCGACCCAGCCTCCTCATCAGAAGAACTGGGGATTTCATTGTTGTTAACAGATGCGGATGAACGAGTACGAGTCATTATAACAAGAAAAAAAAAACAAAGAGTACCTACGAGTTGGAGGTTTTTAGAGGATGTACTAACCAAAGACCACTCGTTCAGCTAGACAATCGTAATTTTTCTTTAAAATTCTCCCACTACAAAATTCTCTCTCTAAAAAGTAAAATAAAAAGTGAAAAACCCTGGAGGACTATTTATAGGGAGATGAGAGTGGGAGATGCGACGGTCTGGATTAATTACATCTAACGGTTAAAATGAAGGGACGCTTCGGATGAAAAGTAACTGAAGTCATTAAATGTCACGACTGTTGAGGCCAGAAGATGTCACGACTGAGCATTAATTGAGCTACACGTCTCTCGATATAAAGAGACATTAATTGCCCAAAAAGACGCGTTTATTGTCAAAAAGCACAACGTTCGAGTAATAATGATTCCTATTAATATAGGTAAATTAATGATAGAAATATCATTTATGATAAAAACTGGAAATAGAAAAGAAAAAATAATTGAGTTAGAACACCCACTGATATTGATTATGAAAACGAGTACGAGTTGGCATGAATTCACGTCGTAACCAAATTACTACTTTCTCAGCATGAATTCAAGTCGTTACACGCCTAATTCTTCAAACTGATGAAGTGGGGACTTAATGATATAGTAAAATAGGAGATAAAGCCCAATAGGAACTGAATAAGGAGCCCAGGCCCAACAGAGGCCCAGAAATCGAATAGCTAGACTAGGTCCGCGCTAAATAAAAGTACCGGAACGACCCGACCCCACAAATACGAGTCATCCACCGTTCATTGGTGCTACATGTTAATATCCTATAAATACCCAACAATCATTGGTACAAGGTGGGTACTATAAATACCCCCTCATAATATTTATTAGGGGTTTGGAATCTCTAGAATATTCTCTCAAGAGTTAGCCTCGTATTTTCTTGAGTAACGAGTCTAAAGACTGAGAAGTACATTCCTATATACTTATAAATTTGAAAACTAAAATCGTTCACCGAGTACGATCCTGTATACCATATTCGATATAGAACTACGTCGGCTTGATCCTAATTAGGTACGTAGGCAGCTTAATTATTATTGAGTGCAGTCATAAAGATTCATCATCATACTCGTGGAGTGATTCGGGTCAATCCAGACTGAGAAATTTGAGTCCCCGGATTTGAGTTAAATCACATATATATATATATATATATATACGAGTGAACAAAATCATTTTATGCATAAGAGACCTTTATGGAACTTGTTCAAATACACAAAGAATGAATTTGTATACAAATTATCCTTTATAATGAACTAAGAAGCCAAGAAATTCTTGAACCACTTGACAGAATCCTTAGCATATCTCTTAAGGTTGTCATTGTAATCAACATAGTATAGACCAAATCTTGAACTGAACCCAGCTCCCCATTCCCAGTTATCTAGCAACGACCACGCGAAATAGCCTCTTACGTTGCATCCATCTTCTCTGTGTATATCGAGAAACATCGGGAAAAAAAAGTTGATACATAAACATTTATACAAGATTTGTATTGAAAATTAAATGATTTTTCTGATAAAACTTACTTGATAGCAGCTAACAAGTTCGTTAGATAGTCGTTATGATATTTAATCCGCTTCTCGTCTTTAAGAGCATCTTTGATGGACTTGAACGGGCTATTTCCATCGTCCATTCCTGTTGATTAACGGTTATGATGGAGTTATGTAGTCTGCTCAAAGAAAGTATAGTAAAAGGTAACCCGAGGCTATTCATTTAGAAGGGTAGTTTGGTCATTTTACAGTAATTTCGATAGCCCGCCCCTAACTCATGTATCATTTCAGAAGAGCTTCCCATGTAATTTCTTTTTCTCTGTGATTTTTCCTTCTATTATCGTTTTCGTTCCTAACGATCTAAATAAGCCGAAAGAAGAATAACTATGACCAAACTACCCTTCAGAAACTTACCATTTTCAGTGATTAGTACAAGAGGGTTCCCATATTTCTGTCTAATGTAATTCATCAAACTTCTTATCCCATGAGGAACAATGTACAACCATACAGAATGTGCCTGCAAGATTCCAGAAAAACAAATATACATTATATAGTATGAAATCTTTTGAAAATATTATTTTACTAGAAATACTTAAATATCAATGATATTTTCATGTAACATAGAATATATTTTGGTTTTACTTAGTGCATACCCTGTCGGATATAGGCTTTCCATTTCTAAATGCTGCAAAAATAATAAAACCAAAAACTTAGACTTTAGATAACAATAAATGAAATGAAAGACGAAATGTTAAACAAATAACGTACGGAAGGTAAAAGCGCCAGAGTCTGCAAGAGTGTCGTTAAGCAGAACACCGATTATGTTCGTGTTATTTACGTTTGCATACCACGTTGTATAGTGATTTATGCCTATGAAATCAAAGGCGCCTTTCAGCTGAGCGGATTGAGCCGGAGAAAACCTTGGCAACCGACTCTGGACTCTGGTTCTCATCGAGCTTGGATAGTCACCACGAATTAGAGGTTCGATAAACCTTAACCAAATCAAAAGACACTTCATTTTTAGCATCAATGTTCAATAAGTACAACAATTTGTGTTGTATAATGCTAAATCCCAAGAAAAAACTGTGTATCTTTGTAATTGGATCTTAGTTTGAGATGTTAAAAAGGACCTTAAAGTTCTATACTATAATGGTATTTACTAAAAAAAAGTTCTTTTTTTTCCCCGGAACGCAGGGCAGTGTCTCCTGCCCGAAGAAAGTTCGAGGCCAGAAAACTGCAAAATTCGTAGTGCGACTATAAAAGGTGACAAATTTAGTCATGTAAATTGTGATACTAGCACTCTCAAGACACCAACTATCCAATGTTTGCAGATTGAGAATGTATTTCGCTGGAAATTGAAAAGGCACTCGGAAATTTGATATGCCCTTTTAATTTGGTGATATTAAATTTTGAAGGAAAAAATCATCACGTTAGGATCAAAAATGCCACTTATCATAACATACAAGACTAAAATTACAACTTTGTGCTATGTGCATTTGCAATTTTAGTCCTTCAACATAAGAAAAAATGACAGTTTGAGTCCTAAAAGTTAGTGTGAGACCGCGTTTTGATCCGTCCATGCACAACATAAGCCACTTCTCAACCTCAAAAATAACAATTCTGGAAATTTGATGGTCACGTGACACGCACGTGGCACTTTCCAACCAGTTTTTTTATTTCTAGCGGAAAGAATTGCGAAAATTTAACAAAGATTGTACTTAAATTGCCAGTATCACAGTTTCTAGGACTAATTTTGCCGCCATCCTGTAATTACATAATTACAGGGGACGAGCTATGCAGTGTTGCCCTTCGAGGGTGGTCACCCGAGCCAAAGTCTCTAACATGGTACTTCTAAATGTGGGCCTTATCGATCATATTAAAAACGAAGGAACATTATTGATCACATTGCACTCTGTATTTGCAGAGGGAAAATTAAAAACTTCTTGATTTTCTATTGAAAATCAAATAGAAACTATTTTGTAACACAGAAATAAAGTCCTTACCAACCCAAGTTAAAATCTATTGCTCTTTGTGTTGCTTCAATGTCAGCCGTTGAGTTTGTAGCCGGTTCGTACCAAAACGAATCCAACGTTATCCCTATCGATCCTCGTTGTTTTGGCTGTAAGAACATAAGACAATTGTATTTCAATATATATATTTCCTAAGACGATTGTAGTTGAGTTTACTTTTTCCGTATTACCATAACTTCATCTCTCAGTAAAAGCATATTACAATTTCGCTCATGTTTTCCGAGTTGTCAGAATCTGACAAAGACCGGAAGTGTCTTGGTAATTTGCAAAACCTCAAGGGCTCGTGTAATTACCTAATAAGTCAGGTGTATGTAATTATCCATTTTTTTCTATTTTACCTGATATTTTTTCTTGTAGATATCCATGACGGTTGCATGCGCGATAAGCACGTTGTGACCGACTATATAAGGCTCGGTTGCAGAGTTTCCTGCCCGGCAAAATGCACGAAGAAGGATAGAACACCGGCTAGGCGCCTGAAGCCCGACATCATAGCCTTGTACAGAAAATGTATGTGGTTCATTAAATGTTATCCAGTACTTAACCCGATCACCGAATTCCTTAAAGCACGTTTCAGCATACATTGCAAAGTCTTTTCTGTTCAAAAATAAAAAATAAAATTAATTTTTGTTTCGGTTTATGAATAAGAAAATTTGAATAAAAGATGTTATATTACATGCTTTGAGGGTTCAGCCATCCTTTATATTTATCTTCGAGACTTTGAGGGAGATCCCAGTGGTAGATTGTCACATATGGTTCAATACCTGCAGATATAATATTACATTTGAATGTATCATAATTCATAAATATTAATATTTGTTAGATTATTAGTAAAGAAATTATATTTATTAGACTTATAGGAAGGGAAAAAATGTATTTTTATTACCGTTGGCTAGTAAAGCATTGATGAGATTGTTGTAATGATCAATTCCAGCTTGATTGATTTCCCCTGTTCCATCTGATAACATAAAAGCAATATGAGAAAATGTAGAATAATTGGAAAATAATTTTCTTTATTTTTTTGGTTATATTCATTTAAAGTTCTGGCCCCCATTACACGTCGCGAAGATATAAAGTACGATACACATAATTGTTCTAAGTCAGTCTCGAAATTCGCCTATAATCAATACAATGAGGCAGACACATTATTGGTTAAGATGTAACAGGGCAAACGAGTCTCGAGACTGACTAAGAATGCAACAACTGATATATGTTAGAGAAGCTTACTAGGGTAAATCCTGGACCAAGCAATTGAAAATCTGTAAGCATCCATTCCCATATCTTTCATGAGTTGTATATCTCCCTGTATTAAGACAACATATAAAATATTTTTATAGATAATTTTTCGTCCAAAAGTTCCCATATTTAGTACTATAATTATCTCGAAATTGATCAAGACCGAAAAAATGAAGAAAAACTTACATTGTACAGTTGATACTGATTGTTTGCTACATCGGCATTGCTAAAGTCGAGTACTTTACCAAAAGAATGTGCAAATGTGTCCCAAATTGTTTGACCCCTTCCACCCACCTTAACTGCTCCTTCGTACTAAAATATAATCAAACACAATTAAGAAATTAAAGAAATAATAATAATTTAGGATTGTAATCATATTAGATAACACTTTAAGGTAGGGCCTCTTTGAAAATAAATGAAAAGGACAAAGGGCAAATAATCATATTATTTTTTCTGGATACCCCTATGAAACACGAAACCTGTACACATCCCCCTTTGTTAAAAAAATAACCTCAAGTGACCCTATGATTTTCAAAATCCTGCACGAAATCCCCAATCCGTGTTGAATTCGCAGACGATAACATTCACGTGCGGTGTATTTGAAACAAGTTTGGGGGACTTTTGCAAATTAAAAATAACATAGGGTTATTTCAAGCTATTTTTTAAACACAAGGGAAATATGTGTAGGTTTCATATTTCAAAGGGGTATGATATGCAATTATCCCTATTTTTTCATCATCATGATTGCTTGTATCCTCAATGACGAAAATACCCCTCCATTTCATGATATACATTGGAAAACCCTACATTTTGGCCCCTAGGATCAATATTCTACGTAAATGAAAAGAAATTGATTTTGTTAGAACTAACTAATTAATCATACAATAAGTGTGAACCATTCATTCTAATGAATTTTTTCATATGGTTTTGAGTTTTTATATATATTCTAAAGCTTATTTTATAGTAGTTAATTATTTGAGCAAATTTTGGAAAACCTTGTCTTATATTTTAGGTATGGACATATCATATGAGTTTCAAAATTGCATGATTATAATCACTGATGGATAATTATCTAAATAACTAATTTTCATTAGTATATGTCATTTGTGGCTTTTTGTGTGTCAAAAATCTATAATTTAATCCAAGAATCACCAAAGTTAATAGTTTAGTGTTTCAAAAGCCCTTCTTTTTTTTTTTCCTTTTCTTCTAGTTGTTTATTCTTAGGAGATGTGATCACAATCTTTCTTGCATAGAGAGATACATGCATAATTCAAAATATATGAACTATGGTGATTGTCTTATAAAAAGAACTCTGGTGATTGTACAAAAATTCAAAATCTTAATATTCCTTAAAAATGATTACAACAAGAAGGAAAATACAACGAGAAAGTCCAAAAATAGAAAGGATACTTAATGTCTATTAAATGTCATTCTTTGTGGATATACATTGGGCATGTCAATATATGATAAATGTCACATGAATTTATAATTGATGGACATAAATTAAAAATATGCATATTTATCATGCACCTAACCACTCAGTGTATATTTATCAAATATGACCATTAAACATACCAATAATTCAAGAAACTATGGATTTGTAATTGTTAGTTTAAGTTTTTGAGTTAAAATTTTGAAAAATTTTCGGAAGCGTACTATGGAAATTCGTGTGAAATAATATATTGTGTGTTGTGTTTGTATAAATTGAAATGTGTCAAATTAATGATGATATGTTGAGGTGTGATGTATTAAATGATTGAATTTAGTCATTTATATAATGATTGTATGAATAAGGAAATACAAAAAATAATGTTAAGTATGAAAGATGAAAAATAATGATTGAAGTAATTAATTTTCATTGATAATTGTGTGAAATGATAGATGTAGTAATTGATATATATTTATATAAGGGAATTAGAGAGTGAAATTGAAAAATTTGAGTATTCTGGTGAATATAGTTTGTAGCGTGATTTTTTATGATTTTGTGATCCTAAATACATATAATAAATTTAAAACATAAATAAACAAGACCTATGAATTTGTTCTTAGTTATGGAGAGTTCCAATGTGAAAGCAAGAAACTATGACATATAAGTTTTAAAAAAAGCCTTTTAAATTGTACTTCTTTGTCTTCTTTTTATTAAATATTCTAGCAATAATTAGAATGAAAGGAATGTTTTGGTCTCTTTCTTGGGTTGTGGATAACAATGGAGAACTGTCTTTCAATCAAGACAAAGAAAAGTCACAAGATTTATAAACTCCTTTATCCAGCAAGATCTATTTCCCAACATCTTCGTGAATTTTAAACTTTTGGTATAGTTACATTCATTTATGTATAATATAACTTTACGTATATCCCATCACATAAATTATCGCTTCAAAACTCCAAAGTTCGAGAATTTAAGAATGACCAAACCAAACAATCAAGTAAATTTATCACCAGATCTAGTCCATTTCAGATCATCAACTCTAAAATTGACGCCTCGTCTCATATTTCATAATACACTTACGCGAAAAGTTATATTTATGAAATGTACTTATATGACCGTCGTACATACATAAAATAAAATGCGTGATAGAAAACTATTTTACATCAAATGATGCAACCAAAAATAGGTGTCCTCAACCAATTAAATAACAAATGTAATCTCATTTTAATTACAACTAGTAGCTTATTAACATTAAATGAATTCAAATTGTGAAATGTGAAAAAGAAAAAGAAAAATTGATGAGCAAAGAAAATAAAAAAAAGGGATAATTGCATAAACCCCGTGTTATTTCGAAAATACTAAAAAAATCTTGTGTTAACCTGTGTTGTTTCTAAAAAGTGTGCAAAAAAGTCAAATTTTATTAAAATAATAGAAAAAATATATGTTTTTTTTTTGGTGAATAAACACTATCTACCTTTTATAAAGTATTAAGAGTATATAAATGATAAATAAGCATGTCAATAAAGGTGAAAAACATGAAAAACGGACTTGTTTTTAATAGAATTTGACTTTTTTGCACATTTTTTAAGAACAGGAGGTTTTTTAGCATTTTCGAAATAACACGTGGGTTTTTATGCAATTACCCCTTAAAAAAAAAAGGAACCTGATAAGCAGAAGATGCAGTCCCAAAAACAAAGCCCTTTGGAAAGCTTCCTCTACTGATATTCTGCCCACAACTTATTCCAATTCCAAGAGCCACAAAAATTGCAAATATCAAAACCTTAACCCTTTTCCTCATGAGCAACATTATATTGTTCTTTCTTCCCCTACTATGGCCAACTAGTTTATTATGCACTATATATATATATATAGATAGATAGATAGATAGATGGATGGATAGATATAGCGTGTGAAATGGGATAAAGAGTATAGGAGAAAAGTGGAAAGATGTAGAAAGTTTTGGTTGTTGAGTGAAGCAAAAATGGTGGTGGACGAGAGAGAGGGAGAGAGAGTGGTGGTGGTGGTGGTCACATAATATGGAGGTGTTAATATATATATATATATACACGTATTTTGCCAAATATATATAAGCATGCCCATTGAGCAATAAAAGGAAAATGATTTTTTGGTAATTATCACTATTAAATATTGGTTGTCATTTCCCACTATGAAAATTTTAAATTATTCTTTATCTTAAATACTACTATGCTATTTGGTTCCTTTAGAATTCTTGCATTCCCACTAGCCACGTGATTTCTTTTGTCTAGTCTTATCAATTTATCATCTTTTCGAAAAGTTTAATTCAATTTAGGTTAAACAAGATTTTAAGTTAATTTTCACACGTAAGATAATTAATTACAAACTAAGTGTTATAAATCAGTCGTATCGATAATAAGCCATTGATTGCACATATTTTCTTTGAATGTGAGTGGACTAAACAGGTGATTAGGCAAACTATGAATTGGTTGCCAGTGTAGAGGTTTCCTAAACCAGCTGAATTTGTGGAAAAAATGGCTAAAGTATGCCTTCAGGACATGGGAATACAAGCAAAGTATGGAAAAATTATTTTTTTAGTTCGTTAACTTGGCGTCTCTTGTGTTTTAGCCGTTTAAATTGACGCATTATAAAATTAATCCGTTATCTTCCGACTTTTTTGTAATTTTAGTCCTTTTGTGCTTAAAAAAATTGGTAAATTCAGTCCGTCGATTTAGTCGGTGGCATAGTCAATTGGTAAAAATTGAAAAATCTGATTAGGTAGATTTTCACTGCAATTTTAATTTTAAAATGCATAAAGTTATCTCCTTCATACAATAAAGGTTTTGTGGCTTTGTGCTTTTTAGCTTCTAATTGATGATATCTAATAATAATAATGTGTGATGGTGGTATTAATGGGTATCGACGGGCTAAATTTACCAATTTTTAAGCACAAAAGGACTAGATTACAAAAAGTCAGAACATAACGGACAAATTTTGCAACACGTCAACTTAAAGGACTAAAATGCTTGGGAGGCCAAGTTAACGGACTAAAAAAATAATTTTCCCATCAAAGTATTATCAAAGGAGGGTGGGCAGGTGCAATATACCGAATCTGGATGGAGAGGAACAATCGAATTCTCAATCAGAAACAAAGTTGTTTCATTTTTTTTTCAAACAAACTAGAATAGGGAAAGATTTGAGTGGTCGATCCAAGCCCCGCGATAATTCACAACTTAGAATTATCCAATAACCCCCGCTTGTATGTGCTAAAGGTCGTTTATGACTTGAATTGATTTCGTTATTCGATTCGTGCAATAATCAAAGAAGATATACTAATATTTAGGTAATTAATCAACACTTAACCGCCTAAATATAAATGGGATAATTATATTTTACCCCCCTATGTTAGACCGAAATTGCTAAACGCCCCCCTATGTTAAAAAAATAGGCAAAAACACCCCCTGTTTTTGTAAATCCAGCATGGAATCCCTTTTTCGTTAGAAACTTGATGAAAATGAAGCCTTTAAAACATCTATACACCTTTACCATGTTTGTAGGGTTAGAATTCACTACAAGGCAAAGGTATAGGGATGTTTTAAAGGCTTCATTTTCATCAATTTTCTAACGAAAAAGGGGTTTCATGCTGGATTTACAAAAACAGAGGGATGTTTTTGCCTATTTTTTAACATAGGGGGGCGTTTAGCAATTTCGGCCTAACACAGGGGGGTAAAATATAATAAACCCAACATAAATATATCTCAACAACCAAAGAAGATACACTGAAATTTAAGCAATTAATCAACACTTAACAGCTTAAACATAAATATACCTCCATGAATTCTTGGATGAATTCTTCTTGATACAAGTTAATAGTGCTCGATTACAGTAATGCTAACCAACTAATCTACGCTACTAACTAAGTAATCTAGAATTGAAAGTTACACTAAGCCTAATTAAGCCTAACTACGCCTAAAGCTATTGAAAGAAAGAAAGTAATTTTTGCAGAGTTTGTCTGATTGAGTATTTCTTTTTTCGCATACATATACCCCCGGCCCTTCTTCTTGGTTTTCTTGTAACCTCCATGTTCGCCACTTCTAGGAAACTGCTTCTAACTTCCTTTTTGAATTCCTTTGCTTGGCGCGTCTCCAATGAAGCTCGTTGGTTTTTTGGGCTCTCTTCCTTTCCCTAATTCGATTGCTGGGTTGCCATCAGCCCACGTCTTGTCATCTCTTGAATTTAATGGGCCTTGTCTTTATCTATTTATGAACCCAACTTCCTTCTTTTCAAATTTATTCCATTTGGGTTGTTTGGGCTTTATGATTCGAAAGTTCAAATTATTTTATAGTATAAACAAATGCCCCCCTAATACATATGGACGTTTCGAGTTCATATGTATTAAAAGACACATCCTCTTGTGAGCGACTTTTCATATTTTTTGGTGGGTATGGAAATACTTGCCTCTTGATGAAAAAAGTCTGGGGCTTTTCATTTTCTCACTAATTATTAAGTGTGTCTTTTCATCATCGGGCGCTTAAAACCCCATAATAGCCGATGACCCTTTTCTGTAAAACATAATCCTCTTGATTCCTGACTTTATTTTCCTCTCTCTTCATCTTCTTCGAGCGAATTCGCGCATATCCATCATCTGCGAGGGGATTCGTCCTTTAATTAACTTGTTGGATGATTCGGCTTGTCCATTCGCTTGGGCGTAATATGGCGTGGAATTGAGCAGCTTTATCCCGAATTGAGTCACAAATTCGAGCATCTCCGTGTTATTAAAGACTTTTGCTTGATCAACTGTTATAGATTCAGGGATTCCGAATCTAGTTATAATGTTCTCCTTGATGAAATCGACCACTTGTTTCGAATTAATATTCTCGAAAGCCTTGGCTTCGACCCACTTTGTAATAATCAGTAGCACCAAAATATAAATGTGCCTTTTAGATGAGGCCGGCTTAATTTCACCAATGATATCCATTGCCCATGCTCGAAAAGGGCCAAGGTTTGATTATAGATTTCAATTCGACCGTAGGTTGCCTTAAGACCTTACCAAATCTTTGGCATTGTTTACATCCTTTGGCATAATTTATACAATCTCGGAGGATTGTAGGCCAATAAAATCCGTATCTGTGTATCAACCATCTCATTTTATGGCCCGCTTGATGGGCACCACAGACACCTTCGTGTTTCTCTGCCATTGTTATCAAAGCCTCTTCTAAATCGAGACATCTCAGTAAAATTCCCTGGGAATCTTTCCTGTACAATTCATGTCCGTCATAAAAATAATGCTGAGCCATTAATTTTAATTTATTCGAGAAACCTCCTTGAGATGGGTTCTGTAGGTAGTTAATAATTTCGAGACGCCAGTCATCTTTTTCTTTCATAATATCTATCTGGTTAACACTGAAGTCTCTTTGCTCGAAGGGTATTAACACCCTCGGTTCGAGTCGAATTGATGTTTCGAGCAGACCAGGATCCACATTGTATCTTGATGCCAACCGGGCCAAATCATTAGATGTTTGATTATTTTCTCTCGAAATATGAGTAACTTTGACAGTTTCGAAATGTTTCAACAATTCGTGGACTAGGGCGAACGAGGTTATGGCCACTGGGCTTATACATTTAAACACTCCTCTTACTTGATTTATGATTAATTGGGAATCACCTTTTATTTCGATGTTTCTAGCGTTCATTTTGAGCAACATTTCTAAACCCAGAATAAGAGTTTCATACTCTGCCTTATTATTTGTGCAATCTCCCTCGATTTGGGCATACATTTTGGTGATTATCTTATTTGGGGATATAATGTATATCCCAATTCCCGCGCTATCTCGAGTGCTAGAACCGTCGAAATACAAAACCCATGGTACTAAATTTATGAGGTCGATCTCGACGTTATCGGGTATTTCCTCCAATTTCGAAAGATGATCGGCTAGGATATATCAAATCGAATTGGAGTAGACTAAGACTCCATTTGCTAAGACGCCCTTTTACTAATGGCTGATTCATCGTGAATTTAATCACATCTGTTGGTGATACTACCTCTACGAGATAAGCAGCAAAATAATGCCTTAATTTTACGGATGCGAAATAGAGGCTGAGGCACCACTTCTCGATTGAAGTATATCTTTTCTCGGCATCATTTAGCAGCCTGCTCAAGTAAAAGACTGCTTGTTCGAATCCTCTATCATTTTCCTGTACGAAAAGACACCCAACCGAACCTTCTACTGCCGACATATACAACCTTAATTTCTTCCCTTTTCGAGGGGGAATTAACACCAGAGGTTGTGTTAGATATTCTTTTATCGTTTCAAAAGCATCCTGTTGTTCTTTTTCCCAAGTAAAGTTTTCTCCATCTTTCAGACGTAAGAGTGGGGAGAATGCCTCTGTCTTTCCTGCCAAATTCGATATAAATCTCCTTAAAAAGTTGACTTGTCCCAGGAAACGCTGCAATTCTTTTTTAGTTCCGAGAGGTTTCGCATCTAAAATAGCTTTCGATTTGTCTCGATCAACCTCTATACCTCTGTTATGGATCAAAAATCCTAAGAAGTTCCCTGCTTTTACTCCAAACGAGCATTTTAACGGGTTCATCTTTAAAGTAAAACGCCTCATTCGTTCAAAAATTTTGATTAAATATTCTATGTGTTCTTTATGTGTCTGGGCTTTAACAACGATGTCATCGATGTACACCTCCATCGACTTTCCAATGAGGTCATGAAACATGTAGTTCATGGTTCTCTGATAAGTAGCCCCTGCATTTTTCAAACCAAAAGGCATCACTACCCATTCGGAAGTGCCTATAGCACCCGGACATCGAAACGCCGTTTTGTGTCTGTCGGCCTCAGCTATTTTCAGTTGGTAATAACCCGAGTAGCCATCCATAAAGGACAAAAATTGAAATCGGGCCATTGCATCCACCAAAGTATCGGCCATGGGCATCGGATATTCGTCTTTTGGCGTAGCTTTGTTTATGTCCCCGAAATTAATGCAAACTCACACTTTGCCATTCTTTTTGATCACTAGAACTATGTTTGCTAACCATTCGACATATCTCGTTGGCCTAATAAATTTAGCTTCGACTAAATTTTCAATTTCTTCTTTAATTTCCCCCATTAAATCAGGTGATAATTGTTTTGGGGCTTGAATAATTGGCTTAAAGCCAGATTTTATAGGCAATTCGTGTCGGGCTATTGACATGTCTATTCCTGGCATTTCGTGATGAGCTCAAGCAAAACAATCCTTGTAGTCGTGTAATACTTTGATTAGTTCTTCTTTCTCATTCTGGCCTATCTTCGAGCTAATATAAGTTATATAAGTTAACCTGGACTCTTCGAGTGTACCAAGATTTTGTTAATATATATATGTAGAAAGCTTTGGTTATTGAGTGAAGCAAAAATGGTGGTGGACGAGAGAGAGGGAGAGAGAGTGGTGGTGGTGGTCACATAATATGGAGGTGTTAATATATATACATAATATATATATATATATATATACACGTATTTTGCCAAATATATATAAGCATGCCCATTGAGCAATAAATGGAAAATGATATTTTGGTAATTATCACTATTAAATATTGGTTGTTATTTTCCACTATGAAAATTTTAAATTATTCTTTATCTTAAATACTACTATGCTATTTGGTTCCTTTAGAATTCTTGCATTCCCACTAGCCACGTGATTTCTTTTGTCTAGTCTTATCAATTTATCATCTTTTCGAAAAGTTTAATTCAATTTAGCTTAAACAAGATTTTAAGTTAATTTTCACACGTAAGATAATTAATTACAAACTAAGTGTTATAAATCAGTCGTATCGATAATAAGCCATTGATTGCACATATTTTCTTTGAGTGTGAGTGGACTAAACAGGTGATTAGGCAAACTATGAATTGGTTGCCAGTGTAGAGGTTTCCTAAACCAGCTGAATTTGTGGAAAAAATGGCTAAAGTATGCCTTCAGGACATGGGAATACAAGCAAAGTATGGGGAAATTATTTTTTTAGTCCGTTAATTTGGGGTCTTTTGTGTTTTAGCTCTTTAAGTTGACGCATTGCAAAAATTGATTCGTTATCTTTTGACTTTTTGTAATTTTAGTTCTTTTGTGCTTAAAAAATTGGTAAATTCAGTCCGTCGATTTAGTCGGTGGCATAGTCAATTGGTAAAAATTGAAAAATCTGATTAGGTAGATTTTCACTGCAATTTTAAGTTTAAAATGCATAAAGTTATCTCTTTCATACAATAAAGGTTTTGTGGTTTTGTGCTTTTTAACTTCTAATTGATGATATCTAATAATAATAATGTGTGATGGTGGTATTGATGATGAGTATCGACAGACTAAATTTACCAATTTTTAAGCACAAAAGGACTAGATTACAAAAGGTCAGAACATAACGGACAAATTTTACAACAAGTCAACTTAAAGGACTAAAATGCTAGGGAGGCCAAGTTAACGGACTAAAAATATAATTTTCCCATCAAAGTATTATCAAAGCAGGGTGGGCAGGTGCAATATACCGAATCTGGATGGAGAGGAACAATAGAATTCTCAATCAGAAACAAAGTACATCTGAGATATTACACGCACAGATTAAGCTGGAATTACAGACACATTTCATTGATATACAGCCACAGAAAATGACACAAAGAGATAAAATTTACTTAGAGCAATTAGTAGGAGATATGTAGCTATTTCTGTTTTAATGTAAATGATATAGTGATTTACTTGTGAGGCTCTAGTGGAATTGTTCCTAGTGCCTTTGGATTTCTTGTCAAGTTTGATTGATTGGTATAAAGTTTTTACTTACACCGAAAAAAATCAATCGTATCGAGTCTGGTTGAACAAAATGAATCACTACAAGAAACACATGACTTCAGAAATTGAAAATTAGAGACGGATTCAATTTGACTGAAGCCCTAATTTCTTGTAGTGAATATTACAAAGTCCATTCTGGTTTTTATTATGTTTTGTGCTCTTACAAATAGTAGTGGGTGTGGCTCTTTACAATACACGAGTAATTAAGTAATAATTGTACATCATTAAAGATATGAAGTGAAGTTTAATTGATTAATTATTTGAGAATTTAAGCCACTTATTGCAGCTGTCTTTGTCCAAAAGTACAACTTTGTCAAAGGTGTTTCAATGTATCAGTCTACTTTCTTGGTGTCTCAATCTGTTGTCGGTTTAGTTAGTAATTTTTTAGGATTTTTATTGGTTGTAATGTATTACGATTTCTACCCAATTTTATGTTTAATGAATTTTAAATTTGTCCGATCAAAAAAAAAAAAAAAAAAACCTTTGTCAAAGGTGAGGTCCATTAATTGCCCCCAGAAAAAGAAATGGGGTCGGCACATATTCTGGTTCAGCCCACGCCCGCTTTTCTTCGTGGCATTTTCACACACAAAACGTTGAATCTACACACACAAAGCCAAACCAAAATTAATATGTTTTTTGAAAATTTTCATCTTATATATATATATATATATGTATATATTCACATCAAATGTATAATATATTTTAAATATATGTTTTATGTATATATGAGATATGGAATATAATATAAGACGTCAAATCGAAGTAGAATATCTGAATTAATAAAAAATAAGGATTAAAAACTTTATGATTACATGATCCTTTTGTTGCAAAATTAAACCCAACGAACTAGCGACCAGGTTCTTTAAGAGTGGTTATGATCTTCTATTACAAATTTGACGTTTCATTTTATATATCATTTCACGTATTTATGCTATGTTAATGACATGTTTTCTAAAATGATATGAATTATATAAACTATTGGATTAGAATGTTATAAAGTACGAAATTAAATGTAATTTTGGAACAGAAAATCTGAAATGTTTTAATAGAATTAATGTGAAAGAAGTTATCTCCTAACTACATAAAATATTTTGATACACGCATGAACAACAATCCAGCCATACTTCAGTTAAGAAAATTGAAATCCCACACCAAATTACCGTGCACGGTTTTCTCTTCATAATTTGGGCTCAAATATATAGTTATACATATACATCTGCGATATACACGTCCACTATATTGCTATTATAAATTCAGTTTGCTATTACAAATTCAGTTTCATATCAAGAAATTACATAAAATATACAAAACGTAACAAAGATTTTTCTTAATTTCTATTTTCTTTTTGGGGATTTAAGACGAGAGAAGGTGAAATCTCTGATATTAAGCGGCTTCTTATTTCGATTTTTTAATAATCATAATTATTTATGAGGTGGGCCCTTCTACACTTTCATTAACTCAAGCTTCGTATGCTAAGAAACGTGCATTTCGATTTCCTTTTCGGCTTATATATAAAGTTTGTCATTGTACCAGAACTTGAAAAGTTGCGAGAACTCATAAAAATGAATTATGATGTATTGCATGATTTATTATATGCAACATATTATCCTTTATCAATATATGAATACATTTTGTTCAAAGGATTATGACTTAAGATTAATGAATAATAGTAATATTATATACGGGAGTCGAATCCAAGACATCTCGATTGCAAGAGCATACAACAAAAAGTTGGGATTTGTTTCCTTTGGGTTTTTCAAACACGGCGAGCTCAAATTTCTCTATGATAGATACTTAGATTAATAGATACGTTTGTTATATATTCATTATATTTATGATTTTAGTCCAATTTTGTGATGGCAACATAGTTTCCACCGTGGATTTCTCCAAAGATTCCATATTTTGCGTCAATTTATTTATTTCGTAATCATTCGTTTGACTTGGACAATGTGAACGAGGTCGAGAAAATTCATGAAAGATGCTAAGCTGGACGGTGCGGCATCCCATTGGACATCGACTGTCGAACATTAATGTTGGATTAATATCTAATTAGTCGTTCAAGCCGAATCCTCTATTGTAAATGGTATTGTATCTCCTATTGCATTGACTTTTATACATGATAAGTGCACAAAATTTAAATCACTTATATATTTGATATTAAGCAGCTTCTTATTTCGATTTTTTAATAATCATAATCATTATGCGGTAAACTCTGCTACACTTTCACTAGCTTCAGGCTACGCATGCCAAGAAACATGCATTTTGACTTCCTCTTCGACATACATATAGAGTTTGTCATTGTACTAGATCAGAACTTAAAAAGTCGCGAGAACTCACAAGGATGAATTGTAATGTACTACATCATTTATTATGCAACATATTATCCTTTACCCAAACGTGAACATGTTTTGTCCAAAGGATTATGAGTAAATATTAGGGGATAAATGCAGAACCCCCCCCCCCCCCTCCTATGTTAATATACTTTGCCTTCTCACTTATTGAAATGTGTCTTAACCCCTTCGGGCAGGTTTCGGGCAGAAAATGCAAAGGAATTTTCCAAAATTTTCTATTTGTTTCCTTTGAATTTTCTGTCCGAACCTGTCCGAGGGGGTTAAGTGCACATTTATGATAGGTGAGGGGGTAAAGTGCACATTTCAGTAGGTGAGGGGGTAAAGCGCACTGACCGCCATAAGTGAAGGGGGTATCTGCATTTATCCCTAAATATTAATACCAGCACTTAGCAAAGAAAAATATGTTAATACTAGTATTATTATATACGAGACTCAAATTCAAGACATTTTGGTCACAAGAGCTTTAACAAAAAGTTGGGATTTGTCTCCATTGGGCTTTTCAAACACCGCGAGCTCAAATTGATCCATGGTAGTTCGATTAACAGGTACGTTTGTTCTATTTTCCTTATAATTACAATTTTAGTCCTATTTTGTGATAGCAACATAGCTTCCAATGGAAGCCTTCCATCATGGTTCTCCAAAGATTCCATATTTTGCATCAATTTATTTATTTCGCAATCATTTGGTTTGACTTGGACAATGTGAACTAGGTCGAGAAAATTCGTGAAAGATGCGGCATCTCATTCATGTCCAATATTAATGTTGAATTATGCCAGGTTACTTTTATAAACTATTTAAAATAAGTTTCACCAAACACCTTTTTAAAGTCATAAGGAAAATCTCATTTTACGGCACAGTAGTTTAGGCCGCTTTCGATTTGATACCAAGCTTTTGCAAAATCTCAATTTGCATACCGTAATTTTCAATTTGTCTCAATTTCAATATCACCGTTAGTCAACTAACGGCAAATTTCTATGTGAAACTCACATGTTCGTTAAGTTTTTGATTTTGCGGCCAAAAATCATCTTTAATTGGAGGAAAAAATAGATTTTGGGATTTTCTTCACTTGAGCCTCATTGCTTCCAATCTTGGTGCAAATATATGGCTTCTTCACAATCGAATTTCAATTGTCAAAAGCCACTATTTGTAGACATCAAAATTCGATGAAACCAAAACAACCAACGGGGAACAAAAAGTGGGTTGTCATTGTTTTTTGAAGTCCACAAAAAGAGTGGTTTTTGACAATAGCATTTGCCCTGTTGCGAAATTCGTTTGTGCTTGTTGTTGAAAGAAGAGGAAGAGGAAGAGGAAGAGGAAGAGGAAGAGGAAGCCATATATTTACACCAAAATTTGAAGAGAGGTGGCTCAAGTAAAGAAAGTCCCGAAATCTAGCCTTAAAAAGGCCCAAATTCTAACCCTCCAATTTCAAATAAAAAGTGATTTTTTAACCCAAAATCAAGAACTTAACGGACAATTCGATTAAAGCTCGTTCGAACTCAGTTCAAATTACCATTCAAAACAAACTCAACACAAATTTTCAAACTCGATATAATTCAAATAAGCTTAAACAATAACTTATTCGACTCCACTCCACTCATTTACAAACCTACGCGCATATCATTTTTCTTTTCCTTCTTTTTGCTAAAGTGCATATATGATCCACTATGAAGTATGAACCCCATATTAGAATTGGACCTACCTCCTTATTAGGCCCATATTTTATACTCTAGCAAAAATAAGTTCGGGTCCAGGTCCGAACAATCACTTTGAAATGCCCAGCTCCTCCTTTGCCTCCCCTCCAATCTCCTACAGTTTGAACTAAAATCGTTAATTTTATTTTAAATGTGAAAGAATCCTGCATAAGAGAGAATTATTTTCAACACTCTCCTTGCCCTCGCTTTGTACTTCTTCGTGAGTCATACGCAGTTCTAGGGCCTTCACGATTTGATTAACCAATCGAATTGAATTGAAATCAAAAATTTTCGTTCGAACTTTGAAGCGAAATCGAACAGCGGTTTTCTATTCAGGTTACGATTTTGGATTTTCAAAATTATTTTCAATTCGGTTTCGATTTTCATAGTCGGTTCACCGAACCTAAAATTGAAATAGAACATAAATTATAAAAAACCCCCAACCACTTACCATTCAAACGCACGCAGCGCTGCTTCTCTCTGTCTTTCTCCTCTCTCAACAACTTCTTCAAAAGCTCCGCCGCCGCCGGACGAGTCTCCTCCCTCTCTCATACGCTAACGGCAAACTCAATTAACAACCCCATTCAATTTTTCAAATCCTAGGTAAGAAATTTAAAATTAGGTTATGTAATTTCTTTATCTTTTGTTATTTGTTACTTAAGTTTACCGTAATTTGTTTTCAGTTTCATCTTTTTTATAGATACTTGATTTAATATCTATGAAGTAAATGTTGAATATTGGCATTAGCTGGTATAAAATACTATTCTTTCGATTGATTATTTAGTTAAAATGATCTGTTATGAATATCTTGTGTAGTGTTTGTCCCGAGCAATAATGTAATTTTCCTCTAAATTGGTGACGGTGTAATCTAGAAAAAGGAAAGTTGTCCATGAATTTGTAGGGTTGGTTTGTAGAAACCCTTGTTTCAATTTGACGGCAGAAATTTACTACTTAAATTAATTTGATTCCTTGATGGTGGTGTATTTGATCATTGACGAATCAAACTGCTCGATACTCGACTCTAGATTGTTCGGTAAAAGCTCGTTTGAGCTCGATTCGTTAACGTATTAAATCAAGCTCGAACAACCTTTTGAGTGTTCGATAACTTGAACCTTGGCTCGAGTTCGACTCAATTAGTAAAAAATGATCAAATACGTGCAAAACTTCAAGCTACTCGAGCTGAACTCATGTCCGGCAAAGCTCGTTCGATTAACAATCAAGTCAAGCTCAAACACAAACTTGGAAGGTCGATAATAATTGAAACAAGCTTGAACAACAACTTGTTTGACTCGACTTGACTCAACTCGTTTATAGCCCTACATATAATTGTTCAAAATAAAGTTTTTATTCAAAATAAAGCATACAGTATTTTTTGGGTTTTGCTTTATTTTATACAATGAACTCTCACTGTTTGCTTAAGAAGAAACCTAGAAATTCCTTGCTCTAAATATTCTCATGCAGTATTATGAATAAGGCTAACATAAAACTTCAATTATTCTTGCAGATGGCTTTGGTTGTTATCTGTGGTCAACCTTGTAGTGGGAAATCAATAGCTGCAGCCTGCCTGGCTGAAGCCCTTCAAGAAGCAGAATCTAAGCCATCAGTCAGAATCATTAACGAGTCTTCCTTTCACCTCAATCGTAACCAAAGCTACGCCGACATGCCATCCGAAAAGAATTTAAGGGGCGTACTAAGATCTGAAGTCGATAGATCATTGTCAAGAGATAATATCATCATAGTGGATTCTCTAAACAGCATAAAGGGTTACAGATACGAGCTATGGTGTTTGGCTCGGGCAGCGGGAACTAGATATTGTGTTCTTCACTGTGATGTCGAAGAGCCCAATTGTCGAAAATGGAATCAAGAACGTAGGGAGAAGGTGGAGCCTGCCTATGATGATAATATATTTGAAGATTTAGTAAGAAGGTTCGAAAGGCCGGATAGTAAAAACCGTTGGGATTCACCATTGTTTGAGTTATGGCCCTCTAAAGACGGGATTGAGAAATCATCTGCTGCTATAGTAGATGCTGTCACATATTTGACAAAAAAAGTTGACTCCAAAACTAAGGATGTTAGAGTTTTACAACCTACTATTGCAACACAAAGTGCAAGGGTAACGGAGGCGAATTCTTTGTATGAGATGGATAGGGCAACTTTAGAGGTAATGAATATGATAGTAGAAGCACAATCACGAGCTATGGGAGGCCCCCTAAATGGTGTGTCTCTTGGTCCTGGCTTACCAAGTATTGATACATCAAGGCCCGTTGGTTTGCCTGAGCTGCGAAGGCTCAGAAGAACTTTTATTAAATTAACTGGGCAATCGAGCTTGAGTGGTCCACCGCCACCTTCAGATGCTGATAGTGCAAAGAGGATGTTTGTGGATTACTTGAACCGGGAATTGGGAAATGGTTAAAGTATGATTTAAATGGCAGGATGATAAGGTAAAATTTCATGCCACCCACTTATTGGATCTATGAGAAGTGAGTGGCTGATGTCATTTTATTATCCAATGGCTTACAATCGAACTTGGTTAGTACCCAAGTGGTGGCATAGAATGAGCCGGATAATAATCTAGGGGAAACCTCCTCATCAGGTTGTGTTTTCAGTTTTCGCGTATTACTTCCATCCGTTTTTGAGATAGGTTAGCTTTTTTTGGACGTTGTTTTGACTCCAAAGTTTATTTAATGGAGAGATTTGCTCTTTTTGTTGCTCGTCTTGTTTTCCGGTGGCCAAACATCACAAAGCAACCCAACCAGAATATTGATTTGATGTTGCCAAGGTGAACTTAAATTTTAAAGTTGCCCTATTCTATGTTTGTTTTCCTGCATTTTCATTGTTGTATTACGGTTTGGCAATGACCTCGGTGCTCAAGACTTTGATACATTGTTGCTTTTTCTCCTATATTCCTATCTTTTTATCATGCTATTAGATTAGTTTTTTCACTTGCTTTAAATTCTAGTGGAGACGAAAGCAACAATTGTTGGAAGAAAATAGCCTCTATTTTCTGCTATATAACCTTCAAAATCTCATTGAAGTACGACCAACCCAGAGATCCTACTCAGACGTCGGTGTTGTGAAATATGTGGATTGAGCTATAGCTACTGTCTAAAGAGCGAGCTCGTTATCACAATGATGAGCTTGCAGTAAAGCCCTTCTACCACAGCCGGGCGAGACGAGTTGGCTACCACCTTGATTGTGAACCTACTGGTATATCTATCTTTGTCTAAATTATACCCATTCGAGATGGGTTTGATGAATTTATAATTTGGTAAACGCAATATGTCATATTGTCACATTTAATCTACCTATATAGGTGGTAGGTAGGGGTCATATCTCATTCCTATGTATAACGGTTTTTGTTTAAGCTCTATGGTACATAAATGTTATGGTCCAGAAACAAGTTATGTTTTTAATGAGATTTCTAGGTTTAAAGAATCTAGTTCACCTGCTTGAAAGTACTAGTTTGTAATTAGGGTTGAAAACTGAATTAAGCTATACGGTATTCCATTCGAGATCGATCGATAAAAGTTTGTTTGAAGTTGATTTATTAATATATCAAACCAAGGTTGACCAATTTTTTGCGTTCAAAAAATTTAAAGCTCGGCTCAATTAGTAGAAATTGATAAAAATATGTACAAAAACATCAAGTTACTCAAGCTCGACTCGTGTTCAGTTCGATAAAAACTCGTTTGAGTTCGGTTCGGTAAACAATCAAACCAAGCTCAAACACAAATTTTGAAATTCGATAATAATTCACTAGCTTGAACAAAAATTCGTTCGACTTGACTTGTTTTCAGCCCTATTTGTATCTTGACCCTTAAAATTGAATCAAATAGGGAAAAGTATATATTCCAAAATGTTGGATGAATAAACATTTAATTATATTCACATATGTTTTCCAAAGGAAGAAAAGGAAAGAAAAAGAATTGTTTGAGTTCATAAGTAGTGGTCCGCCCAATTGTAAAGGGATTAGTACTCCTTGTTTCATCTAAGCGGTTTTTTGAAACGTGTGGTAATATTTGTATGAATCTCTATTGTATATATTTTTGGATATGATATATTTATATGGGAGGGACCCTTAAACGTCATGGCATATGTCAAATTATCCTATTTTCTATCAAGTGTTATTCAGCATTAAGCTGGCTATAATCAAATCTTGAAACTAAGGAAAACTCCATTTTTGGTAATAAGAATGTTCACAATCTTGTGATATTGCATTGGAAAGTCTTTGATGAACCACTTCACCTAACCAACGACAAAATATATGTACTAATACTCATACCAACTATATATTATTACATTGATTAATAATATAGGTTGAAAACATAATAATAGTGTAGGGTCAACACATGATTATTATTTATAATTTATTTATTTTTAGGTTGCAATAAATGTTCCTTTTGGTTAGAATAGGTTAGGAAGAGAAAAAATTGATCCGGTGGATGGATCCCGTCAGTAAATCTCAAACATTTATTGCTTACTACTTGATCTAATTATCGTACTTAACTATTTATATTAATGTCCATCGTTGTAGTCTAATTATACATTTCTTTTTCAAAATCCTTGTAGAATAATTTGTTTCCCCTTATTTTCAAAAATCTATAATTTCATCAAAATCAAGCTCTATGTCATATGTCCCAATGATTTTAGCGAGTTTCGAGAATTTCAAATTTCATTAATTGCTGTAATTAGCATACAATAGATTTTTTCATCACTATGTGCATGATTGTAAGTGTATCAGAACCCGAATTTTGTGGTAAATACAAGAAGGTAAGCTCCTTTAACAAAGATGATATCTAAAAAAAGCTTGATAGACTCAAGTGCTCAAAACTTGAACTAAAATTAGACAATAATAAAATTCTTCATTCTAATATTTAATACAATCTATATCAATACAGAGCACTAAATTTTTATTTCTACTTTGCCCATTAATGCCAGCATATAATATTGCAAAAATATGGAGATAATAGTAATTTTTTATTTAAAAAGTTTGTAGCACTTAATACCCTTTTTACTCTTTTCAGAACATCTTCTATTCTTTATTGTCCACCTGCAGCCATGTTCAGCACCATCTCTCTTTTTGTTATCTTCCCCTTTCCAGATTGGACATTGAAAAAAGCTTTTTTTTCCTTTTTCTATAAGAATTATTTACATATTTACATAACTCTCAATTTCAACTTAATTTGGGTTTAATTTTGCTAGACCTTAGCCAACACAAATTGGCTCAGTTGGTAAGGACGAACCATTTTCTCTCAAAAGGTTATATGTTTCATTTCCTTTGCCAATGTGTCACGGGCCGACTCTTTTAAGTCTCGCAGCGGAATTCTTTTTCGCCCGTGCGGCGTCGAGGATTCCCCAAACCCTCGACCAGCCTACTTCCATCCCGAGTCTTGATGATGACCCGTCACGCATTTTGCCAACAAGCTCCTTACCATAAACATTCGAACGCTTCACAGTGCTGCACTCGGTGCCAAGGCACTCGACTATTCACAATGCCCACTTTCATCGAAGGCTTCCGTCTCGCATGCCGCAGCGTGTTTCCACAACATACCCCGACTAGCTAACCTGCTCGCCATATGTCGCCCGACAACTTGGGACCTGTGGGAACTCATCTCCGATAACGGGAGCTTTCGCGCTCCGCTCGACATTGAGGGTCGCTTGCACGCCCACAACGCAATCCCTCGTGCTCGTCACTTTCTCGGGGCGCCCGGATTGTCGTGACGTCCTTTGATCGTGCCTCGCCCGAGTAGGGCCACACATTAGTCCAAGGCTTGCCCACAATCTAGCTTTACTCATCCACTACATGGCGTCGTCCAACGACCGCATATCTTAGCCTACAGGCCATCGTAGCTTCGGCTTGAAGCCTTAGCCGGGACCTACGAGTTAGCTAATGAGACGTGTGGAGGCTTGTCTCGATAGCTCGATCGACCTAGAGGTGTTGCCCCAAATTTCTGACAGTCCGCGGGGCAATGCACAAGCTCATGCCTAACCTCTTGGCCACAAACGTGGGACCCGCCTGGTCCACGCCGCCCGCTCGTCTACTCACCTGAGACGAGGACTCTAAACACTTCAATGATGTGCCTAGACCCGGCCCTTGGGGTCCCCTTCACCCCAAGGAAGTGCTCGCTTAGTGCCACCGTGGCACGGGGGAGGCTGGCCGATGCTCACCATGCATGCCCCCCTTATAATAGGCTAAAAAACATTTTCCTTTCTGCCACCACTAGACATTGAAATTCCGAGAAACGCGCTATTTTTTAATATCTTCCTCATCCGACGTCCAAATCACAATCTGCTCGAACCGAATCGAAGCTCTCGACCCCTACATCAACATACTCAAATTTCAGCCCCAACCAATATCGCATCGTTGAGGTATTGCCCTTGCAATCCGCTGAAATTACAACAGTGCCACTGCACTGCCACTCCTCAAACATCCGGGTCTTAGCCTATCGAAACGGAATCGTCTAATGATGAAACTTGGTGGAGATACTCACAACACATATGGGAACACGCTATAATAACAGTTTTCACAATCTCCATGTTTAAGGCCCTCTGCTCACCACCCGATTCTCCTCCTGGTGCACGGATGACAGCCCACTGTCCATCCTAAGTCTAGATACCCAAACGGACTCCAAATATTCTCAAACTTGGTGGAAAGCATCCTTACATCATGGGGAACATCCCATATGAACAGTTTTCAATCCACCTTAAGTAAAATCCTCTGCTCGCGACCCGTTTGGTGCCACTCGCATAGGCCGTCAGAGCCCCTGACGCATGGCCACTCCGCACGTCGCCCAGGCCCATTAGGCCGTGGGTGACACAATGTGAGGGTTGTGTTGATAGACAATCTGTAAGTACTTCTGTAAGTGACTTATAGTTTCGGAGGTATGCCTTGACCCTAGTAGGTGACCGAAGCAGACCCTACCTAATTTTTTCGTCACCAAAATTTTTTTTTTTTTTTTCCTAGACCTTGAACTAGCTAGGTCCTATTTGCTTTATGGTTAAATCACCCATGTTTGGGCAACATGTTTCATGCTAGAAAATTTTTAGGAAAAATTATTAAAAACTCCGTAAAATAAATTGTTACATCAAAAATCAAAAGTCTCTTTCTGCAAACTTTTTATTTAAAAGAACCAAATGTTTAAAGTTAATAAATTTATGCATTTAATTATTCTTAGCGTCCTAAATTAAGAATTAATCAATTATACTCTTGTATAGACTTTATACTCTTTTAAAAATGTCAAAAAGGAATGGTAATTTTAGATTATCACCATGTTACATACAAAGAATTATACATAAATATTTTATTTTAAAAATAAAATTCGTATAACACAATTTATAATTTGAAAAGTAGAAAGAAAACGATTCGATGAAAAGAAATCAATTAATCAATTTTAAACCTAAGAAATCAATGATAATTTAGTCTTAATCTTAACATTTGAAATTTTTCTAATGAAAACATTGTAGAATGTGTACTTGAGATATAAATTTTTTATATATATAGTTTTTTGAATATAATAATATATTTTAGGGGTGTTTTAGTAATTTTCCCAAATTCTTAAGCTTAAAAAAGGGCAAGAGTCGGAAAAATAGCCTTATTGATTACGTTATCAGTATTAATAAACTAAAAATTTAATATGAAATAACCGACAGCAATTTTAAATTAATATTTTTACTAAAGTGCAACAAACATCAAATTATTTGTATTACCACTACAAAATATATGATGTCACGTAGCTTAATGTTCAAGCTGTAAAACAGTGGAGATGGGGACATCTTAAGCTGGAGGAATCCTCCAATCATACTTTTCTAATTACCCTAATAATGTTTCCACATGCAAAGAAAAAGTCTAAGTTTAGATTATTAACTTTTTTGGAAAATAAGCCAAACCCAAGAATTTATTGTCCCTTTTATGTAAAATTCAACGTTTCAACATAAAATATGTAACTAATTAGATGTAATTGGTTGCATCTTGATACATGATTTTACGCACAAGAAGAATTTTATGCTGGATTATATGATAATATATGATGAAAGATTGTCATAATTTAGAAGGGGTTCTTAGAGAGTTTTAAGATTTGGAGTTCTGATTTAGTCGTGTATAGTCAGCCACATATTATGGACTCTACGTGAATCTCACATAAATAATCGTGATTACAAACTTCAAAATTTTATATCATATAAATAGTTATGATTACTCCAAAATCTTGAGTCACAATAGATTGGAAGGATACTTGTCATAGACTCTAGGTGAATCTTATATAAATAATTGTGATTATTCCATCATGAATCATGATAGCTCGTAAGAATACATATCGTGAACTATTTATCTCATATAAATAATTTTGGTTACTCCAAAATTTCGAGTCGATAGCTCGTAAAGATACATATCATGGGTTCTATGTGAATTTCACATAAATAATTATGATTACTCTTTTCTTTTATGATTACGAATCATGATACATAAGAATATATATATATATATATATGTATATCATGGACTCTACGTAAATCTCATATGAATAATTGTGATTATCCTAGAACTCTTATTGATTCTGAAATTTGATAAGGATTATCAAGAAGCATCAAACTTATCTAGAGAAAGAATTATATAATATCTCAAAAAATATAAAACATTTATCAAACTTATCTAATACTACTTTCATATTATATTTTAGATATAGAAAATAAAATCATCAAATACTCCTAAAAAAATTAGAAAAAAATACATGAGTGGAAAGTGCAAAAACCAATAAGTAGGCGGGCGACAACACAATTATTCTATTCTTTTCATTTTTGTTTTCTCAATGTGCGAGCCTAGGAAGATTGGATCTCAAAATTCTGCTCCACTATACAATTATACATACACACACATATATGTATACATATACATATACATATATATATATATATAAATGATATAAAAACGCACGCATTAAATAATGAGTATTTTTTCCCAATTATAGAGAACTCACGCTCCGAAAAAGCTGCTCACAGAACTTTCTCTCTCTGAATGTCAATGGCGAATCCAAACTCTGCTGCTTAACCTCCGTCGACACGTAACTCTGTCACATATCTACGCCATTTCAACTCGCGGTGAGCAAAAACCCTAATTTTCACGTGTTTTCGAGCGTTCTGATTGTGTTTGTTGCTTTTCCTCTGTTTTATGGTAATGCTGATTGCGACTGTTGTAATGTGTTGTGGATCTGATCTGAATTTAAGATCTAAATGATTTATTTTATTTGTCGTTTGTAGTGTGTTTGTGATTTGCGTTTGTTCTTACGTTTTTTTGTTGATTTTTGGTGACGTTTGTAATGCAGGTTTTAATTGATTTGATCTGGAAGGTTTTGGTTTGTAATTATTGATTAATTGAGAATAGGAGTTAGTTTTTTTGTTTTTGTTTGGATTCGGCATTGGTGTTGGTGAGAATTTATTGCGGTTATTTGGCAGTTTGTGTCAAGGAGGAGGCTTTAGTGATCTGAATTTGGTCATTTTAGGATATGATAGCGTAATTATTATGCGGTATAGCTTTTTTCGATGCCAGCTGAGATAGTTTGGAGTTTTGATGATCGAATTATTCGTGAGAGATTGTATCTGATGATTGGTTATGGTTTTCGGAGTTCTTGGAGATTGATGTTTGAGCAATAGCTTGTTGCGAGTGGATTTTTTCTGTGTTTATTAGAATAGGACCGCAGAAATCGGATATGAGAAGCCCTTGGCTCAGTAAACTATCGTTGATCTTCGGTCCTAGACCGCCGCTCAATTGGTTGCTTTTGTGTCTAGTTAGTGTCTTAGTTTTAGTTGCACTGTTGGGATCTTTTTCGTCAGATGAAATTGCTTCTGTAACTGCTTCTGTGGGACCTGATTATTCAAACTATAGAAGGTTGAAAGAGCAAGCGTTGAGTGATTATTTGGAATTAAAAAATTTAGGAGCTGATCGTGTAAAGGATTTTGATCTTTGTGGGAAGGAAAGGGAAAATTATGTTCCTTGCTACAATGTGTCTGCTAATCTGCTAGCTGGTTTTAAAGATGGGGAGGAGTTTGATCGTCACTGTGAAGTATCACAAGATCAACAGCATTGTTTGGTTCGTTCGCCCAAGGATTATAAGATTCCCTTGACTTGGCCAAGTGGTAGGGATGTTATATGGAGCGGAAATGTGAAGCTGAGTAAAGACCAATTCCTTTCGTCCGGTAGCATGACAAAAAGGTAATTCTTCTTAATTTTAGATGGAATTTGGAATTGAACTCATTCAATCGTTTGGTAATCAATAACAGGTTTCACATACTCAATACCTCTTGTGAGGGAAAAAAAAAAGTTTTAGATTTTCGCACATATTGCCTTATTGTTTAATGTTGCAACTTCTATAGGCTGATGTTGCTAGAAGAGAATCAAATTTCTTTTCATTCAGACGACGACTTGATCGTTGATGGTGTCAAAGATTACTCTCACCAGATTGCTGAGATGATAGGATTGGGAAGTGACGTTGAATTACATGAAGCTGGTGTAAGTTTTTCGTTGATATGCATAGCTCTATTTTTTTACTTCTTTGGGTAACTATATCAGTTACATGTTTTTTGACTAAAATTAACCTACAAATGGTTTATTGGTTGTTGTAGTTTGTTTTGTACTTGGAACTAGTATATGTTTCATTTTCTAATGTATGGAAATTAAATATCACCAGTGGATTTTCTTGTATTTAAAGATTTCCTTTTTCTGCTCAATTACAGGTGCGCAATGTGTTAGATATCGGCTGTGGGTTCGGTAGCTTTGGAGCTCATTTGCTTTCGCTTAAGTTGATGGCTGTTTGTATAGCAGGATATGAATCGACTGGTAGCCAAGTTCAACTGGCCCTTGAGAGAGGTCTCCCAGCAATCATTGGCAACTTCATTTCAAGACAACTACCATTCCCAGCCTTATCATATGACATGGTTCACTGCACTCAGTGTGGCATTTTCTGGGATGATAAAGGTACTTTTCATGTTTGGTCCAGACATATTATCTTTTCTTGGAACAATAAGCATATGTTTCTCAAGCACATAACAACTCTATCCTTAACACAATCATAATTCGGATTATAAGTTGGCAGAGGTAGAATCTAAATTGGTTGCAACTTATAATAATAAATTCTCAGCCAAAGGTATGAATGAACAATTTTGATAAGGCAGCGTCAAAAATTAAGGCCATGTTAGGTTATGTTTTGGGATGGTATTTTGGTGAGAAATTTATGGGGACACGTGCGTGTTTGATGAGATTGTGTTTGGTTTTATTTTGGGAGTTGGTTTTTGGGTGTGTTTTTTTGGTGAGATAATGTTTGGTTTTGTTTCCAGAGGGAACAAAAGTTACTGTGGCAGTCAAATTATGAAACTTTTGTCTGTTAGAGAGGAGAGAGAAAAGAGAAAGCACATAGAGAGGAGTGTAGGGACAAAGTAGGTGTAGAAAGATGGAAAATAATTATTATGTTTTTTTTGGACCAAAAAAGTAGTGTATTTTTGACCAAATATTTTGTGACCAAACATGATTTGGTGAGAATTTTGGACCAAACATGGTATGGAAACATAACCAAACATTGCCTAAGAGTTTGTCGACTATTTTCTTGTTCATGCATTGTGTTCTACTATATTATAGACATAATAATGGTCCTTATGTGTAAGTGAAGCAGTCTTTTGCAAAGTCCCATTTTGTTAAAATTCAACATCTTCTACTAGAGGGTTTATGATTTATTTGTTCAACTAATCCAAAATTAATTTTTCTATGCTTGATAAATCAGAAAGTTGAATGCACAATGTTTCCAGAAAAGGAAGACTCTTGTCTGGTATACATTCTTTTTTATTTGTTTGGATATAGGGATCACAGTTAGTAGGAAAGGTGAGTCGGTGGGGTGGGGGGTGTTCAAATCATTTAGATAGTTTTCAAGCCGGAATATTTTGATCTTAGTTATGTACTTTATTGTACTGATGATGCATTTCTCTGTCAGATGGGATGTTTCTTATTGAAGTTGACAGAGTACTAAAGCCTGGAGGTTACTTAGTCTTAACCTCACCAAAAAGCAGGCAGCAACAAAGTAAAGGAAGTGTTTCAAGTCCTTTTGAAGATTTCACCCGAAAACTTTGTTGGAATTTTTTGGCACAGGAAGAGGAGACTTTCGTCTGGCAGAAAACAACAGATGCTCAATGCTCTAGGTGAGCTAGTCACTTATGCTCATACTTTCTCTTCCTACCTCACACACTGACGCACACTCACTCTCCTTGCTTTACTATAATACTTTGACTATTTCCCCCTAATATTCCTTTATATGTTTTCGGTTCTTAATTGTAGTAAGCAGGGCAGTGTCCCCGTTTGCAATCGAGAGGATGGCCAATCATATTATAAATCACTTGGTCAGTGTATAAGTGGGACTACCAGCAAGCGTTGGATCCCAATCCAGAACAGATCTTCTGGTTCTCTGGGTTCTGATGAGCTTGGATTACATGGTATGTAATACTAAACTAATTCCATATCAGTGTGAATCCTTCCATGTTTAGCTTGCAAACAGATTACTTTATGTTCAATTTACATTCAGGAATTAATCCTGAAGATTTCTCTGACGACTTGGAGTTCTGGAGATCTTCTTTAAGAAATTATTGGTCATTGCTTTCTCCCTTGATTTTCTCTGACCACCCGAAGAGGCCCGGGGATGAAGACCCCATGCCCCCATACAATATGGTTCGGAATGTGATGGACATGAATGCTAATTATGGAGGTCTAAATACTGCCTTACTGGAAGCTAGAAAGTCAGTGTGGGTGATGAATGTTGTGCCAATAGGTGAACGTAATACTCTTCCCGTCATTCTTGATCAAGGTTTTGCAGGTGTCTTGCATAACTGGTAAGACAATTACTTCTGGGAAATCCCTCTCCGTGCTGTATATTTTTCAAACAATGATCTAGAGAAAGCAAGATGCCTAATTTCTCTATATGTTTTTGTTGGTAACACATCCTTGATTTGAATGTTGAGGGAACATGTCTATAATAGTCTATTATTCACTCTACATCCACTCAACTGAAATTTCATGTCCACAAATGTTAGCGTCCTGCCTTTTGTCTCTTGAGTTTGTCTACTATTCTATTTTTTTAATTGAGTGCTGAAAATTACAGTTCTTTGTGACCACAGGTGTGAACCTTTCCCAACATACCCCCGGACATATGATATGCTTCATGCCAAGGGACTTCTGTCACACCTTGCTTCAGAGAGGTGCAGTATGGTTGACTTAATTTTTGAGATGGATCGTATTCTTCGGCCTGAGGTAATGTGTAAGGAACTGTTATTCAGATGCGCACGCTCTTAACATTCATAATTATACTACTAAGTTGCTGCATCTTAGCCTGTTCTTAAATACACAATCTGTTCCAAATTTGTTTATTGCTCCTTTTTCTTTTTTGGAGCATCCCAAAAGAAGACTAAAGCCTCTAAAATGGATTTTATTTACAAAACCATGTCTCAATTAAAGTGATGGGCGCAACCAAGTCTAATACTACTTTCAATGGCAATACTGTAAAAGCACACAAAATATTAACCTTTGTCTAAAGCTCTGTCTGGTCAAACTAGAATATTTTACGGGGTAAATTACATAGACAACCACTGCTTAAGACCCTAATTTCCCGAGGTTTGAGAAATTTCCATAACTTCCCCATCAACAAAAAGCATTTTACAATTTCACCCTCTAAGTACTAGTAGCATCTTACAACTTCACCCCTTGTTTTCCGGGCTACACTTATCTGCATATAAGAAGGGGTATCCTGGTAATTCGTAATTACCCAATGAGTGAGGGGTGTCTACGTAATTATCCCAATTTTATGATGTGGAAGGTTTACATCTTTTTTATTTTATTCCCATCTCTCAAAGTTTGAAATGTAACCATTTTTGGCAGGGATGGGTTATAATTTCTGACAAAGTCGGTCCTATAGAGAGAGCACGTACTCTGGTTACACAGCTCCGGTGGGAAGCCCGAGTGATTGATCTTCAGAATGGCAGTGACCAACGCCTACTAGTATGCCAAAAACCGTTCGTGAGAAAATGATTTTCCACTTACAAAAGCTCCCACCATCTTTATCACTATCCAGTCATTTGTCAACTCTGGTAATTTCTACACGTCATTGGATATTTAAACCATCGGTCATACTGTGTATAATTGAGACGTCATTGGCTTCACGTTTTCATGGAGGAAAATGTCCTTAATTAGTTGGGATAAGAAATTTTGGGCGTTGTAGATTAGAAGAATGCTTGCTGCAGAAGTAGTCCAGTCCAGTACAAAGGAAAAGAAGATTTTTCCCCTTCTAAAGGAGTTTGTAGCGATTCATTCGTCCATTTTTTTTCCCGATCTTTTTGGTTTTCATATTTATTTTTTATTATTATTATTATTTTTTGTAATTGAATTATGTTTGTATTGAAGAACTGCTATTCTCAAGTGATTTGCTGCAAGCCACAAGACATGCAAGGAATATTACCTTTTTTTCCTAGATGTAGAGGTAATTCTTTCTTAATCAAATTGGATCTTCTATTGCAATTTTCATATTGCATCTCTTATTGCAACGTATATTATTAGTATGTGCACCAGTTTAAGCGACTAGTATTGCTTGCTACGTGCCTTCTCGTCAATAGATATTTTACGGAAAATTACCGTTACATCCAAACCTCTTGATTATTGATTCAGATTTCTGTTTGTCGTTGCACTTGACTCATGGATGTATGAATGGTTACGCGTGTGCGATGATGTCCTGAAATGAAATGATAATCTCATCGTTCATTACGCAACAATTTACAACTCACCTCATCATATGACATGAATGATTCGTAACGCAACAATTTACAACTCACCTCATCATGTGACATGAATTATTCGTGAAAGAGAATGACAAACCACACATGATAACCTCTCTTATTGCAAATACAATGTTTCTAAAATTTATAGTCAATATTTACAAAATTGTTACTCATGAGATGCCATTTCTGTGGGGTTTTGAAAGACTTGAATATATTTGCCTGTCGATTGAATCAGCATGAAATTTACCACTAATAAACCTCCGGCAAACTTAAATTCAGCAAATTATTTTAATCAACTAACATTATTATCATTTTCTAACTTCATCAATTTCGAGATTAGAATGATATCAACAATCATTAAAGTTTCCAAATTACTACTTTTTACACTTTTCAATAGCAAATACCTTATATTGAAAGACCAATGAAGCTACTCGATACTCGACTCGAGATCAATTATCAAAAGTTGGTTTAGCTCGGTTCCTAAACATATCAAATCGAATTTGAACAAGTTTTTGTATCTGTCTATCTTATATATTTTAAAGCTCAATTTGAGGTCGACTCATTAGTAAAAAAACAATAAAACATGTGGAAAAAAAAATCAAACCGCTCATGCTCGATTCGTGTTTTGTTCGATTAAAACTCGTTTCGCTCGCTAATCATACCAACCAAACACACATTTTGAATCTCAATAATAATTCAAACAAACAGCTTGACTCGACTCGTTTAAAGCCTCACGACAATACATGATTGTAATAATAAAAAGGAAAATAATAAAAAGGGGTAAAAAACACTAAATTTAGCATAAAAAGCAGGCCCCGACAGAAAGGATTGAACAAATCCAACACGCCTTAAAATAAAATCGAACACACGTGTGTGCCCCACAAGTTTCCTTAATTCCACAATTTGCGCCCCCTACTTGCTTTAAATTACATAACCGCCCTTTAAATCGACGGTTCAGATTCGCTCTTCAGTTCAATACCTTTCTCAACAATTCATAAATTGTAATCATTTCATCTATATATATATATGTATATATATATATTCATCCACTCAAAATTAATAACAAAATCTCACAGATTTCTCTGCAATTTCAACCATTTTTAGATCTTCGATCTTTTGAGAGGCGAAAATGTCGACGGAGAAGGAGAGAGAGAATCATGTGTACATGGCTAAACTTTCTGAACAGGCTGAGCGTTATGACGGTATAATTCTTTTTATGTACCATTGTAAATTGTTATTTTGTATGTTTTAGATACATATATATGTGTAGATGCGGAGTTGCTTTGTGTAGATCATTGTGTGTATCTGTATGTATTTGTGCGGAGGCGATTGTTTTATAATGAATCGGTATGTGTTTTGTGTGTTGACGATAAATTGTGTATATTGTTATTTTGTACGCATTTTGATACATATATATATATATATGTATGTAGATGCGGAATTGCTTTGTGTGGATCATTGTATGTTGCTGTATGAATTTGTGCGGAGGCGATTGTTTTATAATGAATCGGTATATATAGATGTGGAGTTGCTTTGTGTAGATCATTGTATGTAGCTGTATGTATACGTGCGGAGGTGATTGTTATATAATTGATCGGTTTTTGTGTGTGTTGATGATAAATTTTATGGATGTGGATGTAATGCATACGATGCGTATGTTTATTTACCTGCTGAATGTCTGCACAGGGAAATGAAAAGAATCAATAATGAAAATATTTAGCATAAAAAGCTAATATATCAGCTTGATGTGTTGGATAGAAATGAACATGGTTTGAAATTTGGGAATGTCGATGTGCATTTGCGTTTTTGATGGACCGGACTTCGTTCATGTAATTTTCTGTATCTGGAGATTTATACGAGAAGTTTATTGTTAGAATGAAGCTCGATTGAAATATATAAATTGGAATAATAGACGCAAAGGTAAAATGGTTCAGCAAAATCTCCATTCAGACCATTGTCTCTTTCTTCCCTCTTGTCCTATAAATTGATTTGCCCCATCAGTGTTGCAATGGTCAAAATTGAACCTGAAAAGAAAATGAAGATCACACTGCTTGAGTTATTCTTTTCGCGTTCAATTTGATTGACAGTAAATAAGGTTGATCGTAGTGATGCCATCACTATATCATCCCTGAAAGTAATTTCTTTATGCTTCTCAGAAATGGTTGAATGTATGAAAAAAGTGGCTAAACTAGACGTTGAGCTGTCAGTGGATGAAAGAAACCTACTCTCAGTTGGGTACAAGAATGTCATTGGTGCTCGAAGAGCTTCGTGGAGAATCATGTCTTCGATTGAGCAGAAGGAAGAGTCCAAGGGAAATGAGAACAATGTGAAGCTGATTAAGAGCTATCGCCAGAAGGTTGAGGATGAACTGGCCAAGATTTGCGAAGACATTCTTTCTGTCATTGACAAGCATCTAATTCCCTCTTCTGGTTCAGGAGAAGCAACCGTTTTCTACTACAAGATGTAAGTCTTCTTGGTCTTTGGATTATCCGAACTTAGTTTTTGTCTATTCATGATATATATCATTTTCCTGATATGTTTTGCGGTATTATTATTGGCATTACTTTATTATACAGTCACCATTGACAATTACAATCAAAGAAAAGGAAAAGTAATTATTTGTGTTACAATTGAGCCTTTAGTCCTTTATTACACTCTAATATCATTTTTTTAGTGAGTCGATTACATATATTAATACATTATGAATATCAATCATCATTCAACATTTAACAAATAGTAACAATTTATAATCAACTTACAACTACTAACAAAGTGGAGACAACTCAGTTGTGGCTTTTTTTCTTGTTCAGGAAAGGTGATTACTACCGCTACCTAGCTGAGTTTAAGACTGATCAGGAGAAAAAAGAGGCAGCTGAACAGTCACTCAAGGGCTATGAGGCATGTTAATTTCTCTCAACCGAATAATTTACATAGAGAAATAATAAAACCAAGAAAATCAATATGGTTTCATTGTTTTTCTTATGTGTTCTCTTGTTTCAAATGTTCCATAGGCTGCTTCAGCCACTGCAAACACTGATCTCCCGTCCACCCACCCTATCCGCCTTGGTCTTGCTTTGAACTTCTCGGTATTCTACTATGAGATCATGAATTCTCCTGAGAGGTAATTTTTACGGTACTTTTGCATGATGATTAACTAGTGATTCTTTGATGATATCTTCAAATTAATGTGAGATATATTGTTCGTTAAAATTTTCAGGGCCTGCCATTTGGCTAAACAAGCATTTGACGAGGCAATTGCTGAGTTGGATACTTTGAGCGAAGAGTCTTACAAAGACAGCACCTTAATTATGCAGCTGTTGAGAGACAACCTCACCCTCTGGACCTCTGATTTGCCTGAAGATGGTAAATAATAATATCTTTGGTTCTCAATATGTTGACAAAAAAGTAACACATTCTCGTTCTTGCTCCAATTTCAAACCTGTTGGGTAGTGAGCATGGACTGAACCAAGATTTTTGATGGGGGGTGAGTACGGAAAAACAAAGGAGAAAAACTTGATATTTTTGGACTTTGGGAAGGCGAAATATTGAATATCAAAAATTTGCAGCGTAAAAAGGATTCTTCAAAGTTGTAGTGAGAGACATCTCAATAATCATCCGAATAAGCGAGGGAGATGTTCATGTTCTCCAATTGGGTACTAAAAAGTAGGTCTGGGATGAGTATTGGGAGGTCCAGGACCTCTAGTCACAGAATGATCTTCACCTTCCCTTGTTTGTATTTACACAATGGGAGGTCCAGGACCTCTAGTCACAGAATGATCTTCACCTTCCCTTGTTTGTATTTACACAATGGGAGGTCCAGGACCTCTAGTCCCGGAATGATCTTCACCTTCCCTTGTTTGTATTTACGCAAGGCCCCACATAATGGTAGGTGGAGATCTACTGGGATTTAAGATCCCGGGACCTCCCAATTACAACCCATGGGTCTATGAGCCATTGGATATGTGTATATGATGTTATAAAGTGAAATACTACGTCACCATATGTAATTCAACATCTCATGACTTGGATTCTACCCAAGTGGTAGCGGGTCAAAATCCTTTTGATAGACTTCACTGCAATGTGATTCTGAATGTCAAACATTCTTGTACTGTCTCCGGGGTTCTAATCTCTAATGTGCGATGGATCACGCAACTTTAACAAACTATATCTCTCTTTCTCATAAAATTATAGATTCATGAAATGGTAATCTCTATTTACTTTGAAAGCTAAAGGGTAGACATTACTTTTGCCCTGTGCAGGTGAGGAAAACATCAAAGGAGAAGAATCTAAAACAGCAGAGCCTGAGGTGAAACTTTAACTTGATTTCCTCAACACATATCCGATCAGACAATCCTATTTACTGGGACATTTTTATGGATCGTGTTTCTTTTTGCAGCACTAATGGCTCGGGAGCGCCTGCATTAAGTAATTCATGCCAAGAACGTGTCTTTTCTGAAGGGTGTTTTAAATTCTAGCCTTTCCATTTAAGCTCCAGCAGAGTGTTGGCAGTTCGCGATAATTCAATCCGCTTTCAGTCTCACAGCCACAAGAAAATGAGAATTTTTTTTTATATTAATCTTCTTTATATTTTGCCTCTAATTCAGTTGCTACTGTCAAAGATTTTGGCTTCTGGTGAAATTGTGTTTTAATTAACAGCTTTAATATGTAATTTGACAATTATATTTATATTTGGCTTTCACTTAGCTTAAGTATACTGTTATATTCGTTTTCTGCTTCACTGAAACAAAATGCTTTAAGGTGTAAAGTTACACAAACCTATAAAGATTTCATGTCACTCGCAGTGATAGGGCTATTTCTCTGAAACCATTAACCATGTGATACTACCACCAAATTTCGGGAAACTTAAAATTGTAAAGCAAGGAAGGAGCGACTCATAGAAAGTCTTGAGATTCAAAGTTTCGGTATAATCAGACATCGTTTATGTTGTATTCTATTACACGAATAATTGTTGTCGTTCAAGAGCTCTCGTTTTTGGAAGCTCCTTAGAATAACCAAAGAGGAAAGATTAAGCACAAGGGAGTTGAAAACAAACGAAATAAAACATGTATAAAAGGAAAATTTAACTCAATAATTAAGGATTCAAATCACAACGGATACAGGAACCTTCCTTAAACAAAATAAGGATAATTGCATAAAACCCCTCTGTGTTATTTCGAAAATGCTAAAAATCCCCGGTATTAACGAAATAAGCTAATCACCTCCTTGTGTTCCTAAAAAGTGTGCAAAAAAACCATTTTTTGGTAAATTGATATAAGAAAATATGTGTTTTTTTGGGTGAATTAATACTACCTGCCTTTTATAAAATATGAAGAGTATATAAATAACAAATGAGCATGTCAATAAAAGTGAAAAACATTTATTTATATACTCTTCATATTTTATAAAAGGTGGGTAGTGTTAATTCACCCAAAAAAACACATATTTTCTTCTATCATTTTAACAAAAAATGGCTTTTTTTGCACACTTTTTAGGAACACTGAGGGTGATTAGTCTATTTCGTTAACACATGGTTTTTTTTAGCATTTTCGAAATAACACAGGGGGGTTTTATGCAATTACCCCAACAAAATAACAAGTATATAAAAGGGAAAATTAACTTAGTAATAAAGGATTCAAATCACAACGGATACAGGAACCTTCCTTAAATATATAATGCTAGATACATTAATTTTAGCATATAATCCACACTCCAACAGCGTTTTCTATTTTTCATTTCCAAATCTATAGCTTTTCAAGACAAATTTAGAAACCATCAAAAGCAAGACAATAGCAATAGGCTGGCTTCTGAAACAGAACATTAAGGATCAGATACAGCAAATGTAAGACATATGAACAACTTCCACATGCGAAAAAACTATTTACTCAAGATCATACTATGTCAAGCGTCTTCATCAACAAAATAACTCTGTGGCAATCGAAAGTCTTCCTCCTGACTCAAAAACTCAGCATCTTCATCATCTGGTTTCTGAAATCCAACAAAAAAGAGAGGCAGAAAGTAACGCTTATCAACTGTACGAATTTGAGATAAATTGTAGAAACGCTGCAAAATTAGCATGATGAACTTAGACAGCTCTAAATTTCACTCTCCCAGTAAACCAAAGAAGAGTAAATTGACACAAATTTGCTAAGTGTACCTTAAACAGAAAGAAGAAAGTGGTAAGGTCACCCTAATATCACGATCTCCTTTGATGGTTAGCTAAAGAGCACCTTAGCATATAACTACTAGTTTTATTCTTTTACCTTATGAGAACTGCTTATATCTATAGATTTGAAGCAACTTGTTTGTGTTAAATCTAATATGCTCTTCCAATAGGTTATTCTTCATAAATAATGTCGACAAAGCGCTATTCGGAGAAGAGTATACAATATTCAAATCCCAGAGGTGTGGAATTGTGGCTCACGGATCACTCCAACAGATGTTAACTAATCTCATTTTACTTTGTCAAATCCTCGAAGAAAATTAATAATATCCTCAGGAACAAATTTGAAAGCTTCAACCTAAGAGGATGTTCGGCTCAGCTTGTAAGCTCTTTAAAACATCTAATAATTTTGGGATAATTGCATATTGTACCCTTGTAAAAACACGAAACCTGCAAACATCATCCCCCCCCCCCCCCCCCCGTTTAAAAAATTAACCTGAAATGCCCCTATGTTTTTCAAAATCCTGCACGAAACCCCCAACCCTGCTTCAAATACACTGCGCGTGAATGTTACCTTCAGCGGATTTAACACGGATTGGGGGTTTCGTGCAGAGTTTTGAAAATCTGCTATTTTTTTAACACAGAGGGGATGTGTGCAGGTTTCATGTTTCCCAGGGGTATGATATGCAATTATCCCAATAATTTTTTTGAGAGCTTATGGCTTTCTTAAATAAACAGTTTCGACTATTTCTATTTTTCATGATTATGATTAGTAGACAAGTGGAGGTACCATACCACCATTTCCAAGTTGAAGAAGCGCTCCAGCAACTTCAAAACATCTTCTGCAGTAAATGAACGATTGAAGCTGCACCAAGTTGTAAGAAGAAATGTTAAAAAATTGAAAAAGAGGATCCTCAGAAACATCACTTGATATTCTATCTGTTACAATTAATAAAAGCATGAAAGAAGAGCCAAGCAAACCTTCTGCGCATGTATTCAATTAAACCATAAAGAACAAAGTGACGGTGTGGGCCTGGAATCAACAAAAAAGAAAATCAGTCATAAAAACTATTGAATTACATCAAGTACCAGCAGCCAATCTTCATTCCTTTTGGTAAGGAAAAACAAACTAGTGATCAATTTTAAGAACTATTACATGCTGATATTTGTTCAAAATCACCACAACAAGATTAGGTATAACAATAAAAGAAAAAAACTCAAAATGCTGGATTAAGAGGTCATTTTTCCATTTCCATTTTCCAGAATTTTTTTTCAAAAGGGAGATTCAACATCCTAAAAATTGTTAGTGTGAAAACCAAATGATTGGGAAAAAACAAATGAAAAATCAAATCAAAGAGAAAAATATCAGACGATCATCTACAACTGAGAAACAAAAGGAAAATTGCAAATAGATTTCTACACAAAGCTGAATAGGAAACTGTAGAATAATGTGTAATACAAATGTCAGGAAATTTGATACAATGACTATATTCAATTTTCACATTAACAATTTTTATCCAATCAGTTCACCGAAAATAAAGAAACAAATTAGCTATAGCGGGAGCACATGCGTGTACATAAACATTAAACTACATTTCTATACCAAGAAATTCAAAAATGAAGAGGCAAACGAAATAGAACAAGAAAATTAATTAAATAACAAAAAATAATACCTCGTAATTTGGAAGGAGGATAGATTTCTAGAGCTTCAAGTAATCTTAGCTCCATTTCCACATCTGATTTCTCCTGCAACTCAACTCAATCAACCAATGTTAAATAATACATACATACATACATATATATATATATATATAATTATATATATAACCCCTGCAACTCAACTCAATCAACCAAAATCTAATTATATATATATATATATTTCTCCTGCAACTCAATTCAATCAACCAAAATTAAATTATATATATATATGTAACTCCTGCAACTCAACTCAATCAACCAATATATATATATATATATATATATATTTCTTCTGCAATTCAACTCAATCAACCAAAATTAAATAATCAAAACTATACAACAAATTACACACACACAATAACTGAAAATTGTACCTTGCGGAGTGAAGAAGAGTTAATTTTGCACGGAGAATGTACCGAAACTCCATCCTGTTCTTGCTCTTCCTCTTCCTCTTCTTCTTCTTCTTCCTCCTCTTCAATTTCTTCTTCTTTTTTAACTTCTTTTTTAGCTTTACCATTTGTCATTTGCCCCATTTTCACTTCAGATTTATCAAATTATATTTCACTTTTATGGTTTCCGAATATCTGATCGTTGATTTTCAGTAATTTTTCTTCCAAACGAGAATCAATTTTGAGTGAATTTGATAGAAATTATTTTTCGAATTCAGAGAGATTTTAGGGATTTTGGTGTTTGATCAAAACAGAAATAGGGGAAATCTGATATTGGGGGTTTGATTAAAGCGGTTTGGGCCGGATGAGGGTGTTGGGTTCATAAGCCCAAAATTTGGGCCATGAAAAAGTTCTAATTTTAACCAAAAACTTCTGGATTGAATTTCTGGTTATATACCTTAGGCTTGTTAGCATAGTGGTATTTAGGGGTGTTTAACGGTTGGTTTTTGGACCGGACCGAATCGAACAGAAATTTTGGACCAAAAACCGAACCTAAAAAGTTTGATTCGGTTCGATTTTTTCGGTCGAACCGAAATTTTGAAAATTAAAATATAAATAAAAATTAGATATAAATAAATAATTAAAATTTAATTATAACTAATTTTAATTCATTTTCTTTATTTTCCTATAAGTTGTCACTAGGAAACAATTTTTTTTTATAGTTTTTGGTTTATATTACACTATATAAAAAAATAAAAAAAATCGATTTTTCGGTTAACCAAGCCGACTGAACCTCAAAACCGAAAATCAAACCGAATTTTTCGATTCGGTTTCCGGTCAATTCGTGAACACCTGTATCAGATTCCACTTTCATGTGGGAGGTCGTGGCTCGTGGGTTCAATTTCAGGCTGTTACAAGTTGTAACTTTTTCCTCCTTATTTGGAGTCTTATAAAATCTGCGTGACCCATGATTAACATTGTCGGCCCGGGTTATTCGGGTCAGAGTATCCCTAGAATTAAAATAAAATAAAAATGTGGTTATAAGTAACTTAGGATAAATTTTGACTAGATCGAGTTTATTGGATCCGGTTCACTCAACACTGCTGATTGAAAGGATGTGGTACTAAAAGCTATCCCATTTATCCTTGATCTAATTGTATATAGAGGGCCAATCCTATTAAACTCGGTACATCATTGAATGATCATGTAACTTAGCTCATTGAATATGGAGTTGTCATTAAATTGTCACCTCAAATATGTTCTAGCCTAGTCGGTGACACAAAAGCATATTTATTTGGAGTGTTTTAATATAGGGAAAATCACAACTTAAAGTTCAGATATATATTTATATAGTCATAATTATTTGTGTATATAGACGAATCACATGATTTTATTACAAGGAGCTTGTGATTATCTTACCTCGGGTCAAAGCTTAATGATTTTCATGAAGTCTTGAGAGCCTCATAAGACAATCACTAATATCAAGTATAATGAAAGTTACTAATCGAACGGTTTTGATGGTATTGTGCCGAGTTCCGAGGCTCCTAATTGTTCCCTCACATAAGCCCCAATGTGGTAATGGGACGTTTTATGCTGGGCCGAGACCAAGCTCGACCGTTAGATCCCCAACTAGGGGGGTCATTTAGCAATTTAACCCCTCCTAGTTGGGGATCCAACGGCTGAGATTGGGCCGAGACCATTAGAATTTTTCATGTGGTAATCAAGTGTGGGCACTTAGCTGATTTGACTAGAGCTCGTATTTTTTAATAAGAGGGTGTTTGGCTAAGCTTATAAACTTCTCTAAACATCTTATAAGATGTTTTAGAGCTTATAAGCTCTATAAATTTGTTTGGTAAATTTTTTTAAAAAACAGCTTATAAGACTAAAAAATAAGATGTTTGAATCTTATAAGCTATTTTTAAAAAAGTAACACACCCCCACCATTTTTTAAACATTTTACATCTTTTAAGCTCCTAAAACATTTTATAAGATAAAGGAGCTTATAAGATGATTTGGATAAGCTTAGCTAAACACCCTCTAAGTCGAGCCCCAATCCACATACATCTTCTCGCCAACTAGTAAATTAATATATATACATACATATATATATTGATCTCGAGTCATTTTCTTCCGACTCGTCGAACTCGAGTTTGAACTCGAACTCAACAATTCACCTCTAATTTGTAACCTCCACAAACCCAAAATGTACAACAAAGGTGGGGAGAATAACATAATGGAGTTTGACTCATTAGTCACCACCCATATGCTTTGTGCCATGTCCCATGAGGCCATTAGAGACGTCATGTTTCACGAGAGCAATATAAGCTAAAGAAGATGAACTTCAATAAAGAAATGAAAATAATTTCTTTCTTGAATAAATTTTAAATATTTTCTACCAGCCCTCAAATAATTGGTTGGAATCTCAGAAAATGACACATAACAGCCAGTCATTATAATTATAATCTCCCAATTCAGAACAATAATTGACCCTACTAACAAAAGAAAATCCTCTAAAAAAAATTATAATAAACAATCATATGAAAACAAAAAAACAAATTGCAAAAACCCTTTTCTATTCACATTGAACTGGTAAAAAATATTAGTAAAATATATGTTACTCATAAGTCATAATCATCTGAAAATATTGTTTCAAAACTCTATATCACACAAATTTTCTCAAATTCTTGCAATTTTTTGCCCCCATTTTTTTTCTACTTAATAACTCACAAACAAACTTTATTTCCTTGAAATATCCGAAGCTGATTAAGCTAAGACAAAACCTTGTTGTCAACGTTACATTTTTTGTTTCTGCATATGTTGTTTCTTGTTTAATTTTGCATGATTATCATCCAAACATTTTGTCCAAAATCCATATTTCATTGTTTTCAAAAAACAAAGAAAAATAAAATCACAATGGCTTCATCAATCTCTAATTTCTCCTTAATTCAAAGATCAAAACTTTCTACTTCTTCTTTCTACAAGCATGATCATAATAATATCGTAAATTCAGCTTCACCAATTAGAGTAAAATATTTGGAATTTTCACCACTTTCCAAGAAAGTAGTAACTAATCACAAACATGTAGAGTTTTCTGGAAAATATTCTGGATTGAATGAAATATTCTTGGAACGACGCGGAAATTTCGCGTTTTTCACCAGAAATGCAGCAGCAGCAGCAGAGGGACATGATCAGATTGATATTGCAAAAGGGTTTGAAAATATTGAACTTTTTCAAAGAAAATGTGAAATTTGTTATGTCATATGATGTTTATTTTTTATGCTTATAATCAATGTGTTTTTTGTTTTTATGGTAGGTTTGGTGATAATAAGCCAATTAGTAAGAGCTTTGGAGAGAGGTTTCCAGCTCTAGTTACTGGATTCTTTTTCTTTACATGGTAAGAACTAAGAAGTATTCATGTACATTTTCATGTTTTCAATAGCAAAGACAGGAGTAGGGGGTTTGGTTCAAAGTATCGGCTAATATTTGATAATATCAATCGATATGTATTTGGATCATACTGATGATGATATAATCGATTAGGATTATCCGCGATGACATTTGATAATATGTGAGATGTTATATCAGAATAATGAAATTTTCACTTTTGGGGAAGATATGTTTAGTGATATGATGTAGTAATGTATTATTACATATACTATGAATGTTTGTTTACCTTATTACTAGTGAGCTCCTTACAAATTTAAGTTCAATAAAGTTCAATAATAACATCACGTTGAACTTTATTTATATTTAGCATAATATTTTTTTTATTAATAAGTAGTAACTAATGTTTTCCTATTTCTCTACAATTTTACTACTTTTAAAAAAAAATTGAGCATTATATAGTGAACTTCTTCTCGTATTGCGCGTTAATATCCTGATACGCCGCAATGAATGCAGAAGAATACATGTCGATATTACCATTTATTCGTCGACTTTAAACCATGTTCCCGCCCCCCAAGTGGGTATAAACACAGATTTTACATGCGAAGTAAACCAAACTAAACATTTTCTCCTCCTTCAAATTACTAAACTACCCTTCTATTTGAGTCAAAATATTTATCTCGTCTCCAATGCTACGCGTAACCACAAAATTCTGATGCAGGTATTTCCTGAATGTTATATTCAACATACTCAACAAGAAAGTCTACAATTATTTCCCTTATCCATAGTAAGTTATCTTTGCTGAGTTTTACTTTCATATTTATGTTACTTCATATTTTCAAATGCTGCAAAAATACATAATTCTTTTACCTTGACCTTCATTTCCTACATTGTACAGTTTTGTCTCAGCTGTTCATCTCCTAGTTGGAGTTACATATTGTCTCATTAGCTGGGGCGTTGGCCTACCAAAACGCGCTGTGAGTTTCATCGTCGTTTTCTCAAAATTTAATTATTACAACATTATCATTCGCAATTCGTTTAATTTCAACTTTACGGCATAATTTCAACAAGCAGCCAATTAATAAAGAACTCTTGGGGCTTCTAACTCCAGTAGCAATCTGTCACGCTCTTGGTCATGTTATGTCGAACGTTTCATTTGCAGCCGTTGCCGTTTCTTTCACACATACCATCAAAGGTAGCCAAAGAAAAAGCTAACATATTTTGGAAAGTAATTAACAAGTTAATGCTAAAAGTGATTGAATTTGTGTTCAACAGCCTTAGAGCCATTTTTCAGTGCTGCTGGTTCTCAGTTTATTTTAGGCCATCAGATTCCATTGCCACTTTGGCTGTCATTAGCCCCTGTAGTACTCGGTAAGTTAAAAGATACTTGATCATTTTGTGTTAATTGTTGTGAACAATGCGTCTTAAGGGAATGCGTGTACATGATGTTATAAAGTAAATGCTGACATCGCCATCTATAATCTAACGGTTTACAGCTTCACTTAATACCGACTTTTTCACTTTGTAATCTAGGTGTGTCAATGGCTTCTATGACGGAACTTTCGTTTAATTGGACCGGATTCATCAGCGCGATGATTTCAAATGTTTCCTTTACTTACAGGAGCATTTACTCAAAGAAAGCAATGGTGAATGATCATATAGTAAAAAAGAATGAAATTTTCTTTGTATTTCCCTACAAATATATTTCTGTCTTATATGATGAGGGTATTTCAGTCATTTCATATTTGGAACTCATGGCCAAAACATTATGTTTGTAACAGACAGGGATGGACAGCACAAATATATATGCATATATTTCCATCATAGCCCTCATTTTCTGCCTCCCACCAGCAATATTTGTAAGTTCTATTCACCAAAAGCCCATTTTCATATTTATGTTTTTCTAAAAATTTCTTGAAACAAAAATGTTTTCTTTCTTAATTTCAGATTGAGGGTCCCCAGCTAATGCAATATGGGTTCAAAGAAGCAATTGCTAAAGTCGGGTTGAATAAGTTCTTGTCCGATCTCTTCTTGATTGGATTGTTCTATCATTTGTACAATCAGGTTAGTCGGGTGTTGTTCTTGGTGTGGGTTCGGGGCCGGATGTCACATGACATCACAATCGTCCAATATGTAGGCCTATATGATAGAATCTGACAGTGATGTGCCACAATTCGAGTCCTATAAGTAGGCCTCACGGCTAGCCCTGCATGATAAACAATTGTGATGTCCTGAAACTCATGTACAGGGACGAATGCAGGGGTGCTAGCCCCCAAGCCTCCCACCCCTCCCTAAACATATACATATAATAGGGCGATACTTAATCATCCGGAACCCCAAGTCCTGAGACCCCAAGTATGTCCCCATACAATATGCATAAATTGAAAAAAGGGATAATAACAGTATTAGTCTTATATGATATGTAATGCTGTTATGCTGTAGTTTTAGCACCATTGTTCATAAACTTACAATATTAGTCTCATAAGACATTTTCTATATTATTAGTCTCAACCGTTAAAATACAGATGAGAACCGCTAGTTGATTCATGTGTCTTGCACGTGATCATAGCTTAATTTGTGAAAATTTCACAAAACTTTAATCAAGAAACTAGATACGTTTTTTAACAGATGGGACTAAATTTGCAACGAAAAGAATCATTTGCAGCCAGTATTTGGAAAAATCTATGGTGGATCGAGAGCATTGCTCTCGGTTCTCTATCCACCACAAATTCAGAAGTGTTGAGGTGGTTTTCATACCCACTCACCCTGTGAAAACCACCCCACCAGTTGTGAATATGTGGTGGATAGTATTGCTCTCGGTCCACCGTAGAATTATCCTCCAGTATTCCAATTTTCTCATTGAAAAAACAGTAGTAATTTCAATTTTTTTGGAGATTGGCTAGAAAAGATTGATTGTAGTATTTTACAATATATAATTGCAGGTAGCTACAAACACATTGGAAAGGGTTGCACCACTTACACATGCAGTTGGAAATGTGTTGAAGAGAGTGTTTGTGATTGGATTCTCCATTGTTGTCTTCGGTAATTACATATCTAATAATGAATTTGTAAATATTGTTTGCATTTTGTTAAATTATATTCTAGCTTTAATTAATGTTCAATGATTATTTTTATTTTTATTTTTATTTTTATTTTTCTTAGGCAATAAGATCTCAACACAAACTGGGATTGGAACTGGAGTAGCCATTGCAGGAGTTGCAATGTATTCTCTAATTAAAGCAAATATGGAGGAGCAAAAACGAGTAAGCTTTTACAATTTTACTGCCCTAGTTTAGGCAAAAATGGCAAAATTAATCTCGTAACTACAGGATTGGCAAACTTGATCCTCAAAATTGTGACGCTGGTAATTCAAGGACACTAATTACGATTTAATTTTCGCGAATTGAGGACGAATTTTTCCACAAATTGAGGAGTTGATGATCTGCATATGTCAGTCACATGACGTTTTTAATTTGAGAATTTTCAATTTGTCGAAAAAATAATCACGTGGGAGGTCACTTAGCATAACTTACGGGACAAAAATTGCAAACTTTATGCTAGATGAAATTGCAATTTAGTACTGTAAATTTCGATAAAGTGAAATTGTAATAATGTAAATTAGTTGGAGAAAACATTTAGTAACCTCATGTGGCACGTACCCAAGTGGGCAGCATGGAATTAACCGTGCGGAACATGTGCTATTATACCTCTAAAAGAGTGAAACATCCGCAAATTAGATAATCACGTGATCCACACACGCCACTTTCCGATGCTATAATTTATCTTTAAATCGCGAAAAACTAAAAAATTAATGTCATTAATTTGCGTATGTGCTTATCAATATTTTGTGTCATCTCAGAAAGCTGCTCAAATTCATGCATCTTGAGGAGGCTCCAAGAGTTTTAATCAGCTGAATTCACATGCAAATTTATTATCAATTGACTGCAAATAAAGCAAAAGGGCAGGGAAGAAAGTACAACTCAAGAATTACAAGGTTTTTGTTGAGCTTGTGCCACTCTTTTGTAGGAAAAAGCACCTAATTCTCATGAAATTCATTTGATTTCAAAAATAATTCACTTTCTCAATGAAGATTCAGAATGATATTGTCAAATAATAATTTGTAAAATATATAATTCCAAAGCTCTACGAATAAACATCGAGTAATTTTTCATATTACGATTGCATCATGCAAGATTGGATGCATTGATTTATTCGAACAATAATAATAGAAAACAAATTTGGATTTAAATTTCATAATACATACTAAACTCTTCTTTAAACGAAACGGTTACATTGTTACATCAAATATCATAGTAATTATCATCAATTAGTAATTTCCACCACGAATTATAAATAATAAACTACTGTATAGGTAGATAGACAAGTCGCACATTTAATGGAATCGAATTCATAAACTCAGTATCCTTGGGCTTCAATATAATCAATGGCCCAAGACATCATAGGCATAAAACATACTAAACGAGCTTGGGATAAATACTCACTCTCCACAAATTATTTTTTCAGAGAAACAATCGCATCTCATTATTTAAATTTTAAAATGGCAAACTATCAAAGTTCTAATTGGAGACAATCAATATTTATAAATTATATTATATACATTCAAGAAAAGCATTAATTATCAAGAAGAAGGGTGTATATGATAAAATTTGCACTACTATATCTGAAATTTGGAGACAGGGCCCAACACTGGCTAGCCAGATCGATAATAAGATTGATACATGAAGTTGAGTTGCTTAGCAACTGGGCCAAACTATTCTCCATCGTAGACAAGGCTTTTTAGCCATTACGTTTTTCATTTTAAAAATATAATAATTGTTATGATAAATCATGAAATAAGAGAGCATATGCATTGAAGACACAAGAATTTACGTGATTCGACAATTGCCTACATTTATTGAAGAAAAGAGGGTATTTCACTATTAACGAAAGAGGTACAAATTACGATAAATGTCGAATTTGAACTAAACCTAGCCCCGCAAAAAATATAATGTCAAACCCAAGGATTGTTAGCCTAGTGACATCAGCTTTCACTTTCATGTGGGAGGGGACTTGTGTTCAATTTTAGGCTGTCACAAATTGTGACTTTTCTATCCTTATTTGAAGTCTTATAGGGCCAGTGTAGTTCATTATTAAAAACTATCGGCTTAGATTTTTCGGCTCGAGTATCCTCCTTCACCTAAAATTAAAAGATATAGATAATGTCGATAAACTGCTTTTTATATACTAATAATTATGTCGTACTTTAGCTCCTACATTTTTTGTAATGTTTGGGACATTGGTAAGGGATAACAAAATTAGAATGACCCTGATGAATTCTTCACCATAAATCTTTAAGATCTCCTCTTTCAATAAATTTTCTAAACCTGGAAAAAAATAAATCTTTAAGATCTCCTCTTTCAATAAATTTTCTAAACCTGGAAGAAAATAATAAAGCACCGAGAACTTTTCGAAGTTGGTCCTCCAACGTCCAAGTCAAAAATAGTCTTAAAAAAATTCATATACAATATTAAAGAATCTCTCTGGTGAATCCGTCCAAAGTCCTTCAATATATCCTCAAGAAAATATATATATATATATATATATATATATATAGTTGACATGAATTTGTTTCCTAAAATGAATCATTAATTATAATTATTGTTTTCCAAACAAATTCATGCCAAGAAAGGAGTTACGGGTCCCATCGATAATACTTAAACCCCTTAAATAGTGAAAGGTACAAAGTGACTCAAATGTTCTAATCTTGTCATGAATTTATTTTAAAATCATTATTATTTTCTCCGCTTGATCCAAGAAGACAAGTCTTGAATACTTAATCATATACGTTATTTGTCAAAGTGATTGACTCGACCCAAAGAACATATTTACCTTCATCACATAATGAAAAAAAAATTATGATCAACTATGCTCATCATCGCAGTGCACTAACCACTACATATATACTATAGATAGTTTCCAAAAAATCTACCTTCAAAATATAAGACCTATATAACACACTTATTTTTAAGATTACACTAACTCAACACATAAGAGACGAAAACTCAACCAAGTTTCTAATTTAAATATCACTTTACAAGTAATATTCTTCAAAAAGAAAAAAAGTTAGGTCCCCATATACTTTTAATCAATATATATCAACAAAAACTGCGACATAGAAAGAAACATTCATATCTTGACCAATACAAGAAAACAAAGGTATAACATCAATCTATTCCCTCCTTGTGACTTTTTTGTATGTGTTTATTTATCAATCAAGAAAGTTGAGGTATAAGTGTATCATATCTATAAATAACCAATAGGGCATCCAATATTCACTTGTCAGTACTTTATTTTCTTCTACTTTTTGTAATTGTATCTTTAGTATTTTGTTTATACCGTAATTATATATTTGATGTGCACCAAAAAATATTTAAGGGCATTATGGTAATTACGTGTGTTCCCCAGTCGGGTCGGGTTGCCACTCGCGGGCTAACGTCCATGGATAACCCGCTTTACAAGCCCAAAAAGGACTGAAAACCCACCACAGATAATTGCGTTATATTATTAGTCCAAGAAACAATAATGCTACTAATCATTATGCTTGATGGGTTATTAATGGAATTAGGCCCATGGTCTATAGCCCACTACCAGCTCCTTATAAATACCTTAGGGGAGTTGGAAAAAACTTATTATCTACTCCCTCAGTACAAATGCACTGACTATTGAGAGTAAAACCACCAAAAAACTATGAATTGACTTGATCTCACGTACCTTGGGTACATAGGCAGCTCGACACAACTGAGTGCAGTCTATAACTTAACCAATTCTTATCCTAGTTTGTCGTGCGTCGGAGCATTTCCACTAATCTACGTGGTCAATCACGTGACATTCACTGATGATTTTTACCATCATCAATATTCATGATGTATCTTGAACCATGGAAAGTGCTATTGTACAATTTAAATTAGTAGCAAAAATGTTTGTAGTAGTTGACATTGCAATCTCGTATCAACGCACATATGCAAGTGTGCGCCACTAAAGTAATAATTCAAGGGAATTTCTATGCGGGGAAGCGATAGTCGTTGTATTCCCACATGAGTGGGTTAACTTGCTAAATGACCCCTTTATTGGGGGATTAAATGACTGAGCAGGGTCGAGACCATTCATAGAACAGCCCATAATTCAATTAGTCATACTCATTACTTTCCAACAAAAAAGTATATATCATTATGGATATATGTGTTACATTAATATGTGAATTAGTCAGTATATTATTTGTAATTCTTCAAAAATTATGGCTATGTTTGGTTATATTTTGGGATGATATTTTGGTGAAAATTATTGGTGAGAAATTTATGGGGACAGGTGCATGTTTGATGAGATTGTGTTTAGTTTTATTTTGGGAGTTGGTTTTTGAGTGGGTCTTTTTGTAAGATAATATTTGATTTTGTTTTCAGAGGGAACAAAAGTTACTGTAGCAGTCAAATCATGAAGTTTTTGTCGAGAGAGCACATAGAGAGGAGTATAGGGACAAAGTAGATGTAGAAAGATGAAAATTATTATTATATATTTTTTTTAACCAAAAAAGTAGTGTATTTTTTACCAAATATTTTGTGAACTAAATATGATTTTGTGAGAATTTTGGACCAAACATGATATGAAAACATAACCAAATATTTCCATAGAATTTCATACCCTCATTAATACCAGTAATATATTGTTTGGGATGGAGTAATGGGTTCTCTCACCTCATACGAGTCGTTTGGTACATGGAAGAGACTTTCTAAATGGAGTAAAGAACTTGTGATTGTTTGTTGAAACTTTGATTATTATATTAAAAATAATATAATTAACTAAAAAACATGTCGTTTAGTGAGTGACCAAATCAGGCATATATTTTTTCGGATAGGCGCGCTTATGGAATGCTGCAACTATTTTGAATTAAGAGTTGTGTTCATATGTAGAACATGTTAATTGTAAAAAATTCCCTCACACTCTATATAAACACCAATGTTAATATTAGTATTAAAAGAGGCTTCTGAAATCATAAATTGTTACTCCTAACCCCCCATATGATTTTATTGTATTATGAAAGTGATCTATTATAAAACTCAAAACAGTAAACAAATAGTGAGAACAAAATCATGTGTTATTATTTATATCGATTCTTATTATATGGGCGATACTTGAGGATTGAGAACTCTTGGAATCTGGGGTCTCGAGATGATTTCCACCATCACATGTATATGTGATGGTTGACCCTTCACATATATCTCTATACGAGTGGAGATTATCTCTTGAGACCCCGATCCTAAGAGCCTCTCACTTGTATCTTATTTCCTAATTTATAGAAAAACCCCATCATTGTCAACTTCTTAAAAATTGAGATGAGTCGTTGTCGGTCCATGGTGTGCAATCACTATATCATAGAGGAGTTTTAATTTGATAGGCAAGTTAATGAGATTAGGAAGACAATAATATCATGCTTTCAACAGTAATTATGATAACTAATTTAAATATATATATATATATTCTATAAGAAATTTGGTCCTTTGTTACTATTTTTATTTACACATCAAAAAACAAATGCATGTGTGTATACAAATTCAACTTCCATATTAATGCAACCTGTTTTCTCTTTTTGTAGCTTTACACCTCCAAGACAAATTAAAGCTGCAAATATTCTTTTGTAACTTTTTACTTTTTGAATCTTTTTGGTCTCTTTTCCTAATAATAAGATAATTGTTTTTTTTTTTTTAGTCCCTTATAATTTCTAACAATAAGATAAAGATTAGTATCTAAGAGTTCAGTAGTCATCAATTTTGACACTTAACAAAAAGTAAAAAAAGAGTCGTCAATTTTGACATTATACCCAAAATTTAGACAGTTTCATCAAAACTAAAAATGGATGGTACACTTGCATGTGAGAAATCATTTATCTCTTGATTTTTCTTAAAAAATATATTCGATTGGTATATTCTATAGAAAACTTTATAAAAAAGAATATATATTTTTTTAATTTGGCAGGAATAAGACTTAAATAAATATTTCATTCATTTATCTTAAAAATACGTGTCAAACATCAAAGCTTTTACTATTCATAATTAGGCGGTTTACTCAGTAAATAATTGGATATTTGATTCAAAATCACACGTAAGGTACGGAATAAGATCAACTTTGTCTATATTTAATTGCCTTAATTAATGAGTTTGACTTAGATATTTTCATGAAAAATATAACAACTCATCCATACACATCTCTCATAAACAAAACATGTCATACCATTTCTATCTTACAAAAAAAAATAAAAAAACATATCACGTCAACAATTATCCTTACACTTTTTCTACTGAAAAACAATTCATCCAAACACTTTTAACGCCATTTATCCAATCTTTAAATAATTACTTTTCCCTATTTTTTCATAAAAGAATATTCTTATAGACAAAATGTTCATCCAATCGAGTCGTTACTTTATACTCTTAAATCCAGTTTTTATCTTTAGGATTGGACCAATTTCTAGCACATTTAATATGGTATTGTTATAAATAATCATGTATATGCCTATACATCTGGGTAATTCTATTGAAAATCGAGGCTAATAGTCTAACTCCATCGTACAATGTTGAATGCAGAGTATGCCGGCAACATATATATCAATATCTTAATTTAATAATACATCATAAATCGAAACCATTGATCCCAACTTAAATAAATTCACCCAATACGTGGATTGAAAATTATTCATCATTTAGAGATTCGAGAACTTCTCAGAATGATCCAAAATATAAACGAAAAGAGAGACCTATCCAATGGTTATGAGTTGTGCCAAGGAATTAGATGCTGATACAAAAGTGCAACTTAGTGGTAGGCTATAGTGACACCACGCAGAAAGGAGTGCAAAGATAAACACTAGTGGGGGTCCCATTTTAGAACCAAAATTCTTTGGTAAATTATTATGCCTGTGACAATTTTGAATTTCTCCTCCTTTTCTGTTTTCCAGATACTCTTTGGTGATTACCAGTTTGATTCCCAAGTGTAGGGATTAGCGGTCTTAGAATTTTTGGAGATTTTAAATTGTGAAATAACTACTATTATTAGTAATGTAATGAGGTTTATGATTGAGCATTTTTAAATAATTGTGATTCCAAAATTCTAACAAAACTTTGTGCAACAATGTACAACATTAATCACATGAGACATAAATAGCGATTGGGCCAAACATAGAGTCATTTATAAGAGACAAATATATTTACCCTTCACTACCTTTTACGTTTATTAAATTACCAAAGATTCACTTAATTCAATGACTCGGGTCAGGTTGGGTTAACCTGTGACCCGACTAAGATAAATTATTGATTAGTTGACGCGTGACTTCATCTGAAAAGATCAAATGTCACGTCATGAATATTATGGTCGCGCCAACTATGAGCACCCCTACTCAAAATCCATGGGGGTCACCATTTATTGCTGAAGAATTCTTCCCCAGCTAGTCTCGTATTTTCCATTATCATTTAGGTCGTATACATTGTATTATTTGTACAATACTCTCAAAGCTTTAATTTTTATATTTAAACTATGTCAGACTTGATCATATTATATTAATCAGATTTGAGTTTGGCCAAATCGAGTCTTTACGTTAGTCAGAATTGACAACAAAATTTGAGCCAAAATCAAACAAAGTGAGAATTGAATTACAAGAGCTACTTATTCGGGCGAAAGTTTATGATAGACACATTCGGTCTCCACACATACTTATATGAAAAAATAGACACATAATATAAACTCGAACTATTAAACTAATTTTGACATAGAATTAGGAATATTCTTGTATACACTCGATGTGGACCCAGATAAATGCTCCAAAACACAACAAAAAAAACATATATTAAATATAAAAATAGGTCAAATATTTTTATATTTTTTAATATTTTGATACATGCATTTGGGTAGGCCCGTCAATCGGGCCTTATGAGCCGAGCTTAGTATGACTTAAGCTCAAAATTATCGGGCCTTAATATTATAGGGTCAAACTCAGCTGATAATTTTTTTCTTTGGCTCAACTCAAACTCAGGCTCACAGTTTTTACGAGCTTCGAGCTTATTTCGGGCCGGCTCATTAAGTTTTCTCAAATAAAAAAGAGATAAACAATAGAATCATACTAGGACATTAATCTCCAATAGTAGATCAAACAAAAGTTTACGCTAATGAGTATGTATAATTCCAAAGTTTTCTACAACAACAATTATCAAAATTTTAGAATCTTTCCTTATATACATAAAGTGACTTAAAATAAAATGAAGTTTCTTCAAAATTTCTTTAAACGAAATTTATTCCACTAATATATGCATTTCATGCACATAGTAGCATCAAACTAAAAAATCTACTTAGTCTTATATAAACTAGCTTAAAAATAATTTTACTATATGAAATAAAGCATTAACTTAAAGGTTAATTAAGCTCAAGTTCGGCTCACAAATTAATCGGGATCAATATATAAGCTCAAGCTCGACACGGACTCATATTCAATTAAGCGCGGCATAAATATATGAGCCGAACAATCGTACTTCGAGTAAGTCCAATTCAATTGACAGTCCTATATTTGGATCTCACCTCATATATATATATATATATATATATATATAAAAGAATTTCCCATAGAATTACCCTTGTATGGGAGAGAAAGCTGGATTTAGTGACCGTTTGAAAGAAAAGACCACACACACATGACACGTATACAATAGACATTAAACATGGTACAATACAATCAGAGTAGCTGACAAAAGCTTTGAGCCTTACTACATCTCACTTCCCCAAAAACACTTTTAATCACCACATATAATAATACTGTCCAAATGCACACATTATACATATACATATTATATATTATATATGCACTGTATATATAGACAGCCACATTGAGTGGCACCGCCATTCTCATCACACTGCCTAGATATCTTCATTCCCACATTACACACTTTCTTTTCCACCTTTACCTCCCTCTCTCTCCTCTTTCTCTCTCTCTAGCTTTACTTTCCCCAACCAGCTTGAATAAACAGAATTTAACCATCTTTTTCTCATAATTTCTTGAGTATTTTGAGATAATCATGGCTGTTTTTGTAATGGGTTTGGTGCTACTCTTAGCCATGGCTGCTCATTCAGGTAAAGCTTCCACCTTTTGTATTTATTTTGTGATTTAATTATTTTTTCTTGTAGATTGTAATATGTTCAAAACTGGGCTAAAAGTGAAAAAAGCTCCAAATATTCTTTCCTATCTTGACGAACACTAAAGGGTTTGTAAAAAAAATGTAATCTTTCTAAAAAGGGAGCTTCAATCAGCTGTTATTAGCCGATAAAACTCTAATGTCGAAGTTGAGGCCCTCAGATATTAGAGGTCTTGAGTTCGGGTGTGGGTTCTAATGTAAACGTTGTTAGTTGGTTATAATTTGATGCGATTTGATATTCATGACACTACTGACGAGAAGTTCATGTCCCGAGATATTAGAGGTCTTGGGTTCGGATTCAGATGTAAAAGTTGTTAGTTGGTTATAATTTGTTACGATTTGATATTCTGATCAGATCTGTTTGGCTTTTGTTTTTTCGATTTACAGATGCAACTTATTGTGTTTGTAATAGTGGGGTGAGTGAGAGTGTTCTACAGAGCAACATAGACTATGCTTGTGGAGCTGGAGCTGATTGTTCAGCCATCAGTCAAAATGGTGCTTGTTTTAATCCAAACACTGTGAGGGATCACTGTAATTATGCTGTCAATAGTTATTACCAGAGGAAGGGACAAGTTCCTGGAAGCTGTGATTTTCATGGCTCTGCTACTGTTACAGCAAATCCTCCTAGTAGTAAGCCTCTTGAGAAGCCCTTATAATTATATATATATATATGTATGTATTTATGTATATTAATTTTAAATAACGATTTATGTTGTTCTTTGGTGATTTGTTGTAGGTGTAGGTTCTGGATGTGTGTATCAATCTAGTCCCAGGTTTGTTTGTTGTCCTTTTTTCCTTTTTTTGAGTGTGATTGTGTGTTGTGATGCCAATATAACTAGATCTTGCAAATTGTGGATCTTGAATAGTTTTGGGAGATGGATTCTTTTAGTATGTTGCTTGTGACAATGAAGAAAAAGGGTTTTTGGTTTGAGACATGCTAATGCTCTTGGCCGAACCCGTACATTTCACAAAGTGAGTGACTAATCGCGCAACAAATGTAATTCACTCATTGTGTGTAATACTCTTGGGTTCGGCTGAGCAGTGAGTATCACCTGCTAACCCTCGTTCATGTTTGCACCGTCTTATCACCAGCCTTTACATAGTGAGATACGGCTTTGTTATTGTAAGCATTAATTACGCAAGTTCGATCCGCTGGATTTATTGCATGTTTTTCTTACCAAAATTAAAGAGGTGGTAAGACGGTGTGGAGTTATAAAGCGACGTACAGCATCATTTTTTTTATTTTGGGAATTATTATGAGATTTTCTTAAATTGAAATGGAAGGGAAAGAGATGGTGGACTTTTGGTGAAAATGGAGAAAAAAGATTGAACCTTTTGTAAGGAAAAAGCTTCGAATACTTGTCCTAGTAGTTGGAAATGGAAATTCTTAGACGGACCAGGTGAGAAAATTCCAAATGGTCCAGAATCTGGTTATACATTTACATCACTACGTTGTGGGTTGTGGGTGTTGCAGCATAATCCAGACAACTTGGTGTTTTCACATTCAATCCAACACTGCTGCGTAGAAGAAGATTGCTTTTCTTTTGTCTAGATTAAATTGACCCGCAGGAGTTGATGGGCGTCGTCTGTTTTGTTAACTTGCATTTAAAATAATGAGATTCTTGTTCTAAAGGTCGTGAATCGAATCATTGAGATGACATGATTTTGATGTGTAGTTTGTGGTTATGGCAATATATAGTTTGTGGTTAAGGCAATATATTTTGTACTCCACATTTTCTTGTTTATCTGTTGTATTAATAATCTTAATCGAATCTTATGTAGCAATGGAGGCGGCACGACCACCCCCACCCCTGGCACCAGTACCCCCACTCCTGGCACCAGTACCCCCACTCCTGGCACCAGCACCCCCACCCCGGGCACCGGAACCCCGACCCCGGGCATGGGCGGGACCCCAAACACTGGCACCGGTGGGACCCCAAACACTGGCACCGGTGGGACTCCAAACACAGGCACCGGTGGGACCCCTAACACAGGCATTGGAGGAACCCCTAACACGGGCATTGGAGGATCTCCAAACATGGGCGGTAGCACCAACCCGGGTATGGTTCCGGGCTCGACGATGTCTCCTCCGGGTTTTGGCCTTGGACCGACGGGAAGTGGATTCGGCAACACGGACAGCAGTATTAGCGTGAAATTACTATCTCGAAGCAGCATTGCGTCCGTCGCCCTTACTCTTCTAATTTCTGGTTTGATGTGCCAAAGGATCTAAGTTAAGAAGAATGAGATGGTACAATTATTGCCACAAGAAGAATTAGTTTTCATCTTGATATATTGATTATGATTATCCCCCTTTCTGTGGCTGTTAGAACTTGTTCTCTTCTGTTTAGATTTTTCCTATTGTATATCTAGATAGGGAGAGGTGAGTATTACTTTTATTTTTATTGTCCCTTTGGAAATTCTAATGAGATTTTATGCCATGTTATGTAGTGACATTGCTTATTCTATTTACTATCTCTTATATATTTATATATTGTATAGATGACTTTTTATGTCATTATTTATGCAATGATATGATTGTGTCCGGACCTCAAGTTTGATTAATTTTAGGTAAGAAATGACTCGCAGATGATAATTAGGATTGTTGGGAGTACATTGATATTTCAAGTTTGATTAATTTTTGGTAAGAAATGACAGAGAGATGATACTTGGGATTGTTGGGAGTGCATTGATATTTCATTCCTTTCAATTTCTCCAATTCAAGATTTTGGGCAACCATGGTACCATGTCCGGTAATTCTACGTTGAATTGAAATGATCTGAGTGTGTATTTTGTATTTTTTTTTAATATAAGTGTGAGTAGAAGGGATACACGCAATACACTTTATGTGTTTATAGAGATATGGATATTAGTACTATTGGATTTGGTTCTGACATCACATTTTTCAACGGAATTTCAACTCAATTGTGGACGCATATTGGCGTATATGTTGATATCCATATTGTTATATTTTAACCTTTTCGATGACAATGAATCAAATTAAAATTCACATAAGTTCTTTTAAAGTGGTATTTGAGTTGATCGATTTAGATCTGAAGTATGTGTTTTGAGGAATGATTTCACATGGTTGTATATTGAAGTCACTTGAAAAGAGTATTTGGCTAAACTTATAAGCTTCTCTAAACATCTTATAAGATGTTTTAAAGCTTATAAACTCTATAAATTTGTTTGGTAATATTTGTAAAAAAGCAGCTTATAAGACCAAAAATTAAGATATTTGGGTATAAGATGTTTTTTAAAAAAGCAACACAACCCCAGATTTTTTAAAACATCTTATAAGATGTTACATCTTTTAAGGTTTTAAAACATCTTATTAGATGTAGAAGCTTATAAGATGTTTTAGATAAGCTTAGCCAAACACCCTCGAAGTCCATCGTTATAATTGGAGAAATAGGTCAGAATATTTTTTATGAAATTCATTGCAGTTTGAAATTATTCAAAAGAGTTCAATGAATTTGTTGATTAATTTGAACTTTAAGGGTTCCAAATTCTTCGATCAAGACACATTCTAAGAGATTTCACAAATTAACTTCCAAACAAACATTTTTCTAAAATGAAAGACGCATTATTAATTATAATTATTATTTATCCTTTGATCAAATTTCACTTGTGGTCTTTTAACTCTTAATTTTGTCTCACTTTAGTTTCTCAAGTCTAAATACGCCGGAATGATCCCTTAACTTCTAAAATCGTCTCACTATGATCCTCAAATCAAAATTCTGTTAGAAATTGATGAAATATTCACTCATTTGAATAAAATATTTCTTCATTTGAATGAAATAATAGAATATTTGAATATAATATTTCTTCATTTGAATGAAATACTCTCTCATTTACTTTATGTGCATCAGATTCCCTTCTCTTGCTTCATCTGTCACACATTGTTCTTTCTTCTTTTCTCTTTATCTTTCAATTTATTCTCATCCATATCATTTTTTTTAAATAAAAATAAAAAAATCTTTTGCTCCTTATCTTATTTTTTACTCAAGTTATCTTTAACTTGATATTTTAATCAATTTCTAACTCCTATACGCACATAAACTAGTTTTGTAGAATGATAGAATTGTTCAATTTAGATAATATGGACTCAAACAAAAATTCTTTTTTGATAAATTCATAGAATCGGAACCATAATTAAAAAAAGTGGCGAATTTATTAAAGTGTAAGAGTTAATTACATTAATTAAGTATCTTATTTAGTTTAATTACATCTTAATCCAGATATATTAACCAAATAACAGACACCTCATCTTAAAATAAAATATCACAACCGTCCCCTTTCGTTAAAAAACTAACAGAATTTGCTAATGTCATCAAAAAAATCTTTATTATTTTGCTCTTCCACGATTTAACTAATTTTCTTTGGCCAGAAAACCCTAGAGGGGTTGAATGTAACTTTTCAAATTATAAAGGATGCAATAGTGACGTTTAATATTTAAATACATAATATCGTAAAAAATAATTGTCATAACATCTCGATAATAAAGTATAGATTTAGACTTATGCCAATTTAAGATACTTTAAATGAATTTAACTAAGCAATTACATAAATACATTTGGTGAAGTCGTACTAAACGCGGGCCAAAATAACATATTAAATACATCGCTGAACATCTTGATTCGACTAGAATATTTTACAAAGTTTATTTTGTATTAAAAAAATAAAAATATTATATTAAATAAAATTTTGTATTTGGACCAATACAGACTAATTGTACTGAATACCACAGAAAAATGAAAATAAAAACCGAATTTTAGTTGATTCTTGGAGCAAGATCATAATTCAATGAAGGTAAATCTAAATTAGTTAGTTGATCAAAATATAAAATTATTTAAAAATTAAAATAAGTTGAAAGGAAACAAACCAAAGGTTATAATAAAAATAAATAAATAATATATTGTGGAAAAATATAGAACGTAAACAATTTAAAAGAAAGAAAAGAAAGTAACGATAGTTAATCGTAGGGGGATTGAACTTAATATTTTATTATAAGAGGGATGGTCAAAATAAGCTAGCGAACTATTATTCAACTAATTAAGGAGGGTAATTAGTGTAATTAACTTTTTTTTTTCATTTTTTGTTGAAGCGAGTCATTTTAAAAGAGTTGGATTGTAACTATACTAGATAAGAGAGGTTTAGTCAATCCAATTAACTCAAACCTTTTTTTTTACTTGCGCAAAAAAGAAAAAAAACTCAAAATTAATTTGTCAAAAATCCAGATCTCAAACAAGCATTAATAATTTAGAGAGAATTACACCAACATCCACTGTTATAATAAGTAATTACACAAACTTATCCTCTTATAATTGAAATTATAAATACATAAAACTCACTATAATTAAAAATTATATTCACCTCCTGAAAACACTCAACCAATGGTCAAACAATACTAAATGAAATTTTTGATCTTTACTTATATTATATTAAAAATAAAAAAATTGGAACAATATTTTTGTTATGACCGTACCCCTCTTATAATGTGTAATTACCAAAACTCCTCTTTTATTTTTTAAATTACCAACACCCCTATAGGGTTAAGGTTTTTAGGGGTTAAATCCTAAGAATTTTTTAATACATACGGATAATTGCAAAATCCCCTACAGGGTTAAGGTGGTTAAGGTTTTTAGTGGTTAAATTTTAAGAATTTTTTAATATATACGTGGAGATTGCAAAAAGCACATTATATTATAACAGGGGATGGTAAGTATATGTAAATTACCTATAATATGTAATGATAGTGTAATTTTTCCAATAATTTATTCGAAGTTTTGATCACTACCTTCATCCGGAAGAAAGCATAGTCCCCACACCGATTTCCCCTTTTCCAAATGGACGCACAGCAACAGCAGAGAGCCGGCGCTTCGCCGCCACATCCACGCCAACCACCGGCCGCCGGCGGAGGCGGAGGCGGAGGCGGTGATTTCGGCGCCATTTTCACTGTTCTATTGATGTTCCTGGCTATCGCCGCAATGGTAAATATAAGACCTAAATTTGTAATTTTCGATTAGGTTGCTTCTTTGTGATCTTGATTACTGTTGTGAAGCTGAATTGATAATCTGATCACCGATTGCGGTATTTTGTTGATTGAAGTAAGATTGATGCTTTTCTTTGGAGTACAAAGTTTGTTCTAATTTTGTTAAATTGCGATGTATAAGTGGAAGTTAGAGACAATATTTTAGATTGTAGTGTTGGTTAAGTTTTGCTTTTCCTGATTGCTGGTGTACATTTGAGAATTGTTTGGCTGTTGATTCTTCTGAAGTGCTTCATTTTATTTGATCTCTTTCTTGTTTAGATACCTTGATGTTTCGCTTGCTTCGTATTACGTTTATTGAAATTGAAAGTCGAGGCAGGTGGTAGTTACTGAACTAGAGTGTTTATTGGCAGAATTTGATGGCGGAGTTGAGATCCTTTGAAAGTTATTGTTAGTTGAATTTGGAAGGTAGGTTTCTGCCATAGATAGTATATTTGTTTGAATTGGAAGGTAATAAACCGTAAATACTAAGCGTGATGCTATTACTTATGGTGGCTCTGAATTGGTTGATTGAAAAATCGGTTCTTGTTTAATCAAGACAGGTGGTTTTTGAATCTTATGTTATCACTGTCATATTTACGTCGCGAAGATTAGAAACATAACCTTGTAAGGACGAAATATAGGAATTTTAATGGAGAGCAGAGCTTTCTGTCCTATTTCTTTTCTGTTCCTTTTGAACTTATTAGGCCTGAATGCTATACCACCAAACGTCATATGTAATCAGTAGTCCGGCATGATTACTAAATACATGGTGCTGATAATTTACGCCTGAAAGGGGAGCATATAACATTAGAACAAATCTTTTGTAGATTATAGTTCCTTCAGCATCGTCGTTAAAGCAAAGTTTGTCTATTTTGCATCAAGTCCCTGAAGGCCATGTTGGGGTTTACTGGAGAGGAGGTGCCCTGCTGAAGACGATCACAGATCCAGGTATTTACATTGGAGAATATATTAACACATTTATGGTGTCTTGCAATCATATTAATTTCTTTATACGAACATGTAATTGAATCAACTATGCTCTTTTTCTGTCTTATTGTCATCAATTGAATGAAGGTTTTCATTTGAAAATGCCCCTGCTAACCCACTTTGAGACCATTCAAGTGACCTTACAGACGGATTTGGTATAATCTCTCTCTCTCTCTCTCTCTCTCTCTGTGCCCGCGCGCATACACAGGCAAAATTCGAAATTCTCCAAATTTGTGAGTTAAGAGTGTGATACTGTCCTTGTAATGCGCAGGTGAGGGATATCCCTTGTGGAACAAAAGGAGGTGTTATGACTAACTTTGAGAAGATAGAAGTAACGTTTCTTGTCTTGCCTCTTTTGTGGATACATCTTGTTTTTCTGATTGGTTAATACATAGTTATTAACATGCCTTCAGGTTGTTAATCGTCTTCATAAGGAATACGTATATGATACATTACTCAATTATGGTGTCCACTACGACAACACATGGATATACGACAAGATCCATCACGAGATTAATCAGTTTTGCAGTGCTCATTCCCTTCAGCAAGTGTACATCGATATGTTCGATCAGGTAATGGCTGAACGTCAATGTTTGAATTAAAATTGTGTTCGGGTTGATGGATTTGGAGCTGAGGATTTCTAATTATTAATACAAATCTGTTGGCCTTTTTTGGATGATTTCGGTTTCAAACTGATTATCATCCTTTGGCACGCATTTTGAGCAATTTTTTCAACCATCATGGAGGATTGCTATGCATTTCCTCCAAATCCTTCCATCCGAAGGCAACCTTATATAATTTGAACTTGCATGTCATCCTCCTTGTCCCACCATTCATCCCGTAAACTGGTAATTGTGAATATCCAACTCTAAACAGCTTCTGCATTTGACTTTCTCATGTGAGGCTACCCAACCTTCTTTAGCCCAGTTCAAATGCATTTGCTTCTATATGATACTTAAATTAAAATGGAATTACCTTCAAATTTTCAGATAGACGAAAAAATGAAAGATGCTCTTCAGTCTGACTGCACACGTTATGCTCCAGGTATTGAAATTATAAGTGTGCGTGTCACAAAACCTTCCATTCCAGAGAGTATAAGGCGGAATTTTGAACAGATGGAAGAGGAGCGCACCAAGGTAAGTCTTTAGATCCTTACTTGGGCCTTTAGGCCACTCGTATATACTTCTGCTGCTTCTTGAAAATGACGAGTATCCATTGTTAACTGTTAGTGTCTGATTGAGTATTCATAATGGTAAAAATGGTAAGAAGCTGCTCATCGAATAGCTTTGTGGTCGTTTATTTGCCTGAAGTAATAGAATAAGTCATGCATGAGGTTTCCATGGCCTCTGTATATTTTTTCCTTTAATTTCGTGAACATTCTTGTGTTTGATCTATGGAAATTACCCTAATAGGACGTGGTGATTCTCATTTATGATAAAGCTATTATCAATTGAACCCATTCTTTTACAACTGAATCAAATATCTAAGTGATAACAGGTCCTGATTGCGATGGAGAAACAGAGAGTTTCTGAGAAGGAAGCAGAAACGCAGAAAAAAATTGCTATAAGTGAAGCTGAAAAAAATGCTCATGTTAGTAAGATTCAGATGGAACAGAAGTTGATGGAGAAAGACAGCGCGAGGAGACAAGAAGAAATTTCTAATACAATGTATTTAGCCCGTGAAAAGAGCTTGGCTGATGCCGACTATTACCGGTATACCTGTCTGTGTATCAGTTAGTTATAGTGACAAACGATTTTGCACCATTATAGACTATATTGAGTTAAGACTGATATATTGAATATAATATAGCAGGAAATAACATCAAAAACCAGTCATTTAAATGATATATAAAATGCCTGGTGAAAATCACTGGCCCGTTTCATTATGTTTGTTATTTCGAAATGATTTCTTTTTTGGAAATTGAGCTTACGCGCTTGTATGGTGAATTTTGTAGCACGATCAAAGAAGCGGAAGCAAACAAATTAAAGCTTACCACTCAGTATCTAGAGCTCAAATTTATCGAAGCTATTGCCAATAACACCAAGATATATTTTGGCAACAAGGTAACTAAACTCTCTTCTTGCTGCTTTCTCTCTCACCGTGTCAACTTTCCGCGTCTTGTGGTTGATGACATTTTGTGTACAGGTACCAAATATGGTTCTTGATCAAAGGTTGCTTGGAAATTTTTTGCAAGGAAACTTGGAAGCTTAAGGTTCTATTTTTAATTAGAGCCATAAATCCAGAAAAATTTTGTTTTGGTCGACAAATCTTCGAATTATAGTTATATTGTGATAAAAAAAATGGTTTTCTCTAAAAGGTGGGCTCTGTTTGGATGTATTTTCATTTCATTTTCATCCATCGTTTTCTAAAACGTATGGGAAAATGAGTTTTTATTTTTATTTTTGTTTGAAAATGATAGCATGTTTGGTTGTGTTTTTTAAAATGGTTGGAATTAATGATTTGATATGTGTGAAATGATTGAGTTAGTTAAAAATAATGATTATGCATATTGTATAGATAAAATAATAAATAATCATATATTGATCAAATATACTTGTAAGTAAAAGTGATAAAAATTGACTCAAAAAAGCACTAAAAATTGGTCTTAAAATGTGACAAGCCTATGAAGGTTAATACTATGCATTTATTTCACTATAGCACCACAATTGTTGCCGAAGAAACGGATTTTTAGAAGGAGATAGTGAGAGAAAGAAAAAGTTGAGTGTGAATTGGTAAAGGAAAATGTAGTTATTGGAGAATGTGAAATAGAAAATGAAAATAAGTGTATTTTCAATTGAGAATGGTGTAAACTGTAGTTTGGATGTGTTTTTATTTCATTTTCAACCGTTATTTTCTAAAACATATAGGAAAACGTGCTTTATGATTTTCGTGTGAGAAAAGTGAAAAAAGGAGGTGTATTTGGTTATGTTTTTTAAAATGGTTGAAATTTGTGAGTGTAATGTGTGAAATAATTGAAAAATAATAATTAGATGAATAGTATTGGATTTGATGTTGAATATTGATGAGAGAGAAGAGAGAGAGGATGGTGATGGGTAGATGAGAGAGGAGAGAGAGAGTGAGAGAGGATGATGGGTGGATGAGAAAGAAAATGTGAGATAAGTGATGTGAAATGTAACTTTAAATAAATGATTGAAATTTCTCGGGAACGTAAAAACAAGAATGAAAATGAGAATATTTTCAGTTAAAAACAATGTAAAATGTGTTTCCATTTTCAGATGAAAATGAAAATGGAAAAAGTATAATGAAAATACAAACAAACAAAGCCATCGTTTTGTATTTTCATTTTCAAGTATAATGAAAACACAAACAAACAAAGCCAACATTTTGTATTTTCATTTTCAATTGAAAATGAAAATGAAAATCTTAGATTCGAAAACACAAACAAACATAGCCTAGATTGTTTGAGTTCAATGTGAATCTAATAATCACCTAACTTGTTTGAATTGAGGATCAGATCAACCTGATTTAGTCTAAGAAGGAAAGATAAGATGAGTTATTCAATTATATCTAATTCATGAATCCTGTTTCTACTTTGGTCTAACTCGAAATTACGAGCTCGTCACCGTTATTGGGTCAAGCTTATAATTTTGTGTTAGAAATCAGGATTCGAGCTTAAACTTAGAGCAAGACCTGAATTTGACCAAATTATTTTTGGCTTAGATAAAAAATCTCATGAAAGTTTACTTGCATTGTATGCTTCCACTAAAGTGGTTTATTTGTATTGAAAATTTATGATTTTTATAGCGTGAAGCAGCAAATTCTTGGGAAATTCTATGCTTGTCTCGGTCCAATTTTCACCATTGGACCCCATTTTGCTTCATTCTAATTCCATAACAAAAAAGAGAAGAAAAAGAAGTTCAACTTTTCTTGGGTAGAATTTGGAAAAATTATAAAGAACATCAGATCAATAAAATTGAAATGAAGCTGTCACCATAGTAAAAAGGCCCATAAATTTTTTATCCAGATGTTATGTTTGCAAGTCTAACATACGAGTATTATATCATTTCAATTTATGATATTATTACATACATATTTAACAATTCATATATACACTTAGGTATTAACAAGTGTAGGGGATAGTCGGATTGGATGATGTTCTACAATTAGGGTAATTTTATGTCGTATCGATTCGTATGGTTAGAGAGTGTATTTTACATATATCTCTTTCACACAATTGTATATGGGTTTTACACATAATATACGTTACTGTGTGAGATAAACACTAAATTATTGAACTTTGTCTATAGTAGAATTTTCCTAACTATTATTAGCCTGACGCTTAATTGTTCCACCTAATCAATCCAAGAATTACACTATTTTCACCTGGGCAACATAGGATTGAAGTCAAGAGAATGAAAAAAAAACATCAAAAAGTCCAGCTAGTAAAGTGACATTAAATAAAACTATAAAAGTCATTTATTGAGGCCATCGTTTCAACTCTCAATCAATGTTTTTAAAACCGGACCGATAAATGAACCAGACTACTAATCGGTTCATTGGGCCACTGGTTCAACCGGTGTAAAAAAACCGTTCAACTCACCATATATATATTGTTAATATATTTACAAGATACGTCGAAAATTTGTAATAATTTCTACAATTGAATCATTAAAATAACACTAAAATTTTATTTTCACTTGTCCCAAACAATACTCACAAATTATTGTCTTATATTACATTAAAACCAAAAAAAATACATAAGGCAAAAATAAATATAAATATTTTGAAAGGTAAAAGTTAGTGGAGCACAGCTAAATTTTTTTTCACCTTTTCCAAACAATATTTTGGCCCACGGCTAATTCTTCGGGCTATTTTATGCTGGGCCGAGAGCCCGAGACCAATAGTCTTGACCCAGTCTCCACCCTTGTATCCCCAATAGGGGGGGGGGGGGTCATTTACTTATTTCACCCCTCTATTGGGGAATCCAAAGGTGGAAACTGGGCCAATATTGGTCTCGGCCCAGCATAGAATTTTCCTAATTCTTCTATACTCTTTCTTCCTCATTTTTTTCTTATCTTTTACCTTCTTCTCTCCCCAAATTTCCAACTTAGATCTGGGTTCTAAATTTCACCTATCTAGCAACACATTGAGCTTCCTTACAAATTGGTAAGTAATTTCATCCTTACAAATTGCAATCTTCAATGTCATCTTTGCCATCTCTGATAAAGTTAACTCAGCCAATTTTCATTTCATTTTTTCTTCCAAAATTACGAAATTAGGCATAATGGCCACAAATATCGGGTAATTCTATGTCAAATTGAGTCCAATAGTCATAGTATATATTCCGTTCCATGTCCACATGGGCGGATCTACCTTAGGCTGAGGGGGGCAAGTGCCCCCACTGATTTTTTTTTAATATATTGATTTTTTTAAATTTTAATTTATAATTACATTAACGCCCCCACTCAAATTATTAAATGCCCCCCTCAATTTTGAAAAACCATTTTTTTATCTTACAAAATTTTTATATTTGAATTTTGTTTCCCTAAAGATAAAAAAATATCACGTTTCCCCCCTTCACTTTGAGTTCGCTCCCCTCCCCCCTAAAACCCAAAATCCTGGCTATAACAAAAGAGGTATAAGAGTATAAATTATGTCAAAAGTTGTAATTGAACTTAATTCTTTATTATATTTTCCCCCATAAATATAGCGTTCCATACCGCGGGGGGCCCTTAACAAATTGTATAACTATATCACAACAATCTCGCCCCCCAGATAAAATTCCTGGTGCCCCCAGTGAATAAAAATTCTGGATCAGCCACTGCGTGTTCATCTCTTACACATAATATATTTTAATGTGGAAGAGAAATAGATAATAGGATCATTGGACTTGATCTAGCATAATTTTTTCCCAAACATCTTGCAGGTGGTATGTACATGTATTATATAATATAGAGAAAATTACACTGACACCCTCTCAATAATGGGGTAATTACACAAACCTTTCCTCATTAATTAATAATTACAAACTTACCTCTTATGTTAAAAATTTCTTACAATTGCACCATTTGTGTGTAACAATTCTTACAATTGCATTCTCTGTAAACCTTACAAATAAATCCTTTGAGAGGGTGTATTTATAATTATCAATTAGTAAAAAGAGATTTGTGTTAATTATCCATTATTAAGGGGATGTGAGTGTAATTTTTCATATAATATATCACATTTAATATTAATTTAATAGAAATGACGTTAAGAGAATGAAAAAAAAATGCACCAATAAAGTCAAGCTAGTACAGCGACATTAAATAAAAGTCATTTACTGAGGCCGTTGTTTCAATTTTCAACTAGTGACATCATATTTTGCATAATTTGACTTCCTAAGTTGAAAAAATAAAAAAAAATAAAAAAGCAAACGAAATTTGGTATAATGGCCACAAGTATGTCAAATCGAATCTAATGATTTTATTGTGTATTTCTTATCTATCTTTTTCATATAAGTGTATGTGGAGACCGCAGACCGCACATAATACATTTTACCATGTGAGGGAGATAAATACTAGAATTATTAGACTTGATCTAACGTAAATTTTTCTCAAACATCTTGTAGGTGCTATATTGGATATATACATGTACTATTCAATATATCACATGTGATAATTAATTTTATAATCAATAAATATAATAATGAGTCACGACTCAATATATATTCACTTCATATAGCATAAAATAAACAAGGATCATCACATTCACATCCCTTAACTTATTGTGTGACGAAATTCCCCTATCCTTTTTGATTAATTATCAACATACCCACTGTGTTACGGGTCGACCACAATATTTTACTGACAGGGAGTGAAATTGTAATCAGGGGTGAGATTATACTGTCACGTGTCGACTCTTTAAGTCTCAAAACCTTGTTTGGGTTGAAATTGTAATCTAACAAGATGAGATTATAATCTTCTTTTAAATAGATGAAAAATTATAATAATTTGTTAAAGGCGGGGGAACTTTGGTAATTACAAGATAAGTGATATTAATTAGCCCAAATAACAACCATCCACTGATACAGGAGAATTACCTAAAAAATCTGACTCTAGGAATCTGAATAGAGATTCCCAAGTCAGCACGTTGTTTGAAAAATAAGGAATCTTCAATTATTGGATATGGGAGTTTGAATATATATACACATATATAAATATATAAATACAGCTATCTACATGTGCACTAGTCAAATCTGTCTAAAATATCTCACTTTTGCATTCTAAAACATCATCGTCTTCAAATTGTCTTTTCCCTTCTCTCTACAGAACTTTTCTTCCAAACCAGAACTGGAAATTTCAAAAAGGGCAGAAGGAATTTGTGTTGCTGAAAGGTGAATCTTTTGTTGTAACTTGTAAGTATTGAAGTGGGTGCATTTTGATTTGTGGGCCCATTGCAAGTATATATATATATATATATATACACTTCATAAGTAGTGGTTTGTAGGGTTCTTGCTTTAATCATTTGAAGTTTTTTATTTAGAGAAAAAGCCCATTAAAATTACAAGAGTACTTCATCATGGTAATTTACAAAATTTCAAGAAAAATAATTGTCATTTAATTGATATTGTTGTGTTGATGAATTTGATGTGTTGACTTCATCTATAATATACAAGTGTAGATGAAAATATTGACAAAACAATTACCTTTTTTAATTTTATGTTTGCAATATATACAAATTTTGCTAAGTTATCTGGAATTTCTGGGCTTTTTCCTTCATGTGTGTTTCTGCAAATATATTTGTGTATTTCTGTACTTGTGCATTTGTTGAAGTTGCCTTCATATTCTAGTATCTATTTTCATTCAAATTTTGAGTGCTTCATATTTTCTGATTGTTCTAGCCAATGTTTGGTTGTGTTTTGAAGTTGTGTTTTGAAGTTCTGTTTTGGTGAGATTATTTGATGAGAAATTTATTGGGAAGTGTGCGTTTTTGTTGAGAACGTGATTGATTTTGTTTCTAGAAGTTAGTATTTTATTCATTTTTCCCGGGGTGTGTTTGGTTAGTTATTTTCAAATGCTTTTTGGTGAGATAGTGTTGTGTTTTATTTCTAAAATAAATGAAAAATTATTGTAATAGTCAAATTCTGTAATCTTTAATCTTTTAGAACAAGTATAAAATTACTCTAATAGTCAAATCATGTAACCTTTGGGCAGATGTTTTTTCAATTTTTCTGTCCAAAGAGCGTGTCACTCGAACACGTTTTCTTCAAAAAAATTCACCAAAACGTAACTGAACGTTCATATATTCCTAATTTTTCATTGGATTATATGTTCTCATTTCTAACAGATTTCTGATATATATATATATATATATATTTTTTTTTTGATAGGATTATACTGAAATTCTTACATTTATATCTCTTCCATCCGAACGAATTTTCTTTAGTGGATTGAGAATGTATGTTGTGGAGAGTAAAGGAGGAGCAATAGCTTGCATGCTCTTGGCCTTGTTCTTCTTAGGCACTTGGCCTGCAATTCTAACTCTCTTAGAAAGGCGAGGCCGTCTCCCTCAGCACACTTATCTTGATTATACAATCACGAATCTATTGGCTGCAATTATCATTGCTTTCACATTTGGTGAAATTGGAAACAGCACAATAGAGAAGCCAAATTTCATAAATCAGCTCTATCAGGTGAGACTATTGTTTAGTGTTTGTTCAAAACATTCGTTTTGTTAAGGTCGATGAATATCTACCCTTAGATTGGAGATTCATATTTTAGTAGTGTTTACAATAAAAGTAATTATAATTGAGAAATAATTAGAATTGAGAAAAAATCAGAATTGCATAGTTTTTGCAAACATAAATGATGAAAAAAAAAGTTGCAGGGGAATATTTGCGAAAATAAATAATTAAAAGTGATAAATATGTCTAAAGTAACTTTGACTTAATTATAAAAATTTCATAATCAGTTTTAAGCACCCTCTTACCAACTCGGAGATTATAGATTATTACCACTTAAGTTTAGAGATTAGAAGCATAAGTGCGATTTGCAAACACTCCCAAATAACTTATTTTTAGCCATAAGTTGATAAGCACTTAAAATTAGACATTGCAGAAACTTCTTTTTTTTTTTTTACTGCTTATTTTCAGCTACTTCTAGACCTATGCAAGTTAAAATAGAACTTCTTACAAATTAATGCAGGATAACTGGCCAAGTGTATTATTTGCAATGGCTGGCGGGATTGTTCTGAGCCTCGGGAACCTTGCAACGCAATATGCTTGGGCATTCGTCGGTTTATCAGTGACTGAGGTTATAACATCAAGCATAACTGTTGTTATAGGTACTTTATATATGTGACATTCTCGTTTTGTTTTCGTTTTTGTGGCCCTGATATGAATTCTGTTGAAGTTTTTACGTATTGGCTGTTTTGACTTAATCTAGGCACGACTTTGAATTATTTCTTGGATGACAAAATCAACAAAGCTGAGATTTTGTTTCCGGGTGTTGGATGTTTCTTGATTGCTGTTTGTTTTGGCTCTGCCGTTCATTCATCCAATGCTAAAGATAACAAAGCAAAGCTTACTGATTTCTCAAAAGTATCGGAGTATGTATGTTTCTGTTTTTGTGCTTCAGTATGATGTTGTTGGCTAATTTAGCCGCTGTGAATGACCCTCGTCTCTCACTGTAACATTTTACCGAATGATAAACGATTTGGCCTATATTTCGACTCAAAATTTACTAGTAGATGCATTTATGTGAATTCTGAACTAAATTTGGACAGGAATAAAAATGCTTCCGTCTCCAAGGAAACATATACGAACAAGGGTAAGAGGTTATCTTCTTTCTTTTCACATTTTTGTGTTCGATATTTTGTAGATCAGCTTCTTTTATTTGCTACTTAAGCTTACATTTCCATTGCAGAAGATCTGGAAAACGGAACTGCTATCACGGAGAAGGCAAAGTTCGGGACAGCACATTTTCTCATAGAACTTGAGAACAAACGGGCAATTAAGGTTGTCGACTTCTTCTATTAATACTAGTTTCATTTATAATTGGGTAACATTACATGAACATCCCTTGCGTTGAGATCCTAACTACAAAAAACATCCTAAGATTAGAAATACCATAATTTGTCATGTCTTAAAAGCTGAATACAGTTTTACCCCCTGTTTTTCGAGTGTCAATGCGGTGTCCTAGTAATTTTCAGAAACTCAGGAGGCTCGTATTAATTACCTAATACATGAGGGCATCCACATGTAATAATCCATTTATAATAACGTCTGTTTTTTAAAACATACTTACATATATCCTTTCTTGCAGGTTTTCGGTAAGGGCACTTTCATTGGCTTGGCAATAACTTTCTTCGCAGGAGTTTGTTTCTCTCTTTTCTCACCGGCTTTCAATCTGGCCACTAACGATCAATGGAATACATTAAAAGACGGCGTTCCACACTTAAGCGTATACACAGCATTCTTTTACTTCTCAGCATCATGCTTTGTGATTGCTGTTATTCTAAATGTCGGCTTCTTGTATCGGCCCGTGTTGAATTTGCCCAAATCATCGTTCAAGGGTTATTTGTCTGATTGGAATGGTCGAGGTTGGGCCCTTTTGGCGGGACTTTTATGCGGTTTTGGTAATGGTCTTCAGTTTATGGGAGGTCAAGCTGCTGGATACGCTGCAGCAGATGCTGTTCAGGTCAGTTTCATCGTGATTAGATATAAAACGATGTTAAGAGCCTGTTTGGCTCTGCGGTTAAAATGCCAAAATATGTATTTGGAGTTCAAACACTATTTTCTTGAGTGTTTGCCCTCTTTGTATAATCCTGTTTCGGCCTTTTTGCGTTACAAAACCTGGTTTTGGAAAAATTGAACTTTTGTCATAATCAATTCTATGAGAATGAATTCTTCTATTATACAACAACTGGGCCAAAAGACCCATATTAAGCTACATCTCTCTAGTACAAAATTTCGCCTTTATGTATAACTCAATGAGCCTTCGTAGGGGAGCTGAACACGACAGTCGCTCCCTCACTTGTCCATAATCTTAAACGGTATATGTAAATTACATGAAATTTCAAAATTTTAACGCACTTTCAAATTCATTAAGTGTCCTCCAATTGGGGCAGAATAATATTTGTGTGGTCTTCAAGAGTGAGAATTCTGGTTCCGTCCCTTTCTACTGATCATATAAGCATATGCATGCATTTGATTGTTGATAGTGTTTAGCTTATTCTCTCGTCCCTTTTGGTGATTATAGGCGCTTCCACTTGTGAGCACGTTTTGGGGTGTACTATTGTTTGGGGAGTACAGAAGATCGTCGAGAAGAACGTATACACTTCTCGTTGGCATGTTAGCTATGTTTATTGTTGCTGTTGGTGTCCTAATGGCTTCATCTGGTCATCGTAAGTGATTTTTCGTTTCTCCGAAGAACTCAAGCTGCTAATGTAGTTACTCCAGAAGAATGATTAAACCAAACAGGAAACAGAAGACCTGAAATATAGGAAGTTTATTGTATACTTGAATTGGCATTAAAGGAAACTGTCAAGAAGGTTGTGTTATTGTTCTCAACAATAAGTATAGCTTCTCTGCATTTGTAAAGAACCAATTGTTCTAAAAATTATCAATGTGAATTGTTATCCTTCTGGTTCGTCGCATCTCCGATGTTACAAATTTATAATTATCGTAATTCGAAAAAAGAAAAAAAAACTTTTCTTCTAGAAAGCGAGCCCTAGCTCGAGCCGAGCTATTTTCTTCTCCTGAGCTAGAATCCTTTAGTCCTTAATTGGATGGTCACCTCTATTACGAAAAGATTTTCTCTGAAAAACGTGTTTGGTTGGAACATCATCAGATTTTTTTAACATCTCAAAATTCTAACTAATATTGAAGAAATTCTTGCTAAATGAAAAAAAAGAGAAAAAGTAGGGCCTTGTTCTTGCAAAAAGAAAAAAAAAAAAGAGAAAGAATAGGGCCTTGTTTGTTTATATTTTTGAGTTAGAATCTTAATTTTTTTCAGAAAATGCGTAATACAGAGATTCGTATAAAAATGATGTAATGTGTGTTGTGTTTGTTTATGTTTTTAAAAATGGTTGAAATTTGTAAAATATGTCAAATCAAAAATGATTGGTTGATGTATTATAAATTAAATATAATTTTATTCTTTGGTACAGTTAAATATAAATTAAAAATTACAAATTATGAAATAGAGAGAAAAGTATCTCTAATTGATTATTGATTGATGATTGTGTTAAATGATGAATGTAGTGATTGATAAACAGTTATACAGGAAAAATGGAAAGTGAAGTTGAGAAAATGTGAATTTGGATGAAAATAATTTGCAGTTTGATTTTTTAGGTTGTGATTTAGGATATATAAAATGGAATTCAAAAACATAAACAAACAAAGCCTCAAGTTTTACTATTCATGACTTGACACTTTACCCATCTATTTAAAGGGTTTCTTCCAACTATTTGTCAATAACAAAAGTCAAATTAATTATATATTCTAATGTAAAATATCTCACCGTTTAAAATAAGATCTATTTTGCCGCTTATTTTGTTTATATCTAAATCGATGAGTTTAACTGAAATAGATTTACGAAAAATTATATTTAAACACCAATTCAAACAAATTTCTCACAACAAAAAACATATTACGGTCCATAATCATTACATATTTTTCTCTAAAAAAAAAACTAATTCAAACACACTTTTAACACCACATTTCTTATCTCTAAAATTACTTTCTCGCATTTTTAGTATGAAAAAATATTTCCAAGATGTATATGTCATCCAATTAAACCATTAAATATAGGTTTATCAAGTGCAGTGGCGGATTCAGAAATTTTGTTCAGTGGGGATGAGATTGTTGTGATATAGCTATATAATATGTTAAGGGGGGTGCAAGGGGCTTTCCCCCCGCGGTACGGTACGCTATATTTATGAGGAAAAATATAATAAAGAATTAGGTTCAATCACAACTTTTGACATAATTTATACTCTTATACCTCTTTTGTTATGGCCACGATTTTGGGTTTTAGGGAGGCGAACTCAAAGTAAATGGAGAAAACGTGATATTTTTCGATCTTGAGGGGGGGCAAAATTCAAATATAAAAATTTTTGTAAAGTAAAAAAATAATTTTTTAAAATTGAGAGGGTGGGCATTTAATACTTTCAAAATTGAGGGGGCACTTAATAATTTGAGTGGGGGCATTAATGCAATTTATAAATTAAATTTTAAAAAAAATGTAAATATTTATAAAAAAAAAAAAAATGAGTGGAGGCAGTTTAATGGGCTATAGATCCGCCCCTGATCGAGTGTGCACTCGAGCTTGAGCTCGAGCCAAAAAATTTCGCCAAGCTCCGCTAATTGGCTTCCAACTAAAGTGGAAAAGGATGCACATGGAAACATAGTGCACACAATGACTTACATTCGTCCCATAATCCATAATCAAAGTTTAAGATTGACATAAATAATGAGCTGTGGGATGTAAAGTACTTGTGTTACATATTAAGCACGATCACTCCCAAATTGGTGAACAAATAAAGCCTAATAACTACAATTATTACAGGTATTTCTGCACCCTAATAATCATAATAGTAGATCTCAAATGTTTTGCTATCAGTAAGCAGAAAATGTTACCTTTTTCCAGAGAAATGTCTTCGCTCTTCGATTGTCTTCTAAATAAGAGTATTGGCGACGAGCTGTATCATTAATGAGGGATCACAAACGATAACCGGGCACCATGCAATGCTTGAAGCTCCCCTAATCATCCTTTTCATCTGAAGAACTTGTAAACCAATTTGCCTTCCATGCTACTGAGGGCGATAAAAGTCGTTCTGTTCTCCAACCTTGTGATTGAAGCTGCCAATTAAGGTTAAACTAAAATTAAGATAAAAGAAATCCCGAAGAAACGTAGATTCTATACAGGTGGACACGAGAAACTTTTATACACAATGAAACAGATATGTATTTCTGTTTCAAAAACTAAACTAGAAGCAAATTGATCGGCATCTGTAGCATTAATTATTTTCCGGTTTTCCTCTTCTTATCCCTCCCACCCCGAAAAAGAAAGACTGTGAAACAACATTAAGGGTGTGTTTGGATCGAAGGATTTGAAAGTCATAGATTTCAAATTAATCAGCAAATTCATTAAGCTTGTTTGAGTAAGTCGGGTTACAAAATGTATTTCAAATCCCTTATAACTTATAACTTATTTTGAGCTAGTTTTTCAATCATATGGTACTGAGGTCATTTGAAATCCTTCCTACAAATTCATTCCTCAAATCCAAATCCAGCAATCCAAACACGACCTAAGATTTGTACTAAATACCTTGATGACAAAGTCTTCGTAGTTCTTAGCTATCCACGATTGACTTTCCGAATGCACAGATCCATCTTTATCTATAAGTATTGCCAAGACAAGAGCATGCATGAAAGCCTGTAAGACATCAGCTGCTGTTGAGTCTTTATGCATAATGATAATGACGGTACCCTTTCTTGGAAGCGGTATATATTTTCCTGGCAAGACAAAAAGAAGTTGATAACGCAATATCGTTGATTTGAACTATAACACAAAGAAGGGAAAAACGAACCCACCTTTATTGTAATAAGAGCTGGAAAGAGTTGAGAGGTCTACCCTATTTTCATTTAAAATAAAACAAAATTAAGCAAATTGGAAATAGGAATATGGAAAAGATTTAGTAAGATAAACAGTATTTTGAAGAAATATGAACCAAGTTGAAAACTCACACTTCATCACTAGTAAGTGAAGAAATCCGGACACCTAACCGTACCCGTTGGTGCATATAATTAACCCTATTTTCTGTCCATGAAGTCATCCACGTTGGTAAAACATGCTCCATCTCTGAGACCTGGTTTGGAGAAAGAACTAGCAAACCACATCGAGTCAACAAATCTATATGAGTGTAAATTACATAGATAACCCAAGCGTGATGCTCTAATTACGAAAAACACCCCGAGATTTGAGCAATTATAATAATGTCCCATATCAGTAAAAACATATTATAATTTCACCATCAGCCATTAAAAAAGCATATTACAATTTCACCCATGTTTTTTGAGTTGTCAGGATTTGTGTGGATTTGTGTCGGTGTCTTGATAATTTGCAAAAGCTCAGTGGGCTCGTGGTAATTACCGAATAAATGAGTCAGTGCATGTAATTATCCCTCTATATAATTATGATGACCAAAAAGTAAAGACAAGTAAATTCTACCAGAGAGATGACCATAGTATAATCGCAAACAAAATGCACTTGTTTTACCTATCATCCTTTCATGTTTGCTTTAAGATATAGACTTATTATTACTAATTCAATTGTTGCAGCTAAATGAGAGAAAAGAGATCATATAAATCACGACATGCGCATATGGCTGTACAGACACACATCAAGATAAGCAAATGAAGAAACATGAACAGTGTCTAAAAAGTAATTCTAGAGATTCAACATCTCACCTTGACCAGTTTCCATGTAACGTAGCAAAACAATTGAGCTTCTTTCACAATTTAATGTAGCTAGTGAAAGGCAACGAACAGCCTTGTAATTTGCTGCAAGAACCCCAAAGAAACAGCACATAAATTAAAAGATAAAATATATTCAGATTTGATAATCTAAGTTTAGATGAAGTCGCCGTAATAGGCTATATGAGCAATCAAGGAGACTAACCATACATATGAAAGAAGGTGAGAGACAGAAAACAAAACCAAATGGCTAGCGAATGCCCCATGGTGATACGGGCAAGTAGCATTCCTAAAGCCATTCCAATCATTGTCGCAAGAGTCTCCTGGCTTCCTTCCTATCATTGTAGGAACAAATGTAGCATAAATGGCACCCTCGAAATTTATAGCGAAAATTACCTACAGACCCCTTACAGTGCTAATTACTGAAAATCGCCGGACCTTTTCGAAATTACATAAAATCCCCCTTATGTTAAGGCACTCTCACCATTACATCCCCTGTGTATTTAAAAATTTCTTACAATTTCAGCCCATGAACCTGAACCTTACAAATAGACCCCTTGAGGGGGTCTCATTGTAATTTACAAAGAGTCAGGTTTTTTTTGTAATTAGCACTAAAGTGAGGGGCGAGCATGTAATTCACCGAAATTTATATTCGTGCAAATTTTTGTCGGCCATTAGAATGAATTATGTTACCTTAGCAGATATATCTGCCGCGTTATTCTGAAGGGCGAAATGTTGTGTCAGAGCAGCTCTAGTGGCCCCACTGGTAACCCCAGCTAGTTACCAGCATGACATGAAAGGAAAAGGGAAAAGTAATTAGAAAATTCTGTATTTCGTAATTTAGTCACAAACAAAAGTTCCTGAAAGAAAAATGACCGAATAATTCGATAATATTCAGGGAATGGAAATCAAAATGTGATTAGTGCTTATGAGAGCTTGAATAAATGGGCAAGCACGGTATCAAACTTACTGAATGATCTTGATATGCTCCCTAGGCATACAATAAACACAAATGCTGATGGGAATAACGGGGAAAGAAGGTCCATCAACATCCCTGCAACATTTTTACACTAGTAAGAAGTTAAAAAATTTATTCGAAAAGTAATTAAGATAAAACTTCAAAGCCTGCACTTTACCAACCCATGAATCAACTTAATCAAGAAAGGAAAAAGAGCAAACAGAGGTGCGTATTTTATAATTTCCGGTACAAGATTGAGACAGTGGAATGAACATCCATTTATGTCTCAGATGAAAGGATATTAGTTACAGTTGATTCTCATTGTAAAAAAGAATTGACAATAGTATTATGTCAGAGAAAATGCTTCAACAAGTTACGGAAAACGCAGTCTAATGAAAAAAAGGATGATAGTATTACCAAGGTCATTCATGAGATCTGCAACAAGACGCCACATTTTGGCATTGCTGTCCAGGTTTGACCCCTAAAGAAAAGAGAAATGTGGCGTCATTAGCCTGCTTACTTTTACTAGACATATCATGGAAAGATAATCTTAGCCACGCGCATGTATAGGATATCAAATCTAGTACATTGTAAGAGAAAAACACTCTACTAAAGCTTCGAAAAAGTGTCGAACATGTACCTGGTAAAATGTAAATAATATACCTCCAAGCATTCCAGTTAAATCTCTCAGAAACCACTGAACTTGTTTTAAAGGGGAAAAAATCAGAGAAGGGGGAAAAATGAATATTCACGTTGACCATGTAAAACCGAAAAAAAAATAAAAAAATCACGAATATACAAATACCTGAAATGTAGCTCCGATAACTGTAGCAGACTTCTCACCAACCCCAATTGCACTTAAAAGAGCCTAAAGCAATTGCACGTAATTAACATGTGTAGATGAGTAAATATATGGCAATAGCAAAAGTTACAACAGTCTCCATATGTCGACCATGTTTCACCTGGGTGGAAAGCATCATTCTCATATAAGTTGAAAGGCCCTGTGATATACAAGATCAAGCAATCAATTTAGAAAGAAACAAGGGACTCCAACATAAATTGAAATAATACACAAACAAATGATCAGAAACCTGCAACGAGTCCCATATTTGAAAAGGTACATAATCAGGAGTTACACTGCTTGGAAACCCCTGCATTATACACTCGTCTTCAGATAAAATTGCAATTATTTTTAAGAGGAAACAACCGCAATCTGAACAAAAAATTGAAACCTTGTTCCCGTGGATACGAAACACATTAAGAAAAAACCAAAGTTGTCAATTATTTTCAAAATGAAATTCTGGAAAGCTATTCATTTTTCTCCCAAACAGCTTAATTCATTATAAAATTGCAGTTACTTTTAAGAGGAAACAAGCACAATCGGAACAAAACTTTGAAATTTTGTTCTCATGGTCATGACATTAAGAAAAATCCAACCTTGCCAATTCTTTTCAAACGGAACCTTGGAAAGCAAACATTTTTTCTCTCAAACAGCTCGATTCATTGCTGAATTCATCCCTTTCACCACTTAAAACAAACAAGACTATATTTTTATCAAGTTAATTCACTTAACCACTATATCCAAATCAATGGATTAAATACTTACCAATTACAAGCACGAATATAAATTAATCAAACCAATATGCAAAAAGGTACTACTCATCAGGGACGGACCTCAACTTCGAGGGGAAAAAACTTACCCTATAAATTTTGATATTTGAAATTTCGCCCCCAAAGTCTAAAAATATCAAGGTTTACCCCATCTTTTTTTGTATTCGCACCCGAACCCCAAACCCTGGCTTCGTCCCTCCATCGGACATTCTACAACATCCTACCACACCGTTGAACCTCGTCTCATTACTATCGCCCAACAACACTAACATCAATCCTCGGAAAAAAGTGGTCCTACTGTCTATCTCTATCTCTCACACACGGTAAGGTGTATTGTGTGGTCCCCACACACAATTGAAAGAAATCGACATAGAATACACAATCGCATCATTGGATTCGATCCAACATAAAATTACCCGTCAATCCTCCTACATACTAAACAAATTCTCAACCTGCAGTTATCAATGTAAAAATTTCCAAAGCGCAAGGTCAAAAAAATATGCACACGCAAAAGCAATGCAACTGCACCTCTCACTCGCAACATCCAAAGTAATCCATCGAAAAGTGATCGATTGAAGCGACGAATTTGTTACCTCGGGAACGAAAGCGTCGAGAATTCTCCGAGAGAGATGATTGAAGCGGTGAGCTGAACTCCGAACGGTGTCTCCGGCGATTGTGATGGTGGCGGTTTTGGTGAGCTTCGACGAAGCGGTGCCGTTCCATTCCTCGATCACGGCGGTTGCTGATCGGAGCCGCCGCGTTTTAATGTTCTCTCCTTCCATTGCAGCTTTTTGAGCTTTCCTGAATCTGCTGTGAAATTTTGTTAAATAGGAGAATTGACCTCATTTTTTTCCATTATTTTCATTTAAACCCCTGATTTTGGTTGTTATTTCTCTAAGATCCTTCAGATAAATAAAAAAAACGGAAAACGATCGTAGGAATTTGATACTGAGCAGAAGAAGACTGCAATCAGAAATGCGCAGAACAGCTCAAATTTTGTTCTCTAAACGCCTCTTTTCATCACAACCAGAACCCCCTCCTTCCCTTTACTCCTTCCTCCAACCTTCAATTTTCACACTCAAAACAACAAATCAACCCCAACAACAAAACCCACAAAATTTCCATGAAAATCCTACATCAAATTCTACTTCCCTAACCCAAAAATCCAATCTTGAAACAACCCTCCAACACTCCCTCTCCAATGACAACACAGATGAAGCTTGGAAATCATTCAAGTCTCTCACAAACACCTCATCTTTGCCCAGTAAGCATCTCACCAACTCTTTAATCACACACTTGTCTTCAATTCCAAGCACTCTTAATTTGAAGAGGGCTTTTGCATCTGTAGTATTTGTGTTGGAAAAGAATCCATCTTTGTTAGAATATGAAACTGTGAGGACCCTTTTGGAATCTATGAGAATTGCTAATACTAGTGCCCCTGCTCTTGCATTGGTGAAAAGTATGTTCAAGAATAGGTTTTTTGTGCCTTTTGAGATGTGGGGTGGTGTTTTAATTGACATGTGTAGGAAGAATGGGAGTTTTTGTGGGTTTTTGGGTGTTTTTGATGAGTGTTGTAGGATTGCTTTTGATGAGAAGGTGGGATTTTTGAGGCCTGATTTGGCTGCTTGTAACGCTGCGTTGGAGTGTTGTTGTCGCGAGGTTGAATCGGTTGGTGATGCTGAGAAAGTCGTTGAGACGATGTCGGTTTTGGGTATAAAGCCGGATTGTAATAGTTTTGGATTGCTTGCGTATTTGTATGCCGTTAAGGGGCTTGATGAGAAGGTGATTGAGTTAGAGGATTTGATAGGTAGGCTTGGTGTTTCTGATAAAAGGGATTTTTTTCATAATTTGATTTGTGGATATGTGAAATCGGGTAATTTAGAATCGGTTTCTGCTACTGTTCTTCGTGGTTTGAACGAAGGAGACGAACGGAGTTTTAGTCAAGAAACTTGTGATGAAGTAGTAAAAGGGTTTATGCAAAACGGGGATTATAAGAGTTTAGCAAATTTGATCATTGAGTCTCAAAATGTTGAGCCTTCATCTGTTTCGGTAGAGAGATCTTTTGGGTATGGAGTTATCACCGCCTGTGTTAATCTTAATTTGCTAGACAAAGCACATGGAATTCTGGATGAGATGAATACTCGAGGGGCTTCTGTTGGACTAGGAGTTTATGTGCCAATTTTAAAGGCTTACTGCAAAGAACAAAGAACAGCTGAAGCTGCTCAATTAGTGACAGACATTTGTAGTTTAGGACTTCGTTTGGAAGTTTCTACCTATGATGCTCTAATAGAATCATCAATGTCTTGCCAAGATTTTCAGTCGGCATTTTCTCTGTTTCGTGACATGAGAGAATCAAGAATACAGGAATTGAAAGGCAGTTACTTGACAATCATGACTGGCCTAACAGAACACCATAGGCCTGAGCTGATGGCGGGCTTTTTAGATGAAGTTGTTGAGGACCCGAGAATTGAAATAGGTACCCATGATTGGAATTCAATTATTCATGCATTTTGTAAGGCGGGCCGGTTGGAGGATGCAAGGAGGACTTTTAGAAGGATGACTTTTTTGCAGTTTGAGCCGAATGACCAAACGTACCTTTCGCTCATTAATGGATATGTGAATGTGGAAAAATACTTTAGTGTTTTAATGTTGTGGAATGAAGTTAAGAGGAAGATTTGTGGTGACGGGGAGAAAACGTTCAAGTTAGATAGTAGCTTGGTCGATGCTTTTCTGTACGCTTTGGTTAAAGGCGGTTTCTTTGATGCCGTAATGCAAGTTGTTGAGAAATCTCAAGAGATGAAGATATTTGTCGATAAGTGGAGGTACAAGCAAGCATTCATGGAGAAACATAAGAAGCTGAGAGTGTCGAAGGTGAGACAGCGAAACTTCAGAAAGATGGAAGCTTTGATTGCTTTTAAGAACTGGGCTGGTTTGAGTTCTTGATAAGTGTTATTACATATGTATGTGCTTCTTTTAATGTCTCAAATTTAGATTTCTATAGAATTATGGTTCATTGTAAGCATTCAAGGTTTGCAGAGTGATTCTTGGAGAGTCTCGGAACTTTTTATACACTCACAATAATCTGTGTGCACAGACCACGGGTTTGTGATTGGTCGGGATTCGTCCAAGAAACTCCTAAAATGGTCAGTTACCAAGTGAATAATAGTTTACTAGAATTCCTATCTACTTTAAATTGTCAACTTTGAGTGTCAGTTTTCATGTTCCTTACATTTTTTTTTTTTTTTTGACTCAAGACGAAGGGGAACCCTATAAACTTAGTCCCACAAACTCGGACATATAGTTACATTTCGAGGCCATCTAGTGTTCTTTACATTGGGATCATATATTATGGCCTTAAAGAAACAATGTCCACTATGCAAGCTCATGGCTGCTACCCATGTTCTAATGGGTGACTTATGGATTACTCAAACACCTTTTGAAATCCAGAGTTTTGACTTAAATTACAAGTGTTCATATAGTACATTCATGTTTATCTAATATACTTAAATAGTCATGATTATATCAAAATTTAGAGTTTTGGAAAATCCCACTAATCAATCGTCAATCTAAAGATCACGAGTGATAAAACATAAAAATAGATAAGACATTTTCCCCCATTAAAAATTGGTGCGAGCAGGTTAAACGCAATAATTATAGTTATTCATATAATAAAATTCGTACGGTATATCATATATAAATTATTATAAGTATAATACATGATTTATTATGATTATATCGGGATTGGCGTCTTGAAATTCTGATGAATCCTTGGCGGCTTAGAAACATCACAAGTGGCAAAAGTAATGAAACAAAAAGATGACAAGACTTTTTTCCATTATCGGAAATAGTGCAAAGGAGGCAAAATGCAACTAGCCCTTGAACTAAAGACTAAATCCCATCACTTTTTTCTCATGGGCACAAAATTATAGACTACTAAGAATGAAAACAATTAAATAACACAAGAGTTGCAAGTCACTACCACTCTTCAAATGATTGGAACACATTAATATACTACAAGTTGCTAAATAAGAACACAATTACATCATGTTCCATTGTCTGATGTGAATTGGTATCTACGTGGAAAATTCTACCCCGAATCGGACTCAACCGATCCCAAATATAATTCTCAAATGATTGATCAATTACATGTAAACGTAATTCAATCACTTTGTAAATTATATTTTGTATCGATCTAGTTGAAACACTGCACCAAATGTTACAATAATTTGAACCTAAGACATTGATTCATTGAATCATAAATTTAGCCCACATCTGCATTCACAGCCAACAACAACAAAAAAATTAAATAAAAAGAAGATGATGAAATCCACCTTCAGAATGAAACAAAATCAGTTTTCATTTTTGGAAAAAGGACAATAAAAACTATGTATAGAGTAAAAGAATCCCGGGAAAATTGCAGTGACCTCTCCCGAATATAAGTATTTGGCATCCACACCCCTCACGTTTGATATATTGGCAAGGACCTTCCCTCCTTCAAATTTTTCCTCAACTTTACAAGTTATAGACTATTATACCCTTGAGATTTTTGCTAAAAAGGTTTGATTGAATGAAAATTTGTCAAAATATTATCTAATTACTTTGTAATAAGATATTTAAAATGATTTTTTTTTAGAAATATCTCTAAAATTCCTAAATTTTAAATTATATATTTAAAAAAATCTTTCCTAATTTCATGAATAGTTTATCATGGACAAAAAATTTCTGTTTTAATTGGGCTATTTTTATTTGTTACATCATTTTGTATTTCTATCACAATATTGAATCAATTTATCAAGTAATTTTTTTATATTGCATTTAGTATAATTTTATATTCGGAATTGAGAATTTATGATGATACTTGGGTTTTCTTTTCATTCAGTTAAGTGAAATTTAGTAACATATACATATATGTGTGTGTGTGTGTGTGTTACTTGTTGAGTTATAAAATTTCATTAATTTCTAGTTAATTATACAATAGTCATAAGTTAATTTAGTAACATATACATATATGTGTGTGTGTGTGTGTGCTACTTGTTGAGTTATAAAATTTCATTAATTTCTAGTTAATTATACAATAGTCATAAGTTATTTTCATTGTACGTTTTTTAAATTTCAACTTAAAAGTAAAAGTATCTGATGTTTGTATATTATTATTAATGTAAATTATAGTTTAAGAGTTTTAGAAATATATATCTAAATTTTATAACATTGGATGATTTATGTTTTGTATTTTATTGTACAATGTCATTGAATGATACTTTGAAAAAAAATCCAACAAAATATTAAGTATAATTCAATATTTTTAGCTCTCACAATAAAGGGTATTTTAATCTTTAATTAGTAAATTTAATTGAAAAATTGAAGAAAATAAGGTCCATGCCAATATTTCAAAATTGAGGGGTGTAGATGCCAATCGTCTATAGTTTATGGAAGGTTGATGCAATTATCCCAAAGAACCCCCATAATTTAAGCACCAATCCCTCGAATGTGCCACTGAAGATTCCAAATGTTGTTTGACTTAACAACTACACTACGCCAAATCTTACATATACACACGCACGCACGCACGCGCGCGCACACACACACATATATATATATATATATATTATATAAGTCCCTCTGTTACTCCTGGATTATCAATCATTTATCATCTAGAAACTGAAACAAATCCCAAAAAAATCATCAATATATACAGTAATCTGTTGAACTACAACAGGGTTCTGCTTATTTCAGGTCAGCCAAAACTGTTACTATTTTATTACTTGAAAAAATCTTTTCTTGATTTTTTGTTTGTAAGTTCTATTAGGTTTAATTGTTGAAAGCTGAAGTAACTGGTTTACTTTAGTGTGTGTGTGTGTATATATATATATATATATATATATATATATATTCTACCTGAGTAATTATATGTATTCTAATTTTACTTTTAAGATACAAGAAAGCATCATAATTTGGACTATTGAATTTATATTGATAGGTTTTCTGAGCTAATCATGGTATTGGTAATTTTTTGGTTAATTTTGAATTTGGTGTTGCTCACTTGCAGATTTTTAATTCATTAGCATAGCTTCTGAATTCAACTTTTCGGTGTATATATATAGTAAATTGATGAAGATATACATTTTGCAGAATGGTGTAATTATTGGGGTCTCTCTGTGTGTGTGTGGGGAATGATTCAGATTTGAGTGTTACTTAAGTATATGTATAATGTATGTATGAAATGATTTCAAAGAGTCTCCATTTTCTTGAAATTTCGAGCTTCATTGTTTGATTTAATTGCAGACGTCAAATACGTAATTAACAAAGATTGGATTGGTGGGATTAGACTAATAAAACTGCAAATCAAGTTTTCTTGTTCAATTCCCTGTATTTAGTTTATTTGTTTTTTTTTTTTCTATGATATGCTCATCTATGGTCCTTCTGATGGCATTGATTTCTGATTTTAGGTGTAATGCAATGAAAGTTTTTGTCAAACTTTTGGTGATTTTTTGGGCTCTTGTCAACGTTGAAGAGGTGAAATCGCACGGGGTTCAACCTCTTTCAATTATTGCTGTCGAGAAGGCAGTTATTGCTTTAGATAGTTCGGCTTACATTAAAGCCTCTCCATCAGTTCTTGGAGTCAATAATGTAAGTCTGAAATTTATACATATATGGTGTTTCGATTGTACCTAGTATTACATTTTCTCTTAAATTAATAATTCTTTATGGTTTGCATTTCGATCTTAACAACCTTTCCTCTCAGGAGAAAAACAAAGAATGGATTACTTTAGAATATAGTAGCTCAAGCCCATCAATTAATGACTGGATCGGAGTGTTTTCTCCCGCCAGCTTCAGGTAAATTTCAACTTCTATAATTTTCTTAAGCTCTTCCAAAGGCTAAAATTTGTGATGAATAATTTTCTGCAATTAAATGTTCTTTTAATATGATAATATAACCTTATTTGAGGAAATTTTATCATTATTTTCAGCTCATCCACTTGCCTCCCGGAGAATGCAAGAGTTGGCCCTCCATATTTGTGTACAGCACCTATAAAAGTTCTTCTTTTCATCTTGCCGTTATTTTAAATAAATAAAAAACTTCTAAATATGCTATTTCCAAGTTAATGAAATAGGCTAATATTTTTCAACTTTTTCCAATATATCTGCAGTATCAGTTTGCAAATTTCAGCAATCCCAAGTACAAAGATACCGGTAAAGGTTCTTTGAAGCTTCAGTTGATTAACCAGAGATCAGACTATTCGTTTGCTTTATTTTCTGGTGGCGTTTCTAGTGTACGTATCCTGCTCTAGACTTTATTCAGTTTGTCCGATATTATCAATACGAGTATCAATCCTCTTTATAATTTCTGTTCTTTAAAGATTGCCACTTTCTTTGTTTGAATATCTTTCACATATTTGGTAAATAATTTCTTCGATATGCCAATTTTTTGTTAACTATCCTTCTAACCTCGCTACAGCCAAAGCTTGTGGCAGTGTCAAATATAGTGGCTTTTGCTAATCCAAATGCACCTCTATACCCGCGTTTAGCACAAGGAAAGATATGGAATGAAGTGAGTTTATCTCCACTATTGTAATTTTATTTTTTTTCCACAAATTGCACGGGCCGTTTGGTTCTTGTTTTTGGTGAGAAAAAGGAAAGAAAAATGAGAATGATCAGAAAACAAAGCACAAAGTATAACTTAAAGCAAGCATTGTATTTTCCTTTTCCTTGCCAAAATCCAAGAACCAAACAAGGCCTTAATGTTCGATCATATTATAAGCAAGTTGAGCAAATGACTCATTTCTTGAGTTGGTTCTCAGATGACTGTAACATGGACTAGTGGTTATAGTATTGATGAAGCACAGCCTTTTGTGGAATGGGGTCCAAAAGGAGGAGAACAGAAACGTTCTTTGGCAGTTACATTGACCTTTGATCGTGCCAGCATGTGTGGTGTGTTTTCGAACTTCCTGTTCTTTGCGAATAATTTTTAATTTTGAACTAAACTGTGTATTTGTATATACGTAAAAGTCAAACCGATCTTTTACCATTTACATTCTGTTAATTTTACCTCTGTTTGCATATATTGTTGGACTGCACAAAGGGAGATTCATTTGATCTGATGAGGAAAAAGTGTGTCTATATCTGAAGTATATCGTAAATTTTCAATACAATTTTATAGGTGCACCGGCGAGAACTGTTGGATGGCGTGATCCCGGATTCATTCATACTGGTTTTCTTAAGGAGTTATGGCCCAACTTAGCGTATGTTCTATCCCATTAGTTCATTTTAAGCTCAATTTTTTTTGAGAAAAAGGGATTAGCTCTCCCTACCTTGTTTATTTGAGTGTCTTTTCTTAAATATATTAGAGTGTGTGTGTGTGTGTGAGAGAGAGAGAGAGAGAGAGAGAGTATTTATGAATATCAAATGTACACCTACTGAATTTCAGAAAATTTGTGATGGAATTTGCAGGTACACCTACAAATTGGGGCATAAATTGCTCAATGGTACGTACATTTGGAGCGATATTTACCAGTTCAAAGCGTCTCCATATCCCGGTCAGAACTCTGTACAGCGTGTTATCATTTTCGGTGACATGGGAAAGGTTTGACTCTTTGCACAATACGGTTCATAAGTATAACCTTTGTCCTTGGAGATTATACAAACAAATTGTTTTAGCAATTTTTGACGTACTGTAAGATATTGTACACATTTTTTCTTATTTATTTATGGGTTTACATAATTGTCACGTGATTAATAAGTGTTTACGTTTTCATTTCACCACATAGGATGAAGCTGATGGTTCCAACGAGTACAATAATTTTCAACGTGGCTCCCTCAACACTACGAAGCAGCTCGTTGATGACTTGAAAAATTATGATATCGTCTTTCACATTGGAGATATCACGTACGCTAATGGATATCTTTCGCAGTGGGATCAGTTTACATCTCAAATCGAACCAATTGCTTCGAGAGTACCATACATGATTGCCAGGTGTGCGATCGTAGTTTTTAGGGTAAATTACATAGACACCTCTACATGAGACCTTAATTACAAAAAATTCCCCGAGGTTTGAGAAATTATCATTACATCCCTTTTCAGTAAAAGCTTCTTGCAATTTTACCCCATAAAGCAGATTACAATTTCACCCATTATTTTTTGAGTGTTGGGAATCTGACAGGGTGTCTTGGTAATTTGGAACACCTCAGGGGGCTTGTGGTAATTACCCAAGCATATTGCAATTTTACCCCATAAAGCAGATTACAACTTCACCCATTGTTTTTTGACAGGGGTGTCTTGGTAATTTGAACACCTAAGGGGGCTTGTACTAATTACCCAATAATTGAGGGAGTGTGCATGTAATTATCCTTAGTTTTTAAAAGATGCTTATAATGCACTTCATTATCTTCTTTCTTTCGTGTAATATTGATGGTTGTATCTGCAGTGGAAACCACGAGCGCGACTGGCCTGGATCAGGTTCGTTTTACGGGAACATGGATTCGGGTGGAGAATGTGGGGTCTTGGCTGAAACTATGTTTTTTGTTCCTGCTGAAAATCGAGCTAAATTCTGGTACGGTAATTATCCTTTAGATCAACTTTATGTTTCGTGCAAATTTTTTATATATTAACAGAACTCTATTATCAGAAATTTTAACATGATTGTAATGCATCTAAATACATAATTAATTTTCTCATCTAAATTTCTCATATTATCAGAAATTTTAACATGATTTTTATATATTTTGACTAAAAAAAATGCATAATTAAAAGGAATATGAGAAAGCAGCTAGGAACGGTGCATAGAAAATTATGAAGTTTTCTCAGCTTATATGCAATATAGATTGTTTATTTGATGAAAAAATAAGACGGGTTAGATTTTGTCAAACTGCACCAGGTATGCTACCGACTATGGAATGTTCCGGTTTTGTATAGCTGACACGGAACATGACTGGAGAGAAGGAACCGAACAATATAACTTCATTGAGCATTGTCTGGCATCTGTAGATAGACAGAAACAACCTTGGCTTATCTTCATTGCACACCGTGTCCTCGGTTATTCCTCCACCGATTTTTACGCAAACGAGGGATCATTTGCAGAACCGATGGGCCGAGACGATCTTCAGAAACTTTGGCAGAAGTATAAAGTTGATATAGCTATCTATGGACATGCTCACAGTTATGAAAGGACTTGTGCTATATACCAGGTAATTTTAAGGGTAAATTACATACACACCCTGCGTAAGACCCTAATTATGAAAAACACCTTGAGGTTTGAGAAATTATCCCATGTCAATAAAAGCGTATACAAATTCGCCCCCTATCTGTAAAGGCATATTACAATTTTGCCTCATGTTTTTGAGTTGTCAATTTGACATTGGGGTGTCTTGGTAATTTGGAAAACTTCAAGGGGCTCGTGGTAAAACCCAATAAGTGAAGGATGTGTATGCAATTATCCCTAATTCTAATCCCCTCCCCTACGTAGTGGTTCTGAGGAGCTCTGGAAACTTCAGGTCCGTGCGATTACAAATGGTGGACCCTACATGGGTTCAACTGACACAAATGATTGTAACTGTCTAGGGACCATGAGCACTGCCACACGTTTTGAATATGAATCGCAATTTATCTTAGTCAAAAACTTCGACAAACTTCACCTTTCAAACAATCTCTAAATCCTTGTTCTTTTTTTTTGGCTAAATATAATCATCCTTGTTCTTGCTGCAGAATATATGTACAAGCAAAGAAACGCGCCACTACAAGGGTAGCTTGAACGGCACGATACATGTGGTTGCTGGAGGAGGAGGTGCTAGCCTCTCGGATTTCTCAACCCTAAAACCGAACTGGAGCATTTTCAGGGATTCGGATTATGGCTTTGTAAAATTAACGGCATTTGATCATTCAAACCTTTTGTTTGAGTACAAAAAGAGTAGAGATGGAAAGGTTTACGATTCCTTTAGGATATCCCGGGATTATAGAGACATCTTGGCCTGTGTTGTGGATAGCTGCCCAAGTATGAGCATGGCCTCTTGATTGTTATGTTGTGTGAAATTTTAGTTTGCCAGGTGTTCGATTTTGATTTGTTGAGACTCGGGTCTCATTGACAATTATTTTTTATTCAGTTCGGATAATCTATTCCAATTTGACATAGCTATCTATTCAAGGAAAAAGAGAGAGGCATTTTGTGATTATCTATTTGCTTATTTTGATGTCTCTACATTACAATTTTCAAGTGAACTCCCCATTTTTCATCTCTATTGTAAAATTTCAAGACCAAACTTATGGTATCAAATCACTTCTTTACACTTTTTTCTCTGTGGAGCAATCTTCTTGAAATTACTCATTATCAAAGGTTTGATTAGAGAAACATATGCTATTAAAGATGCTTATTTTGGAAAACAAGTGGACTTACTTGAAAGGTCGACACAACGAACGTGTCATTTTCAGGAGTTCTCAAGACTCAAAGTTCATTACAGTTGCTTTGCATTCATTTACATAGTAGAATCAACGTTTCAACCATTGTATATTGATGATTTTGAATATAAACACTTTATTTTTATGAGCTTTTGAGATTCGAAATACAAACAAATATTCATGAGTGGTGGAATTTACGTCTCCATCTCTATAAGCTTGTTTGGGAAAATTGATGAAAAAAGTGTTTCTGGGCTTTTTCTGAATTTAAGCTATTTTTTTGTTGTTTGGTTTCACTAATTATGCTTCTGCTTTTATTAAAAAAAGCTAAAATAATCTAAAAGTAAAAGCATGTATACAACAACTACTGCCAGCTTCTTCTATTTCTTTTGTTTTTTTAGCAAATTTCACAAATAAACTCAATTTTAATTTTTTTACCACTTTTACAATTTTTTCTAAAATTCAACACTTTTTTAAAGACACAAAATTTTGCAAACAGATTTCATATACCAGTAATTTTGAATATAACGAGATTCGAGCACCGAATAATCACTCATGACTTAAACCAAAACAACACTTCTTTTTCACTTAGAACATCAAAATCAAAGATCCCACAAATGAATTAGGGTCTCAAATTCACAATCCACAATCTTGTGGCTCTCAACCCCCAAACAAGCCCTTGTTATTTCACACAACAAAATAAACAAAAAAACTGAAAAACAAAAACAATTCTAAGAATTTTCAATCTTCGCGCGTTCAACCAATACATACATACATACATATGATATATATCGATAATCTTCACACTTTCATTTCATCCATATCGAAAATTCATCACAAACTCCAAAATCGATCAAAATTACAGAGCTAGTGAACATTTTCGAGCTCATAATTTCAGTTTTTTTATAGGTTTTCGTGTATCGAGATCATCAATTTATGCGGAAGCATTGAATTCATCGAATCGGTGGTAAATTGATGCAATTTTTGCTCCGAAATTGAAGAATTTCGTGAAATTTCTGTGAAGAAATGGATTTATGGGTGGTTGCGGCGGCTGCTGGAGCTGGATATGTAGCGAAGAACTTGCAAAATTCATCGCTAGATAAAAAGGAAAACCTAATCGAGCAATCATACAAGTATACATTCAGCGTTCAATCGGAATCGAGGAATTTTCTGCAGCAGTTGCGCGATAAAACTTGTCCGTTGCGCAAATTAGGGCGAAAAGGAGCTCAGAATTATGCTTTTCCGGATTCGGATCTTAACTTTACAGAGATTGATCGATTAAATAATAGTGATTTGGAATCTGAGTTAGCTTCTATAGGTGGTAATGCTTTAGAAAAGGATAGATTGAATGAGGATTATAATATGAATCGGCGATCAGTTTTCAGTGCAGAATTTGAAGATGGTGAAAATCGAAGTTCCGGTAGAGTTAGAAACGGCAAAATTATTAGTAGAAGGCCTCGTTTGAATCCAATTAGGCCGTTGCGTTCGATAGGGAGTTGCCTTGAGAATATGGAGGATAATTCATGTTTATATCCTTCCATTTCTGCAGTTAGGCCTGTTTTGTTTACAGATGGAAGTCGAATAATCAGCAAATCGAGCAGCTGTTCGTCTTTCACACAGTTTGAGGGTTGTAAGGTGGAGGAGAGATTAGTCCATTCAAGAGGTCCATTCGATTTTCTCTTGTTTTCGCAGTTGCCTTTTTATTTAACTAACATGTGATGTTTCTTTTGTTAACTGCATTTATGATCAATTTTCTGTTTTTATCGTAGATTTTTGTTGAAGAAATATTGAATATTGAGAAATCGACTTCATTATGATTTTTTCCGTTGTTTTTGTTATCAGAACCTGACACAATGCTTCTTTTCATCACCGGAATGACTATTGGGATAATGTCTGCCACTACGGCCTGGAAAAACGAAGTAGATAAATTGAATACGCAGTTAAAACAGATGCAGAATTTTGTTCAGGATTTACATGAGGAACTTGATATGAAGGAAATGCTAATGGTGAAGGAGCTTACTAACGAGGGGTTTTCTCCCCCGGGAGAAAATCATTCGCCTCTGTCAATTCAGGAGCCAATTTCATCTCCTTATGATGTGAAAACGAAGAATTTGACTAAATTTGATAGTCCTGAGGCAATAAATAAAGACATGGAGAACCCTGAGTTAATGAGCAAAATCGAGGCAGAACTTCAAGCTGAACTGGAGATGTTAGAACATAACATGAAGGCATCTGCTATTGAGAGAATATCCGATGTTGTTGAGGTACAACATATTTATCTAACATATATATGCATACTTATGTGTGATGCTATTTTATTCTGTGCATAGCTGCATTTAAGATTTAATTGCTGAATTTAAGATTTACTTTAGGGGTTCAGAGCAAGAATTTTATTTTTGGTGGCCAAAATTTACCACAAACATTTTTCTATATATCTGTCAAGTATGTGCTGTTATTGATAAGTTAATTTAGATACGAATGTCAGTTCGATATTTTAGCATCTAAACATACCAAACGATTATTAAAATTTATATTTAAACAAGAGGGAAATTCTGAATGAAAAGAGAAATGGCTTATATAAATCTGTCTTTGATTCGCAATTCTAGGAATTTATACTTACCAAGGTACATTTTGTGATTGTTCTAACTTGTATTCCTTCTTCACCTTCAACTGTTTTCTTAGCTTGATCCAGATTTTGAACCAGAAATTGTCAAAGGAGACTTGAAGTCAACGATAGCCAATGGAATATGTGGCGACTCGTCTGAATCAGGACCCACGAATTGCTCTAGACCTCCAAATAACGCTGTTTGCCCTTGGGAGCTAAGCTTGCGCCTCCATGAGTTGATAGAATCACGCCTTGAAAAACGTGTT